>OZ024814.1:36356122-37576919 GCA_964017055.1 Chloromyia formosa | reverse complement strand
AAAAAAAAACTGTTCTGAATGTTTGAAATTAATAAGTTTTTTCTTGCATAATCAAACAAAAAAAATGTTTATTGGCAAAACAGTCTAATGCATAACAGTATAATTATTATGCACTTAACTTGATAACATTTTTCATCCTACCAAACGCCATTGTCCATCAATTATTCACGGCGGCGTGTCTTCAAGGGCTATCTCCCATAACACCGTATCCCCTTGAATGTATATGGTATCGACAATTTCCGGTTCTAGCCGATGATCATATTTGGCCCTAAGTCTTTTATTTATTTATGTTCACCGCATAAGTTGCCTTCGTACACACAATGATTAGCGTGAAATGCTGTCCGGGCATAACATCAGTATTCTGCTCGGTTTTCTCCTCATTGCCCCAGCTGCCATTGATCCTTGCATTCCTACATATTATAGTTTTGCCGCCAAGGTTGGCAAATCGTGAGTTCAAGTGGAATGATATTAACGGATGTGGCCATATAGGTTGTCCTCTTTGCAGGTTTAAGGTCGATACACACACATCAGTCACGTCACGTCACAGTTCCGTCAGCACCGTCCTGGTATCAGTCACAAAAAATATCGTTTCTTGAAAGTCAAGTGGCGCTGTCCACATTGAGCCGGCGCAGTCACGAATCAGAACCGTCAGTCGCGCTTCCGTCACCGAACAGTCAAATTCACATTTCTTCCCAACGATATTTTTTGTGTTTGACGGACGTCAGTCTAGAAAGTGAACATGGGCGTTGACGAAAAATTAATCGAGTTGGTTCGAAATTACCCCGTTCTGTACGATTTATCGCATAATAAATATATGGATATAGCATATAAAAACAGGATATGGAAACAAATTGGAAATGAAATAAAAATAGATCTAGGTACACTCGAGAGCATACACAAAAAATGACTGACTACGGTCTGAATACCCTGACGGCTATATGTGAATACAGCCGCTATTTTGACTGTGACTTGACGGTGACGGTTATGATTCGGAAGGTTGACTGAACTGTGGACGTGACTGATGTGTCTGCATCGACCTTTATATAAACCGAAGATGGCAAAATCTTGACATGCCCCTCAACTCGATTTCGCTTTCCATCCCTCAGACTTTCAGGCAAAATGCCATAGAAGAGCACGTAATAATCACGTTCGCGATTCGTGAACGTTGAATACGATTGTTCAGACTTGGAATAGTCCCGCACTGGGGATTCTGTGACTGTTGGGATGGCTTTCGCAGCAGAACTCGATAAGATCCCGGGGTATTTTATAGCAACATCCTGTTCCACATTAACATTCTCCACGTCGCCCTTAATTTCGATAATGTCCACTCGGGTAAAAGTTAAACGATGCCGAAAGGAAGCGAAATGCCGTACACTGACAGATCTCAAGTAGTCAGTATTTGTGACCAGAATCTGCATTTTGAATCGCGCTCCGCGAGACAGACTAAACGGCAGAGCTGAAGTTACTTCTTCTGCACCCCAAACATCTCGAATTTTACAATTTCCGACAATGTAGTTTTGAGGTAGGCGAGGATTATCATGGAGGGCGACGTCGCGGGTAGGGTTGTTTAACACAAGATGCACGGAAAACCTTACACTATTAACTATTAGCTTGCCACTTATTGTCAAACAGGACCCCTCCTTGAGCTCGTTGACATTCAAATTTGAAAATACAGCTCTCGGTTCTACCTGATCGTAAAAAGTACTCTCGTTGATTCCTTCGTCCCTTTTATAGAATATGCATCGCGTAAAATATTCGTAACATTGTCGAAAATCCATTGTTTGCACATATATTTATTATTCAAATGGTAACTTCAAATTTCATAAAGAAAGGTTGCTTCCAATTGGATTGTATACAATTCATACATACGTACATACTGGTGTATACAAGATTTCCAAGCAAAAATTGAAGGAAAAGGTATTGGTACGCAAGCGGTAAAACAATTGCTTTGAAACATATGCCGGCTGTCATATTCTAGCGAGACTAGACGCTTCGACCGGCTCCGCGGCCCCGACCGTTTACCATGCAGAGTTAGCTACTCATACTACTACTACTACTAAAGACGCTTTTTCCCGGAGTAAGGCTATGCGCACCACGATGAGGGAGTTGCAGCTACTAAAGTGTTCCGTCTGCTGATCTCGCGAGTGAGCGAGATGGCTGCTCCCACCGTTATTGCACTGCCTTACCCCGGGAAAAAGCGACCAAAGCACCTGTGGGGCACTCGTGGCGGAGCACCCCTCCACTTTTCCTCACGATGATACGCGGTAATTATTTTCAGGCACTGATCACTAGATCGATACCGCGGACTCACTGGGCGCCGGACGAACAAAAAAAAATAAAAAAAACTGTACTTTTTACTACTTTCTCGATTAGAATATTACTTAAAGCGGTAGCGCAACCCCCGCTTTTCCACTCAACCGTCTCTACTGTACGGAAATCCAAGCGCGACTGTCTCGACAAAACGAAACTCTCCACACGACCACTAGTTCGCCAGCATCCCGGAGCCTTGCACCGTGTTCTTCTCTTCGCTTGTCGTCTCGATCTATCGTGGAGCGCACACACACGTATTCGCTCTCTTACACGCACGCGTCGCACACTATCCACACATTACGGAGGAAATTCTCGTCCATTCTGCACACATACAGAGGTACAATACCGTGCACTTTGATGAGCACTCTCGCTCACTCTCATGGCTAATGCGAATAAATCTTCACTTCGATTGTGTGTGGGGGTGGGCTGCTCGTGTCACATTTGAGAAATTCGTCGAATTTTGTGCAAGCGCATTTTAAGGTGCGTTGACATGATCAAACTATGATTTGACGAACCCCGTTTGACAACCTACTTGAACGTATCAACCCCATGTCAACTGGGTTGCAGTCTTGTGCTTCTGTCAAGCCGTAGTTGGACGTTGCTCAACTTTTGAATAACTGCTGATTTGTCAAACCGTAGTTTGATCGTGTCGACGCGCCTTTAAAACACATGCAAAAATGTGTTCAGCAGACCGCTGTCCATAGTTTATGAGCTAATTGCATTGCCGGCAGAAACAATCGCAGCCGTTTATGCAAATATGCCTAAGGACCGCGATTGCCTCTGTTGGCAGCCCAATCAACCCATTTCAGTATGTGTAATGAAGGGCTCGCTGAGACGATGGTCATAGAAGTAGCATAAAATACGATGAGGTGTCAACTGACAAGGCGGCGGCGGCATACGTTTGCAGGCAGCTCTGTTCGGGCAATGGGATGGGGTCTTGGCTGCCAATTGACTTCAGCCCATTATATTTAAAGAAAATCATATACCTAACAAACGAGCAGATTAAAACTTGGAGAACTTGAAATCTATAATTAGGATCGTGCGAGCCAATTCATGCATTTCGCGTGAGTCCTGCTCTTATTGGACCACTATCCCCAACCTGCCTATAGATCCCATGGCCTCGATGAGGAATCTGCCAAAGTAAAACAAAACCAAATCCCTTGCGTCACATTAGCCAATATCTAAAAGGAGAGGACTTTCCTAAAGGAAAAGAATATTGTTTGATCTACTCCATCATCTTATTTGTTTTTTTTTTTCGAAATATAATATATCTTTAGTATAATATTACACATCTGGGTACATTTATACTTGCGGCCGTGTAAATAAATGAATACAGCAAGCTAACGAAACGATAATAATTTAAATCGTTCCTGCGGCAGCCGGTTCTACGCACCGGAGCAACCCGTTTCACAACGGCCAAGAGCTGCCAAAACCCTTCAATGCAAGAAGGAAAGTGTGTTTGTGTGTTACATGCCCCGTATCGTCTTTTTTTTATGTTCACTGGAGTAAAACATCTCGGCGCAACTGCTCTCAGTGCTACTTCTCCGCGCCGGGATTGAGAGAAACCCAGGACCATGGATCTGCTGCGTGTGTGACAGAGTGCTGCACCCAAACGCGACTACGGTGAGATGCAATTGCAGCAATTAGTGGTGCCACCTAACACACATCTCAGGACTCAACCACTGCAATTCCTACTTTACTGCCAGTCAGTGTAGGAACACAGGACAACAAGTAGCAACCTCGTCTAACACGCCCTCAACATCCAACACCAACGAGCGTTCAGACAAGTTTACAACAGCCATCCCCGATGACTCCTGCTAACAGTTCCCCAAGGATTTCCCAACACAATCTTACGCCTGCACCACCGATTGACATCTTCAATACGCTCTCACTCGTCCAACTCAACTGCAATGGGTTGCAGAACAAGATCGCCGAACTCGCATCATTTATGGACAGACATCGCATCCAAGTTGGAGCCATACAGGAGACGAAACTGCACTCCAACTCGTCCCTCAACTCATATGGCAACTACACTATTGTCAGGAAAGACAGGTTGACCAACGCCGGAGGAGGGCTTGCCTTCATTATTCACCATTCCGTGCAATACCGAGAAATCGATATTACTAGCAATGATAACACCATGGAAGTGCAGGCCCTCGCCTTAAAATCGGGTAATGTTGATATCGAAATTTACAATATCTACATCCCACCGGTATCCAACTGTCCCTCAGGATACCACGTAAATATCAACCATCTCCTCACTGGTCAACATCGCCTCCTGCTCGGTGACTTTAATGCTCACCATGAACTCTGGGGGGGGGGGGGGGCAAAGACCTTTTCCATAGTCCTCCGCGTGGGCGCCCCCTGGTAACGGCAGTGTATCAATTCGCTGATGGCCAATATCTTAGCGATAAGGCAGTTTGGAAAAGGCAGATAGCTGTAGCCTGAATGGCTGACGAACACCTAAGCGTCTCAGGTCTAGTAGGATGGAATGACTTGCGTAGTTGGACCTGTTACATAGTTGTGTGGGCACATTTATTAAACCATCTGAAGCTGCTATCTCCGAGGCCATCCCCTGAATGGGGTTAAGCGACGTGCTGACAACTCGTCCTTGCAAAAACCACTCCATGTCAAGAAACTTGGAACAAAAGCCTCGGATTGGACGGATCAACAACGACGACCACGCAAACGACTAAAGGATTATTCTTTCGGATCCTGGAATGTACGCTCCCTGAACAAACCGGGGGCCGAAAAGGCCCTCCTTCAACAGGTCGAAAAGTACAAACTGAGCATAACTGCAGTCCAGGAAACAAATTGGCTTGGCAGCGAGATTAATGACAGGAAATCGCACACAATTTTTACAAGTGGCAAACCATCGGGCCGCAAGGAGTTTGGAGTAGCATTTATAGTGAACAATCACCTCAAACCGCATATTACTGACTTCAAACCCATAAATGAACGGCTGTGTGCGATTCGCATCAAGACTCGATTCTTCAATCTCTGGCTCATCAATGTGCATGCCCCCACTGAAGTTAAAGAAGACGCAGTAAAAGACGAGTTCTACGCCCACCTTGAAACTCTCTTCGACTCACTTCCAACAAACGATGTCAAATTGCTGCTGGGAGACTTTAACGCCTGCAGCAGGAATCTAGTCGTAAGCTCTACGTGTTTCCCGCATCGACGCATTCACAAGCAGAGCTGGAAGTCTCCAGACGCACATACCGTCAACCAAATTGACCACGTCCTCATTTGCAGGAGATGGGCGTCTAGTGTCATGGATGTCCGCTCCTATCGAGGAGCAAACTGCGACTCAGATCATCACTTGGTGAAGACGACCTACAGATGTAGAATTTCCTCAGTGCACCAATCAAGAATCAGCCCTCCCAAAATCTTTGCGGTTGATAAGCTTTTGAGTGATGCTACGGCGGTGGCGTATACTACCGCCCTTGAGGAAAAACTATCACCTATGCTACACAACATCAGCAACACAGGCGTCCATGTGTTCTGGGAAGAACTCAAGGGTACCATCAAGGATGTCGCAGAGAAGGTCGTGGGATATAAGGCCCGGCGAACGCGAAATGACTGGTTCGACGAAGAATGCAAAAATTCACTTGACGCGAAAAACGAGGCCTACAGACAATGTATTCAACGAGGAACCAGAGCCAGAAGAGAAAAATATGACGAGCTACGGCGAATATCGATTAGAATAATTAGACGTAAGAAACGTAAATACTTTGACGAGCAGTTGCTGAACATAAACGAAAACTTAGCTAATAGGAACACCAGACAAGCGTACAAACTAGTAAATACAATTAAGAACGGCTACCAACCCAGGACTAGCCTTTGTAAGGACAAGGATGGAAACATCATCAGCGACACCGATGGTATTAACAAGCGATGGGCCTCTTATTTTGAAGAGCTTCTAAACCGACCATCTAACATCCCCACACAGGAAGCTCTCGACGATATTGTTGATCTAGGCCCACCCATTCAACCCCCGACAGTAGAGGAAGTTGATCTCGCCTTGCGGTCACTAAAACGAAATAAAGCGCCGGGCCCTGACGATTGGCGCAGAAGCATCATCTGTCCAATTCATAAAAAGGGAGATAAACTGCGGTGTGAGAATTACAGGGGCATCTCACTAGTTTGTACGTCCTATAAAGTTTTGACGAAAATTCTGGAATATAGAATAAAACCGTACGCAGAACGAGTCATTGACGAGTATCAAAGCGGTTTCAGACCTGGTCGCTCCACAACTGATCAGCTCTTCTCAGTCAAACTGATACTCCAGAGGTGCTGGGAATACAACGTAAACGTATACCAAATCTTTGTCGACTTCAAGCAGGCATACGACAGTATCGATCGTGGAGTACTGTACAACATCATGCTGCAATTTGGTATACCGGCAAAGTTGGTGCGACTGACAAGGATGACGATGACCAACTCCGTCTCACAAGTCAGGATCCAGAATAGACTTACTGATCTATTTGAAACACGCACTGGTTTGAAACAGGGCGGTGGACTGGCACCGACGCTCTTCAACCTAGCACTGGAATACGTTATTCGGGCCATGAATATGGACAACAGCAAGACGCTACTCATCAAGTCGACACAATTAGCAGCGTACGCCGACGACATCAACATCATGTCCCGAAGATTGGCTGACGCAGAAGAACTTCTGCATACGCTCGATACCGCTGCAAAGGAAGTTGGATTACGTATTAACGAGGGTAAAACTAAAATAATGATGCAATCGGTGACAAGGACACCTGCACAACCAAGCAATAATGTGGGGGACCTCAACATCGAGTTCGTGAACAACTTAATTTACCTGGGTTGCAACTTGTCAAGGGACGCCAACGAAACTGACGAAATCAAGCGACGGATACAGTTAGCTAATAAGACTTTTTTCTCGGTTCTCCCCATAATGAAATCGAAGCATGTGCACAGAAACACGAAGTTCCGCGTGTACAAAACCATTATACGACCAGTGCTATGCTATGGCTGCGAAGCATGGACCCTAACTCAAGCCTCCGAAAACATGTTAGACACTTTTGAACGTAAGGTTCTACGGCGAATTTTCGGGGCTGTTTGCGATCGAGATGGATGGCGCATCCGGTACAACCATGAGTTGTATGAAATGTACGATGAGCTGCAAGTCTCGAAAATCGTCAAACTACAACGACTTCAATGGGCAGGGCATGTACAAAGAATGGACGATGATCGCATGCCTAAGAGAGTAATGAATGCAGAACGAGTCGACGGAGCGAGGCTGCGAGGACGACCGAGATCTCGTTGGGAGAGCTCAGTAGGTGTGGACGCCGCACAGCTGCTGGGCTCCCAAAATTGGAGGACGCGGTCACGTGACCGAGATAATTGGAGGACAATGATTCAGGCGGCCAAGGCCCGACGTCGGGCTGTCGCGCCACGATGATGATGAACTCTGGCACTCCAACCTTAATAACGACGCCAGAGGAACCTCAATAGCTGAACAGCTTGATGCCTTCGATTTCTGTACCCTAAATGACGACATCCCCACTCGCATCGCCGGTACATGTTCCAGTTCTCCAGACATCACAATTGCTAGTGCTGGCCTCATAAATGAAACACAATGGGAGCCGGTCCTAACACTATCTTCAGACCACGTACCAATCGTGATAAGGCTTGACAAACCGTCAAACATCATATCTTCCGAGCACTGCACGTTTGTCAACCACAATAAGGCTGATTGGAACGGTTTTACCTCCTATACCAACGCTGAATTCCTCGTTCTGCCAACGCCAACCGACATTCGTACAGCCGAATCAAACATAAGAAAAGTCCTGAACAAAGTGGCTGCGAAGTTCATTCCTGCAGGACGGATTCCAAAAATTCGGCCCAACTTTCCAACCACTGCCGCCAGACTGGCAGACGAGAGAGACAGCATCAGGAGCATAAACCCGGACAACCCCAGAATTCACGAGATGAACTGCGAGATCCAAAGTGTAAAAGAGAACCTCGGAATAAAAAGAGAATGAATCATCGAAGATCAAATTGTTTTTATTTTCATGCATGTTTTTCAATCTCCACTTGAAAGGAAGTGTTTATGGCCCTTTCTGTTTATGGGACCGAGTAAATATCTTTGGTTTAGGCTATGGGTCAGCACATGAAGAATCGAGATCGTATTCTCATTCGAGTGTAAACCTTCCAGTTGTGCTTGTGCTAGTTATTGTGACATTTTTGTGTTGGACGATTTTATTTTTAACGTTGCAGGTTTAGAAGGTGAGTTATCACTGGGACTTTGTGTTAAATTGATTATGGTGCATGTAATAGTGCTTAGAGTTTTAGATGCCGTATGTGATTTTGGTGATATTGCTATAGTGAGGCCATTACACCTGTGATGGGTGTTTGGCCGACAGTTGATACCACTGCTCAGGGCAGATGGTTTCACCTGGGGAAGTACCGGTGAGCCATCCTGAGTATGCGTGGTTTAGTGATTTAATAGATACCAGTGCTCAGGGCAGATGGTTTCACCTGGGGAAGTACCGGTGAGCCATCCTGAGCTAGTGTCCCCGGTGATGATAGTTCCATCTGTGATGGGTCGGTTTATCATCCTGGGATGGTTCAGAGGGGACTGTTCCACCCGGACGGGTTGTGGTGTCCAGGTCTGAATGGCCAATATGGGTTCTAGCGAGATCGGTCCACCCGAGATGGGTTGTGTAATTCTCCTAGAACGTGTTCATGGGCAGTGTCCACCCATGGATTGGAGTAGATACTCCGTAACGAACCGTATTGGTGAGGTGACTTCACCTCAAAACCCATAGTTTGCATATTTACTTAATTCAGTTAGCATGAAGCTTTCCGTAGTTCGCCTGTTGTAGTTTATTGTGGACTAGTTTAGCACATTTTCTCATCTATTTGAAAAATAATCTTTGCAGATAGATGATTCGAACAGGGTTGTGGTCGTGTACGCGCGTAAGTAGTCACGTCATTTAATTTCTTATGTTACAAAAGGCAAGTAGCCGAACACAGGAGGTCAAAATGGAGCACCCATCTGAATAACTGAAATCTAACCACAGGGTTGAGCAAGTTATGGTCGACAGTCCGTGCCCTCTCCAATCCACCAAAACAGAAAGGGAACGTCGCCGTTCAGTTCGGTGAATATTCAACAAGTGACCCTACCCACTGGGCAAGTCGTTTCAATAAACAATTCATTGAACACCCCGCACCAGACAGACTTAAGCGCGAAATTCGTAGGAAGATTCACAACCGAACCACAGGCAGCATACCTGTTTTCACCACGGACGAAGTAGTTGCAGCTATAAGGAAGGCGAACAACTCGAAAGTATTGGGACCAGATGACATTTCAATGACTATGCTCAAACACCTCGAACTGCCAGCCATCAATTATCTCACGGATACTTATAATCTATCCATCTTCTCGTTGATCGTTCCGGAAATCTGGAAAAAAGGGAGTGTCATCCCAATATTGAAACCTGGGAAGAAAGCGGCACTCGGCGAATCCTATCGTCCAATAACTCTACTGTCACCAGTTGCCAAAACGCTTGAAGCACTATTCCACCCTGTTCTTGCGGCCCACATCCAGCTTGCGGATCACCAGCATGCGCAGTACGACCATTTAGATGCCATTACATCCCGCATCCATAATGGTATCAACCAGTATCGTCCATATCAAAGAATAATATTGACCTGTCGAAGGCCTTCGACACTGTCAGCCATTCAGTGCTTTTGTCTGACATCAACTGTTCATCGCTTCCGACGCAAATAGTGAAATGGATTGCCAATTATCTCGCTTGCAGGCAATCCTATACAGATAAAAAAGGTGTACCTCAAGGTTTTTTATTTCACAAGAAGCCCTCGATCATGCACTAGTCGTTTGTCACGTAGGCCACTTTGTTTTGCAATTCGCGTGTCCCTCACAATATTCTTGCTCTATGGATGAAACCAAATGGTGACGCAATCACATTTCAGATCATAAACAAATGAATGGATATGGATTCGAACGACCATAACAATCGTTTCCTCTAGTCAGCAAAAATAATGCTTTTACGCAAATGCGTCTTGAGATGGGTGCTACACATCAATTAGAAGCAAAGGCGCCTCAAAATGGGTGCCGCAACAAAGCAGTCGAGAAAATACTTGAGCCTTGGAAAGGAACTAAAAACATCCAATATGAATGGAGGCTGGAAAAATTTGTTTGCTGAATGCGTAAATAGGCAAATAAATCCGACGGAGTCGCACGACACCGTTGAAGCAGATGATGGGCTTTGGTTCTTCAAATTAGATTTACCGAAGTCCCACGATGGAGAAATTTCCGCAGAAAAACTAATCCAGCTTCTCAAAAATCTTGACGAAATTGAACCGGAAGCTGGGTATACTGAAAAAAAAATGTTGTCCAATGCAGCGGAATATAGATCCATACTTTCAGGGATCGTCCCCCCAGCAAAAACTTTATTACTTGTAATTGCGATGTAATAGTTTATAATAAATAAAATTAATAATAGAATTTTGTAATTTAATTTAGCCTAATACGTTTGCATACATAAGTTATTACTTGGTTTCGATATATGTAAGTCGTTTCAAGTTAAGTCACTTTCTCCTGGAACGTATCTCTGTCATATATCGAGGTATGCCTGTACTCTGCACTCTGCAGTGCACTTGATGAACACCAGAGCAAAGGTATCAGATGGAAGCTGTTTGAATACCTTCAACACCTGGACTACGCTGGCGATATTTGTCTTCTTTCAAATAAATCGGATCATGTAGTTCAAATGGCGGATGTCCTGCACCGCGAAAGTGGCAATGCGGGGCTTAAAATCAATGCTGCCAAAACTAAGTACTTGAGCTTGAATCCAGAAAGACGAAATTTGTGTTTCGGGGCAGAAGGTGGAAAAAGTGGACAATTTTTTCTACCTCGGAAGGGTAGTTACAGCAGATGGTGGAGCGGATGCTGATGTACTGTTTCGCATCAATAACACTCAGGCAGCTTTTTCAGTTTGACTCCTTTCTGGCAAAACAACAGCATCCAGCCGCACCAAACTCCGGATCTTCGAAACCAACGTAAAATCGGTGCTTCTACTCGTATAACAACTAGATTGCAAACCTTCGTGAACCAGTGTCTACGGCGCATCCTACACATACGCTGGCCGGAGGTCATTTCTAACGACGACCTCCTGTTCATTACTGGCCAGGACACGATAGACACCTCCATAAAAAGGTGAAAGTGGCAATGGATAGATCACACATCTCGAAAAGGGCCGGAAAACATTGGTAAACAATGTGTAGTGGTCAATTGCGTTAACGAACATGACTAAACACTTGTGATATGCAAGTATGTAGTCATACTCGCATATGTCCAGTTTCACTATCAAATTGCTCCGGAAATGTTTATCTCGAGTCGTTATCCTTATCAATAGCAATAAAAACGATCATTGAGTACCACTACTTACCAGAATAATTTCCAACATCTTCTTCACGGCCTCCTCACCCGGAAATTCCATTCGCACACACATATCCTGAACAGCTCGCAAGTAGTGGATGATTCTGTTGTGCTGGGAGAAGACTTTCACCAGATAACTCTGCAAGTGATCGATCCTTTTCGGTTGCGGACACTTGCGGTGATGATGCGATCGGCAGTATTGTTGGTCACGCACACAAGGCGGAACCCAGGTCAATTTCAGTCTATTGACCACGTCCACACAGTCCAGACCAAGGATCTTTCGAGTCACCTCCATCTGGTAAATGATTTCCTGGACCTCTGGATCTTCAGGATCGATGACGCCATTCTCACAGGTGGCCTGCAAATCTGCGGATGTGCTCGGTCTGGAACGCTTGGCGTCCCATCCGTTCTCCATGTTTCTAACTGCCTTATCGCCCGAACGCTTACCTCGCTTATCAGAATTATTGGAGCCCTTGAGACCATCAGCATGTTCATCGAACCATTTGGAACCATCAGCGAGCGTAGAACAAGATCTGGTCAGTCGCGTCGGTGATTGAATGGTTTGATTGATTGAATTTTTTGTCCCGCGTTGTCGACTGGCCCCTGCACTTTTAGTACCACGCGGCATAACTAATTTAACAAGAACTCTTAGTAGCAATTATTCATATCGAGCTTTCTCCGACAAACGGACACAAATCTTAAACCGGCAGTACAAAAAATAACTTGTATATAAATGGCGGTTGGGATAGTTTCATTCTGACAGCTGACAACTATCAACATTAAATAATGGAAATTCCAATTGGAAAGTCATATGGTTTTATAGAATTACTGGATCTGGTTTAAATTAAAGACCGGTTGACATGCTCAAAGTACACACTTTGTCAAAGTATGACTTGGAAAGAATATTCACCATTGGGAATTACCACTTTGCCACTTGCAAAAAACGCTGGATTTAGCACTTCAAGAGAATTTATACCAAAACACATTGTTGAGACCACCGTAAATTGAATAAAAACAACCAACAACTCACCATTTCCCGCCCCAACAACTTTTGTGTCGCGTTCACGTGTTTCATGCATAGAGAATAACTATGGAGAAGCAATCCGCATATACTCAACACTAAACTATTTGAAGCAATTCCAGTCGTAAAAAGTAAACAGAGACACATGCTCTCGACTGCGCAACACCCGCGCAGTTTATATAAAAGCACAGGAAGCACGTAAGATGTCATCCCCTCTCCTACTTCTCCTATTGGGACAATAACATTCCAGGCTATCTCTCTGCCGCGGAACACCCACCCGGTCCATATAGAAGCACGAAAAATGTCAAATTTCCATCCCCCTTCCTCACTTGTGTCGAAATACTTCTTTTCTCTCGTTTCTTTTTCATTTCCTCTGATTCTCTCTATTCAATGCATAAAACACGTGAACGTGAAACGCCAACGTGTGCCAACTTGCGCGCAGCCAAAACGTGGCCACTATGAGCCGTTGTCTGTGGGAGAATAAGAATCTCTAGGGTTCTCCGTGATACCATTTAGACATATAGTGAATTTCGCAACGATGTGTAATAGAAACTTCTAGGAACCCGACTGACAGATTCAGTCGAGGCCGAGGCGCCATGTCGTAAACTTGTGTAATCTTTTCAATAAGGCTGCGCGCATGTTGGCTCACGTTCGCGTGTCGCGTTCACGTGTTTGCTGTCAAGCGGCTTGGGTCTATGGTTTCCAACCAAAGATGCGAATCTGTCAATATGAAAAATGCTCGGCTATTGTCGTATCAACAATTTGAGTTCATTATTGTTCTTTAAAATGAATAACTAGGTAAGAATTGAGTGGCAAAACAAACGACTGGGGACTAGAAGGATGTGCATAAACACACATTTCATACTAAACTATTGGCGTTAATACACAATAATGAATCCAATTTAGTGATACGAACACAGCCGAGCATCTATCAAATTGACAGATTCGCATCTTTGGTTGCAAACCATAGACTCAAACCGTTTGACATAAAACACGTGAACGCGACACGCGAACGTGTGCCAACTTGCGCGCAGCCTAAACGTTGTTGATTGTTATTCGTGTTTACTTATTGTGGACTGCTTAGCGACGAACATGGATTAACGTAGAAGGAGCACTCAGTACATTAATTTTTGTGAAGCGGGATGCAAATAGTCAGCCCCACACATGTTTACCCATTTTTGACAGGAACCTAAACGGGAAAATGCATTAGGTAGATAAGGACAACATCACTTCGTATTCAGCTGTTGAAATGACAAGCGTCCCACGTTTTTAAATGTATTGGTAGCCTGAGAGAAAACAGCCCTCGTTTATATTTGTATTGGTATCACTTTTACCCGCAATTGCAGTGGTGTGTGTACTATTTTTTATGCATTTCGGGTTTGACTTCCTTTCCAGACTCACGGGATCATATGAAGAGGTGTATATCTGTCTATTTTTCGCAATCCTCTCGCAAAGCGATTGTGTACGGATAATGAAATTTAACACATTGACAATTACGGAACAGAAAACCTTTGGGCATCTTGTAGTGAGTGCCCCTTCTAGTCTCGATGTTCGTTGTGCTTAGTTTAACTGTCGCAGTACTCCACAAATCTTTCCAGTTCCCATTGAAACACAGCCTTAACATTCCAATTCGACACCATGAAATAATACATACAGAAATAGTGCATGCATGCACAATTACTTATTAAGGGGATTCACTCTCGCTGTTGTAAATCACAAAAGCGTCGTAAATCGTAAACTAGTTCACAATTGCCTCGTATTTGCACCAAATACGACATATGGCATGGGCGCGTTAACATCTATAGCATTTCTATGCCTTGTCCACGTTTCGGTAGCATATCTACTTTTCGGAAGTGCAGTTTCTAACATCATTGAGTGCGTTCAGAAGGTGGCAAAAGAGCATAAACCGCCCGCGAGGAGCTCCGCAACTGCTCGCGAGCATCTCCGGAGCTACTCGGTTTGGAGTCTGCATCTGCTGAACGCTACTTCACCAGCTGACAAATCGACCAGCTGAAAGCTGACGATGACAATTTTAGACGTTAAGTGCCGAAAAGTGGAAAATACATGAATCCCACGCTGTCCATTACAAAAATCACGAACAACGAGAAAACAAAATCAAAAGCACTCGAAAACAGCGAAAACACAACAGCCAATTTGACAACTGTCAAAAGTCGAAAGTCGCAACATGAGCGTGAGGTTGAAAAAGAAGAAGAACCTGAGTACTGAGCAGTGAGCAGAAATATTTCTTGCTCGGTGAAATTTGATCATGCTCACCCGAGCAGAAGTTGCTCGGTCACTTCTGGACCCGCTCGTTCTGAACATGTTCGCTGAGCGGAAATTGCTCAGTTCCTTCTGAACGCACACATTGCCTTCTAAAAATACAGGCCTGCGCTCAGCTGATTTTGACGGCTAAATTACGCAATTATTTCCCTGAATGATTTCATCGTATCACTGCCATCTTTACTCTCAGCACCGCCATCTTAACTCTCAGGCCGGAGTGTCAAAGCAATGACGTCATGACAAGCAGTGAACCATATGTAAACAAAGTGAAGAACGCGTGCAGTCAACCTCTTGAAATTTGGCGATTTTCGTGCGTAAAAGTGATTTAAGTGTCGCGATTTTAAGTGCAGTTGAAAGTAGTGCTTGTCACTGATATTTGGAAGTGAAAAAAAACGCAAGGTGCCGCGAACTTTCGACCAAAATGAACTGCTCGAAAGTGCGCGAGACATGAGTGTGGTTATGAAAGAGCGACACGAAAAATCTCGCATTTTTCGTTAATTTTCCGGTAATTTGGCTAGTGTGAATGGTGCAGCACTACCCTGGGACGAATCCTTGGGCCGGTGAGCTCAGCGGAAACTCCCGGAAGTGCCCCAAAAAGTGAATTCAAAGTGGTTGTCAAATGACAACATTACAGGTGATTTCCGGCCTTTTCATCGGAATTCATAGGGTAATTATACGTTTTTTGTTGTGTAAAATTTTTAGTGAATTGATGCGCCCCAAAATACGGGTCTTAAACGCGTTGTTGACGAGCCAGACGAAAGTTTCACTGCAGCTGACAGGACTAGATGCCTAGCAGTGAAACTTTCGTCCGGTTCGTCAACATCGTGGTCAAAATCCACACTTTGGGGCGCATCAATCCACTTAAATTCTACCACAACAAAAAACGCATACTTACCCTATGAATTCCGATGAAAAGGCCGGAAATCACCTGTAATGTTGTCATTTGACAACCACTTTGAATTCACTTTTTGGGGCACTTCCGGGAGTTTCCGCTAAACTCACCGGCCTGAGGATTCGTCCCAGGGTAGTGCTGTACCATTCACACTTGCCGAATTTCCGGAAAATAAACGAAAAATGCGAAATTTCCCGTGTCGCACTTTCCTAACCTCGCACTTTTCAATACACCATTTTACTCGATATTTCCCGGCACTTCACGTTTTTTTCACTTTCACACGGCACTGATAGCCACTTCTTTTAGTTACACTTAAAATTCCGGCACTAAACTCACTTTTACACACAATTATCGCGATATTTTACCGGGCGACCGCACGCGTTCACACTTCGTTGACTGCTTGTCATGTCGTTGGTGCTTTGACAATCAGCTGACACTCCGGCCTGAGAGTAAAGATGGCAGTGCTCTCAGGCCGGAGTGTCAGCTGATTGTCAAAGCACTAACGAACGACATGACAAGCAGTCAACCAAGTGTGAACGCGTGCGGTCGCCCGTAAAATTTCGCTATAAAAAACGTGGAGTGCCGGGAAATACAGATTAAAATGGTATATTGAAAAGTGCGAGGTTAGGAAAGTGCTTCACGGGAAATTTCGCATTTTTCGTTATTTTTCCGGCAATTTGGATAGTGTGAATGGTGCAGCACTACCCTGGGACGAATCCTCGGGCCGTGTCGCACTTTCATAACCACACTCACGCACGAAAATCGCCAAATTTCAAGAGGTCGAATGCACTCGTTCATCACTTTGTTTACATATGGTTCACTGCTTGTCATGACGTAATTGCTTTGATACTCCGGCCTGAGAGTAAAGATGGCGGTAATCGTATCCACAATCCAGTAATCAGCAACTGATGGCGGCTAGTCCCCGGTATTGGTGCGTTCCGTGTTTAGTTTTCGTTTTCCGCGTTCAGTGTTTATTTGTTAGTAAAATCTCATCTAGTGATCCGAGAAAACAAACACGTGCGCGATGAAAGTGTGTCGTGCGGTCAAAAGATGTGCATATTTTGTCAAGTGTGAACTGTTCCACGATACTCTGTGACTGATCCCCGGGGCTGCGGCTTCGACCAAATTGCTGCAAGTGTCCAGAAAGTGTGCTTTTAGAGGACTAAAATGCCGTCTGACGCAATTCCAATTGTAAACATACATATGTCGTGCCGGGGACATCGTCGTGTGCAGTCACTGTCTTGGTAAAGGAATTAATGATCGTACATGATCAGCTGAGCGCAGGCCTGTATTTTTAAACGTGCCATACACACACCGATCGATCGGCCGATCCGTCGCCCGATATCGACATCGGCCGATGGATCGGTCTGTGTATGCGCTTATCGTTGACGATTTTTTTTGACAGTTCCGTATAATTTGTGACCAGCTGACATTTTGTGGCGATCCATCGGCCGATCGATCGGGCGACGGATCGGATAATGTATGGCGGCTATTAGATGCCAATGTCTAGGCCCACCCATACAAGCCCCAACACTTAGAGCAACTATGGAGTGGCCCATAAGCAAATTTATGGGACGAGAGAAGAGAGATATTAATTTTCTATGGGGGAGAAAAAGAACGGGACTATTAATGACAACCACCGGTAGGACGCGGATATTTGACAGCTTTACACAGCGGGGAATCAGAAACCAAAAGAAACATTTTAATATCGGTTTTCTGACAGAAAACTCACAAAAACGAGTAATGCGCACATCATATCCAAATATTTAATGTTTAATATTACGTTTACACTATCCCCATATTACTTCATCTGCGCCGGCTGATTTAATCTGGAACTGTCAAATGCATACAATTTTAAATTCACCACACCCAGATTAAGCAGCAGATGAAGTAATCTGGAGATAGTGTAAACGTAATATTACCTATAAATGACACCCCCGTTTTAGGGATACGCTGGTTAGTTTTGCAGCCACCGACGAGGCATTTCAATTTACCACAACTCACTACTGCACCAATTTGTCCTACCGAAAATTTCACTAGTGTCTTCTCTACGTAACCGCGGCTCTTTACACACAAAAACCGGCTCTTAACTTTCGCGAATTAAACTGTATTCACTATTTTGACGAAATGCTTGACAGCTTTATGCACAACTGGAGAATGACAATCTTAAATCCGTTAACTTTACTCTCACGCTCGATACCGCTGCAAAAGAAGTTGGACTACGTATTAACGAGTGTAAAAGTAAAATAATGATGCAATCGACGACAAGGACACCTCCACAACCGAACATCAATGTGGGGGACCTCAACATCGAGTTCGTGAACAACTTCATATACCGGGGCTGCAACTTGTCAAGGGACGCCAACGAAACTGACGAAATCAAGCGGCGGATACAGTTATATTACGTTTACACTATCCCCAGATTACTTCATCTGCAGCGTAATCTGGGTGTGGTGAGTTCAAAATTGTATGTATTTGACAGTCGCAGATTATCTCAGCTGGCGCAGATGAAGTAATCTGCGGATAGTGTAAACGTAATATTAGCTAATAAGACTTTTTTCTCGGTTCTCCCCATAATGAAATCGAAGCATGTGCACAGAAACACGATGCTCCGCGTGTACAAAACCATTATACGACCAGTGCTATGCTATGGCTGCGAAGTATGGACCTTAATGTTACGTTTACACTATCCGCGGATTACTTCATCTGCGTCAGCTGATTTAGAGCGCGTTGACATGATCAAACTACGATTTGACAAACTAGCATTTGATGAAAAGTTGAGCACCGTCCAACTACGGTTTGACTGAAGCACAAGACATCAAACCAGTTTGACAAGGGGTTGACACGTTCAAATAGGTGGTTTGTCAAACCGTAGTTTGATCGTGTCAACGCGCTTTTAATCCGCAGCTGTCAAATACATACAATTTTAAACTCACCACACCCAGACTAAGCCGCAGATGAAGTAATCTGGCTATAGTGTAAACGTAATATAATATGTATTACGTTTACACTATACCCAGATTACTTCATCTGCTGCTTAATATTACGTTTACACTATCCCCAGATTACTTCATCTGCGCCAGCTGAGATAATCTGCGACTGCCAAATACATACAATTTTGAACTCACCACACCCAGATTACGCTGCAGATGAAGTAATCTGGGGATAGTGTAAACGTAATTTAATCTGGGTGTGGTGAGTTTAAAATTGTATGTATTTGACAGTTGCAGATTAGATCAGCGGGCGCAGATGAAGTAATCTGGGTATAGTATAAGCGTAATTTAACTCAAGCCTCCGGAAACATGCTAGATACGTTTGAATGTAAAATTACGTTTACACTATCCACAGATTACTTCATCTGCGCCGGCTGATTTATATTACGTTTACACTATCCCCAGATTACTTCATCTGCGCCAGCTGAGATAATCTGCGACTGTCAAATACATACAATTTTGAACTCACCACACCCAGATTACGCTGCAGATGAAGTAATCTGGGGATAGTGTAAACGTAATATTAATCTGCAACTGTCAAATGCATACAATTTTAAACTCACCACACCCAGATTAAGCAGCAGATGAAATAATCTGGGGATAGTGTAAACGTAATATTACGTTCTACGGCGAATTTTCGGGGCCGTTTGCGATCGAGATGGATGGCGCATCCGGTAAAACCATGAGTTGTATGAGCTGTACGATGAGTTGGAAGTCTCGAAAATCGTCAAACTACAACGACTTCAATGAGCAGGGCATGTACAAAGAATGGACGATGATCGCATGCCAAAGAGAGTAATGAATGCAGAACGAGTCGACGGAGCGAGACTGCGAGGACGACCGAGATTTCGTTGGGAGAGCTCAGTAGGTCTGGACACCGCGCAGCTACTGGGCTTCCAAAATTGGAGGGCGCGGTCACGTGACCAAGATAATTGAATTACAATGATCCAGGCGGCCAAGGCCCGACGTCGGGCTGTCGCACCACGATGATGGTGATGAAAATATCTACGAGTTGAGGCTAAACCGAAACTTTTAGCTGTTATATTTATCGAAATAGAGCTATTAAGGCTCAAATCGCTAAAAAACCATTTCTGCATTTTCGCTTACAACTACACTAAAAACGGGCCGATTTGAAAAGTATTGGGCTAGTAACACTTGAAATGGAAATATCTTCAACTTTTGTCTAATGAGTTTTTCCATTTGTAGTAAGGGTTTCAGAGATATGTGAGCTGGAAAAGCGATATAGTGTGATTTTCCTCCAAAGCCTCAAAAGGTGACGTTTTTCGAATATCAGTTTTGACTATACTACTAAACCAAATTTCAACATTGAGCAATGCATTGGATGTATTTTGACGCTCTTTCATTTAAATCCTATTAAGTTTATCGGTCCGAGGCACCGTTTAAAAGTTATGAGGAGAATATTTAAAAAAGGGCTCTCATTTTCCGGTTTTTCGCCCGCACAGCCGCTCTGCCGCGGGGTCCAAGTAGACTACATCTCTTAAAATGAAAGTATGGGCGCCACTAATATTCGTACTAAACGGCATCTCTCTATCATATTTTGCAAGGTGGCGTCCATTTATGTTGCTTACCGTCCCAACTAGTATGCGTCCTTGGAATTTATGGCTAACGAGACATCATTTCCAGTTAAAATTGATGATAAAACTTTTCTCCAACAATAGACAGCCATTTGAAAAATCACCTCGTTCGTTAATTAAATGTAGCCACACGTTCCCGAATGATACTGTAGCGCATCACAGGTCGCCGTTTTTTTTTCACTACTAGGAACGTGTGTCTATCATTCACCAGACTTCAATAACGACCTCGTTTCGGGCGAGAGAATTGAATTGAAGTGAAAATGCAAGAATGGCATGAAATATTCATATTCAATTCCCATTCAAATTTAATATGAAATTTGAAACGAGCTTTTCCTTGTGACCAACAAAGTCATCTTTTTAACGTCTTTCAATGGGCTTTTTCTTGATGTGCTACGAGTTTTGCTAGTCAGTATTCACATCCTCATCCTAGACCTGGATGTATGATGGTGCCGCATCACCCCATGGAGTGTTGTAAACGAGAGGACTTGCCACCGTATAATGCTTATTTCAATTCGACAGAAGCTATTACCACATGAACTAGGATTTTCCTTTAGTTTCGGGTTGCCATAAAGTTGGATACTTGGGAGTTTTGGTGATTTGGGCTCAATCAACGCCATCTAGATAGACAGGCCTCCACTCAGCTGATCGTGGTGAATTAGACTTCATTTGTGACGTCTATTTTACGTCATTAATTCACTGCCAAAGCAGTGACTGCACACTATGGCGTCATCGAAGGAAATAATTGCGTAATTTAGCCGTCAAAAACAGCTGAGCGGAGGCCTGTATATCTAGATGGCGCTGGCTCAATCTATCTTCACGTGGATTTCATTCAAAGATTGAATTTCTACTTTGGCGCGAAATAGGGTTAAAGTTTCGAAATTCGATGAGTATCGAAGTTTAAGAGTACAGTGTATGATCTCATAGTCGGACATCATATTGTGTTGTCAATTACCTTGTGTAACATGTAAAATTAAAGGCGAGTATACCCATGCGCGTACACGACCCCGATACCGCCCGAATCATCTATCTGAAAAGGTTATTATTCAAATAGTTGAGAAAATTTGCTTAACTAGTTCACAACAAACTACTACAGGCGAAATGCGTAAAGATTCATGCTGACTGAATTACATAATCATTCCAACTATGGCTTTTGTGGTGAAGACACCTCACCAATATAGTTCGTTACGAAGTAACTACTCCAATCCATGGGTGGACCCTGCCCATGAACACATTTTAGGAGAAACACACATCCCATCTCCGGTCGACCGATCACGCTAGAACCCATATTGGCAACTCTGACCTGGACACCACAACACGTCCGGGTGGAACAGTCCCCTCTAAACCATCCCAGAATGATAAACCGACCTATCACAGGTGGAACTATCATCACCGGGGACACACCGGAATTATCACAAATGATGCCATCTTCACCTGAGCAATGTGTAACGGACCGATTCTGACACATAAGTGTCTATTTTTGAATTTGAATATTTTTCACAAATATATTCGATTTGACTTTATTTCAAATCATTTATATTTGTGAAAAGTCGTTACAATTTTTAAAAATGGGCATTTATGAGTTAGAATCGGCCTCCTATAAGCGGACTTGGCGGCCATGTTTTCGGTGGGAGTGATAAGCCACTCCGGACAATTTGTTATCTCGAAGGGTGGATGGTCGCGCCAAAACGACTGTCATTTGGGGAGTTGTGATCTGAGATTCGCCCGGGTTGGAAGGTTTTTGTTCCCGAACGGGGAGGAGAAATTAGCACAGCAACTGAGAGGTGGCAAATCCTCCGCAAAAACGACCGGCTGATGGGTTGCATCGAATTTGTTTGGATTGACGCTAAGGACGCGCTAAAGTGCTGATTTTTTTTGGATATTGCTACCGGTCGAAGTAAAGTGGCATTCGACAAGAGAAAAATATAAGTCCGTGGTTATCGAATCGTTTAGCCGCTAGCCATTTTGTCGGCAGCGGGGCTCCTGCAGCGGGCTGTCGATTTCGAGTGTGCTGGTGACTATCGTTATGATTATTGCGAGGTCTTGTGCTACGGATAAAACATTGTCGAAGTTCGTGGAAGGGGCCAGGATTTGCCGTCTATTGTTCCACGCTGAGAGTTTATTGTCGGAGGGTCGGAACTCGACTTGCGGCGTTTCGATTTTTGAGCGCCCCGTATATCATTGTTTGCTCTGTCATAACGTGTCAAGGGTGGCGACAGTGGTAGCCTTTTGACCTATCTGGTTGGTTTTTGATCGGAGTTCGTTCCCGAGTGGAACTGTTTTCATGTTGGATCCACCTTAGCACTCCGTGATCTATGGACGACATTAATCTGACAGTGCCGTGTGCGACAAAAATCACCCGGTGACGGCTTCAATTTCTCAATTAAATGGATTAGCTCGCGACGAGACGACACAGATCGAAGTTCTCGGGCGAGACGGTGATACTCGTGCCACTGGAACAACATCCATTGTCGTTCTCTATGCAAACAACTACAATAGTCCAGTATCAGTACGATACAAGCGAAATATATTTCATCGAAAAAGAAGTGTTCGTGTGTGACATCGAAACCAGCATCATCAACAAATTGGATTCAACTTTAAAGCCATTTTATCTTATCCGTTGTTGAATTTTATCCAAACAAGATAGACATACGCAGGAAGATTCGCACCTCTCCGACGCAACGACCGTATAGAGTGTTGCCACCGTAAAATTTTCATGTTTTGTTGCATAGTTTTTTTGTTTAAATTATTTAGTATTTTTGTCACTGGAGCGGTCCCAATGGTTCTCCCTTAGTTATTTCAAACCTGTTCCAGCTACTCCGGCGTCAACGGTGGCCATCGTCGATTCTGGGGTAATTACTTTTTATCAAATTCAATATTAAAGCTGTTGGTTCTTTGCTATATTTCTTCGAAATTTACATTTCTTTTGAACATGTTTTCATTTGTTTTGGTTACTATTAGCTTTCAGTAAATTTTGTTGTTTCTATTGGGATCTCTTCTTTGCTCTTCATGAACAACCAAGAATAAATAATGTATTAACTTGAAAAATCGGCATTTCCTTTAAGGAATTCTCTCTTTCCCAGATCAGGTTGGTGATGAGATGAGGTGAAAACCTCATCTCTCGGGTTTCGCTATGGGAGGCCCCCACAAAATTTTTCTGTTTTCGGCCATGGGGCCTCACGGTCGGGTCTTCTTTCTTTTATTTCAGCGGGTATAGAAGGCCGAGGTCCACCGCCATCTGGGCCTCGGAGCATCAATGATGGCATTTGAGCAGGCTGGCTCCATACTTACCTTCCTTTGTCCAAATTTTGTCCCTCTTGTTTGTGATGTCTACCCTAGGCCTGTGATTCCCTTTTTTAATATGTGTGGACAGGGGCAGCGAGCGGCAAAAACCCAGCCCATATCTCCCGAACTGAGCTACAGCAAGCACAGGCCGCCGCTTGGCTCGTTGAGGAGCCAATATTGGCAGCTGTCTATTTTGACAGTTGTCAATCCCTGACCTTAACGGTCAAAATGGCTCCGTCCCCGTTGACACCTTCGGGTGTCGTCCTCGTTCATTACAAATGCTATCTCTAAATAATCAAGAATACTCAGGAAGATTCAGGTGAAATCACCTACATAGCTCTAAGCAGTGATATCTACCAACGACCAAACACCCATCGCAGGTGTACTGGCTCCACTAGGGCAATAATATACAAGTGCACAAACGACATATAACACAACTACGCACCATTTACATGCACATCAATTCTAACACAGATCCTCAGTGAGTTACTCACCTTTTAAACCAGCAACAGAAACAATATCAGTTCGCAAAACACAAAACAGTGAAACATACATATACAATGACAACAGCACAACACTATAAGGTTCACACTCGAATAAAAATACAATCTAAATTCCCATATTCTAGACCTCTCTAGGCTTCCTCAACTTTTTTCAGTGATGGCTCCTTTTTATCATTGGTATTTTTTGCGACCACAGATATTAAATACTCGTATGTATAAACTAAAAATTGGTTATAGGTATTCTTTACACTAACAATATTTGAAAAAAAAAAAAATATAAAAAAAAGTTTTGCGATTTGTTTGATGTACATGTACATAAAAACATGAAAGAAATGAGTTTTAATGAGAAGGATGTGCTTTGTGCCTGTGTTTTGCTTTAAACTTACTGTGCTGCATTTATTCATTAAAAAATCAGCAACTCTAAATATTCTCAGAAGTCGTTCAGAATGGTTAAAAACAGGGGGGTGCACATCAGGAATTTGATCGCAATGAGTGCGTTCAGAAGGTGGCAAAAGAGCAGAAACCGCTCCGGAGCTACTCGGTTTGGAGTCTACACCTGCTGAACGTTACTTCACCAGCTGACAAATCGACCAGCTGAAAGCTGACGATGATAATTTTAGACGTCAAGTGCCGAAAAGTGGAAAATACATGAATCCCACGCTGTCCATGATGAAAATCCCAAAAAACCGAGAAAACAAAACAGAAACGGCGAAAACACCAAGGAAACACAACCTAAACACAACAAACCCAATTTGACAACTGTCAAAAGTCGAAACTCGCAACATGAGCGTGAGGTTGAAAAGAAGAAGAAGAACCTGAGCACTGAGCACTGATCAGTGAGCAGAAATATTTCTTGCTCGGTGAAATTTGATCATGCTCACCCGAGCAGAAGTCGCTCGGTCACTTCTGAATCCGCTCGTTCTGAACATGTTCGCTGAGCGGAAGTTGCTCAGTTCCTTCTGAACGCACACAATGGGAATTGTAATCAACCATATTCTGGTCTTGCTGCTTCCAACAACAGATCTATGGCAGCACCTGATGAGTAAGGATCTGTCGGTGGTGCGAAACCAGGGCCGATGATTCTATTACGCCTGGACCCTGATGCGAACAGGAGGGAATCTGCGCCGTCCGCCAACCATTGCATCCTTATCGCCCCATTGATCATTCCCCATTTTTACCTCCCCTGTTGTTTTCCCAAGGCCTATGAACTTTTGTTAATACGTAAGGGACAGGGGCAACGAGCGGCGAAAACCCCGCCCACGTCTCCCGAACTGAGCTACAACAACCATAGGCCGCTGCTTAGCTCGTTGAGGGGCCTTCTTCTTCTACGGACAACTGTCATGAAAATGTTCTTCTCCGGATCTGCGAAGTATTCTGATCCGGAGGGGGACATTTTCATGATAGTTGTCGGTACAAATTTTACCGGGGGGACAAGCACGTGGAGGAGAATTCGAGAAATTTCAAAACCTGATTCGTTCGCAAGAACGCAGCCAATGCTATCTACTACGCCGAGCTTTCTTGTGTTAGACGTTAGACCACCCGACAAGAACCATCCAATTGCTTTGATGGACCAGCTCCTTACTGTGGCTTAAGGTGGCCACCCATTCACGAGTACAACCACGACCAAACTTCCATCGAACCATCAAATATCATAGAACGGTGGAAATAGGAGGAATTTTTTTTCCACACGTCCTATGAAATTGATGGTTCGATGGAAGTTTGGTCGTGGTTGTGCTCGTCAATGGGTGGCGACCTTTAAGATTAGCCTCGGCCAAATTGCAAATCAGAGACAAGCACATCTCATTCAGTTGGCAGTGGCGGCGGTAGTCAAACATTGGGCTGCGGCCGTCGTCGACAGCTGCGGTGTAGTCGTTCCTAGTCTTCGGCTGCGCTCTGGAAGTATCGAGCTGGCTCTCCCGGCTGCGAATGGTCTGATGGTGTTTCAACGTGTTCACCGTATCCTTCAGTTCCTCCATGGTCCTGGCGGTGAGGAACAGCGTATAGTAACAGGCCCTTGTAACGGACGGTTTGGTGGGCATCCGAAGATACCCGTAGGGACGGAGCCTAAGATAGCATAGTGACCGTGAAGGTCGGGCCGTGCCATTGGCGAAGAAAAAGGCCCCTCAACGAGCTAAGCAGCGGCCTATGCTTGCTGTAGCTCAGTTCGGGAGATGTGGGCGGGGTTTTCGCCACTCGTTGCCCCTGTCCTTTACGTATTAAAAAAAATTCATAGCCCTGGGAAAGACAACACAAACAGGGGAGGTAAAAATGGGGAATCAAAAAAAAATAGTCGATAAGGATGGAATGGTTGGCGGACGGATCAGACGCCCACGCGGTCGAATCTGAGTCCGGGTGTAATGGGACCCTCGGTCTCTGGTTTCGTACCACCAACAGATCACTACTCATCAGGTGCTGCTTCGATCTGCCGGTTGGAGCAGCACTGCCAGACCATAATATGGTTCATTACACCCTCTTGGTTGCAGGCCATCAGTTCTACGCCCGTAACATCGCTGTAGTAAGAGATGGATTCCACTTCCATGATATATTGGCGAACGCTCTCGCCGTGTCTCCTTGTCCGGAGGGTACACATCCTACTAATCGATCGTCCGAATTCTTTCACCAGTCTGGTTTTCAGCCCGGCTTACGCCATTGCGCCTCGCGCTGTCAAGAGTCGGGCCGATCCTTCCAGCGACATTCACTTGTTGTTTTGTACCCTCGGTCGTTGCTGCCGAACTTGAAAATGGCGTGCTCGATGTCCTTAAAATTGACGCGTCTTGCTAGCGATTCGAATTTGAAATTTCGTAGGCAGCCACAGGTTGTCGGGCTTCTTGGATCGTCTATCCCCTTTTTATCCGGGCTATCTCATTGCGTAGTCTGAGAATTTCGCGCAGCGGCGAAGATCTACCAGTTCGCGCTAAAAATCTTCCATCTCCTGGTCTACCCATGACAGTGGTGATTGACTATGGGCCGGCAGCGTCATACTGATGTGCTACGACAGCGAGGACTCGTTTGTCGGCGGTGGTTTTCTTGCGTCGGCAACTTTGGGTTATGGGTCAGCGGCGGCCGTCTGTCTGTCAGTCTGCAGTGGCGGCGGATTGTACGTTGGTGATATTTATTGATTGAAACTGTAGGGCAAAAGTTTATTTTCCAAGTCACATCCAGAATAAATTAACCAACAAGTGTCCAAGTGACAACTGCCAAGACTCGAAAGGTGAGTTGAAAATGGTTTTCGTATTAGTTCCTAATCTCCTCACAATCTCACAATAGTCGTTTTATAGTTAAGCCCTGTTTATAGTCATATCTGTCAATAGGCCGTGTTTACAAGCTAAGTTTTTGAATTGTCACTCGCATTTAAAATTTTACTTGATATTATGCTATAATTCATAGAAAACATTGAAATCTGAAAGCGATTGCAATTTAATTGAGATTTAATATTGTATATTTACGGATGCTTTATCAATCAAAATTCTGCATAATAAAAAAATCAAGATAATATTACGACAGAACTGGAAATGGTAGGCACAAAACCCAACATTTTCCTTCCAAAAACCCCACGTATGCCAACCCACACCTGATGCTCCATCCTTGAAATTACATGATCTATTTTTCAGAATGGAAGTTGTCAGGAGACGGGACCGAGGCGGTGGTACAATATATTCGTGTGTACATAAAAATCATATTCTTGATATAATTTTACTTTTTCAATGGACTCTGCATTTTCTGTTCATGTCGTTGTAGAAGCTGAAGAAGTCCTCATATGGCCGTAAAGAATATTTCGGGAAGCTATCTACATATTTCAATGGATCATTTACATTTCATGTAATGAATGATAAAATTGAAGAAATGTAAAATTGTCGAGCTCGGGTTCTATAAGGGCGTCCGAGAAAGAAAAGAATGGAAGGTCCTATTCTATTGCTACTTATCATAGTCAATTTTGAATGCAGTATACGAGTATCTCCCACACAATAGGTGCGTTTTTTTTTACAACGGGTTAGGATAGAGTAACTCGTGGGGATAAAAACGATCGAGGGCCGTATTCATAATTACTTGGAACGCGAACAGAAACGAACGAATTCTGAAAGCAACTGTCAATCAGGAACGACAACATGACATTTAAAAATTTTAAATTTTCAACAGTTGCTTTCAAAATTCGTTCGTTTCTGTTCGCGTGACAAGTAATTATGAATACGGCCGTCTAAATTACAAATGAACTTTACGAATTGATTAATGCATCATCGTCGGAACTTGACACCAATTATAAAATTTACGAAAAGCATAATATACCAATAGGCACATTTTTGGCACAAATGTATGATAAAATATATCGAGTACAGGTTAGCCACTCCACTGACCCGCATAGGTTTAAGTTGTTGTTGTAACGTATGGAGATACCCTAACCTGCACCGGGTAGATGTAAAAAAAACACACCTAAGATACTCGAAAAGAAGATTAAATTTGATCTCCTAAATATGTATATCGACTGATGACTATGGGCCGTTTTCTAAATGTCTAGCTAAAGTTTAGCAAATTGCCACCCATCATCCAGTTAAAAATCTATGGCACCATCCTTGGCACAAACCCGGATTGCCTGGATGTCCGACGCTTCATGGCAGCGGATTGTTGAAAGAAAGGAGCTGAAAGTTCGTTTGGCTGCATCTTCAGGCGACAATCGAAGCAGCATCGAACTCATTTACCGTCAGAAAGCTCGACAATTTCAGCGTAGTGTGCGATGCGATAAAAGAGTTTATGCGAATTCTCTTTTAGCCTCAGCAGAAGAAGCCGCAAGAAGTAACAACTTAAACGCCGTATACAGTGTCATCAAGGAGTTTACAGGTGGTCGTAACTCCTGCCAACATCCAGTGAAGGATAGTGATGGAAAGCTACTTATCTTGGAAGAAGATCAAATGAGGCAGTGGAAAGAACACTTCACCGCGGTCTTGAACCGTGTAACCTCTGGTGAAATTCCCCCTCATATAGATAATTTAGCTAACCATCAAAATGTGCGTATACGATCCACTGCCCCAACTAAAGAGGAAATAGTCACTGCAATTATTGCACTGAAACGAGGAAAGGCCGTCGGACTCGACGGTGTCCCTGCCGAACTTTATCAAGCAGCACCAAGCATAACTGCGGATTGCTACACCCACTTGCTGATAAAGCGTGGAATAAGAGACCTTTCCCACTGAGTGGAAGGAAGGTTTGATCATCAAACTTCCAAAAAAGGATAGCCTGACAGACTGTAATAATTGGAGAGGCATTTGTGTGCTTCCTGCCGTTGCCAAGATAATACCTAAAATCGTCCTGGAAAGACTAAAGGCCCACTTAGAAAGCACAATTGATGAAGAGCAGGCTGGTTTTCGATCCGGATTCTCCTGTGTCGATCACATTAACACCTTGCGAATCAGTATCGAGCAATGCGCCCAATACGACTCTCCGCTTCACTTGCTTTTCATCGATTTCGAGAAGGCTTTCGATAGTGTGAACCGGGAATCTATATGGGCGGCCTTGCGCAGGAGAGGCATCCCTGAGAAGCTTGTGGCTGTTATTAAGGCAACGTATGACGGCGCGAAATGTCGCGTTCTGCATAAAGGTAAGGTGTCGGGGGACTTTGAGATTCGCAGTGGAGTTCGGCAGGGGTGCATACTCTCACCGATTCTATTCCTCATTGTGATCGGCGATGTGTTGCATGCGGCCCTATCCGGACTCGAATTCAATGGACTTTGACATCTTATCTATCTTATCTCCAGTTTCGTTGGCGTCCCTTGACGCTACTAATTGTGCCGACTTGATGAGTAGAGTCTTGCTGTTGTCCATATTCATAGCTCGAATAGCGTGTTCCTGTGCTAGGCTGAAGAGCATCGGTGCCAGTCCATCGCCCTGTTTCAGACCAGTGCGTGTTTCAAATAGATCAGTAAGTCTTTTCTGGATCCTGACCTGTGAGATGGAGTTGGTCACCGTCATCTTAGTCAGTCGCACTATTTTTGCCGCTTTACCAAATTGCAGCATGATGTTTTGCAGTACTCCACGATTAATACTGTCGTATGCCTGCTTGAAGTCGACAAAGATTTGGTATATGTCTACGTTGTACTCCCAGCACTTCTGGCTGGAGTATCATTTTAACAGTCAAGAGCTGATCGATTGTGGAGCGACCAGGTCTGAAACCGCTTTGATATTCGCCAATGATTCGTTTTGCGTACGGTTTTATTCTATTTTCCAGAATTTTCGTCAAATTTTTATAGGACGTACAGACTAGTGATATGCCCCTGCAATTCTCACACTGCAGTTTATCTTCCTTTTTGTGAAATTGGACAGATGACGCTTCTGCGCCAATCGTCTGGAATTACTTCGTCCTCCCATACTCTCAGGAGTAATTGATGTATGACATTAACTAGACCCGTTCCACCGAATTTTAGCAGCTCATATGGAATCTCATCAGCGCCCGGCGCTTTATATGTTTTAGTGACCGCAACGCGAGATCAACTTCCTCTACTGTCGGAGATTATATGGGTTGGCCTAGATCCACAATATCGTCGAGAGCTTCTTGTGTGGGGATGTTAGATGGTAGGTTCAGAAGCTCTTCAAAATAAGAGGCCCAAAGTGTGTTAGGCGGCTATTACACTATAAAAGTTCTTTTACAAATATCGTTTGTAAAAGATATTTTCGAAGAACTTTTCTATTGTAATAGCCGTCTAAGAAAAGATTTGTGACGTGAACGTTGCTTGTTTCAAGTGCTTTTCTTACATGCTTGCACACCTTCCCCCTTAGGCGGCTATTATCATTCATAAAAGTTCTTTTAAAATATCGTGAGTCAAAGATATTTGTAAAAGAACTTTTATAGTGTAATAGCCGCCTTAATGCCATCGGTGTCGCTGATTATATTTCGATCCTTGTCTTTACAGAGGCTAGTCCTAGGTTGATAGCTGTTCTTACGCCACCGACGTAGCATCGCTCAGAATTTTATCAACCGCAAAGACTTTGGTGGGTCTGACTTTCGATTGGTGCACTGAGGAAATTCGACATCTGTAGGTCGTCTTCACCAAGTTGATATGACTGGCAGTTTGCTGCTCGATAGGAGCGGACATCCATCACACTAGACGACTATCTTTTGCAAATGAGGACGTGATAAATTTGGTTGACTGTATGTGCGTCGGGAGATTTCCAGGTCTGCTTGTGAATTCCTACTGCAGCCGAAGTCGATAAGTCGCTGGCCGTTGCCGTTACATTTTTCAAGGAGACTGGGCCTCCAGTGTTCTGCCGGTGCCAACTTTCATTTCCGACTTTCGCGTTAAAGTCTACCAGCTGCAGGTTGGCATCGTTTGTTGGAAGTGAGTTGAAGAGAGTCTCAAGGCGGACGTAAGAATCGTCTTTAACTTCATTGGGGGCGTGCACATTGATGAGCCAGAGTTTGGAGAATCGAGTCTTAATGCGAATTGCACACAGCCGCTCATTTATGGGTTTGAAGTCAGTAATGTTTGGTCTGAGGATATTGTTCACTATAAATGCTACTACAAACTCATTGTGGACTGATGGTTTGCCACTTCTAAAAATGGTGTTCGATTTCTTGTCATTGATCTCACTGCCAAACCAATTTGTTTCCTGGACTGCAGTAATGCTCAGTTTGTACTTTTTGACATGTTGAAGGAGGGTCTTTTCGGCCCCGGTTCATTCAGGGAGCGTACTTTCCAGGATCCGAAAGAATAATCCTTTAGTCGCCTGCGTTGTCACCGTTGTTGATCCGTCCAATCCGAGGCTTTTGTTCCAGGTTTCTTGACGTGGAGTGGTTTTTACAAGGACGAGTTGTCAGCGCATCGCTTAACTCTATTCAGGGGATGGCCTCGGAGATAGCTGCTTCAGATGGTTTAATAAATTTTCTGGAGTTCACACAACTACTTTGCAGATCCAACTACACAAATCAGTTCACCTTACTAAAGCTGAGACGCTTAGGTGTTGGTCAGCCATTCAGCTATCTGCCTTTTTCCAAACTGTCTTATTGCTAACACTTGGCCGTCAGCGGTTTGACACACTGCCGTTACTAAGGGGCGCCCACGGGGAGGACTGTGAAAAAGGTATTTTGCCACCCTATTTTTCAATGCCTTATCATATTTTGAGCAATGCATACGGTTAGGTTTAGTTTAGCGCCCGAATAGCTAACTGGCAATTAAACCAGAAATTGTGAAAAGGGCTCTATATGATTCAGTTGCTCATCGCAAAACTCACAAAAAAAAAGAAGACAGGAAATGGAATTAAATCAAAAGTAAAAATAAAGTTTAACTTACCCTAATGACCATAATTGTTGGTGGTAATGGCCGTAGCCATTGTCTCTCATTTACTACAATAGATACCTAACCAACAGAAAATTCTGATCGAAACGCATTAAGAAGCTTTCGCCAATTAAGTACGGATTTACATGAATTATTTTTCTCCTAGTAATCCGTTCATTTAATGAATTTATTTCCTACCAATTTACACAATAGCTGTTTTTCGGGCTAATTATTTGTATATTTCGAATATTTATGCTGTAATTTGCAAGTAATCCGATTAGTCGAACAAACTGATAATAATGTCAACAATTTTCGATTAAAAAAGGATATGTTTAGTCAAGTTTGCTCCACCTTAGACTTGTAATGACTTAAAGAATGTTACGAATGCCATAAGGATTCTTCAACATATGGCTCATCAATGTTCACGTCCCCACTGAAGTTAAAGAAAAGGCAGTAACAGACGAGCTCTACGCCCGCCTTGAGAATCTTTTCGACTCACTTCCAACAAACGACGTCAAATTGCCGCTTGGAGACTTTAACGCGAAATTCGGAAATGAATGTTGGCACCGGGGGACCACTGGAGGCCACAGTCTCCATGAAGAATGTAACGACAACGGCCAGCGACTTATCGACTTCGCCTGCAGTAGGAATCTAGTCGTAAGCTCTACATGTTCCCCGCATCGACGCATTCACAAGCAGACCTGGAAATCTCCAGACACACATACCGTCAACCAAATTGATCACGTCCTCATTTGCAGGAGGTGGGCATCTAGTGTGATGGATGTCCGCTCCTATCGAGGAGCAAACTTTCGTTGGCATAAACTAGTTTCTGAGTATGCAGTTGCCAGCATGCACCTCCTGCACATCCATCGCCACGAACGTCGTCGTGGAAGGCATTCGAACCCGAAACGCCGGTAGTCAAACATGAGACTGATGCCTCAACACACTGCACTACCGGTCGCCGAAGACGACCTACAGATGTAGAATTTCCTCAGTGCACCAATCGATAATCAGCCCTCCCAAAATCTTTGCGGTTCATAAGCTTCTGTGCGATGCCACGGCGATGGCGTATACTACCGCCCTTGATTAAAGACTATCGCTTATGCTACACAACATCAGCAACACAGGCGTCCATGGGTTCTGGGAAAAACTCAAGGGTTCCATCAAAGATGTCGCAGAGAAAGTCATGGGATCAGAGGCGCCGACTGTTAGAAAATATTGGGGGGGGGGGGGGCACAACACTTTTCATACATTTTTGATTGACTGTCGGATTGCCTTGTTGTGCGATTTTTTTGTGATGGTATCCTCACAATATACTGACCCATTTTTTAAAATAACAATTAACGTATATCTTGCACTTTAAAAAAATTTACTGATGATAGCACGAACAGAACGGCCCAATAGCCCTAGCTAAAAAAGTCGACGTCTTAAAGCGGGTAAATATTTGATATCGTTACGAATGTATAGTCTTATACAGTCAACTAAAATGGTCTGATGATTGAGGTGAACCAATTTTTTCGTCTCGAGTCTCGAGTTGTAAGGTCCCCACCGTGCAAATAATCAGCGTTGTATGGAAATGACGTTGACGTTTGTTGTTTGTTTTTAAGCCAATTTTTCAAGCATTTGTAAATGGAACCATAATGCTTTTGTGTTTGATAACACGAAATAATGAATTAAATTTTAATTAAATTCAAACACAAATATATTTACCGTCAACGTCTTTAAAATAATGATCATTAGCACAAAAGATCAATTAAGTTTTGACAGCATCATGAGGAATCATAACCAAATTGAAAGAAAAGTTTTAATACCTCATATGACCAGTATGGTTAGAGCTAATATCACACGAATTCTCATGAACCGGGTCCCGGCAGATTGACGGCTGTCAAGCATTGTTAAAGGTGCGTTACTGTTAGGCACACGATCGTTGTATTGTACATTATTCATGATTAGCGATCAAGCCATAGAGCACGGAACACTATTTGTATGTATCTTTTTGATCGTCGCCTGTGATCGATGCAGAGTGCAGCCTAGCAAAACACAACTTAAAGCACAGGATTCAATGGTACAATCCTCATGGGCCATATATATCTGCGTAGAAGCTCCCTCCTTCCCTATTTGTCATAGCTACGTGTTTGATTGTTTGAACGAAGAAGTCGAGTGAGGACCGCTTTTCTTGCAAAACTATATGTGTGCCTGAAATATTGAAATATTTGGATTGAGGGTGCCAAAAGTGCCCCCCCCCCCCATATAGTCGGCGCCTATGCATGGGATATAAAACCATCTAACATCCCCACACAAGGAGCTCTCGACGATATTGTTGACATAGGTCCACCCATACAACCCCCGACAGTAGAGGAAGATGATCTCGCGTTGCGGTCACTAAAACGAAATAAAACGCCGGGTGCTGACGAGATCCCAGCTGAACTGCTAAAATTCGGTGGAACGGGTCTAGTTAATGCCATACATCAATTACTCCTGCGAATATGGGAGGACGAGGTGATCCCAGACGATTGCCGCAGAAGCATCATCTGTCCAATTCACAAAAAGGGAGATAAACTGCGGTGTGAGAATTACAGGGGCAATCACTAGTTTGTACGTCCTATAAAATTTTGGCGAAAATTCTGGAAAATTCAGTAAAACCGTACGCAGAACGAACCATTGGCGGATATCAAAGCGGTTTCAGACCTGGCCACTCCACAACCGATCAGCTCTTTAAGGTCAAACTGATACTCCAGAGGTACTGGGAATACAGCGTGAACGTATACCAAATCTTTGTCGACTTTAAGCAGGCATACGACAGTATCGATCGTGGAGTACTGTACAGTAGAACATCATGGTGCAATTTGGTGTACCGGCCAAATGAGTGCGATTGACAAAGATGACGATGACCAACAGGGCAAGATCCATAATAGACTTACTGATCTATTTGAAACACGCACTGGTCTGAAACAGGGCGATGGACTGGCACCGACGCTCTTTAACCTAGCACTGGAATACGCTATTCGGGCTATGAATATGGACAACAGCAATACGCTACTCATCAAGTCGACACAATTAGCAGCGCACGCCGACGACATCAACATCATGTCGCGAAGATTGGCCGACGCAGAAGAACTTCTGCATGCGCCCAATATCACTGCAAAAGAAGTTGGACTACGTATCAACGAGGGTAAAACTAAAATAATGATGGAAGCGACGACAAGGACACCTGCACAATCGAGCATCAATGTGGGGGACCTCAACATCGAGTTCGTGAACGACTTCATATACCTGGGCTGCAACTTGTCAACGGACGCCAAGGAAACTGACGAAATCAAGCGACGGATACAGTTAGCTAATAAAACTTTTTCTCGGTTCTCCTCATAACGAAAACGAAGCATGTGCACAGAAACACGAAGCTCCGCTGTACAAAACCATCATACGACCAGTAATGGCTGCGAAGGATGGACCCTAACTCAAGCCTCCGGAAACATGCTAGACACATTTGAACGTAAGGTTCTGCGGCGAATTTTCGGGGCTGTTTGCGATCGAGATAGTTAGCGCATCCTGCACAACCATTAGCTGTATGAGCTGTACGATGAGCTGCAAGTTTCGAAAATCGTCAAACTACAACGACTTCAATGGGTAGGGCATGTACAACAAATGGACGATGATCGCATGCCAAACACAGTAATGAACGCAGAACGAGTCGACGGAGCGAGACTGCGAGGACGACCGAGATCTCGTTGGGAGAGCTCAGTATATGCGCAAATACTGGGCTTCCAAGATTGGGGGACAACGATCCAGGCGGCCAAGGCCCGACGTCGGGCTGTCGCGCCACAATGATGATGAATTTTACATAAAGGGCAAATAACAATAACTAACAATTTAAATTGGAATTGTTTGTGACACTTGGTTTCATTCTGCACACCAACTTAGTATGCGTCTGTAGCTTAGCTCGGTAACGCACCGAGCATTTTTTGCTACTCGAAACACGGTCTCTGCGGTTCGCGCCCCGCAACGGGACCAACTATTTTTTATTCTCAAATTCCCTCTGAATTAATTTCTCCGAGCTTAGTGGTTTCGTATGGATAGTAGCACTCATCAGGTCTTGCATCTTAGCAGCTATCCATGTGCAAGACGACCACGAAAGTGTGAGAATTCTGTTTGTATAAGCCGTGAAGGCGTGATTTTACTTGAAAACTCGACCGTGGAGGTCTAGATGGTGTGAAGCACTTATATTAAATCACTAGAGGGGTGGAGAGAGGGTGAGAAGTGGAGATATTTGTTCCCTGGCAATTTTACTTTATGTATTAATGTTCTTGCAAATGTACAAGTGCGAATCATTTTCAATTTAAATTGGAATTGTTTGTGACACTTGGTTTCATTCTGCACACCAACTTAGTATGCGTCTGTAGCTTAGCTCGGTAACGCACCGAGCATTTTTTGCTACTCGAAACACGGTCTCTGCGGTTCGCGCCCCGCAACGGGACCAACTATTTTTTATTCTCAAATTCCCTCTGAATTAATTTCTCCGAGCTTAGTGGTTTCGTATGGATAGTAGCACTCATCAGGTCTTGCATCTTAGCAGCTATCCATGTGCAAGACGACCACGAAAGTGTGAGAATTCTGTTTGTATAAGCCGTGAAGGCGTGATTTTACTTGAAAACTCGACCGTGGAGGTCTAGATGGTGTGAAGCACTTATATTAAATCACTAGAGGGGTGGAGAGAGGGTGAGAAGTGGAGATATTTGTTCCCTGGCAATTTTACTTTATGTATTAATGTTCTTGCAAATGTACAAGTGCGAATCATTTTCAATTTAAATTGGAATTGTTTGTGACACTTGGTTTCATTCTGCACACCAACTTAGTATGCGTCTGTAGCTTAGCTCGGTAACGCACCGAGCATTTTTTGCTACTCGAAACACGGTCTCTGCGGTTCGCGCCCCGCAACGGGACCAACTATTTTTTATTCTCAAATTCCCTCTGAATTAATTTCTCCGAGCTTAGTGGTTTCGTATGGATAGTAGCACTCATCAGGTCTTGCATCTTTGCAGCTATCCATGTGCAAGACGACCACGAAAGTGTGAGAATTCTGTTTGTATAAGCCGTGAAGGCGTGATTTTACTTGAAAACTCGACCGTGGAGGTCTAGATGGTGTGAAGCACTTATATTAAATCACTAGAGGGGTGGAGAGAGGGTGAGAAGTGGAGATATTTGTTCCCTGGCAATTTTACTTTATGTATTAATGTTCTTGCAAATGTACAAGTGCGAATCATTTTCAATTTAAATTGGAATTGTTTGTGACACTTGGTTTCATTCTGCACACCAACTTAGTATGCGTCTGTAGCTTAGCTCGGTAACGCACCGAGCATTTTTTGCTAGAATAAAAAATAGTTGGTCCCGTTGCGGGGCACGAACCGCAGAGACCGTGTTTCGAGTAGCAAAAAATGCTCGGTGCGTTACCGAGCTAAGCTACAGACGCATACTAAGTTGGTGTGCAGAATGAAACCTAGTGTCACAAACAATTCCAATTTAAATTGAAAATGATTCGCACTTGTACATTTGCAAGAACATTAATACATAAAGTAATAACTAACAGTTCAGTTAGAAATTGCAAAAATTAACGCCTCTTATCCGTTTCAATTCGTTGCGAGTGCCCAACGATTTGTGGATCTTTTAATAGAATATGGTGAAAGCATCCGGTCCACAGTGTCCACCCCAGATTTGTTGGCATTGTAATCCAGGATGACCATTGGCTTTTTGTTTCATTTTCCTCGTAACTTTAGTGCATTGTTGAAAGCACCAGTACTGTTTTTTTGCACATACGAGCACAATGAAACATGTCCCCATCAAGTTAGCATTACCACTTAAAAATTTCGAAGTAGCGTAAAGTGGATTAATTGTCGTGAAAGAAAAAAATTGTTGCACTTGTTTAAAAAAATATATCCTATTGTAGCATTACCACCCCTGGAAATAGGGTAAAAAATTAATACTTCGAAGTCGAGTAGAGTGGATTAATTGTCGTGTAGATTTGTCGTGAAAGAAAAAAATTGGTGGCGTTTGTTTTTTTTTAAATAACCCCTGGTAACTAACCTAACACTCATGTTAGCATTACCACCCCTTGGAATAGAGTACAAATTGAAAATTTCCAAGTCAAGTGACTTAGTGTGGATTAATTGCTATGGTATGGTAGTGCTAACTTTTTGGGACAATACGTCTAATACGGACTATGTGCCTTGTGGTTATCATGGAAGTCCTTCAACTTACCTATCCTAGTCGTTTTAGCTTATTCAATCGAAGTAAACTGATATTTCTCATGAATTATAATTATTAAAATAAAGCATTTACTAAAAAAAAAACTTTAGCCAATACCACATATGAACATATAATCAAAAAACCTCCTGAACTACAATACAAGAACAATTATTGTACTTTCATGTTTCAACCCCATGAATAAACATTTTAATTTTATCAACCACAATCATGTGGTATTAAAAAGACTCCAATACGGTCACTGAACCAAAAAGCAAAGTCAGATTCTCATTGCCAAACAATAACAGAATTTTAGAGACTGTAATACAAAAGAACCGACAAAAGCTTCAAAGTCACTGAAACCAAAAATTTTCTCTCAAAGGACACGGTTGTAACCATGCATATGTTCTCTCCTATTTGCTGTCCTGAAAATCTTGTGTTACTCATCTGAAAATCTAACAACATTGTGGACTCCGAGCTGAGGATAGTCATATGTCCAAACATGATGTTCCTCCTGTTCTCGTATCATACAGGACTACATTTATCCCTTTTAAATTCACGTACACAAAAGCGAGTACACCAGCATTTTGTACATCATGAACTTCCCAGTATATGGCATGCTGACTGCAACCTGCTAAATTGTGTAAGAAATGCCTTTTTGTAGCCATGCACCGTCAAACCACGAGAATGAACATCCGAAACATTAAAACAATTTACAATTGGATCCATATTACTCCTTTTGACAAAGGCATACATTAAATTCGAAATTTTCCCTGGACAAAAGGCCAAACCGCAGCATGTGGAAATGTCGTGAGGTTTGCTGGATACCATACGGAAAGACGAAAAATATATTGTATTATCCGTATGTTCACATGTGCGATGGAAAAGCCATTGTGACATCTCTGGAAATGTTGACATGGAGGACATGAAACAGTTGTCCGTTTTAATCAACTTAATTCAGCTGGGATATTGTAAATGGAATGGTTTTTATTACGAATTGTGGCGAGGATGGCATAGAGTGTCATGACTCATGATGTAAGATGAATTGAACGATATTCGAAATTGACGGACCGTTAAAATATTAGTACATCAAGTGACTAAATATTTCCCATGATTTAATTGATGTTAACAATTCCATAAGTTCAACAATTTCGTTATCGACACGACTAAACGGGTTTCAAAACAAGATGTGAACAAAATAATTTAAAAATTCCCGTTGTTTGTTAATACATGGTAAACCTAACTGTCAAAATTAATATATAAGGGCCGGTTGACACGTTCAAAGTACACTTTGGCAAAGCACGCTGACAACCTACTTTGAGGTTACTTTGAACGTGTCAACCCCCTTTCAAAGTACTTTGAAGTCTCTGCGTCCCATCAAAGCAAAGTAGGATGGTGCTCAACTATCCATCAAAGAATTGATTGTAAATCGACAAGTTCACAGAAAAAAGTTGTTGGGGCGGGAAATAGTGAGTTGTTGGTGGTTTTCATTTAATTTATGGTGGTCTGAACAATGTGTTTTGGTACAAATTCCCTACAAATGCTAAATCCAGCGTTTTTTGCAAGTGGCAAAGTGGTAATTCACAATGGTGGATATTCTTGCCAAGTCATACTTTGACAAAGTGTACTTTGAGCATGTCAACCGGGCTTAAGGATATCTCGCTCTAGCGGACGAGAATCATCACTGCTGACATACGGGATCAAGCGCGTGGGTCCAAAATGCATATGTAGGTCTGAGGAGGGTTCTTCTGCTGCGTTTAAAACGAAAAGACCTCCGCCGCGAGTGGTCCAGGTCCTTCCTACGCGGATGCGATGAAGGAGTTGACAAGCGAGTGCAAAGAAAACAGTTGATTTCAGTTGGATAGTTTATTCGATTCGACGGCTGAATAATGAAAGAGAGCATTTCTCCTGCTTCACGGTCCTTTTTAGACCCGACTTACAATTGTGCCTTAACCCCTAGTGGGACATAGCGCGTCAACCACTCCTGGGCGGCATCGTACTCTGTTCTGTGCAATGGGGCGCAACTCCCCAAACGATTTACTCAGCGCCTTACACTTTTTCGCCGCTGATCGACGCCATGTTATATAATGAACCAACAGCAGCCCTACCAGACCATAAAATGGTTCATTACAGGTGGTTCATTACGGTTATTTTAAGACCCCCTCTTGGTCGGCCTTGTTTAGAAATGAGGTTCCATTTCATGGCATGGTAGGAATAGTGCCTTCTCTCTCTAATTGCCTTGACCCCTCCAGGGGCATTAGCGCGTCAACATCTCTAGCATTCCTTTGCCTTGTTGATGTTTCGATCTACTTTTCGGAAGTGCAGCATGCACCTCCTATCCGCGCCGTCTTTATACTGACAAGCGGTGACCGACCACGACCACTGAGCGCGACAGTGGCAACATTACTAAGCCTTTATCCACCTGTAAATCTGAATTAAAGTTGGCTGCTACGAGTATCAGGAAAGCCATAGCCAGCTCAGCATGTATGAATGCCGTAAAGCCGACAATACACCATCCGGAATTCCTGTCCGGAAAAATTGATCAGGCCCTACCTTGAGGAATTCCGGATCGTGTATGGCTGCTTCAGGCCGCCGAACAGGCCTCTCAGGCGGCCGGAGGCATAAATGAATATCGATCTTATCGCCATAGAATCGAAGTATCTATCTATTGGATTGAATTGTACGGCATTTTACTTTCCATGGCCAAGTTTCAGATACATTGGTCAAACTTCAGTGGTCTGGTAGTGCTGCTCCCACCAGCAGATCGAAGCAGCACCTGATGAGTAGTGATCTGTTGGTGGTACGAAACCAGAGGCCGAGGGTCCCATTACACCCGGACCCAGGTGCGACCGTGTGGGCGTCTAATCCGTCCGTCAACCATTCCATTCTTATCGACTTTTTTTTTATTCCCCATTTTTACCTCCCCTGTTTGTGTTGTCTTCCCCAGGCCTGTGAATTTTCGTTAATACGTAAAGGACAGGGTAACGAGCGGCGAAAACCCCGCCCACATCTCCCGAACTGAGCTGCAGCAAGCATAGACCGCTGCTTAGCTCGTTGAGGGGCCTTTTTCTTCGCCAGATGACATAGCCCGACCTACACGGTCATATGCTACCTTAGGCTCCGTCCCCACGGGCATCTTCGGATGCCCACCAAACCGTCCGTTACAGAGTTTATTGCAATATATCCTCAAGTGTCCGGCCATGCGACCACAATGAGTTTTCGCAGGAGTGAAATATTCTCCTCTGTAGTAATGTATCTGAAACTTGGCCATGGAAAGTAAAATGAAGTACCATTCAATCCAATAGATAGATACTTCGATTCTATGGCGCCTGTCCGGCGGCCTCATGATATGGAATTCCTCAAGGCCAGGCCTGATCAATTTTTCCGGAGAAAAACTCCGGAACGTGTGTGGTGGAGGCCTGGCGGGAATGATTTTCCTTCTGGCCGCCTGAAAGGCCAATCCGGCCTGAAACAGCCATACACGATCCGGGATTCTTCAAGGCCGGGCTCGATCAGTTTTTCCGGACAGGAATTCCGGATGGTGTATGATATGTTCTGCTTAACATGTCCGAAAGTTAAGCAGATTTGACCTGAGCTGAACTTAAGCTGTTCCGCTAAACTACTATCGGTGACAAAACACCAGATCAGAGTGATGGTTGGAGTTGTTACATTTCATTGTGTCATCGATGAGCACACCAGATGTTTTTGACTTGTGGACGAAGTGGTGAGCACCCTTCATCTGCTCTGTAACTATCCGGCACTGGTAAATAGAAGGAGGTCTACTATTGGAAAATCTTTTTACGACCATGTGGGGGAACTAAAGGATGTGGATGTCGGTCAACTTCTCCGGCTTGCAGTTAGCTCCAGGTGGTTTGACAGAACATAAGGACTGGATGCAATTTGGGTAATAGAATGGACTTATTTCAGGTCTAAGTGTGCTGTGGTAACACGACAGCCACTAACCTAACCAACCTAATTAGTTGTTGTGATTCTCTGTAGTCCCTTAGTTTTCAGGCCTGTCGTTGTGGGAGCTTAAGATTTTAAGGCGTTAACTGCAAAGTCGCGAGCAATGCTGTTCGGGGTCCATGGTCCGGATGTAACATGAACATGTATATGCAGAAAAACGACGATGCAATTATTGACTTCCCTTTTTAAAGTCTCTCCGTGTCCTGCATTATTTTGTCTTGCTTTAAGGTTATAAAATACAGTAGTCCCTCGATTTACGTCGGAGTTAGGTTCCGAGAATTTGCGACGTAAGTCGGAAACGACGTAACTCGAGGGTAGAAACAACTTCAGGCGATAAATGAAAAAGCTTTCATTTTTTTAATATGAATGTATTTATTTTTTGAGTTTGTACATACATAATTCATTTTTTTTAAAGAAAGTCGTGGGTTTTCGTCTACATAAGTTTTATTTTCATATACAATTGCGTATGTTGGATGTTAGTTGCAGCCTTCATCAAGTGTCTGTACACGACTACACGTCAAATCACAAATAGTAATGAAGGCAACAAGTAGCAACCGGAATATGTTTTATAAAACTTACAAAGAAGAAAATATACGACTTTCTTTAAATACAAATATATATTTGACATAAAGCACTAAAAAGCAACACATTAATTGTTATCATCTTCAGAAGAAATAGCCTCTATTTCTACTGTTTGTGGGTTGGCTGGTTTACTGGCGAAGAAGGTCGAAATTCGTGTTTGCGACAAAGTTTGTTTTCTTTTTTCTGCGAGCAACTGCTTGTAATCGTTGACAGAAGTGTAGACTTCGTTTGAAATTTCTGCACTTCTTAATTCGTCGGGATCATTTTCTTTGAAGATTTTTAACGCTTTATCTAAATGTTCGAATGTTTCGGCCAAATATTTTAATTTAAATGTTTTTTCCTTGTTTACACTTTGGTCCTTTGATATTGCTTGTGTTTGATTCTCACTTGCCAGAATTTGCTCAAGCTCCTCATTACTTAGTGGCTCGTCTCCGCAGCTCAATAATTCTTGAATGTCGGTTTGATCAACTGTTGAAAATCCTATTTGTCTGGCTAATTCAAGAATATCCTTTTCAATGGGTTCTTTATCAAATTCATTAGTTGTACTTGTTACACAATCAGGCCACATTTTTCTCCACACCTTGTTCATATTTTCGGATGAAACTTCTAGCCATGATTCATTTATATTGCTAATTGCCTTTGCAATATCGTACTGGCTCCAAAATTGTTTAATTGACATTTCACTGTTGTCCTCCAACTCAGTAGCTTCAATTAATTGGTGAAATGTACGTCGCAAATAATAGGCCTTAAAGGATGCAATAACACCTTGATCCATTGGTTGAAGAATCGCGGTCGTATTAGGAGGCAAAAAAATCACCTTAATGGCATCATTGCTGAGATTTATGGGATGACTTGGAGCGTTATCTATGATTAGTAACGCTTTATGAGAAAGATTATTGGCTTCCAGATATTTCTTTATTGTCGGACAGAAATATTGATCAAACCAATCACGAAATATATTAGAAGTAACCCAGGCCTTTTTGTTGGACCTCCAAATAACCGGTAGATTTTCCTTGCACATATTTTTGAAAGCTCTTGGATTTTCTGATTGATAAACAGCAAGAGGTTTCAGTTTCAAATCACCTGATGCATTCCCTCCGAGAAGCAAAGTAATCCTGGATTTTTCTGCCTTAAAGCCAGGAGCTCTTTTTTCTTCAATCGAAAGAAATGTCCTTGAGGGCATGCGTTTCCAATACAGGCCTGTCTCGTCAACATTAAACACCTGCTGTGCGCAATATCCTCTATTTTCAATAATATCCTGTAAAGTGTTTGGAAAGATCTTTGCTGCGTCGTAGTCCGCACTACCCGCTTCACCTGTTAATTATACCCTAGACTTTTAGTATAGGGTATATTGTTTTTGTCACGACGAAAATATGTAACACCTTAAAGGAGGCTCCGGAGGTATAGCAATGTATATATATAAATGATCAGGGTCACCTCCTGATTCGATTAAGCCATGTCTGTCTGTCCGTCTGACTGTCCGTTCGCACGATAACTTTCGATAGAATGAAGCTAGAGCCTTGAAATTTTGGTCACATGTTGGCAGTATGATCTAGTTGGATGGTATTGAAAATGGGCGTGATCAGGCTAAGAGAACGCCTACCTCCCCTACATATGTAAAATAATTAAATGTATCTATAACTCCCGATTTAATAAACATCAAAAGTTCTAGCTTTGGTAGATTGCTCGCTAGGGTGATCTTATACTCTCTTAGAAAAATCAAATCGATCAGTTGAAAACTAACGGTAATTTTCTTACAAAGAGCCCCGTACTACCCTACTTTTCAGGTTTTTTGTCTATAACTTTTGAACCAATTGACGTAGACACCTAATTTTTCGCACGCAACCCTGAGGTGAGAAGCTCCTTGAGTTTTAGTAAGTTGGGCATAATCAGATTAAAGGAACGCCTACCTCCCCTACAAATTTCAAAAAATAAAATATTCCTTTAATTGCGATAACTTTCGATAGAATGACATTAGCACGTTGAAAATTTGTCAGAATATTGCTAGTAAGATCTTCTTGGTCGATGTTGAAAATGGGCAAGATCCGATTCAAGGAACCCCTACCTCCCCTATAAATCAAACTTTAAATAAGCGATAACTTTTGATAGAATGAAGGCAGCAACTTGAAATTATGGTCAAATGTTTAAAGTAAGATTGAATTAATCGGTATTAAAGATGGGCTATATCCGACCGAAGGAACCCCTACCTCCCCTACAAATGGAACTTAAAATAAGTGATAACTTACGGTAAAATAAAGTTAGCGACTTGAAATTTTGGTTACATCTTTGTAGTAGGATTCAGCTGGCTGGTATTGAAAAAACGTAAAATCAGACTAACAAAACCCCTACTTCCCCTACAAATGATAATTCAAATAAGCGATAACTTTCGATAGAATTAAGCTAGAGATTTGAAATTTTTGCTTAAATGTTTGTAGCAGATCTAATTGGTTGGCGGCAATGATGGGCAACATCTGACCCAAGGAACCCCTACCTCCCCTACAAATGAAACTTCAAATAAGCGATAAATTTCGATAAAATGAAGCTAATGACTTGAAATTTTGGTCAAATGTTTGTACTGGAATCTAGTTGGTTGTTATTAAAAATGCGCAAGATTCGACAAAAGAAACCTCTACCTCCCCTACAAGAGTGAGACTTCAAATAAGCAACGACTTCAGAAAGAATGAAGCTGGCGACTTGAAAAATTCGACAAATATTTTTGTAATGGTTTAGATAATTGATTTTGAGAATGGTCAAAATGCTTCTGAATGAGTGCCAATCTCCCCTGTAAACTAGTCATATAGGAAACTCACTTTTAATGCAAATGGTCGTTGCCAATTGGTGCTTTTGGTATCACCACTAGGTCTGTACAAGTCTAGGGTATATACGCTTCGGACACCGGACACTGGTTTTATATTGTGAATTTTACTTCTTTTCTTGAAGTTTTCAAACCATCCATTGCTGGCAACGAAAGTGTCTTCTCGATTCAAGTTTACTTGTTCAAATAGGCTTTTTGCCTTCGCCTTAATAGTTAACGTGCTCACCGGCATATTTTGATGATTCAGGTCTTTGATCCAAATAATCAACATTTCTTCCATTTTTTCCAATGCAGGGGCTCTTTTTTTGGTAATTATTGTACCACTTGTGGATGCCCCTGCTTTAGCTGATTCACTTATTTTTTTTCTATTGCTGATAATGGTTCGAACAGTTGTTGGAAGAAGTCCCATAACACTTACTATAACTGTCGATTTTTCGCTTTCATCGAAACGTTTTAAAATTTGCAGTTTCTTGCCAATAGTCACTGTTTTTCGCATTTTCTTCGGATACGGTTTCCCAACAGAATGTTGTCGCTTAGTTCTATCCATTTTATTGCTATAAATATAAAACTCAAATTGTACATACAATACAATATTTATATACGTAGACAAATAGAAGACATAATGTACATATGTATCATAGATAAAAACATGTATTCAATTTTATCTGAATGCCATTACTTACCTTAGATAATTCAAAATACTATTTGTATGTAGGTATGTATGTACATATATGTATGTATGTAATACAAAACAGCACAAAACTCGATCAATTATTCAAACACCAACCAAACACGAAATTCTTCCGAAATATGCACATATACGAATGTAATCAAAAACACCTCAACCAAACCTCGGTCTATAATGTATGAACGTCAAACACGAAAACTTTTCTACGAAAAACGCGCTCACAAATTTTGGGAATTCCCTTTTACCAGGAAAAGTTTCCATATGAACAAACATCTGTTCTATGAAAATGGCGACGTAAGTCAAGGGACGGACGACGTAATTTCAAGGGTTTGGTCTCAAAGTAATGAACGACGTAAGTCGAAAAAACGTATAACAAGGGAGACGTAAGTCAAGAGATTACTTTAAGGTTATAAAATATAACAAATACAATATTAAAGACCTAGTCTAGTTGATTGGATAAAGTCTTATCCAGCGTGCCACATGGTTTCGTTCACAAAGCGAGCGCTAGCCCTTCCGTCTATCGGTGGTAGCGGTATGGCTGTAAGTTAGGTTCTCTCCTCTACACTCTAGTTTATAGAACTTAAAGAGATGAAACCATGCACTAAGGCTTTATCCAATAAACGTTTGCTTCACTTGACGGGGCACTCTAAGAATACACGTTCAATTTTTTATGAATCCGTTATTACATTTATTGTAGTAACTAATTAAAGAAAATAATTAAAAGACCTGGAGTCTGCATTAATTATAAGCACTGAGCAGGTATTATGTATTAACCAATCTTAAAATCGTCCAAGTTGGTTGGATTCCTGCAATCGACACATTCTATTATATCTCCATATTTCTTATTTACACAAGCAAAAGACTGGCGTTATTGACATATTCTCGAATTCCATTTATATTTATCGTTTTCTAATTTCAGGAAGTTAAAGGCGCCGTCTGGTCTGCAGAACTCTGAATACATTTCCGTTTTACACTACCTTTTCCTTTCAACCTCGAGTATACCGGATCGATATGTCCATATATGTATGAACATCTATGAAATCGTATAGTTTTTATATATACATACATACCATACATACATAGAAGGAATGCATAAGAATACGTACGAGTATGTCTCTAATTTCATGTGAATTGTAGATAAGGGTACACAAGCTTTCCATAGAGTTATTATGTACAGGTACACGTCAAATGATCTAGAACATGTTCCGCGTTAAAAAGGACTTCTGCAAAGTCAAAGGACCTATCTATATACGGATAGTTTCTGATGACATTCTTGCAGCCGTGCTACTTTTGATAACGCAATCAACTGTTATGTGTTGTTGGGCCTCTCAGGTCCTTCCTATTCGATAGGAAATATTCCTCTTTTCTTTTGTGGTGAATCTTCTTCCTTCTTGATAGCGGTAAGGGTGGAGTGTTCCCGTCTATGATGAATTTAAAGAGTTTTACAATTTTTGTATTCGTGCTTGTAGGAATAGTGCTTAGAGTATTATAAATAATATCCTCATTCTCCGTCAATTGGCTTCGAAGATTTTATCAGAAAGGAGCCGAATAGGTTGATATATTGTCCTGACAAATTCTACTCCATTTTCCGGAAATCGGATGAACCAAGATATGACTATTGACCAACATCTTTGATATATAGGTATTAAGTAAATAAATGGAATTGGAAAATTGGAATATTATATCTTATCTGTAGTGTAGTCATTCTGTACAATCACGCGATAGTTGGGTAGCGAATCGACTTACGAAGCAACAGGTCGCAGGTTTGAATCCTGCCACAAGTTCGAGTGAATATAGTAATTTGCCCAAAAATAATGAAGTAAAGGTAGAAGGAGCCTGATTACTGCCCATTCACATCCAAATTATGTATCATCATCTAGTATCATCGCACCGGGGCGGCTGGTAGCTCATTTCGTTAAGACGTCAGGCTGATGTCTTAGCACACCGATTAGACTTGGGATCGAGGCCCGTCCACAACGTGGCAATAGATGTTTGTGTTGTCTTCCCTCTGTGGTGTGGGGCGTAACAATGAGGCACAACTTCTCCCGACTTGTCGCAGGAATGCGGCTAACTGGGTATGGTACGTGCTAGTTCATGTTAACGAAACGTCAACTAAGTCACATGGGAAATAGTTGACGCACTATGCCCCACTTGGGGTTGGAGAATAATAATTAGTATCTAGTAAAATGGTCTCGGAAATGAAGTGCTCGACTACACTTCGTATTCCATGTTCCGCTTCCGAACGGAAGGGGGAATACTATACTTTACATTCGTATTGGATTCAAAATACACTGTTATTGGAGAATGGATATCATATTCAGTCGATAGCTTTAACTTATGATTTCTTAATTTACCTTGAACTACATACACACTATACATGCATCCCTCGTCGAATCGATGAAGACTGTTTACTATTTACCTGATATTTTTATACGCTAGACTTATAGTATAAGGTATATATTTTTTTTTTGTCACAACGAAAATATGTAACACCTTAAAGGAGGCTCCGGAGGTATAGAAATGTACATATATATATAAATGATCAGGGTCACCTCCTGATTCGATTTAGCCATTTCTGTCTGTAGGTCTATCCGTCTGTCTGTCTATCCGTTCGCACGATAACTTTCGACAGAATGAAGCTAGAGCCTTGAAAATTTGGTCAAATGTTGGTAATATGATTTAGTTGGTTGGTATTGAAGATAGGCATGATCAGGCCAAGAAAACGCCAACCTCCTCTACACATGTAAAATAATTGAATGTATCTAGAACTCCCGATTAAATAATCACGAAAGCAGATTGCTCGTGAGGGTAATCTTATACCCTCCTGGAAAAATCAAATCAATCAGTTGAAAACTAATGGTAGTTTTCTTACAAAGAGCCCCGTACTACCCTACTTTTCAAGTTTTTTGTCTATAACTCTTGAACCAATTGATGTAGACACCTGATTTTTGGCATGTAACCCTAAGGTGAGAAGCTGCTTGAGTTTTAATAAGTTAGACATAATCAGAACAAGGAACGCCTACCTCCCCTATAAGTTTCAAAAAATTAAATATTACTGTAATTACGATAACTTTCGATAGAATCACACTAGCGAGCTGAAAATTTGGTAGAATATTGGTAATAAGATCAAGTTAGCTGAAAATGGGCAACATCCAACTGAAGGAACCCCTATCTCCACTACAAACGAAACTTCAAATAAGCCAGCGACTTGAAATTTCGGTCAAATATTTGAAGTGAGATTGAGTTAGTTCGCATTCAAGATGGGCCAGATCCGACTCAAGGAACCCCTACCTCTCCTTCAAATGAAACATAAAATAAGATATAACTTTCGATAAAATGAAACTAGTGACTTGGAATTTTGGTCAAACTTTTGTAGCAGTATCTAGTTGGTCGTTATTGATGCACAAGATCGGACAAAAGCAAACCTCTACCTCCCCTACATGCGAGACTTCAAATAAGGGATAACTTTCGATAGAATGAAGCTAGCGACTTGGAAAACTCGACAAATATTTGTAGTGTGTGTTAGTTCGTTGATTTTGAGAATTGTCAATAAACTGGCCATATAGGAAACTCACTTTTAATACATATGGTCATTGCCAATTGGTATTTTTGGTATCACCACTATGTCTGTACAAGTCTAGGGTATTTACGCGAAGCTTCGGTCTGCCTTTTCTTTTTGTTTCGTAATCATTTGTCACATTGTTACACTCAGAATTGGATGGTGGAATATAACGGTCGGCCGACTGTTCAACGGAGCTAGGCCGTGGGCGCCACGTACTTGAATTACGACCGTTTCGGCAAGGGAAGGACGCCAAGTACGAATGCGTCCTGTCACGCGCGATTTCCACCGTACCACAAATTGCTTTACCACCCAGAAGGCACTTCACATAAAACAATTCTTGCTCAATTCACTATTCTATTATTTTAGCTTCGCACTTACAAACTATTTCCTTAATCACTAATCTAACCTAACCGAAACAACTAATTGATAAAATAAAAGATATTGACAGACTTACGGTGGTGGCGGCTTGCTACGTTACCTATCTTAACTATACTCCTATGAACATGCGAACGATACTTGTTCCGGCTTTGGGGTTTCTTGTGTTCGTGTACCGGCGGGAGTCGTACATAAATCACCATCGTTCCGGTATTGTGTCGCAGTCGACGAATTTCGCGTGTAAATCAAATAAATTGATCGAGGGTCGCGTTTTCACAGTTCGGGTAGGTGCCGACGAGGAAGCCGATCAAATGTAACATCCTCCGGCCGTTGTCGTTGACATTTGACTGTTGTGTTATTGTGATTGCGGATTCATCATCTGTGTTTTGTTTGTTGATCGTCGATATAAATATGATGGCAAGTATTTCGTTGTGTTATGATTCTAGTGTAGGTTGTTCGATATCGCTATCCGGCGGAGGCGTGTTGTGTATCTCATTCGATGCGTCCCTCGGATCGTGTTATTATAGCAGCCATCCCCTTCAGTTCGAATCATCACCATGTATAATTGCTTTTATTATACTACTAACTATCGCCTACCCTACTGCGCCACCTCCTATTCCCCAATCCGCCACCTACATATATTAACATCAAAATAAAAGAAATAGTGTCCTCTGGGGCTTCCATTTGAACCCGTAATAACATAACGCAAGTTGTTGCTGAGCTGCCATGGTTCGAGAATAGAAAGTTACGCAAAAAACCTGAAGAAATTTGGAACATTGGGCCTTCAGAGAATAGGTAAGGTCACTGTCTACATACAGATTTGGAATAGCTAACCCAACCCCCTTTTCCTATCCATAGTTTTATATTCAATTTTACTGCAATCATGATTAAATTTTGAAAACCGAACCTTCAGAACAGGGGGAAGGTCACTGTGAATGAAAATTTGGGAAACCACCCGATCCCCCTTTTCTATCTGTTAAAATAATCCACGGTTTTATTTACACTTTAACTCTGATAATGACGAAATTTTAAATGTTGAAGCTCCAAAACAAGGATTACTGTCTTCATGAGGTTAGAAAAAACACCCCAACCCTTTGTGCCGGTTCACATTATCAGCCTATCAGCCGCGAACCGACTGACAGGGCTGACCGACGTATGGCGTTGACATGGACTCAAATGGAAACTTTCCGATGATTAGCCCGTCAGCCCGACTGATCGGCTGACCAACTGAACCCTCTCACATGATCCGTGGCTCACCGACGTACCAATGCTAAAAGCATGACACGGCTGATCGATAATAATATTCCTGATCACCAAGGTTTTTGAAAAAGGAAAACTTTTTCGTGGCCCTTATGACTGTTTTTGCTCGATAACTTTTGAGAGAATGAACCTAGAGACTTGAAATGTTGGTCAAATATTTGTAAATTCATCATGAAAAAGAACGGTATCCGAAAAAAGGAACGCCTACCTCCAAAGCACATGTCATTAAAAATTTATCTGCTAGCCGGAAGATTGTAAAATAGAAAGATCCAATTTAGATAAATTGCTGCTTAGGAAATCATTCTTTTACTCAGTAAATATAGTTGACAAATTTGAAATGTGTTCGGCATTTCTTCAAATTGTTTTTCGCTATGATTTTAGCATTAGTAGACGCGAATCATGCAAAAGGATTGAGTTGGTCAGCCGGTCAGTCGGGCTGACGGTCTGATCATCTGAAAATGTCCATTTGAGCCCATGTTAAAGCCATACGTCGGTCAGCCTATCAGTCGGTACTCTACTGACGGGCTGATGATGTAAAAGCTCCTATTAAAATCTGAAATTCTGGTGAGCTGGGCTCTATACCAAATGCGTGGGAAGGCTGATGGACGTACCGATCTACATGCCACCTTTTTAAGAGAAATTTGCAATTTTCCCTGAAATTTTTCTCCGATTTTCATGAAAATTAGACATCGGACCTGCTGCAAATCATGGCTCTGTCTAGCCGCCGTCACTGCAACAAAATAATATTTTGACCAAAGTGTCATCTAGCTCAGTGGCACAAGTCCCGGCTGTCAAGAGAATTTCCCGATAAAATTCTAAAATGGCTACACTACACGTACTTTCTCTCTCTAATTGCTTTGACCCCTCCAGGGGCATGGGCGCGTCAACATCTCTAGCATTTCTATGCCTTGTTGACGTTTCAGTAGCATATCTATTTTTCGGAAGTGCAGTTGCTAGCTTGCACCTCCTATCCGCGCCGTCTTTATACTGACAAGCCCGGAGCATTGTGAGAGTTCTATTAATACTCACAGGCAGTTTTTTGATCGCGCCGAGATTTGATCTCCGAGCTCTAGATTAGTATCGTAGAGCGGTGACCTAACGATCACGGCCACCGAGCGCAACAAACTCCGGCCCGCCTCTGACTTTTATCCGGCCCGCGAGGAAATAATTTTTTTAACATGAACCAAATTAAATTTATAAATATTTTAAAATTAACTTTTTATATGTTATGATTTGATTTTAAATCAGTGTCAAGTATCTTAATCAGCACAATCAAACAAATCATGCGAGCCTGGTGCTATCTCTTTGAGAGGACATGAAGGCTTAGAAGTCTTTCAAAATCAACCAAATCACTCAGTATTGTGTTTCTAGAGACTAAATGACTATAAGCTCGTATCATTTTCATCGATTCGAGGCAACAAAACAGAGACGTTTCCTTCTTTAATAAAAAAATAAAAATACTTGGTCAAACGAATTGATCACGGTTTTGACAAAAAAAAAATGTAACGTTTAATGTTGAAATGTTGTTAAAATTGAGAAAACGATTCGATTTTTTTTACAGCAATGCACGTGCGACAAAAACCGCATTTGTAAATGGGCAATTATTTTGAGACGAATAAGTAACTATTGTAACATTGTATCTGGTTTAAGTGAATAACGTATATCTTACGGTTATCCATAACCTATCATAGATACGTTATATCTAGTCCCATCCCTCAAAAATGGCTCTCGTTTCGAATGAGCCAAAACGATACGGTCATTTAGTCACTAGATATATAAACACATACCGATTTCGCCACTGGCTTAGGGACGTTATAAATACTGTTTACGAATGACGAAGCTGAGTCACCGAGCGATTCAATAAACACGTTCATAAGACAGAATAACTTTACAACCGTTTGACAATTCCTTTATGAACGCTTCTGTCTGATTAAATTGCCCAATACGTTGTGATTTTAAGTAATTTGTATACCCTAGTTTCGACAAAGAAGTCTTTAGAAATATAGTAGTGTGATGGCCTAGTGCTCATTATAAGTAGAATCATCGTCTGATGGATTCAGTCGTTGAGACCACTCAACGGTTCTTAACTGTTGATCCAACACACAGTAAAATGAAAGTTTCCATTCATTGAAAAGAGGTTGTGCATGAACTCACTACGTGGGGATTATCCTCAAACTTTTACAGGAAGGGAACTTTTTGGGACCTTAAAATGGTCAGGCCATAATCTTGTAAAAATTACAACAACAGTGGACTTTTCTTCGAGGACCATGGTAATCTCGAAAGAGATCTGAGAATTGACAAAACCCGTATAGGTTAAATCGATTTGATGCGGTTAGTGAGATACCTATCAGGTGGGACCTTGGAGCTCACTTCTTCGTGTGTGTGAATGTATGAGCACTGTTGTGATCAAGATGGCTGCATCGAAGGACTTACAAACAGTTTTGCTGGCTCTTGATAAATCGGAAAAAATCACTGATACTTTAAGAATAACAGTTCAGTGTACCATTGCTGAACAGACAGCAAGATCATTTAGCAATGATCTCCACCCAAAAATCGTCAGTATAAAGCCAAAACACAAAAGTGATTTATCCTTTAAAGAAATAGAAATATTCGCTTATGCGTGAAAATGGGAATTGAATTACTGATACGGTTTGATAAGATTTAAGCTGCGGTTACGTTGGAGGCGCGAAAAACGATAAGAGCAGCGCTACTGGCGTAGAAAAAGGATACTTTTACTAATTATAATAATTCTTCTAGTTTTTAATCGCAGCTCCAACATAAATAAACCCTTAAAAAGAAAATTTTGTGTGGAAGCCTGAATTTTTTAGAGACCAGAGCTACTGACTTTATACCTTTACTTTGACTGATATCTTTACGAATTTAATATAATAGAGAAATCTAGTTTTCACACATTTAATATTGTATTTTTTGACCAGTTTTAATGATGTGAAGATAAATTGAAAACACCATTTTAAAAAATGTCGGTAGCATATCTCTTCTTTTTCAAATTTCATTTAACTAAATAACTAAACAGTTTTCGTCAGATTCCAATTGGCAATGGGTTAACTACTCTAGCAAACAGATTCATCTTGAGTTTGGTATCCGGCCCGCCGAACTTGAAATTTCAATAATCTGGCCCTTTCCAGAAAAAGTTTGCCGACCCCTGCTCTAGAACGTCATACAAAACGCAAACATTTTAGAGATTGACAACCCCTGGCGAAAGATTGAAATTTGATGATAAATCCACTGACCTTATTCTCAACAGGCCTCGTTTGACCCTGAAAAGGGTATAAAAAATATCGAGTAAATCCGAGAGAAATTAGTTTCCAGCCTTTAACAACATCGTGTCAAGTGTGAAGCAAGTTACTAGACAATCTTCACCCTTCCAACCTGGATAAAGCCGTTAAAAAATATAGGACGGTACCTCCGGCGTCCAATGTGGGATCTATGTCTTAGACGATGATTTGTGAATGGTAATATAGATAAAGTGATTAAATCTTGAGCTATCGTTAGTTATTATCGGAAAAAGATTTGAATATACGAGTAAGCGCCGAAAGGCGAAAAAATTATGATAATGGAAAGACTATTCGGGATTTCGTTTTAGTGCTGATTGCAAATATGGGAGAAGTCAAATAACTTTTTTCATAGAAAGTACCTGTCACTATTTTTTTTCCACTGCGGTATTTGAACCCGTATTAGGAGTGATAACACCGGACTGACGCCTCAATGCATTAAGCTAACGGTCCACTTAATTTTGTTGTTATTGTTTTTCTTTATAATCCCAAAAATACTTAAATAGTTCTCCGTTCGGTGTTTTTTCGTTTTAAATAGGTCTTAATACACCGTAAAAGGTATTGACGAAATATTGTAATTGCACCCAAAAGGTACCTATATCATATCAACGGCTCCGCAATGGCGGATACAAAAACAACGTTAGGATTATAAAAGTTTTATATCCGACTGTCAGCGATTTTTTTCACCACGCGATTGTTTAAGTGTGCACACTTGCCGGCGCCCATACTAGTACACTGCTCGTCACCAGAATAGGTTCAATAATTTTCATTTACGTTTTCTCTCATATCTCAAAAAGTATAACATGTATTTTACATTATATTTTTGTTGGATGTTTTAAACTTTCTCTTGTTTAGACTTGATACTACAAAAATGAGGACATTTCTGTGACTGTACTTACATATGTTAAATCTTGCTTCGATTGTTTTGTTCACTCAAAACACTACATTTTTTTGGGTCATCAGAATAGGTTAAACGGTAATTCATTTAGTTTGCGAAGTGCAGTTGCTATCAAACAGTGTGAAATCTTTTATTTTTAACAATTCCAGTAGTGTAGAGTGATTTTAGTGGAAAATGGGTCGCGGTAAACAACTGGATGACTTATAAAAGGATCAAATAAAAGGTTGCCTCGAATGTGGCCTATATCAACGAGAAATTGTGAGAAATATTTGTCGAAGTCAAAATGTAGTGAGCAATTTTATCCGAAAAGGTGCAAATTACGGAAAAAATATGAAAGGATGTCTTTATGCAGCAACAACAGCAACAGACAGAAGACATATTGTCCGAGCTGCGTCAAATTCTCGCCATTCTGCATCGAAGATCAGGGAAAAAAGCGGTGTTAAAGCGAGCCTATCAACTGTAACACGTGTAATACGCAACACTTGCAACTTAAAAAGACTAAAACTAAAAAAAAACACCGCTTAATGGTGCTCGCAAGGCTACACGTCTTCGTTTCGCTCGAGAGCATATGACCTGGAATAAGGAGTAGCACACCATCATCTTTTCCGACGAAAAAAAGTTCAACCTCGACGGACCTGATGGATATAACTTTTATTTCCACGATATAAGAACGCCTGAAAGCTATTTAAGTCGTCATCACAGCTGTGCAGGCGGTGTAATGGTATGGGGAGCCATTTCATATTATGGGACTTGTGAATTACAATTTTTAACTCCCAAAATGAACGCGAACGCTTACAAATCGGTATAGGAAAAGGCATCTCCAGACTTCTCTAATATTTTTGGACCAATTACATAGATGTTCCAACATGATAATGCCTCCATTCATACTGCGAGAGAGGTAAAATTGTGGATCAAGGGTCAAAATGTCAAATAGCTTGAATGGCCGCCCATACTTTCCTGATCTTAAAAAATAAAATAAATAACTGGCGCAACAGTCCAATTTGAACCACGGCCTCGAGATGAGTTAGTATCATCTCATTTTCTAGATCGTGACGGTTTTTTGTGCAGAGGTATGTGATCAGCAACACGCTCAACCGAGTTATTTGCCCCATAATGGGTACTCATTTAACAGCTGAGTGGGCTCATAGTCCGACACGTAAATCCCCGGAATCGAACCGGGGCCCAGTGCGTTGAAGGCGAACGTGCTAACCGTTGCGCCATCCGGACTACTGATCTTAATATTATAGAAAATATGTGGGGACTTTTATCACGGAGGGTGTATGAAGGGGGGAGACAGTACGAAGATACTGAGACCCAAAAGGAATCCATTAAAAGGGCGTGGGCTCAAATTTGCCTCCTTCGAGATATTGGAAATTATTATGCTTCATTGCCAGAACGGATTTACGAAGTCATTTTAAACCAAGGAGGTAGTACGCACTATTAAAATATTTTAAAACTAATCACTCTTATGTTACATTCAATGTAAACTTGAATTTTTGGTTTTGATATGAACTTTTATACTATTTTGTGTTTGAACCTATTCTGGTGACCAAAAAAAATGAACTTTTTGTTATGTTTTTTAGAAAAAAAAATTATAAATAAATTATAATTTGAGCTTTAAATCCCAAACTATTTTACTTCATTAACAACATCTTGGGCTGTCGATAAAAAATTATTTCATTGAAATCGTCCGGTTGGTTACAGAGGTAGAAGTATTTTAATTTTGCACAAACGTTGAACCTATTCTGGTGACGAGCAGTGTTCGGAATCAGTGAAAACGAAGTTAGAAGTACATATCCGAGAAAGAAGACGTTTGGTTTGATTTTCATACAGTAATTCGAAGCGACAACACTTACCTAATGTCCCGAAGACATAGCTGCACAACAAACATATTACATACTGGCGCATCAAAAGGCAAAGGTGTATTCATAGTTACACGAACCTTAATATCCTGTGGTTTTGTGCGTTCTTGTACTCAACGCACCACAATCTGACACTGATGTGCAGAATTTGTAGAGAACTTATCGAAGTCGATTTCCTTTCAGGGACTCACGTAGCACTTTCAATAATGACCGTTCTGTATAAAGTTCGAGATGTCAATTACACTTGAGGGAATGTTCGTAATGTTATTCGAATCAGGTATAGTACTATGTGTCTTGGAGGCAGCCGTAAATCAACACACAAACGCAACACATTATTGCGAATCATGTCTATTGCGAGGGGCAATCGTTTCTGATAAACATTATCCTTCCCTTGAAGTCGTTAAATTCCCCCCAATGGTGAAATGCCTACTTGTATTCCTACGCCTGGGTGGCTAGTGATGATGGGCATGTGAAGGATTTTTAAATAGAGATGTGTCCTTACTGATATGGCTCTCGAAGTCCATGTCTTAATATGACCGAGAAAATGGTCAAAGTAAAGTCTTGAGTGGATTTTGAAACTTTTATTATGGGAATATTGAGAACTTCAGCATTGCAGAAATTTAGACGGATTAACTATAAATTATGTTATTTTCCTATAGTTTTGACATGTTTCGCGTGACTTTGTCATTCGACTTTGATCTCAATTAACCAGTAATGACCAAGTCGCGACAAACAGTAATTTATTTTTAATGTCGCGCCAGTGCGAGCTATTAGTGTAAATTAAACAAAAGTTGATAGCAATCTAGCAGTTAATTTGTCATTATTATTAAGGAAAGCTGCTGACGTAATTTTATATGCTACCTTAAATTTGCGGAAATGAGAAAATTTGGATAGGCGACAAATCACCATTTCTATGCTAACTCATCTCGAAGCCTATTTCCTTTCGAGCAGTAGAGCAAATGCAATGCTGTTAGTGGTTAGAAAAGGAAGTGAAATTTCGTTGGCACACACGAGTATATATATATATATGTTTATAATGTTCAAATCAAATACCCCCCAAAACATCCTTCTCGTACAGGTTGAATTCACTAAAATTTAACATTGTTACCTTCTATCATACGCTACCCAAAATTACTCTTCATTGGGCAAAAGGTATTGCATTCCAGCTGTCACGCAAAATTCCTTAGTCATTTCAGGCTTCGGCCTTTTAGCAGACCATTTAAAGGGAATTACGAAGACAACTGAATGCTACAGGATATTAGTTTCGAGGACAGGCGAGTCCTCTTCATTTTAGAGTCAAGGTGACGTGAAATTTAATTAAAATTCTGAATTGATATGATGTAAGAACTACGAGTAATAAATCAACGAAAGAATTACGGCACTACTTTGTTCGCGAAACAAGGGAATTATTGCCCGAATTACAACCGGAGTCGTTTGTCTGGCTCCTTTGCGAAATTTCAAAGAACGACTATTCATAAAACCGTTTACTTTCCAATTAAGATGTCTTAAGCAGACTTTTATGCAGTAATAAAAAGCTCAAATTGCATTTAATCCGTTTGTGCTCCCTGCTTCATGGTAATCCTAAAATCAACTTCGTAGTTCGGCGTGAATAAATCGACAAGGTATGCATAATAGGTAGTATTCCGCTTTTTCTATATCTCACAGAGGAAAAAATAATTGTACTGTCATTTTCAGCACCCCATATAAATTGTTCAGTATGTTGTAGCCCGAAGCGGTTTTTCGTGTAACGCATTTTGAAAGTTTCTGTCAGACAGAGTGCACTTTATACGTTTTATAAAGACCTACCCAGCAAAAACCCCGGGTGCCTATATAGGGTGGGTATATCGGTAGCCGAAAATTGAAAAGTATAGCCCTCGCAAGGGGGGTACGGATTTGTATGAAAAGGGTAGTTGAAAAAAGCCAGTAAGGTGGCAAGTATTTAACCTACCAGAACTGCCCCCTATGTCATTAACCAAGTTTGCCCCCGTCTTTACCTATGCTAAGTTGGTCCCCTATTATTATTATTATTATCATATTCTGGGGGATAGCCGAAGCAGACCACTAACGTTTGGGTCCCTTTTCGCCCCCTTCCTGTCATCAGTGGCTTCCAGATATTGACTGATAGTTGTCGACCTCTTTCTTCATCACTGAGTCCCGTGTTATTGCTAGCATTTGTTTAAGGCTGAGTTCACTCATGGCTTCCACACTTATCGTGTGCTTGCCTGTGATCCTCAACCTCGTGCTAGCCAGTGCTGGACATTCGCACACAATGTGTGCTGCCGTCTCGGCCTCCTCCAGGCATAGCCTGCAAACGTCATCTTCCCCGATTTTCATCTTGGCCAGATGAACCTTAAAATTACCATGCCCTGTGACCAAGGCAGTTATCCAGCTTAGGTTACAGCTTGGTCCCCTAAATACCCACCTAAAATAAAAAAAAACAAGCCCGAAGCTTCGTTTCGGCCTGGAGTCCGAATCGTGTATACCCGAGACTTGTACAGACCTAATGGTGATACCAAAAGTACCAATTGGCAACGACCATATAGTATGCATTAAAATTGATTTCCTATATAGCCAGTTTATAGGAGAGGTTGGCACTCATTCAGGAAGATCTTGACCATTCTTAAAATCAATTAACTTACCCATTCTAAAAATATTTGTCGAATTTTTTAAGTCGCTAGTTTCATTCTATCGAAAGTTATTGCTTATTTGAAGTCTCACTTGTAGGGGAGGTACAGGTTTCTTTTGTCGAATCTTGCGCATTTTTAATAACAACCAACTAGATCCCAGTACAAGAATTTGACCAAAATTTTAAGTCACTAGCTTCATTTTATCGAAAGTTATCACTTATTTTAAGTTTCATTTGTAGGGGAGGTAAGGGTTGCCCATCATTGCCACCAACCAATTAGTTAAAATAGATAAAGGGCCGTGGGTCGTATTGGAACCACAAGCACTGCGACCTTGAGGTCTATTGTGCTATTGCCCTTTCTATCGAGAAGCAGGCTAAATGAAAAGGTTCAGCTGACTCTTCTCGGTAAATTGACTGATCTGGCAAGGTTTAATAGAAGAGATGTCCTCGGCCAAGGAAAATGTTATGCCGAAGCATTCGGTACGTCTTTGAGCAAGCCTTTCGCACTCGCAACGGATGTGCTGTGAGGTTTCATCATCGGCCTCGCAAAAGCGGCAGCCAGAGTCAGATACAATATCCATGGTCTTAAGGTGACCCCTCAGACGTGAGTGTGCTCCGTTAAAATTCCACAAATTATTCTGACCCTGTTCTTGCTCAACCGCAGTAATTCCAAGGTACGAACGCGTGAGTGGCCGAAAATAAACAGTTTGGCCTGCCTTAGGCCTGGGAGGGCCTCCCATTGGGATGAAGCACGTGTGCTCTCCCAGTCTCTTATGTGGTTTCTGCAGTAGCAGAGTGGTATCCCGAAAAACGGTTCTGGGCCATAGACCCAGGGCCGTCGAGAGGAAATCCAGGCCCGGTACTCAACTTTTGTACGGGCCCATATATGACAACCGGTAGCTCAATGAACAAAAAAAAGCTCAAAGCGTAGATAGGTTTTTTTTTCCAATTTTTCAAATTACTCAACTTTTGTAGGGGCCCATATATGGCGACCGGTAGCTCAGTGCGTGAGAGTGGTATGAAAGGGCAAGGAACAAAAAAAAAGCTCAATGCGTAGATACGTTTTCTTTCTTTTTTTTTCAATTTTTCACATTTTCAGGCCCCCGAAAAAAACACGGGCCCGGGGCGATTCGCCCCCTTCCGCCCCCCCTCCTGTCGACGGCCCTGCATAGACCAATTAATTAGATCATGCTTCAAACATTTAAACATATTTCAAGTGTCTAGCTTTACTTTATCGAAAGTTATGGCTTATTTAAAGTTTCATTTGTAGGGGAAGTAGGGGTTTCATTAGTCGGATTTTACGTATTTTCAATATCAGCCAGCTGAATCCCACCACAAATATTTGACCAAAACTTCAAGCCACTAGCTTTATTTTATCGTAAAAATAAAATAAAATAAATTACACACTTCCACAAAAACTGCAACCCATTACGTGAAACAGCAATATACCCAACCAACAGCACCCGACGTCAAACAATACAGTTCATGAGACTTCGATTTAGCCATACACTATCCACACACTTATACCTTATGGTAAACAAACCAAAGCCTATATGCAACTTCTGCCAAACACAACACCTTACCATCCCTCAACTCCTGAACGACTGTCAATCACTCCAACATTACAAAACCTCCAAAAACTTACCGTCGAAACTATCCTCCCTCCTCTCCACAAAAAATTTCAACGACAATCGTTTAATTTTAAATGAATTCATAAAATTTGTAAATATTAGTGTATAAAAATCAATATTAATCTTTATTCCATGTTATTTTGAATTAAACCACATAAATTTGTATAGATTTAATGAATTCCTGAGCCAAAGGCCCTAGTTGCCAGTGCTCCATAATGTATATGTATTTACAATGTAATTTATTTTATTGTAAATAAAAATAATAATAATAATAATTATCGTAAATTATCGCTTATTTTAAGTTTCATTTGTAGGGGAGGTAGAGGTTCCTTAGGTTCTATGTGGCCCATCTTTAATACCAACTAACTCAATCTCACTTCAAACAGTTGACCAAAATTGCAAGTCGTTGGCTTCATTCTATCAAAAGTCATTGCTTATTTGATGTTTCATTTATAGGGGACGTACGGGTTCCTTGTGTCAGATCTTGACCGTTTTCAATACCAACTAAACAGATCTTACTGCCTGAGTTATAGACAAAAAACCTGAAAAGTAGGGTAGTACGGTTCTCTTTGTAAGAAAATTGCCGTTAGTTTTCAACTGATTGATTTTATTTTCCCAAGAGACTATAAAATTACCCTCACGAACAATTTACTAAAGCTAGAGCTTTTCATGCCTATTTAATCGGGAGTTATAAATACATTAATTATTTTACATATGTATGTAGGGAAGGCAGGCGTTCTCTTGACCTGATCATGCACATTTTCAACGCTAACCAAGTACATGATACTACCAACATCTGCCCAAAATTTCAAGGGTCTAGCTTCATTCTATCGAAAGTTATCATGCGAACGGACAGACAGAGAGACAGATATGGCTAAATCGAATCAGGAGTTGACCCTAATCATTTATATATACATATTTGCATTGCCTTATACTATAAGTTTAGGGTATAGCTGTGGTATAAAAAAATCAACAACATCCTGTTAGTATGCCTATTTGATTTTACAGTTGGATCATTTTCCTGAGAAATAATTTTCCAATTTGATTTCAACATTTAAATTGAATTTCTGTTAAATGATTCGTTGTAGTCCGGATGGCGCAACGGTTAGCACGTTCGCCTTCAACGCACTGGGCCCCGGTTCGATTCCGGAGATTTACGTGTCGGACTATGAGCCCACTCAGCTGTTAAATGAGTACCCATTATGGGGTAAATAACTCGGTTGAGCGTGTTGCTGATCACATACCTCTGCACAAAAACCGTCACGATCTAGAAAATGAGATGATGCTTACTCATCTCGAGGCCGTGGTTCAAATTGGACTGTTGCGCCAGTTATTTATTTAAATGATTCGTTGTTGGTATTGCCGGAATCGACGTTATTTCATTTTTGCAACTTTGTGTTGCCTTCAGTGCGATTCGCGAGTGAAAATCAATTGTTTTTGTTTTACCTATATACTTCGGAGACTTCTGCAGCCAAATTGAATGCACATCAGAGGCATCGCGGCTGAGGAAAGTCATCTCCAAAAATCCGACACCGCCATCTACACTCAGTAAGGGGGATGGGCAATGGACGGAAGGAAGTGATGACACGCTGGAACTACTCCTTGCAACACACTTTCCGGACTGCGAGAGTCCGCCAACCCAACCACATACAGTAACTTCAGAAACTAACTCGCGCGGGAGCAACATACCAGGACTCTTCACGGTCAGACGAGTAAAACGGGCCATTTATTCCTTTGACCCGTACAAATCAGCAGGACCGAATGAGATCATACCAGCTATGCTACAAAAAGCTGCCGACTCCATAGAAATCTGGATTGTTGCTATCTTCAAAGGCTGCATCAGAATGGGCTATGGACCGCATGCTTGGCGAAAGGCCAGTGTTGTGTTCATACCCAAACCTGGCAAGAGCAGTCATGACAACCCGAAAGACTTTAGACCAATCAGTCTCACATTCTCATGTTGAACACTATGGAGAACATACTGAATGGACACATTAGAGAGTCACTCGTACCGGGCTATCTATCAAATACACAACACGCGTATCTAAAGGGGAAATCCGTGGATACGGCCCTGCACGAGGTGGTCTCCACCATCGAAAACTCTCTACAGTACAAAGAATACACGCTCGGCACATTCCTAGACATAGCTGGAGCCTTCAATAATGTTACAACACAAGCGATAATGGATGCCCTCTACGATGCAGGGGTCAACGTAAGCATAAGAAACTGGATCGCAGCATTGCTATCTAACAGACTTATATCGCCCGCATGGGGCAACGCCACGGTCACTAAAGTGGCCAGAAGAGGAACGCCACAAGGAGGGCTATCACCACTTCTATGGATACTAGTGTTGAACACTCTACTAAAAACTTTCGAAGCGATAGGCATACGCGCGGTGGCTTACGCAAATGACGTTGTAATACTTGTATCTGGAAAGGACACTGGCGTTCTATCAGATCTCACAACAGTGGCTCTAAGTAGGCAACAAAATTGGGCAGGTAAAGTGGGGCTAAATGTGAACCCGCAAAAGACTGAACTGGTTCTCTACACAAGGAGAACCAAAATTCAGGACTTCTACCTCCCAAGGATGGGCATCACCGAGTTAACTTTGATGACTCACGCAAAGTACTTAGGGTTGATCCTAGACAGCAAGCCTACTTGGAATCGTAGCATCGAAGAACGTACCAAGAAAGCAACCATTGCTCTGTATACCTTCAAAAGTTTGCTTGGTAGGACATGGGTTCTCAATCCTCGAATTATGCACTGGATGTATACAGCTGTTGTTAGGCCAATTCTATTATACGAAATTCTGGTCTGGTGGACAGCACTCAAAACCAGGTGCAATAAACTGAAAATGGAAAGAATCCAAAGACTGGGATGTTTGGGAATCACAGGAGCAATGAGAACCACGTCCACAAACTCCCTAAACTCCCTTACGAACCTACCCCCACTGGACCTGTTTCAAATGTGCATTAAGACTTAGGAAAACGGGGGAATTTAGCACGAGGCCTTATGGTCATTGTAACATCAAACTGCCTCTCGAGAATATAGACCTCATTAAACCGGTAATTGACTCCAAGAGAAACTTCCGGGTAACCATACCAGAAAGGGACCTCTACTCCACAGGTGAGAACAGACCTAAGAATTCCCTAAACCTCTATACGGATGGCTCTAAGACCGAAACAGGTGTTGGAGCCGCGGTTCATTCGCCGGAGCTCCTACATAATCTATCCCTCCGACTGCCGAACGAGTGCAACATCTTCCAGGCGGAGGTGCTAACGATACAAAAAGCTGCAGAGCAAGTCTCAACAACACGCAGGATGGGCAACATCTATTTTACATTCACTCAGACAGTCAGGCTGCAGTCTGACACTATCAGATCAGGGACAGTGCTTAACTGTCTCTCAATTCTTCAGAAATTGGGCACCTTAAGGAAGCTGGAACTCCGATGGATACCAGGCCACAGCGGCTGCCTTGGCAATGATATTGCGGATGGACTCGTAAAGCAGGGAGCTGCATTGGATGTCACAATGGCAATAGCAACTTCTATTCCAATACAAACACTAAGAACAAAAATAGACTCTAGGATGATGCAACTGGGCAACCAAAATTGGAACAGAACCAACAACTCTAGAATTACGAGAGAATTCTGGAACTCATACAACACTAAGAAAACCGATGTATTCTTAGGCCTCTCTAGGGGTAAATGTGCAATGCTAGTGGGCTTATTAACGGGTCACTGCCTAATAGGTGAGCACGCACACTGACTGGGACTGATCACAGAAAGCGGCTGCAGGAACTGCAAGCTGCCAAATACCAAAGAAACTTTGGAGCACCTCCTGTGCGAATGCCGGGCACTCGCAAGGACAAGACATACATATCTTGGGGACTACTTCCCCCGCAACCTTAAAGCGATTGCAAACCTTAACATAATGAATCTTCTAAGATTCGGAAGCGCGACGAAAACCTTCGGGCTCAACAAGGACTTGTTGATTCCGACTGATAACAACACCTAACGATTTCTGTTTTTCTTTGTGGCATCGCCATGGACCCAAGTGGTCAATGCGGGGCCGTGAGGCCGCCACCGAACCTAACCTAACCTAGTGTCAATACTTTACTTGTCATATATGCGTCAAAATTAATACATGAATGGACGTTGAAAAACCGCATAATAATATTTTATTTAAGACCCATTTTTGTTAAATTGAAATATGTATTTGAGTAGTCCTTTTTGTCACTTTTGTCATTACAAGCTATGTTTTCGTATTTGATTTGTTTGTTATTTTGGCTAACTAATATTTTCGCATCTTTAAATTAAATTTATTGTTATTATTAATGACATGTTTGGCCAGCGCTGATAAGTAATTACTGAGTTGTTTCTTTGTATCATTTCCGTGCTGACAAATGCGTGTTCCTAAGGCGGCTATTACACTATAAAAGTTCTTTTACAAATATATTTGACGAACGATATTTCAAAAGAACTTTTATGAATGATATTAGCCGCTAAAGTTCGAAGGTGTGCAAGCATATTAGAAAAGTAGTTGAAACAAGCAACGTCCATGTCGCAAATCTTTTCTTAGGCGGCTATTACACTATAAAAGTTCTTTGAAAATAGCTTTCATAAAAGATATTTATTTGTAAAAGAACTTTTATAGTGTAATAGCCGCCTAACTAAGTTTGGATGGTTTCCCCGATGCTTCATTGGATAGAATGTCAGTATTAAACAATATACGTATGTATTGTATATCACTGGAACATTTCATCATTAGTTAATTTCTAGAAAAGTGTTTAATTTTTAAATTACATTTCTAGAGAAAACCCCAAAAAATACGATCCTTGTAATGTTTGTATTGCTTCATGTTTTCCAACTTCACGAGACACTTAAATCGACAGCAACTCGGGGAAGTGTGAATACAAACATGTTCTTCAAATGGAAAGTACAATACATTAAGTGCACACTAACAGAGTTCAGGTGACGGAGCGATTGTTTTCAAGAAAAGCAGAAAGTTTGTATCGCATTATGGAAATGAGGAATATCTGAGTTTTCAGAAGTTCAGTGGTATACTTTCATACAGTTATGAATATGTAAATTGTAAACAACAATTAAATAAGTAAATAAAGTGTTGGTGTGTACTTAACGCAACAATTTATTTGAATGAGAGTTGTAGATACCACTCAAAAGAGAGATTAAAAGGAAATGAAATTGTACAAGAGAAATGAAGTAATTTTGTTCAAAGATGAAGTATGAGGGGAATGAGTCAACATCTCTCTCTTACCTATGAACGGGCATTGCCACAGATATATATAGAAGAAGATGACACCAGCTTATATTGTACAATAAATAACGGGAAGTAATTTCACCATATACGAACTAGTAAAAAGTAAACAAACACATACCCTCCACTCCGCAACACCCGCTCAGTCCATATTGGCCAATATAGTCGCACATGAGATGTCAAACGCACATTAACCTCTTATACTTCTCATTCGTGAGAGCTCATGCGACGCAGATAGACTATCATCTGTGTCTAAATTTCATGAGACGTTGGGTCAAAGATTGCAAAGTGATCTTCGGTGAATCTGCGATCATCCAGCACCGGTTGCTCCTGACAGAATTTATTTTGAAAGGAGGAACAAGACCGCAAGCAATCCCCAAGCCAGTCGAGAAAATCAAGTGGCATAATCTCAACAACGAACGCTTTAAATCTGTTGTAACTCCACTCATTGTTAAAATGAAGGAGTGTGGCTTCAATGCAACACCAACTGCGACGAGCAAAGTTCAACACAAATGTGGAATGCTTTGGAGGAAATGTTAGTAGGTGAGGCTGAGACACTGGGAGTTTCAAAAGATCCACTCCACACGAACAAGGAGACGTGGTAGTGGAATGACGAAACTAAAGAAGCAGTGCAGGCCAAATCGAACGTATTCAAGGCTTGGAGAACATGCAAGACAGGCAGTGAAGCCGAGAAAGTTTAATTAAATTAAATCGAATACGAAATTTTTATAAACTTAATTAATACTTTTAAAAGTACATAATTGGTTCTATACCATACTAGCTGCGGCGGCTCGCTTCGCTCGTCTCCACATCTAGTGCTCGCTTTGCTCGCATTGTTGCCTTTGTGACGAACGAAAATGTGTTTTATTTGTCAACAGGAGGTGAGATGTACGGATATGAATGTATCAATTAATTAGGCTATGAACCAGGTTTTTACAAATAAATGAAAATAAAAATACATTTATTGGCATGTTGTATTTAATTTAATTCACGGTTTTGTGATAAACAACATTTCTAGTTTTATTTTGTGGCGCGTAAACAAACAAAGAAGCTGGTTTTCCTACTCGCGAACAGGCGACGTACAATTGTCCATGCGAAAAACATGGATTTTCCAAATTAACACCACACACATTCAGTGATTGTCTTTTTGCTTTGTTCACTGTCATCGCAAACGCAAACGCACAGGGAATTGCAATCGTTTGAACTCGAATGGCATATCAATAGAAATCATTAGAATTCGTTGAATCAACACGGATTCACATTTGAATTTTCCTTTGAGGATTGAAGCTTATTTGAGGTTGGGCAACAACTGTTTGACAGCAAGTCTGGTGCCATTGCATAGCTTAGGCTGATCCAAATTTCGAAGCATTATAACAACTGAGCCTATCTTCAATTCCAGTTTATGTGGGGGGAATCCTGGCACATCCAATGAATTCAAAAATTCGGTTGGGTAGTTGACGACATCTTCATTGTTGGTGATAGTGTCCACCGATTTGTACGTCATGAGTTCGCCGGGAATTTTCATTGAACATGGACATTCCGTTGGTGCAAATCGACATTCGTTGCTGCTAAAGTAGCGCGTTCTGCCAACCATTCATGACTGTTGTAATTGGCCACGATGATGTTGGGAAAACTTTGTTAATGAGTTGCTCCTTAGACTCGATGAATTGACAAAAGTTAATTGGAAATTCAATCAAACCAGTTGTCTCATCAACTGGAATACTTCCATTGCCGATATCCAACAATTGCTTAGCGAACACATCAGCACATTGATCATGTTGCAACGCAACACGCATATTCGTTGTCAGTTGGAATGTGTGTACGCATTTCCATAAATAGGATGATTTTAAGGAGGCATTAAGTTGATCCGCAGGTTTTGATCAGTAAATACTGGCGCGACGTGAAATGTATGAAAATTGTATATCATGTATGCAGATTTCATATAAAGCATGAGACCAGTGGAAACAACAAAAAACACATTGCATTGAGAAAATGAATAAAGGACATGCAACGACTGGATATATTTGCACGAAGGGCATCAGGTCGTCCTTTTTCCCAAGAGGTTGTCCTCTTTTGGGAATCTGGGCTCGGTAAGAATGCACGTTGACCAGAAAGGAGCACAACACGAAAAATTTGAAGCAAATCGGATGTAGGATAATTGAAGTGGAAGGAAAAACATTTCTTCATACAAAGTCGTCCTTTTTTTTGACCAGGTCGTCCTTTTTTGGAGTTTGAGCTGGATATGGATCCAAGTTGAGCGTAAAGAGACAGAACAAAAAAAAAATCGGGCAAATCGGACACACGGAAATTTTCATTTCAGGCAAGAAGTCGTCGTCCTTTTTATTAAAATAGATACCATGGGAAACCAAAAAAATTAATTGCATTGAGAACACGTGTAAGGTACATGCAACGTACTGGATATGTTTCCTCGAAGGACACCAGAATGTCCTTTATTGTCAGCAGGTCGTCCTTTTTTTGGACTTTGGGCTCGGTGAACATGTAAGTTGAGCGTGAAGGATTAAAAGGGAAAAAAATTCAGGCAAATCGTATGTAGGGTTAGGGAGATAGAAGGAAAAACGTGTCTCCATACAAAATGTATGGGAAAATGGAATTTCCCGGGAAAATTTCCAATTTTTGATGATATTTGGTTTCAAGTGGAGCGTAAAGAAACCGATTACAAAAAATTTGAAGCAAATCGGATAAAGGATAACGACGCCAAGTCCGTACATACGTAGACTATTTTCTTTTATATATAAGATACTAGCTGCGAGAGCTCGCTTAGCTCGCTCTCTCATCTAGTGCTCGCTGCACTCGCGTTGTTCGCTTCGCTCACAACGTGACACTAACCTTGAATATTTTTTTCATACATAATTAATTTGTTCTCCGCTTGCTCAACACCACGACGATAAGGCTAAACTTCAGCTAAATTAAAAGTAACTTCACTATCAGTCGGGTACCTTTACATAGTTTCGGCGGTTCAAATTTCTAAGCAGAATTACAGGGACCCCGCCTAGGTGCGCTTAGGGAATTTAAAACCCGGATAATGGGTAGCATCTTCTTGATCCATTACTCGGTTGATTGAGCTGTATTCAACACATTCCCCAGGAACGAATTTTAATATTTGTGCGTTTATCGCAGAAGCCTGGTCGTTTTTTAAATACACAACATCAATTATTTAGGAGAACGACCTTGCTTTCTTCGTCCGGATACGTACCGTCACCAATTTTCAGTAATAAATCTGAAAACTCTTGGGCATTTTGATTACTCCCAATTCGCGCCCGCATATTGGTTGACAAATGCATGGGTATGACAATGCGCCATAGATGTGAGCTTTTTAGACATGCCTTAATTTCATAAGCCCTCATCCCTCCGGGTTTTACTGGTAAAGTTTGCCTAAAGTCGCCACAGAGAAGTAATATAATACTGCCCATAGGCCGGTCGTTTTGTTTGATGTCACGTAAGGTTCTATCTATTGATTCAACCACTTTCCGATACGCCTTAGTGCACTCCTCCCATATTATTAAGAAACAATCGCGCAAAACCCTGGCTTTGTTACTGTTTATTGGCTGTGGTTTTTCTGCTATACCAGTGCAAATATTCATACAAAATTGCACTGGATAAGTTCTAGTGTAAGTTGAGTGAAGAAATTTTGATTGAAAAAACAATTATAATATTGCCACATTTGCAAAAAAAAAAACACAGTCAATAATAGAATAATTTCATAGCAACGAACTTTTGCTCGTAGCAACTACAGTGAATTCATAGCAACAATCTTTCGCTCGGACAATTTTTACTACCTCGGAAGCGTAGTTACAGCAGATGGTGGGGCGTACAGTCTTGCATCAATAAGGTTCGGGCAGCTTTTTTCAGTTTAACTCCTTTCTGGCGAAACAACAACATCTCCAGACGTACCAAACTCAAGATCTTCGAAACTAATATAAAATCTGTCCTTCTTTATGGCTGTTCAACTTGGAAGGTGACCAGGAAGATAACAACTAGATTGCAAACTTTCGTGAACCAGTGTCTACGGCGCATCCTGCACATACGCTGGCCGGAGGTCATTTCTAACGACGATCTCCTGTACATTACTGGCCAGGACAGGATAGGCACCTCTATAAAAAGGCGAAACTGGCAATGGATAGGTCACACACTTCGAAAGGGGCCCGAAAACATTGCAAAACAGGCCCTCGATTGGAACCCACAGGGAACCGATGCAAGTCGCCGCGTTGGACGACCTAGAAACACCTGGAGAAGATCAGTTGAGGACGAGGGTAACTCATTAGGCAAATCGTGGGGAGAGTTGAAGGCGATGGCGGCAAACAGGACGAGGTGGAAAGTCGGCGTGGTTAATGCCCTATGCCCCACAAGGGGTTGACTGGATCCAGAGAGAGAGAGAGAGAGAATTAGAACAATTTCATTTGTTTTTCTATATATTTTTTTTACTCAGTGACCTTCTTTGGCTCATGCACAACAACTTTGCTTAAGATCATCACATGATCAAATGCATAGTTTACGATTCTATAAAGGACATACAAACAAACATTCATTTTTATATATAGAGATGGTATGAATACATTTATACCATAACGACGTATTAAATTTACATCAAAATTTCTAACCATGTAGCTTCAAGTTTATGTATCTATGTTTGTATTTGGAAAGACTACTAAGTGCATCTACAATATATGCAAATTCTTCGATACTCGAGTACATTACAACAAGTAAGAACTCTTATACGCATATACATTGAAGACAACTCTCGTAACTTTTACACCCACAGCTAGCTAATTAGGATAATCTCAGTGCAAATTACAAACCGTTTCTCTTGACTACTTCCCAACTTTTGCTCTCAATTCTACCTATTAACCCAAAGCCGATTAATAGCTATAGCAATGGGAAGCCTTTCAAATAGATAATAGGCTCGCTGAATTGAATGGAATTTGTCGTTGATGCAGTCTGGCGCTGTGAAAGGAAACTTGCATTACGAGGGAAGTTCTCCGTTCTCGTACAGTAATTCGGGGCAGAATATTGAATCAAGGATTAGAAACCTTCCTTCTCTAATTAGAATATCAATTAGGGGACGATGTATTTGTAAACACTGCAACTGAACTGGAATGTTACTTACGGGAGAGCATATTCAGCATGGAGTTACAAGTAATTTACTCTATTGTCGAGGATTGAAGTGAATTTGCTGTTTTGACATCGTAGCAATTGATTTGTCGATACTAGATAAAATATTCGTTATAACGATAATTATTGTACATCAAGGATGACCATGTTCATGTATTGTAGTAAATTACATTGTTTTACTCTTACCAGAAAGTTGAGTTCGAAATTATTTACTGACCTAGATTTCCATATACGAGTACGTTATGTATAAAATCACCATCATCTTGGCGCTACAATCCGACGTCGGGCTTTTGGCCGCCTGGATCATTTTCCTCCATTTATCTCGGTCAAGTGGTGACTGCGTCCTCCAACTTGGGAAGCCCAACAGCTGTTCGGCGTCAACATCTACTGAGTTTTTCCAACGAGTTCTCGGTCTTCCTTGCCTTGCTCGGCTGATGCGTCCTTTCAATATTTTCTTAGGCATCCGGATATCGTCCATTCGTTGTACAAGCCCTACGCATTGAAGTTGTAGTTAGACGATCCTCGAAACTTCTAGCTCATCATGCAGTTCATACAGCTCATGGCTGTACCACATGCACTATCCATTTGATTGCAAACTGCTCCGAAAATTCGCCGAATATTTATACCTATATTGATACAGGAAGTGCATGTAAAGGCGGAATTCCACTGAGGCAACATTGGGCGACATGACGCATGATACTTGTATCCTAGTGTTGCCTGTTCGACAATGTGCTACAAAAATTCACTATGTCGAATGCGGCATTTGTCGCCCTACGTCGCATACGCTTTGTCGTCTATGCTTGTAGCATGCGTCTAAAGTGATTCCATTAAGGCAACTTGAATTCGGTGCATCATGTCTTTACAAACGGTCGCGGCAGCTGCTTATTTGGTAAAGGTGTGAGTTCCAAGGCAGCGACTTGCGTTTGCGACTGTGAAAAAACGATCATAGCGGAGCACTATTCGTGTGTAATTTATGTGAAAGTACAGTCGTACAACTACGGCCTGCATTTGTCGATCCCCTAAACTTTAAAATACACAAGAATAGTGCTCCGTTATGATAGTTTTTTTCACAGTCGCAAACGCAAATCGCTCAGTCGCGGCCTTGGAACTCACACCATAATTGCTTTGAACCGTAAAAAGAAAAGAAGAAAGCCCCGTTGGTGGAGAAGACAACTATATGTTGACTGCACAGAGAATAACTATGGAGGAGCAATCCGCATATACTCAACACTAAACTACTTGAAGCAATTCCAGTCGTAAAAAGTAGAGAGAGAGACACACGCCCTCCACTGCGCAACACCCGCGCAGTCTATATAAAAGCACAGGAAGCACGGAAGATGTCGTCCCCTCTCCTACTTTTCCAATCGGAACAATAACATTCCAGTCTGTCTCTCTGCCGCGGAACACCCGCCCGGTCTATATAGAGCAAAAGAGATGTCAAATTTTCATCCCCCTTCCAACTTCCTCACTTGTGCCGAATTGCGTCGTTTCTCTCGCTCTTTTTCACTTCCTCATATACTCTCTCTTCAAAGGTTGACAGTGAAGAAACTCAGTATAATTTGTAAGGCAGGCTACTTGCTGACGATGAAGCTTTATTTCGAAATTTTACTCGAATGAGCAAAGAAGATTTTGAGTACTTGATTGAAAAAGTGACAGCGGCAATAAAAAAATATGATACCAAATTTTTAATTTTCTTTTTGATTTCAACCACCGTACAGTTGTATTTATCTGCCAACTGCTTCAACTTGTCATTTTTTAGTCGAACATCTTTATAGGTATATACCTATACAATACATTCATTTTATTGTTCCATAATTCTGGTGAATTATAATAATCTTCAATAAAAAAGTGTTTTTTTCAATGTTCCACTCCATGTCGCACCATACAAGCCGCACCGATCCAATGACTGTCCGATAACGACGACACTGTTCGACACGTTGAATTTTGTCGAAAAGTGTCGCATGCGTCCTGGCAACAACAATCGACTTGTGGCATGCGTCAAGGAGACTTGTTTCTTGTCGCTTCATGTTGCTTCAATGGAAAGACTGTGTGTAGCATGCGTCTATGTCGCATGCTACATGTTGCCCAAAAGTTGCCTCAATGATTGAGGCGGATTTCACTTAAGCGCTCGTGCCCACGGCAAACTTTTTAGTGCGCAGAAAAATTAAATAGTTTAGTCAGAAAAATAGAACACACGGTGTTTTATGAGACCGCGCACACAGCGATTACTAAATAGTTTAGTTTGCTGTGTGCGCGGTCTCATAAACAGCCGTGTGTTCTATTTTTCTGACTAAACTATTTCGTTTTTCTGCGAACTAAAAAGTTTGCTGTGGGCGCAAGCTCTAATTTGTTCTGGGTACAACTGAAATTATTCTCGGTTAGGTGGGTATTCGCTCTCCAGGTGTTGCTTTTGTGGTTAAAAATTCAATATTCGTGAAGGCAGACAGTTTGATGCTATCATCTCAGGCGCCAACTGATTTGGAAATTGGATATACAATAGTTGGGCGCAGGTGTTGTTACATGATAATGCTTGTATTCCGGCGTGCAGATCCGCTTTGGTGAATATTGAGATTATAGGTGGGCGTTTAGGAGGAACGTGGTAATAGCGGCCAAATTGTTTAGCTATGGAAAAGAGACAGTGGCGGTTTGTTTTTCATTGGGTGATGAGGATGTGGGCGTGACTGATCTGTCTCAAATGGAAATTAAGTTGAACTGCGTTCAGCCTGTATACTATATCATCCATCTTGTGATGATTATTGCAATTACAATAATTGCACTAAATCGAGGAAATGCCGCCGGACTCGACGGTATCCCTGCCGAACTTTATCAAGCAGCGCCAAGCGTAACTGCCGAGTTGCTGCAACCACTTGTTGATACAGCGTGGAATACAGAAACCTTTCCCACTGAGTGGAAGGAAGGTTTGATCATCAAACTTCCGAAGAAGGATAGCCTCACAAACTGTAATAATTGGAGAGGCATTTGTGTGCTCCCTGCCGTTGCCAAGATAATAGCTAAAATCGTCCTGGAAAAACTAAAGGCCCACTTAAAAAGCACAATTAATGAAGAGCAGGCTGGTTTTCGATCCGGATTCTCCTGTGTCGATCCCATTAACACCCTGCGAATCATAATCGAGCAATGCGCTGAATACGATTCTCCGCTTCACTTGCTTTTCATCGATTTCGAAAAAGCTTTTGATAGTGTTAACCGGGATTCTATATGGGCGGCCTTGCGCAGGAGAGGCATCCCTGAGAACCATGTGGCTATTATTAAGGCAACCTATGACGGCGCGAAATGTCGAGTTTTGCATGAAGGTAAGGTGTCGGGGGACTTTGAGATTCGCAGTGGAGTTCGGCAGCGGTGCATTCTCTCACCGATGCTATTCCTCATAGTGATCGGCGATGTGTTGCATGCAGCCCTATCTGGACTGGACAGAGGAATTCGATGGACTTTGACATCTTATCTACAACATCTTGACTACGCTGACGACATATGCCTACTGTCCCACAAAATCATGGATCTGTCCGCAATGGCGTTAGATCTCGAGAGGGAGGCAAGCAAGGTTGTGCTAAAGATTAATACCTACAATACCGAGGTTCTTAGCCCGCCATTGCGAAAAATAAATCCAACATCTATTGCCATCAATAGTAATGGGTAGCCTGTGGAGAAGGTGGACAGCTTCGTCTACCTGGATAGCATTGTTGTACGGAGCAGGACATCGCTCGTCGTATCAACCAGGATAAATGCGCATACGGCATGCTGTCCAAAATCTGGCAGACCAGTTATTTCAGCAACAAGACCAAGCTGGGTCTCTTTCGCTCCCTGGTACTGTCTGTGCTTTTGTACAGTACATGGAAAGTTTCCGTAAGAGTTACCAGAAAACTACTAGTTTTCGTCAGCTCATGTCTTCGTCGAATTCTGAGAATATTTTGGCCCGAAACAAAATCAAATGAAGAGCTAAGTCGGCGTACGGGGCAGATGCAGATGAATAGGTCACACATTGCGGAAGAATGATAAATGCATTGCTTGCATATCATCCGTTTCCAACCAATGCCGAACAAGAGGGGGTCCTACACTCACATGGCGTCAATCTGTGGCAAGGAGTGTCACGTACTGGGTAAGTCTTTTGGGAGTTGCGCCCCATTGCCAAGAATAGAGTACGATGGCGCGCAGGAGTAGTTGGCGCGCTATACCCCGTAAAGTAGGCAAAGTACTAGTAGTAGTATCTTATAGTGAGCGTGAATTGCTGCGTGGGCGAACTTAAAGTTTAATAGAGTGCGGAATCATTAAGGAATCGAATTTAGAATTTGCAAGTCTCATATTGCTTGTAGCCAAGAAGAATAATGAGATGCCACTTTGTGTTGATTACAGAGCGTTAATGCAATGACGGTAACATACCCACTGCCTCTAATTACGGATCCGATTTATATGTTGGCGAATAAACGGCGATTTACCATCATAGACTTGGCGCAGGAATATCATCAGGTTCCAATGAATTCAGAATCCATTCATGAAGGTTGAAATGCATGTAGACGTAAACGGACGGCCATTTTCGATTTATCATCTTTTCGATCAATTATTCTCATTCGTAGTCAATTTTGCACACACAACGTATGAACTTTTTATCAAATTATGCAAATTCCATAACAAGTAGTGCTTGCAAACAAATGGTTACAAATTTCATTGCTCTCCGCGAAAAGTCGACAAACACTATGTATGCATAATTTATACTGGATATGTACGTCGATGATAACCGAAGACCTATTTCCCTATGAGCAACAGTGAGTTTCTCATCAGTAGGTGGTAAATGCAAGTACAAAGCTCTAAAATATTCGCCTCGTGAGGAAGTAGCATACTTCGCAACGTCCCGCATCTATAACCCTCTATCTGGTTTTTTTCTGGGCGGAAAGATTATAGTGTCTTAATTTTAGTGTATAGAACATGGGAAATGAAACAAAAATTAAATTAAGTAAAGAATTTGGTGTGCAGGTGTAAAAAAGTGCGGCAAAATAAACAAGACTACAAGCGAGCCTCTTTTAGTTAATCTGGTATGTGACCCAAATCATCAGGGTGAGCATTTGGCACTTATCCGTACAATTTTTATTACGGAAAATGGTGTTTTTTTTTTTTATTTTGGGAAGCGATGAATGACCTTTTCTATTTGCTTTTGGTAGCTGCATAAAGCACTCGCAACTTAGGTGTTAAATTTCGGCAATTTAGGGCACGTATCCTTAAAATACTACCGCCTTTAGAGGAGGTATGCATTCACCATTGACATGTCGATGAATTGATAAAATAGTTTTAATGTAGCACCACGACGACGTTCGTAACCATGGATGTGCAGGAGAGGCATGCTGGCAACTGCATTCTCTGAAACCAGTTTATGACGTAGAAACGTCAACTGGGCCACGTGGAACAGTTGACGCGCTATGCCCCACATGGGGTTAGGACAATTGAGAGAGAGAGAGAGAGAGAATGTAGCACTTTAGTCTAGGGACGGATATGGTAATATAGCCCGTCCATAAGTTAAATTAAGTAGTTGTACTCTCTGATGATACGTGGGAAATCTACTTGCAGAAATACCTCGTTTTTCCGGTCATATCTTGCAATTTTCTCAGGTTACTTGGGTTTGCAGTTACGAACGGTTTTACGCCAACATACATATGTTGATAAAAGTTGAACAACTTTTGTATCTTGAAAAATATTTGTATATACACCGTTAGCTGTTCCAACATATTCTTCAGAATAACCTCTTTCTTATGCCGGCACCACATTATGCGGGATTCGCCGAGTCACAAGCAAAAGTTCGCCAATTGGCGAGCATCTTGTACGATCATTTTCATGGGATTCGCCGAGTTGCAAGTAGTGTGGTTAGGTACAAGATGCTCGCCAATTGGCGAACTTTTGCTCGTGATTCGGCGAATCCCGCATAATGTGGTGCCGGCATTACAATTGTTTATTCGGCTCGCACGAACTGTCCCCAACGCAAAAATCCACGAATTCTCAGATAAACCATAACTAGTAACGAGGCATAAAATAATCGAAGTACAAGATATGGTTTTTGAAATCTGGTTTAGTTTTCGATATACGAACGGCAACATTACTAATTGATCCCAAAACTGGAGCATTAGTCTGGCATTACACTTTGCGTTTTTCTGCAGGAAGAGCAATCCCGCCAAAAAAACGCATCGTCGTACAAGAAGAGGACCCTATAATTACACATTGCGTTTTTCTGTGGGAGAAGCTTGTGACAGAAATAAATATATCCCAGTGAGGATATTGATGGTTTTATTTTTGTGGCAATATATAGTAGGTAAAAGTCGGGAGGCCGATACAATTTCAGCCAATCCTCAATGGATGCACTGCATGAATTTCGTCACTGGATGCATGAGTTTCTAGTTTGTCGTTGAACCAAAAAACGGAAGGTGAAATGCGTTTCATATACCACCGTGTGTTCATCTTCTCAATGCGTTTTTTTGCGGGAGAAGTCTTCCCGCTGTCGTTGAACTTGCTGCTGCAAAGCGATTCCTGCAAACTGCAGCATTGTCGTTACGCATAAGTGTAAAGCGTTCCATTTAAATGTACACGTTCCTCTTCTTGGACGACAATGCGTTTTTTGTGGGATTGCTCTTCCTGCAGAAAAACGCTAAGTGTAATGCCAGACTTAGAGGGCACAACGTTATCATTCTTACCACAATACACTTCGAATCGGTATAATAAGCCCGTAGAATTGCACAATACTGTAGTATATTAAATTTGAGAATTTTAAAAGGACAAGTGGCATCACTCAGCGACACGAGCGCCACAATACGGTGGGAGGCTGTATCGTTGCGTGGTTCCATTAAATGGCTGAACTGTCAGTCAAAAGTAGATTCCGGGCATTCTGTTAAGAGCCGTCAAGGCGGTAAGTCTTTCTGTTTAACCTAGTCGTATTCTGTTAAGAGCCGCGAAGGCTTTAGGTCGTTTCATCGAATTTAAGTCAAAGTATTTTATAAAGACATAACGAAGTGTATATAATATTGAGAAATAAACTTTTATATTAAATGGAAAATTAAACTTATTACAATACAAACAATTTCATGCCCCACATGATGTCGTTTCTTCATGAAATTGTGGTCTAGATTCTTCTTAAAATGTTGGTCCTCCTTCCGCTTGAGATACAATAAAATGGAGATTTCTCCTTCGCCTTCCGGTTCTTCTTTGTCTACAAGTAGCGGTGAATGCATTGGGTTTTCGCGTCTTCCGATGAAACGCGGTTAGCAAGTAACAGTTGTTAAGAATGATGTTCCCGTTTCTTTCTAATAGAATGGTATCGCTTCTTCTAGAAATTGTGGCCCGCTTCTTCAAATAGAGCTCCCGCCTCTGATTGAGATAAAATGAGGATTTCTTCGGCTTCCGGAGGCACTTCAAAATCTAGGTCATCCATAAGATCGTCAACATTATAATCAAAGACGCGTGGAGGAAAATGGCTCTCGAAGCAAATCGCGATGGGCCAAAATCTGTAGCAGACTTGATACGTGCTTTTATGCGAGTGGCACTCGCGGTCATGATCGCATATGTGCAGTTTCACTATAATGTGAACGTTGCGCGAGTATGTTTCAATTGAAGATAATTTTGATGGGAAGCACTCGTCCGACCTGGCTGTTTTCATGGGGAAATACTCGTCCGATCGGGCTGGTTCGAACTACAAGGTAATTTTAGGTCGCTGATTCCGAATCTGAAGTAAAAAAAAAAAAAATTGGGGTAGCTCACCTCAGAATGGCCATCCTGTTTTCGTGGGGAAATACTCGTCCGATCGGGTTGGCTCGAACTACAAGGTAATTTTGGGTCGCTGATTCCGAATCTGAAGTCAAAAAAGAAAAAAAAAAGATACAAAGTATCTACACTGCATGCAGATACATCGGAACATGGATATGTCTATGACTACCGACTGCGTGGAACCTGTTGTGTTGAAGATATCGACGTAAGTTTTATAAAGATCCCAGTATAGTTATACTGGATGAAATCATTCGAAAAACACGTCCCACGCTTTTGGTAGGCAGAAGACATATTCATGTACCGATGTATCTGGTGGCAGTATAGATACTCGTCATAAATTCTGCTTTGCTTTGTCCTGTCCGCTCGGGCTCCTTTCTCTCGCGGGATCGTTTCGTTTTCGTTTGCATCGCGTGTGTGCAATATTCACCTCCTCTCGTGCACCCTGTTCCATCTACCCGTTCGGTACAGTTTGAAGACTGCAGCCTATCGACATTTCTCTGAGTAAGTTTCTGCTTCCCACCATTTGTGTTTGTGCATCTATTGCAAAATCGCTCCCACACTATCCGCCTCATCCCGCCCCCTTGATCAACAGTCCGGGTACGGCACACACAATCCGTTTCTCAAGTAACGCGTGCGACTCTATGCGATTGTGTCCGGCAAACAGAAAGGGAAACTAACAAAAGTAAACAAAACATTCCAACACACGCACAAAGAGAATGCACAAGAAAATTTTTGGAATTTTTGCAGAAGGGGGGGGGGGGGCATTTGATCTTCTGCAGACCTCTGAATGTACATCATGTCACGATGAGCTCCCCGGAACTATAACATCCTGCGCCGAATATTTCTCTATTTCGGGGCTTGGGAGATTTTAACTCGCGCAGTACGAATCCGCCATTTTGTTTTATGATATGTTTATTGCACGTGTGGTGGGGGCCCACATTGTGGGCCAGTCAGACCTCAAATCGCCGCCATTGCAAATGAACAACCACAGTTGCTGGATCACCCGATTTGGATAGAATGAACTTCATCCGCGATGGCTCTCGCTCTCTATCTTCGGGGGGCGGGAACTATGTAATGTACACACTCTCAAATTGCGTCTGCGCATGTCCAAATGTTAGTCGAACTGACTACTTGCTACTTTTTCTGGGACCCTAGTGATTCAGATAGTACAACACGGGCTATTTTATTAAATGATGAATGGGAATTGGCGGAAATTGAAGGTCATTGTAGAGCAGACGACTTCTTGCGACGTGTTCTGGGGGCCTAGTCAAGTTAGGTAGTACGGAGCGTACTCTATATTTTTGAGCATTTTGAATGTATGGTATGGTGTGTATGCAGGAGTTTTGATTATGGCGTCGCGTTGACTGAGAGCGTCGGACAGAGAGCACAGAGAGCGCCTGTTCACACGTACACTATGTCATTTATTGCCGTCCACAACGTCAATCTTTATCGCTATCAAATCAACATCCCAACATGTACACACAGGATCCCCGCAAGCGCGCCGCCCGCGCGGATCTACAAGCAACAGCCATGCACAATGACCACTTCACTCAAACGACATGCACAACCAGAAAAGAAAAATTTTCAATGGGCTTGTTTCCTCTTCTGACCCCCGAGTAGAAAAACAGACATTTCGCGTGACGGACAGATTTTTAGGATGACCCCCAGCTATAAGACATATCCATGTCAAAACTTTGAAATAGCTCACCTCAGAATGGCTTCCCTGTTTTCGTGGGGAAATACTCATCATACAATCATACAATGCACGACTCTAGACATCTCGTTTCCCATCATAAAAATTGCGCTTATAGCAACGTACGTTAAACGACAACGACCACATCCTATAACTCGACGACGACGTCCTGTAATACAGACTCGTATGTTTACATCATTTCCGTCACATCAGTGACCATAATATTCAATTTCAATTGGTTCCGTATAAACATTTCCAATGTTTAAACCTGAAGACTCGGTGAAAAACATTCACTTCGGCAATGAACTAGTCTTTTTTATGGAATCCCGGGTATTTGAATATCAGATACTGAAAAGAACAGGCACTCAAGTCCCGGGATCCCGGTACTGAAAAGAACAGATTCAATTCCCGGGATCCCGGTACTGAGTACCGGTACTCAAATACCGGGATCCCGGTACTCAGTACCGGTACTAAAAAAAACCGACTCCTGGTTTAAAATATCGGTACTGAAAATATTGAAATTATCAAGTACCGGCACTCAAATCTCAGGCCTACTTCATCTTGTGACATTTTCTATAAATGGCATGTCCGATTTTTTCTTTCGTTCACTTCTTTTCGAACACATTCCTAAGCGAAAAGACTCACTCACTACAGCACTTCACTTGATCATCATCATTTAGAAGAAAAAGCAATGAAAAACTTACAAAAAATTCTATACGTCTAACATGGAAAAAAGTTCACGTTACATTAGGCGGTTTTTTTTTTGCGTAACCGTGTAGGGTCCCTGCCCCGGTTGCACAAAAAAACACTCTAGGGTAGCATCCACGTTAAATTCCGAATCGTGAAGTTGCCTACACTGACGTCCGGAGGTGAGCCTCATATGTGGTGAAAATAAATTACAAATTCGGATGAAATATAAGTTTGATTATCGGATCGTTTATTTATTGCGACGGCTGGCGTTTATAAATTTGGCGTACCACTCTAACTTAACAAACATCATTCAAACGATTTATTTATCATTGACAGCTACAAGTGCAACTCTATCCAAATGGGTCGCGGGTTCAATCCCCAACAAATTCTTATCTTTTTTTTCCTTTTTACTTTGTTCTATTGATATTTTTAGTAACCCCATTGAAAATGTATTACATATTTAATAATAGGCATGGGCCCATCAGAGTAAGACGTAATATTAGTTTACCAATGAACTTAGCTGATTGGCAAAAACACAAGCGTGCCAGCATCAACATTTTGATTCCACACGACTCTAAGGCCATCTATGTGTCATGCATGTGGAAGTTATTAAGGGGCTATCGAGTGTAGGGTAGCCACCCTACTAAGCTATCCAGGTTAACGTTGTTGGTGTAATGCGTGTGTTATTTTAGCCTACACCCGATAAATTCCAAAAAAAAACACGTCTAATATCTGTTTATCTGCCAAGACATTTTTATATTTCCGGAGTTGTATCTATGTATAGTATAGTACCCAACATTAATCAGCGAATTGTATCCCTCTACTACCATTCCATAACAGGTGAATATTGCATTTCTCTAAAAAAAATTGAATAATGCTTGCAAATTCTATCAAACCATGCGTTTTCCCGCTTCCTCTATCGCCTAACGTTGTATGTACGAGTAAGTACAGCCAATACGACCGTTTTTCGCACAAAAACAATATAGTCCAATCACGGCCACTGTTCCATCCTCTTAGATATAAAGGAAATGGAAATGAAGCTATAACATGAAAAGGAGTTCACCACTTGCACTTTGAGCAACGAAGCCATTTCTTTGATAGTTTGAAGAACTTCTTCGTCTGTTCTTCGTCACTATGGTTCCCCATACTCATACTCGGTAGTCTTGCAAGCGTTAAAGCGGAACAAAGGAACTTCCTTGGATGTCGTTTTCAATTTTCCGGTCGCCATAAAATCTACTCTAGCCGAACAAATGCCATTCCGCATGCAAGGCTTCCTCTATTGCTTTTGAAAAGGAAAATTGCATTAGGAACTAATTTACATATTGCCACTAGATTGCAAAAGAACTTTACAAGGAAGGTGTGCCACAGGCTAAGACGGTTGTTATTAGGCGATGCCATGTTTAGATTATGTTGTCGTGCTTGTAATTTGATCCTGTGAAAGCACACTATGGCTATGTGCAGAGTTGCTTACCTATTATTTGACTGCAGCCACTTAAATTGCATACATTGATGTGATGACCCGTGAAAGTAAGTGTCTTGTCAGTCGAAAGCAGTTTATTCCGTGTTTTTGAGTTTGATGGGGAATAATTGGAAGGGACAAGCAATATGACGAAAGGGTTGCGCGAAGTTGCTTGAAAAAAATTACATTTAGTTAAGCAGCTCTTTTATTTTTAATTTTTTCGTTTTAATATAATGCTTCGTTTACACGTGAACGCTGAGCCAAAAACGGAACATTAAAAAAATGCATTGAAAACAACTGAAAGATATCTTTCTATTCTTAATGACCAACATATACAAGCATTCCACAAGAGATGGAAACAAGTCAAATGCTCGTGAATTCAGAGTGTGACGTCTGCCTCCTCCTCCGTGTCGGATACAGTGGAGTCGTGCATGACTGAGGGCTGCGAGGTATCATCCAAAGCAGCTAAGTCGGAGCCGAAGGGCACACAATCCGTGTCTACCTCTGTTGTCCTGGAGGCTGACAGAGTGCAAGGCCGCGCGCAGACTAAAGGCGTAGCGTAGCGCAGCGTAAGCGAGCGTATTTTTCAAATTCACTGTTTGTTCGATAATGCGTATACTGCAAGCGTAGCGGAGCGTAGAGCACCATAGCGTAGCGTAGCGTAATTTGAACTTCTTCTCGGTTTGAATTTTTACGCTCGTGCGAAGCGACAGTCTTTATTGATTTGCTAAACAGGTGAAATGGATTGCGAAGTTTTAATAAGTGAAATTTGTATTCGACCACCGATATGGAACATGAAAGACAATTCCTATTATAATAGGGTTGTAACAGACACGATTGTGGGATGAAGTTGCCGAAAAACTGAAATGTAAAAGTAAGTACGCAGCAGACTATTTTAATTATGATACAGTCGAGTCGCGCTAGCTTGAACACGCGCTTGTGTGAACCACGCAGTAGCGTGAACAAGGAAAATTGGATATTGACCACCTTATAGTATGACCAAGCGCAACCTTCAATATTGCAAACATCGCGGATCTCTTGTTTATTCATGTTGATTTCGATATTCGTTCATGTTGTTAGCTAAAACTCGCAAGTGTGACCACAGCGCGTTGTTATTTCATGTGCAAATACCGTTTGATTTTCCACGTGTTTATCTTTTCTTTGAAGTAGTAGTATATTTTCTGGTGTGTTGTGATTCTGATTAGTGTTCTAACTTAAAACGCCTAAACAGAAAGGTAAATTCCTGCCACCACATGTAAAAGTAAAAATAATTGAGGACAGGGGTATGGGTGTCACATCGCTTTCAAAAAAATATGGCGTTGCAAAGTCAGTGAAGGATGGTTGCAACGCCTTAAAACTAGACACGGGATACGTATTTCGAAGATAACCGGAGAAAAGTTATCCACACATCCAGAGTTAGTTAATCCCTTCAGGGAAAAGCTGCGAAAGACGATTGAAGAACTAAATTTGAATGTACATAAAATTTACAATGCCGATGAGACCGGCTTATACTGGCAGCATCTACAAATTATAACCTTCGCTTATGTGAACACATGCGTACGTTCGAACAACGCTGATTTTATTCTGTTCACGTTATCGCGACTCGACTGTAGTTATATTGTCTTCATTAAACAGTTTGATTTGAAAAAAACGCAGTGAAATTATTACGAATTTGTTTTGCACAATATTTGTTATTATTGTTCCTCCTATCTCCTTCCATGTTCCGTTTGTTCTTGTTGTCATTATTTGTGTAGTACAAATCGTAATAATCTTCAATTTTTTCCCGATCAATAATAATATTGTGCAGTAAGCACATCGTTTTGATTATTAAATTTGCTGTCTCCACATTTGTTTCGATTTCCTTTGTAAGAAGCCGCCATTTCATTGCCATAATTCCGAAGGCACATTCAATGCATCGTCGCGCTTTTGATAAATGCTCGTTGAATAAATGGGTTCCTGCATTTAATTTTTTCCTGGCAAATGGTCTCATCATAAATTAAGTTAACGGATATGCCTCATCGGCTACAAAAACATATGTTCGAGTTCGCTAAATATGTTTTGTTTGGTAGTGGCAGTTTTTTCGCCACTATTGCCTTATATAGATTTGATGATGCAAATGTGCCTCCATCGGCTTGACTCCCTTTCGCTCCAACTTCTACGAAAATAAAGCTGCAATGTGAGTCTGCCACACCTTGTAATACAACAGAAAAGTATTTTTTGTAGTTGTAGTATAGGGAACCAGATTTCGGAGGACATCGTATTTTGCAATGTTTCCCATCGATAGCTCCTATGCAGTTGGGGAAACCACATTTTTCGTTATAGTCGTCTGCTATTTTTAAAAATGACGGCATGAAGGCATTTCCAAATGGATGGGATATAATAGTTTTGACCATACTGCATTGCAAGTTTCTTTAATTATATTTCTTATCGTACTTTCCCCCATTCGAAAAGTGAACGCAAGACCGCGAAATATCATTCCAGTTGACAAATACCTAGAAATAATAGAAACATTGTAATTTTTGAATGCTGGTATCCGCTGAATGTACAAATTGTATCTTTTTATTTTCATGTTGCAGAAGAGGAGTGTAAGAAAAAATGGAAATATTTGATGGATCAATATCGACGAGCTTTAAAAACTGAACCATCAACACCATCTGGCTCTGCAGCACCAAAATCATCTGCTATAAAATTCAAGTATGGCGAATTAATGTCATTTATTAAGCAGCAAATAATGCCGTCAGAAATGGAACGAAATATCTCCGAAGAAGTTGTTATTGCTGACAACTTTGCCTCAATTGAAAGTGCAGCTATCGATGAATCGAAAAATTTAGAGTTGCCAATCAGCGATCAAACTGTTGACTGTGAAATTCAAACTAAAAGTCAGTCAAGCAATGATATTTCTAAAAGAAAATCAAATGCTAAAAGACGACCAAACACCGCCACCAGTAGTGATACTGCGGAAATGATTGGTTTGGAAAGCAAAACATTCGTTTATTGGAAATGGATATGCTGCGCGAGAAAGATGAGGACAAAGATGAAGACCTTTTATTTTTCAAAAGTTTGCTTCCATTTCTCAGAACTTTTACACAAGGGCAAAAACTACGAATTCGTAATGAAATTCAAAGCATTATTTTGAAATACACTGAACAATCTTCAGCACAATCATCACTCTCTACTTGGCAAACTTTCGATGATTCCTCTGCGGATAGAGTGCTCAATTTCGATAAATATTAGGCGTGTTTTTTTGTACTGCGGTGAATGTTAATTGGGGACTATCCGGGTTAACTTACACACATTACACAAACAACATACCCTAGTTGTTTGTTGTTTTGTTTTTTTTTTGTACTGAAATTGAATTCTTGAAATAAATATGAATTACCTTAAAGTAATGATCAGTCTTTCTTCTGGTGAAATTGGTTCACGAAAATTGGTTTTTTGTTTTTGAATGTCCTCTTTAATATTTTCAAGTATGTATTCAAAAGTTTCGAGTGACATTCTAGTATACCCATAAAATTTTTCAGGGTAATTTCGGATTTGTAAATATAAATGGTGAAACTCTCCAAATTTTTAGCGCAATTTATTAATTGGATGTACCCCGATTCTCCTCTTCTTGAAAAACACTTTCCTTTTGAGGAAGATGTTCTCTAATAATATGAGACGACGTATTTTTGCTGACACCATTTTTATAATACTATTATATGTACTTCCAAACTATTTTATTAACTTTGAATACTTTTCCACAACTGTGTAAAAATTCATATTATAATGACGCTACGCTACGCTCCCAGTATGCAAGTTTTACGCTCAAGTAAGCTTACGCTTCTATTAGGCGACATACGCTACGTTACGCTGCGCTACGCCTTTAGTCTGCGCGCGGCCTAAGTCTCCGCAGCTTGGCTAGCATCCTCCTTCATGGGAATGGATGCTAGCTTACCTGCTTTTTTGAGATCGTTCCTATAAACACGTAATTTGATATTTAGAAAACCGAGTTTGATCACCCCACTCGTACTGGCAAGAGGAGCCAGGCACTCGTTGTTGAGTACAAACACAGCGATGGAACAGTCCTCCACCGGATCTTCCAGCTTAACGATTCTCCAATCCTGGGTGAAAGGTAACTGTTGGACGTACGAATGAGCTCCATCACTTCTCCCTATTCGAAATATGGGGTGATAGCATAGCGCGGGCTCTAGGTCGCGAAGGGATTACGTCTCCCGTCACAAGATCCAATTTCGCGGCTGGCCAAATCTCCCCTGCCATGTTAATGGCGAACCTGAATAAATCAACCGACTGCTGATCAGCGAATTTCATCGTTTTAACTCTCCCCTGGAAACAGCCCCATCCTTGCAAACAGGAAAGGTTCCTGGGTGAGCCTCACAACATTGAGAAAATTTAATGTCAAAATGCCTCCAACCTTCCTCCAGCTAGCTACCGAGATGCACCTGTCAGCGTCATTTCGGTCGACAACCGCGAGGTCGATCCAACCTTCGACCGCGTCCGTGTAGGAACAGGCTGAAACGCCGTCGCCATCAGTTTTCTGGCGTTTAGAACCCTCCGGCATTTCGTCGACGGATCTCTGCCTCTTGACCAAAACCTTGTTATCCCGTCTATCGGCGATAACTTGTAATGTCCACTCAAGAGATGCTCATTGCTTGTCGCTCCTCAGCTCTTCATCTACTTGCAGGATGAAGTCTCAGACTCGAAGCGCATTGCGCTTGTCATGAGTCCTGGCTTTGGATGGCGTCAGTTGTTCCTGGCTCCTTCCCAAATATTTAGTGTTATACGAGTATATAGCCCCAGCGTCGCAGGAGGAACATCTTGATGAAGCACAAATCTTTTATGATTCTGATGATTTTTAGATTTAGATTTACATACATATACAGGGTGGCGCAAAACTACCGTTATGGTTTGAATGTTTAATAACTTTTTTATTTAATGGTTAATTATTATAATTTTTTTTTGTTATACAGTATATTAATGGGGAATAATTTTGGCTTAAGCAAAAAATTATATCCCGCAAGTGGTGGCCATTTTCGGCTTCGCACATTCGTGCTCTTTCCAGTACATTTTCCATAACTTTTTGTAAAATTTCGGGTGTTATGGCTCGAATTTCATTGCGAATGTTTTGTTTTAGCTCTGGTATGGTCGCTGGCTTATTTACGTATACCCTTTCTTTCAAATAACCCCAAAGAAAACAGTCTGGCGCTGTTAAATCCGGTGAACGTGGGGGCCAATTGAAATCGCTTCTGCGCGAAATAATGCGTTCGCCAAAGAGGTCCCGTAACAGAGCCATTGTATCCCTTGCAATTTTTGATCGCTGCTGTGTTGTGTACTGTTCCATTTCAAATTCCCGAAGTTTTCTTCACAAAATTCTGAAATAAAAATAAAAAATAAAAATTAAATTAAAAAGTTATTAAGCATTTGAACCATAACGGTAGTTTTGCGCCACCCTGTACAAATTTTGTGAAGTATGCTGGGGTGTTGAGAGAGTTTCCTCAGTCTAAAAATTTTCGACGGTAATATGCGTGCATCTGAAAGCGGTTTTAAATATAATAATCGTTTTCACAGTACAATGATACAGTCGGGACCACTTCCACATTCGTTCTCAAACACAACACTCGATACAGTGATTTTATGCTGTGTATTCGCAGTGACAATTTCAGTTTAAAATTTCGTCCGTTCTTTGCAAGCGCGTACATTATTTCTCGATGGGAGCTTGGCCAACTAGTTTGCCTGTGTGTGAATGCGCCTACACGTATAAATTCTCTGTCTTTGTAAAGCTCTGCTAATTAAGTTTTCGTAAGTCAGGATGATGGAAGGGATGGAAATTATAACTTTGAAGGACTTTTTTTGCACAGCTTTAGAAGTCCCTTAAACTCCAAGATGAATGACTGGATCTATGAAATGGCTGCTCCGTCGCCACTCGAAAACCCAATTGCAATTCTTGGGGAACTTTGCGTATCCACGCCTGATAATTCCATTAGTTTCGACCCGCTGAAGCATTTCAGCAGCATTATCAGTATGATCGAGCCTGATTGGCAGGTTTAGGCTTTCATTGTTTATGGAGCTTAATTGCTCCTACTTCCTATTTTGTTCGCTTCTAATATACTAATATATCTTTTTTTTTAATTCATTTAAAACTTAATCCAAATGATCAAGAGTAGTGTCAAATCAATAGTTTTCAGGGTCGCTGGAAGGAATGGGTGTACTCCCAAAGTCCCTCCTCCTGATGTGAGTGATCGCGAAAAATGTCCAATAGTGTTAACATTGTTAGCGAATTAAACATGGTGAGCATAGCATGCTATTTCCTTATTGTACTTCGGTTACCAAAGCAAAGCAAAACCCAATCAAACATTTTGGATTATTTTCTGATAAGATTTCAAACTACTAGTCGAAAATGTTACCTTGACGAAAGTAACCATCAGGTTGCAAGGAAAATTTATTGATGCCATTTTGTATCAGAAGATGTATAACCAAACCCATATGCAGACATCTCGAACGCACAAATAATACCCAGGACCACGTTTCGCAAAGACCAAATGCCAATACTCGTATACGAGTATCAGCGGAAGTCATTTCTAGTAGAACTACCGATTTTCCAGGTTGACTATTATTTTAGCTTTACAGCTAAAGTTTAGCTAAATAAACAGCTATACATAGAGAATTTACGAGCTCAACTTTTCAAGTTAAATCTGGAAAACAACCCCATGTGGAGTGTAGACAATTAATTATCACGGGGAAGACTATTATTTAGGATTATGTCGGTACACTTGTTGGCGGAATATTTCATGTGCGGTGTAGCGACTGGAACTACACGTTAAGCTCCATAAATTTTCACCGAAAAATTTCACAGGAAATCCTTGAAAAAAATATCGACAGGCTTACGATGGGACATTTTTATAGACAATGTATGCATGCATTGAACTTACTCCCTGTCATCGTGTGTAGCACTCTATCATATTGGAATTTCAACAATTAAGATTAATCTTTAGAAGTTATCAGTTCAAATAATCTGAAAATTGTAGTCATTATAAAATATGTATTGAAGTTTCACCGAATACCATATGAATAAAGTATGTGTACTTTGGAAATTGAAACATATTCCCATGGAATTACAATTATAGTAATAAAATTGGAGCAGGGATGCGTGTTTCATATAGATTTAAATTTAAAATGAAAATTATATCTGTTACCGAAGGGGACGTGGGGCTAAATTAGGGTGGCTGGATGGACCGACAAGCATTGCAACCATAGGATCTATAGTGTTATAGCTGTGAAAATCGAGACTTGACGGTCGAGTTTGATCGACCCCACAAACCTACACAGCTGCTTAAGTTTGAAAAAGGTAGTCGTTTCCGCTCCAGGAAGAGTCTCGCTCAGACTATCCAAGCGGCAATAGGCGAGTGCCTTACCAGTGGCGTAAATAGCATTTAGCGGAGGGAGGGGATATGACATCTGCAGTATTTTTTTTTTTGCATGTGCTTTGGTTGGAGCAGAACTCGAACCGTCTCCTATCGAGTGAAAATCAACCCATGAGACCTACTGTACAACTGGAATTCTATAAGAAAATTAAGTAAATATCAAACCATATAACCAATAAGTTAGAGCAAGAGCTTAACATATAGAAGCAGGCCCTGCTCTACCATATGCGTTGCGCTGTACATTTGAGCAGAGTCTCATTATGTACAAAATACATAATGAAAAACATAAGGTCTGGAAAAGCTTTCTGTTCTTGTGTCTCGCGACTAACGGTACCACGTACCCATTCGATTGTCCGTTTCGATTTAACTGACTACATAAAATCTCAATGACCCCATGTTGAGCGCCGAATATTTTCAAGCTTTCTTGACTACATATTTTCTACCGTAAATGCTCTCTAACGTAGGATACAAAAAGTCCTGAGGTATCCTTAAGCTAGTTTGTGGTAACCTTAAGGTAGCCTGAATGTAATTTTTAGAAAGTTGTGGATTTTTGAAAACAGTAGCTCTCATTTTGTACTTGTAAATGTACTGAAGAAGGAAGTGAGTAGCTCCTGAAATGCATGTATTTACTTCGAATTAAAATTTATTGTAATTAGGAGAGCTACTGTTTTCACTTAATCAGACATCAAGAATCGGAAACCAAATTATCATTTGTGGGTTTTTGTTTCTTGTAACTAACAGTACCACGTGTATATTTCAGTTTCATTGACTAAATGATACCAACCCCACATTGAGTGCAAAATATTTTCAGGTTCTTCCCAAATTTTCTAGCTATTTTCTACTGCGAATTTTCACTGATGTAGAATCGAAAAAAAAAACTTGAAAAATTTCGGTTTTTGTCTTGTGTGACTTGTATCGCGCGGTCAGTTGGTTGCGTATTTCGTGTTATTTGACACGGTAAAATCACATTGCCTCCAAATGGACGAGGAAACCGGCGAGCACATTTTTTTGGGATAATTCTGAATACATTTTCCGTTTATACAAATTTAGTTTTCATCGACACACGCCCGCATTTGGCATTTCTACTGTAAATTTTCACGGACGTAGGATACAAGAAAACTTGAGTAGCCATGCACAAGTTATCTGATTGATGTCATCATGGATGAATGGCTGCAAAAAAGAAACAACGCCACAAATAAAATGTCGTGACATAAAATAGACTGATAAGACTGATAACTTAACTTCTAGTCAAGATTTTGATTTTAAAAGAGTTTAAATTTTAAGTTTAAAATCAGTATTTAAAAATATACATAATATATTAGCGATTGTGTAAAAACTCATGAGGCGGTGGGAGGGGGATTGTAACGGACCGATCGGTGGGCATTCAAAGATGCCCGTGAGGATAGAGCCTAAGGTAGCATAGTGACCGTGAAAGTCAGGCCGTGCCATCTGGCGAAGAAAAATGCCTCTCAACGAGCTAAGCAGCGGCCTATGCTTGCTGTAGCACAGTTCGCGAGACGTGGGCGGGGGTTTTCGCCGCTCGATGCCCCTGTCCTGTACGTATTAACAAAAATGTATAGGCCTGGGAAGAACAACAAAAACAGGGGAAACAAAAATGGGGAATAAAAACAATGGGGCGATAAGGGTGGAATGATTAGCGAACGGCTCAAATGAACACGCTTCTACTACGAGGCCTGCCAAAAAGAAAAGCTGAGGACAGAGTGTGCAGCTAAAAGTAAAAAAGATACAAAGTATCTACACTGCATGCAGATACATCAGAACATGGATATGTCTATGACTACCGACTGCGTGGAACCTGTTGTGTTGAAGATATCGACGTAAGTTTCATAAAGATTCCTGTATAGTTATACTGGATGAAATCATTCGAAAAACACGTCCCACGCTTTTGGTAGGCATAAGACATATCCATGTACCGATGTATCTGGTGGCAGTGTAGATACTCGTCATAAATTTTGCTTTGCTTTGTCCTGTCCGCTCGGGCTCCTTTCTCTCGCGGGATCGTTTCGTTTTCGTTTGCATCGCGTGTGTGCAATATTCACCTCCTCTCGTGCACCCTGTTCCATCTACCCGTTCGGTACAGTTTGAAGACTGCAGCCTATCGACATTTCTCTGAGTAAGTTTCTGCTTCCCACCATTTGTGTTTGTGCATCTATTGCAAAATCGCTCCCACACTATCCGCCTCATCCCGCCCCCTTACTCAACAGTCCGGGTACGGCACACACAATCCGTTTCTCAAGTAACGCGTGCGACTCTATGCGATTGTGTCCGGCAAACAGAAAGGGAAACTAACAAAAGTAAACAAAACATTCCAACACACGCACAAAGAGAATGCACAAGAAAAATTTTGGAATTTTTGCAGAAGGGGGGGGGGGGGGGCATTTGATCTTCTGCAGACCTCTGAATGTACATCATGTCACGATGAGCTCCCCGGAACTACCTATATAACATCCTGCGACGAATATTTCTCTATTTCGGGGCTTGGGAGATTTTAACTCGCGGAGTACGAATCCGCCATTTTGTTTTATGATATGTTTATTGCACGTGTGGTGGGGGCCCACATTGTGGGCCAGTCAGACCTCAAATCGCCGCCATTGCAAATGAACAACCACAGTTGCTGGATCACCCGATTTGGATAGAATGAACTTCATCCGCGTTGGCTCTCGCTCTCTATCTTCGGGGGGGCGGGAATTATGTAATGTACACACTCTCAAATTGCGTCTGCGCATGTCCAAATGTTAGTCGAACTGACTACTTGCTACTTTTTCTGGGACCCTAGTGATTCAGAAAGTACAACACGGGCTATTTTATTAAATGATGAATGGGAATTGGCGGAAATTGAAGGTCATTGAAGAGCAGACGACTTCTTGCGACGTGTTCTGGGGGCCTAGTCAAGTTAGGTAGTACGGAGCGTACTCTATAGCATACTCTATTTTGAGCATTTTGAATATATGGTATGGTGTGTATGCAGGAGTTTTGATTATGGCGTCGCGTTGACTGAGAGCGTGGGACAGAGAGCACAGAGAGCGCCTGTTCACCCGTACACTATGTTATTTCTTGCCGTCCACAACGTCAACCTTTATCGCTATCAAATCAACATCCCAACATGTACACACAGGATCCCCGCAAGCGCGCCGCCCGCGCGGATCTACAAGCAATAGCCATGCACAATGACCACTTCACTCAAACGACATGCACAACCAGAAAAGAAAAATTTTCAATGGGCTTGTTTCCTCTTCTGACCCCCGAGTAGAAAAACAGACATTTCGCGTGACGGACAGATTTTTAGGATGACCCCAGCTATAAGACATATCCATGTCAAAAATCATCATTCATTACCACATTCACACGACATTCATAGGATAACAACACATTCGCACGACATTCATATATACACACGTGCAACCACTTAGCTTTTTTTCCAAAACAAAAAATAATAATTGCCGCGAAAGTCGCTTGCTTGAAGAGTGCCTTCTTCTGTGCATTGTTCAAGTAAATGTTCATCATTTTTAATTTGGCGACACGGCGCGAAAATGTCGCGTTCTGCATAAAGGTAAGGTGTCGGCGGACTTTGAGATTCGCAGTGGAGTTCGGCAGGGGTGCATCCTCTCACCGATCTTATTCCTCATTGTGAGCGGCGATGTATTGCATGCAGGCCCATCCGGACTCGACAGAGGAATTCAATGGACTTTGACATCTTATCTACAACATCTTGACTACGCTGACGACATATGCCTACTCTCCCACAAAATCATGGATCTGTCCGCAATGGCGTTAGATCTCCAAAGGGAGGCAAGCAAGGTTGGGCTTAAGATTGATACCAACAAGATCAAGGTTCTTACCCCGCCATTGCGAAAAAAAATCCGACACCTATTGTCATCAATATCAATGGGCAGCCTGTGGAGAAGGTGGACAACTTCGTCTATCTGGGTAGCATTGTTGCCGAAAATGGTGGTACGGAGCAGGACATCGCTCGTCGTATCAACCAGGCTAAATGCGCATACGGCATGCTGTCCAAAATCTGGCAGAGCAGTTATCTCTGCATCAAGACTAAGCTGCCTGTTTCGCTCCCTGGTACTGTCTGTGCTTTTGTATGGGAGCAGTACATGGAAAGTTTCCGTAGGAGTTACCAGAAAACTGCAAGTTTTCGTCAACTCATGTCTTCATCGAATTTTAAGAATATTTTGGCCCGAAACAATATCAAATGAAGAGCTAAGTCGGCGTACGGGTCAGATGCCAATCGACGAATTGATACGCAGGCGAAAATGGCAGTGGATAAGTCACACATTGCGGAAGAGTGATAACTATTTATATTGCTTTGCATGCCATGACCGGTAGCGCAGTGTGTTGAGGCATCAGTCTCATGTTTGACTACCGGCGCTTCGGGTTCGAATCCCGTCCACGACGACGTTCGTGGCCATGGATGTGCAGGAGGTGCATGCTGGCAACTGCATTCTCTGAAACCAATTTATGCCAACGAAACGTCAACTGGGCCACATGGAACAGTTGACGCGCTATGCCCCACAAGGGGTTAGGGCAATTGAGTATGCCATGAAATGGAACCCCAATTCCAACCAAGGTCGACCAAGAGGGGGTCCTCGAATCTGATAGCGTCGATCTGTGGCAAAGGAGTGTCAGGCACTGGGTAAGTCTTTTGGGGAGTTGCGCTCCATTGCCCAGAATAGACTACGATGGCGCGCAGGAGTAGTTGACGCGCTATGCCCCACTAGGGGTTAAGGCAAAGTAGTAAATTGCCGCGAAAGCGTGGCAGCAACAGTACATTAGGTGCGCTCTTTTTCAATTATCCAAGTCGAGTGTAGTTTAGGCGAACTCATTGCGCAAAAAAACGATTGTATCTGACCCATATAGGGTAGGAACATGCATTTGATATTATATGGATTTCGTATTTGCTAAAGGTTTGGATTGTGGATGATTGAATAATCCCAATTTTTGAAAAAATTATTTAAAATAAACTTAATTCTAATATGCCAAGATAAGCCTTAAGCTTGCCAAATGCAACTGCGATAAAAGGAAGTAATTTATTCCGAATAGTTCCTTAATACTTTAACGAAAATCATTTTTCCAATCAGAAAAATGTCGATTCCAATTGCAATCGAGTGAAGTGAAAACGAACGAATTTCTTGCGACAACCGCTAGATGTAGCCTAAATTAGTGTGGAGATTTATTTTATGTGTCATTAAAGTTAGATGCTGCCACGGATACGCCACCGGGGTAGAACGCTAACCCATATAGGTTAGTGTTATTGGTGTTATTTCATTAATCAGTATAGGTTAAGATTCGCAAAAGAACGCGCCTGTTGTAAAATTTCTTTCCACTCCTGTAGCAGTTAATACCATCGCGTGTACCCTCGTACATTTATTTGATACGTAGATCGAGTTCTTCGATCTTCAATGAACACCGGTCCGAGAGTTTGATGTGTAAATCAGTTTGTTTTCGCCCAAATTCATCGTTGATTGCAAGCACAGTTTTCAACTTTTTGCCGGTATACAAGCGTAACAACAGATTGCACAAAAAAAAATATTGTTTCCAACACAAAAACACAACACAGGGGCCAGCACAATATGCCGCAACGCAGCTCCGCCACCCAAAACTGACTTTCCCGTCGCTGCGCCGTACAAAACTTAGGCCAATCATATTAAATATTATTAATAATAATTAGGGAAAGATCTGGAAATAATTTTAATCCTTTCTATAGATACTGAGTACATAAAAACTGAGTTTTCATGGTCGTAGATCGTAGCTTAACTTTTGGAGGGCGAAAATCCGAGAAATTTGAGCGCTTTTTTTTTAAATATTATCGTTATAAATCCTAAACGGTGCCTCGGGTCGAAAAACCTTGCAGGAGTAAATTAAAGACAGTTGAATTCTGCGTTCAATGCACTGCTCAAAGTTGAAATTCGGTTTAGTAGCGTAGTCAAAATCGATAGTCAAAAAATGACAATTTTCGAGGCTCCCGAGAAAAATCACACTTTTTCACTATTCAAGCTCACAGATCTTTGCAACGGATCCTCCAAATGGAAAAGCTTGTCGGTAAAAGTTGGGGACAATTTGCTTGTGAGCCTAACGTGGCCAATATTTTTCAATTCGGGCCATTTTTAGAGTAGCTATGAGCAAAAATTCAAAAATGAATGCTCATCGATTTATGCCTTAAATGCTCTATCTCGGTAAGTATAACAGCTAGAAGCTTTATTTTAGTCTAAAATTGTAGATAAATTACTCTTGTTAAATAAAGTTTTACAAGATGTCTTGTGAGACCAATTTAGGAGATACTAAAAAGAAACAGGACAAGCCAAACAATTAGGCACATTTTCAACATAGTGGCGGGGCCCGTGGTGTTAGGAGGGAAATAGAAAACTCGAATTTTTAAGCAATGTACCAACTCAAACAATATATTAAAAATTAAATGCGTGCTTAGATTACCGCGCGTCAAAAGTGTGACTTTTAAAAATCTTGTTAAGGCTGCATACTGAATTTTGTAATTAAAGATTTAGCTTTTTATCCCCTCCCTCTCACTCATTTCGCCAAAAATCCGAAATTCCTTATAGTTTAGAAGTTATGGCCAAAAAACCGAATTTTAAAAAAACTAGGGTATACAAACAAAAAAACGTAGACTGATGGGTATAAAAATAGTGGGGATCGATGCTCCTAGGCCCACGGGCATGGAGGCATCTATTTTGGGGGGGGGGGGGGGGCAAACATTTCGTCAAAAATCCGAAATTCCTTATAGTTTAGAAGTTATTGCCAAAAAACCGAATTTAAAAAAACTGGGGTATACAAACAAAAAAAAGTGGACTGAGGGGTATAAAAATAGTGGGGATCGATGCTCCTAGGCCCACGGGCATAGGGGTGTCTGTAGTTGGGGGGGGGGGGCAAAAATTTCGTCAAAAATCCGAAATTCCTTATAGTTTAGAAGTTATGGCCAAAAAACCGAATTTTAAAAAAACTAGGGTATACAAACAAAAACCAGTCCGAAGCGTATATACCCTAGACTTGTACAGACATAGTGGTGATACCAAAAGCACCAATTGCCAACAACCATATGCATTAAGAATGGGTCTCCTATATGGCCAGTTTATAGGGGACGTTGGCAATCATTCAGGAGGATCTTGACCATTATCAAAATCAATCAACTAACCCATTCTACAAATATTTGTCGAATTTTTCAAGACGCCAGCTTCATTCTATCGAAAATTATTGCTTATTTGAAGTTTCACTTGTAGGGGAGGTAGGGGTTCCTTGGGTCGGATCTTGCCCATCATTGCCACCAACTAATTAGATCACCCTACAAACATTTAAACAAAATTTCAAGTCTCTAGCTTCACTCTATCGAAAGTTTTCGCTTATTTCAAGTTTCATTTGTAGGGGAAGTAGGGGTTTCGTTGGTCGGATTTTGCGTATTTTCAATATTAGCCACATTTGACCAAAATTTCAAGTCGCTAGCTTTATTTTGTCGTAAGTTATCGCTTATTTTAAGTTTAATTTCTAGAGGAGGTAGGGGTTCCTTAGGTCGGATCTTACCCATCTTTAATGCCAACTAACTCAATCGAACTTCAAACATTTGACCAAAATTTCAAGTCACTGGCTTCAATCTATCAAAAGTTATAGCTTATTTGAAGTTTCATTTGTAGAGGAGGGGGGGGGGGGTTCCTTGGGTCGGATCTTGCCCATATTGAACACCAACTAAGTAGGTCTTACTAGCAACATTCCACCAAATTTTGAACTCGGTAGTATCATTCTATCGAAAGTTATCGTAATTAAAGGAATATTTAATTTTTTGAAATTTGTAGGGGAGGTAGGTGTTCCTTCGATCTGATTATGCCCAACTTACAGAACCTTAAGCAACTTCTTCCCTCAGGGTCACATGCCAAAAATCAGATGTCTACGTTAATTGGTTCAAGAGTTATAGACAAAAAACCTGAAAAGTAGGGTGGTTCGGGGTTTTTGTAAGAAAATTACCGTTAGTTTTCAACTGATCGATTTTATTTTCCCAGGAGAGTATAAGAATACCCTTACTAGCAATATAACAAAGCTAGAGCTTTTCTTGATTTTTTAATCGGGAGTTATAGTTACATTTAATTATTTACATATGTAGGGGAGGTAGGCGTTCTCTTGGCCTGATCATGCCCAATTTCAATACCATCCAACTAGATCATACTACCAACATTTGACCAAAATTTCAAGGCTCTAGCTTCATTTTATCGGAAGTTATCGTGCGAACGGACAGACAGACAGACAGACGGACAGACAGACAGACTGACGGACAGACAGACAGACAGACAGACATGGCTAAATCGAATCAGGAGGTGACCCTGATCATTTATATATATATATACATTGCTATACCCCCGGAACCTCCTTTAAGGTGTTACATATTTTCGTCGTGACAAAAACAATATACCCTATACTATAAGTCTAGGGCAGGGGTCGGCAAACTTTTTCTGAAAAAGGGCCAGATTTTTTACATTTTAAGCTAAGCGGGCCGGATAGCAAATTCGAAATGAAAATGCCTACCGTGTGTCAGCAGCCCAAACCGTTAATCGTATCGTATCTACTACGCCCAAATCCAATGACTAAATCGATATGTGTTTCTGCAAATGACCGCAAACCTGTATCGATTTCGTCAGTTCGAAATAACGAAACAGAAAAGATATCATTTCTGATGTAACTATGTATATGTAGACGAAATTGAATCGAAATTATGAGCAATGTAACTGCTATATAGAAGAAAAAAACGTTATTTTTTTCGTGCCGAAATTAAAGAGAATTCAAGTAATTTCCTTATTTTTTGCATTGTTGTTATTGAGGGTGAGTCCTGAGTGAATTTCCCCTTAGTATGTAATATATCTGCATCATAACCAAAGCTCAACGCCGAATAACGAAAAACCGTGTTGCCTAAAGTGGAAATCTATTTCAGCGATTGAAATTTTTGACAGAGGAGACCGTAGTAAAATGTGAATCTCTGCATGCTAATATTGCTAGACAAATTGAAAATATGCTGTGTTTAAACCTCCACATACAGGGTGACGGAAGCGAAATGTTCCACCCCTATTGATATTTCAGATTAACATGTTGGTGTTGAACTGAATTGAACTGGATAGTCCTGTAAGAAAAACTGAGCTACTACAATATATACCAGGCTGTAAGATTCAATAAAGCTCGTAAACATTGCCAGGCCGATAAAATAATATCGTTTTTTTTTTCTTGAAACACTTTAGTTTCTTTTTAAACATTAAATTTATAACAAAAACAAATTACCAAAAACTATCACCAGTCCATCTAGCTAAAGTTGCCGAAATAGACACAGTTGTATTACTATTTTATACCGCAAATGCCATCGGAAAACGTATTTGCTTCGTGGAATTAACGAAATCGATGCGAGTTTAAATTCTTTTAATCGCATCACACGCATCAATTTCGTCACCGGATCTGGAGTAGTGAATACGTTAATTGCGTCATCCTGCAAGCAGCACAGAGTGGCCTGGTTGATATTCAAGTTTCCTGCAAAGAATTATGTTTCACTGAAAATTGGAAACTTGGTTGGTTTGGTTTCATTTTGCATACAACCGTATTATGCATGTGTAGATTAGCTTGACAACGTGTCATTGCGTTGCCAGTCCAAACACTGTGGACTGAAGTTCGCGCTCTTACGGGAGAAATCCTTTTTGTCTCCCAAATTCCCACTATTTTAATAAATCTGAATTTATTGGACAAGCATTTGTACCGTGAGAAGCGCGAACCACAGCCGGTACGCAGAATGAAACCAAGTGAACCATCCTTCAATGCTCAGGTTGGTGTTCACCAGATATTCAAGGACCTCGAAGCGTCGTTTTACTAGTCTCAATAAGATCTTTTGATACGAGTGTATATGTACGTGCTCTAATGCCTACATTATTATCTGCACAGATAGCAATCCGAATTAATATTTCCTTGGCGCAAGACGTAGTGGCATGAAAATAGACTTAATATACGTTGGGTCAGACATCCGTAGCGAGATCCTAGTGTTTAGTTCAAATACCCCACCACAGACTCTGTGATCGGTTTTTACCATATATTGCTATTAGCTCGCGGGCCGGATGAGAACCAGAGGCGGGCCGGAGTTTGCCGACCCCTGGTCTAGGTATAAAAATGGAAAATTGTTTATAATAACCGACCTCTAAACCTCAAACTCGCATTTCAACAAAATGCAATGTAATCTCCATGTGAATTATTGCTAATGTCTTTTAATTATCAATAAATTCCACATAATTTCAACACGTAACACTGACTTGAATGAACCAAGTACAAGAGTTTCAGTTACAGTTTTCTACTCATTAAGTATTATCACACTGTACTCGCTATTCTCTCTATCAAGTGTGCTATTTGGCAAAAGGTGTAGATGTGATATGACGATGCCTTTCTGCATGGTAATTCGAAGTGGTTTCACTTCATACTCTGCATAACTTCCTGCATTTCCTTCGCTTCTGGCTTAAAGGACGCACTAAATACCGAGCGCTATACCACAGCGCTGAAATTCAAATGAATGCCCTTTTTAAACTAAACGGGAAGTCATTTTCAGCGCTTCGAGTACGAAATGCCAGCACAAAGTGCCGTAACACTCTTCAGGCAAAAGTATAGCGCAGCCTTCACAGAGTTTCCTTGAATATTTGCAGGAAGAACGTTATCGGGAAGCGAAAAATCGACTACAATACACATAACTTTACTTGCTAATTGCAAAAGTTTCCAGCATTCTCTCAGAGTTGATGGCGAAAAAAGGAGTGTAGTTAGACAACACTTTTAAATAAATGGGTTAAAAGTCAGCACTAAATAACACATTTTTTTACGGAGTTGATGCGTTTACTGGTAGCGGAAACGACAGTAAAGCGTCGTTATGGGCTAATTAAAATAATTTAAAAAAAAATCCGTCGCAATGAGACCAGCGCGGTTGATTTCTACGGCACTGCGATACTGAAATTGTTTATTGAGGCAAATTGCGTTTAATTGATTCATAGAGTATGTGTATACATCTGCCCAGAGATGACGACCCTAAGAAGTTGGCACCTAAAGTTTAAAAAAGTTTATATTTTTTAACAGTTTCCCGATAATTAACAACAGTTCTAGAGTTCTCGAAGGGGTTCGGCAAGAGTTCTAGGCTTTTAATATATTTTTTTTAATAATTAAATTTTTGGGTGCCAACGTCAAGCGCATCCTCTTCTCATGCAATCAGTCAATGGAATATAAAGGGTTATAAAGTTCCTGACTGGTTTTAGAAAAAGTTCGACCTAAACAACATTTTTATAAAAAAAAAAAAATTTTGGGGTTGTCACCTGACGATATGTACTTTAACCAATGGAGGTTAGTTCCCATTCACCAAATCAAGTTTCAATCTGCTACATAAATCAAAAACCCCACACAGGTCAAGATTTCTTGGGTTATGGTAACCTACACACCCCTCCTAATGTGGTTTCCACCCGTAAAGGACATCGAGGCAAGTTCAGAACTCTTGGGTGGTGTCCACCATCCCCAACTCACCTTATGGGTGAGTGGGGGTGACTTGGCGTGTAACGTCACTTGTAGGGTGAGTGTGGGATGAAGCATACCAGCACCTTGGGTTCTGAGCTTGCCTTGAAGTCGTTTATGAAATTTTGTGAAGATGATGGAAATTCCGGTAAGTTTGGCGATATCAAAGCGAGTGTGGGGTATTTTTTTTTTTTTTCAAGTTTTGTACTTTTGACGTAACTTGTGGGGTGAGTGGGGATGGAGGTCACCAGCACCCAAGAGTTCTGAGCTTATCGTGAGGTCCTTTAAGGATGGAAACCACATTAGGAGGTTCAAAAAACCCGATTTTTTCATTGCATAATCTGTTTGCTTAACAATCCAAGAATACGCTGACAACAGCGAGCCCCGATGAGCGCTATAGTCTACAGGCTCGAGCGCACTCTGGGGGGTAGGTAGGGCAGAACATTACCTCAGGTAGCCGCTTTATGTACTTACGTAGCGTTGTAGCGGAACCCCACTTTTGCATCTTTGCATCTTCAAATAACTGTATACATATAAGGTACTAGAAGCATCAACAAAAGCTACTATTTCGGTTATATTCTGTTTTTCAAACGCCTTTTTCTCAAAATGACTTCTTACACATTTGCGGGACGTGTAACTCAAAAAGTAATAAGCCGATCATTATGAAAATTGAAAGTTCGATTCTTTATAAAATTACGAAGAATATGAATCAACGTTTGGGATGATATCATATTTTTAAAGGTGTTTTTTCCATAATTAGTGAAAAAAATGGTGGAAATTGAAATAATTTTTTCCAACACCTGCGAAATTTTTCATTTCCATTATTTTCACCGGCATTGAGGCTCATATTCTAGAAAATAAGTTAATAATGTAAAATTTAAACCTTTTTGATTTCGGATAAAAATTCGAATCGCTACAAGTCAGCCGCAATTGGAGAACTCCAGGTACGGTCTTCAGCGAACATTAAATTATTCAAAAAAAATTATCAAAAGTTGCTCGAAATATGAATAAAATGATGTCAAAATTTGATTGAATTCTAGTTAATTCTTCCCACCCAAACAAAAATCTGTAACGGACGGTTTGGTGGGCATCCGAAGATGCCCGTGGGGACGGAGCCTAGGTAGCATAAAGACCGTGCAGGTCGGGCCGTGCCATCTGGCGAAGAAAAAGGCTCCTCAACGAGCTAAGCGGCGGCCTATGCTTGCTGTAGCTCAGTTCGGGAGATGTGGGCGGGGTTTTCGCCGCTCGTTGCCCCTGTCCTTTACGTATTAACAAAAATTCATAGGCCTGGGGAAGACAACACAAACAGGGGAGGTAAAAATGGGGAATAAAAAAAAATAGTCGATAAGGATGGAATGGTTGGCGGACGGATCAGACGCACACGCGATCTCACCTGGGTCCAGGTGTAATGGGACCCTCGGCCTCTGGTTTCGTACCACCAACAGATCCTTACTCATCAGGTGCTGCTTCGATCTGCTGGTGGGAGCAGCACTACCAGACCATAATATGGTTCATTACAAATCCTAAAAAATCTGTGAAAATGAGCCTCTTAATGTTTCCCCCCTTAAGAAGTACTTTTAAAATTTATGCAGATTATGGAAATTCCGGTGAGTTTGGGGGTATTAAAGGGGTTGTATACGAAATGTAAAAATTATCACAAAATCCCCAAACCAAAAACCCCCAAAACAAAGTCCCCAAAAACAGAATCCCCAAAAACAAATTCCCCAAATACATAATTCCCAAACACGCAATCCCCAAACATGTAATCCCCATACACATAGTCCCCAAACCCCCATTTGAGGTTTGATCTTATAACGCGCGCGCGTTCAAATGGGGATTTTGGGATTATTAAAGATAATTTTATAATTTTTATCGGGATAAATTACTATAAATGAACAATTTTGATTGTTTGAAAAATATTTGTTTTGCTTTTTTTTTTGCCTACACTAAATAGAAATACTGAAAATAACCAATTTATCGAATATAGTATAATAAAGGAATGTAGGTAGAATGTTAAGTAAAATTATTATTACCTCCTGCCTTTATTATTATTATATACTCTGGGGGATAGCCGAAGCAGACCACTAACGTTTGGGTCCCTTTTCGCCCCCTCCCGGTCATCAGTGACTTCCAGATGTCGACTGATAATTGTCGACCTCTTTCTTCATCACTGAGTCCCGTGTTATTGCTAGCATTTGTTTGAAGCTGAGTTCACTCATGGCTTCTACACTTATCGTGTGCTTGCCTGTGATCCTCAACCTCGTGCTAGCCAGTGCTGGACATTCGCACACAATGTGTGCTGCCGTCTCGGCCTCCTCCAGGCATAGCCTGCAAACGTCATCTTCCCCGATTTTCATCTTGGCCAGATGAGCCTTAAAATTACCATGCCCTGTGACCAAGGCAGTTATCCAGCTTAGGGTACTCCGTTTATAACTAAGTACCTTTCTCGCTTCCCTGCCTAAAGGGCTGGTCATTGCATTCCGAGCTTGTTTGCAAGTGACTAGCTCCTGCCATCTTTGTTGATGCATGGAGTCCATCCACTTCCCAACCTTCGCTCCAATCATGCCGTTCCCCAGAGCAACTCTGGGTTCTGGGCCAATGAAAGGTGCCGCAGATCCCTGTTTTGCTAGGGCATCCGCCGCCTCATTTCCTGTTGTACCTATGTGTCCTTTTACCCACATCAGCGTAACCTCATTTTCTGAGGCACACGTGTTGAGCTTCCGGACACACTCTAGTACCAGTTTAGAGTTTATGTTCGTCTGCTGCATGCGTCTGATCACCGATTGGTTGTCCAGTGCAATAAGGATTTTCTTCCCCCGCACCTGACCTTCAAGCAACCTACCTCCTGCCTTGGTGAATGCAGGGCAAGAACAAGTTGTTGGTTTACTGTTTTTAAGGTTTTGTAGTAAAAACAAAACCCTTATGAAATCGGTCATGCGTCCGTCTGTCCAAGAAATATCTCACGAACCGCCCAAGCTACGTGTATCAAATTTGGTGAAAATATGTAGAAGTACTATAATTCTCTGGAGAAAGCGACGCGTTGTAATATGTCGACTTTATGGGGGAGGGGTCCCAATAGAGGGAAAATGAAGGTCGAAATTTTTTTTTCGTTTGGTATAGGCAAGTGGGGTATCGTAAGAAAGTGGCCGTCGAGTACATTCCATTTTTGCAATTTTCTTCAAATTTGAAGAAAGGAGAAAGGAGGGAGAGGGGAAAATATGTGATTCGAGTTTGTCCCTCCCCCCTTGCATTTCGAGACCGTTATACTTAGAAATATAAAAATTTACAGAAAAGGGGTATTTCACTAGCATAGAAAACTAGAAATAATAGAATTTTGAAATCTCATCCGAAAAGGTTAATAATAGTACATTTCTATAGTTTCAGTTAGCACATCCCTGCATCCCTTAAGCACACCCGAGGTCAACCATATTGATGGCCAATGATATCTAACATCATATGCAATAACATCCCAATAACAAGTTTCATTACAATCCCATAAAATTTAATAATAGTACATTCATTTAAAGTTAGGCATTTGGACACTATCCACACAAAAAATACACCTACCGGCCTCATAGGTGTAAGTACTACCAAATAGTATAGATTCCACAAGAGTTATCACTCCATAGAAGTTTCGCCTCTGCCAGGAGATTTGTATGTATTGACAAATTGCATAAACATAGTATAAACTACACAGAGACTACACAAGAGAATCAATACATACAAATCTACCGCCGGAGGCGGAGTGCAGCTTTCATGTGAAGTCTATACAATTTGTCAATACATACAAATCTCCTGGCAGAGGGGAAAGTTATATGGAGTGATAACTCTTGTAGAATTATCAATCCTCTTTGGTACTACTTGCATGTTGTTTTTTCTTAGTGCGAATTGCAGTTATTTAATTAATCATTTGTGAAAGGCTAAAGATTGGTTGGGGGCGCTGTTTCGAATTTCCAACTTTAGCGGGTGGAAGAAGAGGGGGGGGTGTCCACATAGAGGCGAAAAGCATATAACATGGAAAATAATGGAATTTGTATATGTCCTCAGAATGGGTTAATAACAGTTTATTTCTATAGTTACAGTTAGCACACCTCTGCATACCTTAAACTCGTTCGAGGCCAAAAGTACTGATGGTCAGCGATAACCAACACCTTAGGCAATAATATGTTCAAAGTTTCGTTACAATCACGTAATACGAATTGGTATGTAAGCTATTAGTGGGTAGGACAGAGTGGTACCAACAAGAGCAAAACCCTCGGATTGCGGGCGTAGCCCTCTATATACCGGTTTCATTTTTTAATGCATATTGAATCATTATACCCTAACCAGATTGAACGCAGTATGCGGCAAAAGCGGCAGCTTCAACGAAATATCAAGTTAGAAAGCATGCATTTCACTTACTCAATTGTCCTAACGCCTTGTGGGGCATAGCTACCTAAATTGAACGCAGCGGCAGCGACAGCGGCGAAAGCAGATTTGTATATTGTTGTTGTTGCCGCTGCTGCTGCATTCTGCGTTCAATCTGGTTTGGACACAACGTCTAAGCCAAAAAGCGTTATATGTTATCGGCAACGATTTTAACACTGTAGTGGTCAATGTGTTTCAATTTGGGTATTTTTGTTTGAGGATTCTGTATTTGGGGATTATGTATTTGGGGTTTTATAAACGGGGATTTCGTATTTGGGGATATTGTGTTTAAAGATTTTTCTTCATTTGGGAATTTCGTATTGTTCTCGCATCGAAGCTAGTGTGGGGTATTTTTTTTTAATTTTCATACTTGTGACGTCATTTGTAGGGTGAGTGTGGGATGGAGGACATCAGCACCTAAGAGTCCTGAGGTTCTCTTGAGGTCCTCTAATGAGTGCAGTAAAATTTAATGAAATTTTTGGAAATCCCGCTGAGTTCGACAGGATCAAAGCGAGTGTGGGCTAGGTTTTTAAAATTTTCATTCTTGTGACGTCACTTTAGGGGTGAGTGGGGGATGGAGAACACCAGCACCCAAAATTTCAGAGCTTGTCTTGAAGTCGGTTATGGAGTGCTGTCGAAATTTAAGAAAGTTTGAAGATTCCGATAAGTTCGATAGTGTAAAATCCGGTAAGGTATTTTTTGAGTTTTTTATCCTTATGACGTCACTTAAGGAGTGAGCGGAGGTGTGTTAGTTATCATAACCTGACAATTCTTGAACTGCATGTTGTTTTTTGTTTTATGGAAAATATTGAAACTTGATTTGATGAATGGGAACTAACTTGCATTAATTAAAGTACCAGCACAAATCGTCAGGGTGCAACCCTCAAAATTTCATTTCTTTATAAACATTTTATTTTTGCATAACTCTGTAACTCTTTATTTTCTATTAATTTTAAGCATTGGAACTGTTTTTACAGGATAAAAGGATGCGCGTGAAGTTGGCGCCCAAAAATTAACTTATTAAAAAAAACAAGCCAGCTGGCCGAAGGCTAGCTTGTTTTCTTGTAACAAAGCCAATATGCCCGATAGGAACCAGGGTATAAAAAAAGGTTCGAACCCTTCCATTGAAAGATTTCTGCGCACAGTCCTGATCATTGCTAACAAGCGCAATCTGCAATTTTTTTTAAATAATGTAAGGAACTGACAGTATTAGTTCTGACTTAAAAATTATTTCCTCACTCCCACATACAGGTATGCCTTTCCGCAATGATTGTCGGCTTTATATCCATCCTGGCTGATCTTAAAGAGATAAGACTTCGTCCTATCGTACAGATATTCAACCCGCCTATTGCTTGCAAAATAATAAAGCTATCTTCTGATCCTGATTTACCTAGCTTCCAAACAACCCCCATATTCCCGAAAAACAGGCCGTTTTCAAAATTGTCGGTTGTAGTTCCCAAAAGGAAATCTGTAGAACAAAATCCGTCAGTTATCCTTTTTATCTTAAATCCCAGCCACTGGAAATTGAATACAAACGAAGAAAACCCTTTCTAATCAGATCCGGTGGCTCTTATCGCTGTAACGATATCTGTCATTTAAAGGAGCAATGACAAAAAGTTATCGTCTCAATGATTATTTCTCCTGAATCACATAAACGGCTAACCATCTCCTTTCTTTCGACGCCATAAAACGTTTTCGGTTTCGAAACTACCACATGACAGAAAGACACGACCATGGTTCTTTAACGCAAATAGAGTGATTCAGTGGGGGTAGAAGTCAAGAAGAACCCAAAAAAGAGGAAAAGTCTCCTTTTATCTCATAATTGAATTTCTTGAAACCACAAACAAAAGGTTCTTATTGTCTAGAAATTTAACATAATTCGAGTGGGAAGGAAACCTTAGGTTGGGAGAAAAGAGACGAGATGGTCGGTCAAATAAGGTGGCACTATAATTAAGGCTCAGAAGGAAGATGTACGTGGTTGTACGTAGACAAGAATTGACACACTGTCTGGTGTACTATGGAAATTGAGTCACATTGTGAAGTAAGTTTGACGTGTTACATATGTGCGAACATACTGATACAATGGCTAAATGGTAGCAGATATTGCATTCTGTCAAATTTTAAATTTATATTTTAATGATAGATAAATCAAGTAATCAATTAATAAGGAAATAAAGAGGCTAAGACTAGAGACTAATAACTCATTCTTATTTGAAATGTTAAAATACATTTCCAGTATGTGCCGCTAACTCATGAATATTTATACAGAACTGCTGGAAAAGATCTGGGGCAATTATGAATAATGGGTTGAGTTCAATTTTCTGAATTTCAAATTATGTGTATAACGAGAAATCTAATGTAATTTCTTTATTTTTTATCTAATGTGGAATAAGTCACGACTATAATAAACAAAAGTTACCGTCGTGAAAAGCGGCTGCTCTAACACATTTTTCAGGAACGTTCCGTTTCAAGCAGTAATAAATTATTAGTTAAGTCACATTTTTGAATACTAAGCAATAACGATACAGATAGTAGCACGTTTTATAGTGCTTTCAATTCAATTCGTTTTGTCAAAAATCAAAAGAAGAATCCCGATAATGGTTAAGTTCATAACACACAACCATTGGCATATTGTCGCAGATTTATTTTATGAACTCTCTGCACTGAGTTTTTGATGGGCAGAACATGCTGGGAAAAATTTCATTTTCTCCATCACGAAAATTTCTTCGCTGGCTAGAACCAGCATATGATGACAATTCAGAAATGACACTCGCGCTGTCGTATTCATGCGATTTTTCGTCAGTAGTCAGTTTTAAACTGGAAATTTGACAATTGATGGATGACTAAATGCGAGTGCAGTTCAGAGCACAAAAAGTTGCTGCAAAGTTGCTGCAAAGCTGCTTCGATACTGTTGCCACAGTATGTTGCGATTCCGCTGTGTGTTATGAACTTAGCCATTATTTAATGGAAAAATTCGTAGGAAAAAAAACAATGTCAATGTCAATTGAATTTAAAATTTTCTGGTGAGCTCCTTTCCGATTTTATCCATTTTTAGCCCGTCCCATATATGTATGTATAATAATTGACGGGCATATTGTCCGATACATGCTGTGCGTGTGTGTTTCCGCTCGTATTCGGCGCATTGCTCGATGATGATTCGCACGGTGCTAATGTGATCGACACAGGAGAATCCGGATCAAAAACCAGCCTGCTCTTCATCAATTGTGCTTTCTAAGTGGGCGTTTAGTCTTTCCAGGACGATTTTGGCTATTATCTTGGCAACGGCAGGAAGCACACAAATGCCTCTCCAATTATTACAGCCTGTGAGGCTACCCTTCTTTGGAAGTTTGATGATCAAACCTTCCTTCCACTCAGTGGGAAAGGTCTCTGTATTCCACGCTTTATCAACAAGTGGGTGCAGCAAATCGGCAATTACGCTTGGCGCTGCTTGATAAAGTTCGGCAGGGATGCCTCAAGTCCGGCGGCCTTTCCTCGTTTTAGTGCAATAATTGCAGTGACTATTTCCTCTTTAGTCGGGGCAGTGGACCGTATACGCACATTTTGATGGTTAGCTAAATTATCTAAATGAGGGGGAACTTCACCAGAGGTTACACGGTTCAAGACCGCGGCGAAGTGTTCTTTACACCGCCTCATTTAATCTTCTTCCAAGATAAGTAGCTTTCCATCACTATCTTTCACCGGATGTTGGCAGGAGTTACGACCACCTGTAAACTCCTTGATGACACCGTATACGGCGTTTAAGTTGTTACTTCTTGCGGCTTCTTCTGCTGAGGCTAAAAGAGAATTCGCATAAACTCTTTTATCGCGTCGCACCCTACGCTGAACTTCTCGAACTTTCTGACGGTAAAGGAGTTCGACGCTGCTTCGATTGTCGCCTGAAGATGCAGCCAAACGAACTTTCAGCTCCTTTCTTTCAACAATCCGCTGCTATGAAGCGTCGGACATCCAGGGCTTATTCCGGCAATCCGGGTTTGGGCCAAGGATGGTATTTGCGCTATCAATGTACGCATTTTTTATGGCATCCCAGTTTTCGTTTATGTCACTATCTGGGTGACTAGTTATCTCAGCTGCTTTTTGCGCAAGATGGTCATTATATTGTTGTAAGACAGCTGGGATTTTTAATCGAGCGGTGTTGAATTTGCGGCGCCTGGATTTTCGTCGCTGGGGCGGCGCACGGCTGCAATACGCAATCGAACATTAGCGATCATAAGATAATGGTCTCTTCCCATCCCAATATCGGCACCCTTCTTGTTTCGCACGTCCAGGAGACAACTCCTGAATCTTTTACTAATGGCAAAATGGTCGATCTGATTTTGTGTTCTGCGCCGATCAACAGAGGACCAACTGATTTTGTGGTGGTCCTTATGCTCAAACATAGTACCACCGATGAAGAGACTGTGAAAGTTGCAGAACTCTACAAATCTTTCACCGTTGTCATTACTATCACCAAGACCGTGTCTCCCCATCACATGTCTGAGCCCATAGTTATCAGCGCCAACTTTCGCATTCAAATCACCCATAACCATTATAATGTCACCTTTAGGTGTTCTGCTCTGAACGGCGTTTAGTTCTTCGTTGAAGGAGTCTTTTGCCAAGACATTGTCGGATTCAGTAGGGGCATAACATTGTATTATTGAGATGTTCCTCATTTTGGTGCGGAACCTGGCGGTCAAGATTCTGTCAGAGACCGGCTCCCAGGATAAGAGTCAGTTTCGCGCGGCTCTGGTTAAAAGGAGCCCCACACCTGACTCACAACGACTACCGGTAGCTTTACCGGAGTACAACCTTACAGTGGTGCCCGTTGGAGAGATAAATTCTCCGCTGTTCCACCATCTTATCTCACTAACTCCTAAGATATTTAATTTGTACCTCAGAAATTCACTCTCTAATTGAAGAAATCGTGCGTTCTGGGGACCTTCTGATCCATTGTCCAGGAGAGTACGCACATTCCAGAATCCAATCTATGTCATTGTACGATAGCTAACAGTCGTAACCGTTGAGTCAGTCCTTATACGAGGCATAGTTGACGTTTCGTTAGCATATAAAGATTTCAGATAGTGCAAGTTGCTGGCATGCACATCCTGTCCTTTGATTGTCGGTTTTAACGACAGGCCCTCAAAGGAAAAGACCGTTGTATTCTTTTTATACACCCCACACCACAGGGGGACCTCAACCAAATAATCGCACCGCCATCACTGGCGGCTTAACGTTGGTTAGCAATGGTCAGTGACCACTACTGTTCCAGGGGGCGCCCACGCGGAGGACTATGGAAGAGGAGTTTTTGTCTCCCCAGTATGTGTATAGCATATGCATAAAGCACAGACCATACCCCAACTAAACAATAATATTCGAGAAGAAATTCGAGCGATGCCTCCTGAAATCTTGAAGAAAATCATGAAAACGTCGCAATTTGCAAAGCTGAGAATGGACATTTACGCAATTTTTTTTTTCCACGTTGAAATTAACAAAATTTCCCATTTATGAAGTGTACTAAGAAAAATAAAGAAATTCGGTTGATTCAAAAATAAAGGAATTATAGACTATTCAAACCCATTCGTTTCTTTTGCGCCACCCTGTGTAAGAAGCGCAGATATACTGTTCTTGAATTGATTCTTTTTTTTAATATCGGAAAATTTATAGTACATATTATCCTTTTTTATGTCTGCCTTAAAGTCATAGGATTGCTCTCCGATCTCCGCCGAATATCACGGAAATAAAAATACTGTCAAACTTCTAATTCATTAAAATTAAGGAATTTACGAAAAGGGACCTTGCTACCAAACAATCGTCAACTTTTTGTAAATTACACCCATGCAATATACATTTACACAAAGCCAAGTAACAAAGCAAACGAATTTATACATAATTAAGTTAAAATTATTTTCCGGAAATTATCTCTGAATTTATCATATTTCCTTATACTGTCTTCTTAATTGGAGCATTGTATGAAAGGATGTCAGTAGGCATAAATTTCAAAGCCAAGTAAGTTGAACATTTTAATTATGCAGGACGGTAACGCTGTGATTTCATACATCCTTGTTCTTAGCAAGCTTCCGACAAGATTCAGAATCTGACAGTGTCTTGACTGCCTTTATGAGAACCAACCGTAACCGTTTTTATCCTTTCGGCCGTTTTTAAATTTTCCTTTGTCTTGCTCGTTCCCTTTTAAAACTAAAATATGAGCTCTGAAAATTAATGTTTTGTGAATGCCAGATTAAATTTGAAATGATGCCTGTTCTCTGGATTGTAAGGATGATTCGTGGTAGTATGCTTTGTTAAATAGACAGTAGTTATAATAGTCTAAGATTCCACTGCAAAAATCTGCACCTATCTGCTTATACCCTAGACTTATACTATTGGGTATATTGTTTTTGTCACGACAAAAATATGTAACACCTTAAAGTAGGTTCCGAAGGTATAGCAATGTATTTATAATAAATATATAAATGATCAGGGCCACCTCCTAGTTCGATTAGGCATGTCTGTTTGTCTGTCTGTCCGTTCACACGATAACTTTCGATAAAATAAAGCTAGAACCTTTAAATTTTGGTCAAATATTGGCAGTACGATCTAGTTGGTTGGTATTGAAAATGGGCATGTTCAGGCCAAGAGAAGGTTTATCTCCCCTACATATGTAAAATAATTAAATGTATCTATAACTCCCGATTAAATGAACATGAAAAGCTCTAGCTTTAATAAATTACTCGTGAAGGTAATCTTATACTCTCTTGGGAAAATAAAATCGATCAGTTGAAAACTAACGGCAATTTTCTTACAAAGAGCCCGGTACTACCCTACTTTTCAGGTTTTTGTCTTGTCTGTCTCTTGAACAAATTGACGTAGATAACTGATTTTTAGCATGTAACCCTGAAGTGAGAAGCTGCTTGAGTTTTAGTATATTGGACATAATCAGATCAAAGGAACGCCTACCTCCCCTACAAATTTAAAATATTAGAAATTTTTGTTTAATTACGATAACTTTCGATAGAATGACATTAGCAAGTTGAAAATTTGGTGGAATGTTGCTAGTAAGACCTACTTGGTTGATATTGATAATGGGCAAGATCCGACCTAAGGAACCCCCACCTCACCTACAAATGAAACTTCAAACAAGCCATAACTTTTGATACAATGAAGCCAACAACTTGAAATTTTAGTCAAATTTAAAGCAAGATTGTGTTAGTTGGCATTAAAGATAGGGCAGATCCGACCCAAGGAACCCCTACCTCCCCTACAAATATAACTTAAAATAAGCGATAACTTACGACAAAATAAAATTAGCGACTTTAAATTTTGGTTACATGTTTGTAGTAGGATTCAGCTGGCTTGTATTGAAAATACGTAAAATCCAACCAACCGAACCCCTACTTCCCCTACAAATGAAACTTTAAATAAGCGATAACTTTCGATAGATTGAAGCTAGAGAAATTTTGCTTAAATGTTAATAGCATGATCTAATTGGTTGGTTGCAATGATGGGCAAGATCTGACCCAAAGAACTCCTACCTCCCCTATAAATGAAAATTCAGATAAGCGATAACTTTCAATAAAATGAAGCTGATGACTTGAAATTTTGGTCAAATATTTGTACTGGGATCTTCTTGGTTGTTATTAAAAATGCGCAAGATTCCACAAAAGAAACCTACCCCTACAAGCTAAACTTCAAATAAGCAATAACTTAAATAGATTGAATGAAGCTAGCAACTTGAAAAATTCGACAAATATTTGTAGAATGGGTTAGTTAATTGATTTTGAGGATGGTCAAAATCCTCCTGAATGAGTGCCAACCTCCCCTATAAACTGGTCATATAGGAAACTCACTTTTAATGCAAATAAAATAAATAACTGGCGCAACAGTCCAATTTGAACCACGGCCTCGAGATGAGTTAGCATCATCTCATTTTCTAGATCGTGACGGTTTTTTTGTGCAGAGGTATGTGATCAGCAATACGCTCAACCGAGTTATTTACCCCATAATGGGTACTCATTTAACAGCTGAGTGGGCTCATAGTCCGACACGTAAATCCCCGGAATCGAACCGGGGCCCAGTGCGTTGAAGGCGAACGTGCTAACCGTTGCGCCATCCGGACTACAAACTACTTAATGCAAATGGTCGTTGCCAATTGGTACTTTTGGTATCACCACTAGGTCTGTACAAGTCTAGGGTATATACGCTTCGGACTCCAGATCTAAGCGAAGCGTTAGAGGCTTGGTCTATGTATCTTGAGGGTTGCATTGCGAATCCAATCAGGCAACCCTGTTTTCATGGGGAAATTCACGTCCGGCTGGCTCTAACTACAAAATAATTTTGGATCGCTAATTCCGAATCTGAAGTCAAAAAAGAAAAAAAAAATGGTTTCTCACCCTAGAATGGCAGCCCTGTTGTGACACGCGACACTCATATCGCTCATATCCCGCTTCATATCCAAAATGATCGTTTTCCCCTCGCCAAAGGGTTAAAATGCTTTTACCTGCACTCCTGCGCACTCTTCCTTTCACCTCGAATCACGCGACATCTACATCTCCCATATCCTGCTTCATGCACAAAAAGTTCCTTTTCAACTCACCAAAGGGGTAAAATGCTTTCACCAGCACTCCCGTGTAGTACTCCTCGTTTCACATCGACTCACGCGCCATATACACGAATACACCATAATTTCTTTGAACATTTTTTTCGATTGAACAAATACGTCCATATATTTTTTTTCTGGTGTCCGACGCCGTTGATTTTTGTCGTGACAATCAGTTCGCATGGTTCGGGACGCACGGGCGAGTACATAGATTCGCTTACGTGCCGAACTATAGATTACCTGTGTGCGGATCTTCATACATTAGCTTGGGAAGTGTGAACGAGTCGATTATAAGACGAATATGAGACGACCCGTCTACGGACGGCCTTAGCTTTCAAAAAAATCTCCTTAAGATTCCAAGTCCCCGTCTCCACTCTCAAGGCTGGTTTGTGTCTCCGTCTTCTCCATAGAGAATAACTATGGAGGAGCAATCCGCATATACTCAACACTAAACTATTTGAAGCAATTCCAGTCGTAAAAAGTAAACAGAGAGACACACGCCCTCCACTGCGCAACACACGCGCAGTCTATATAAAAGCACAGGAAGCACTTGAGATGTCGTCCCCTCTCCTACTTCTCCTATTGGAACAATAACATTCCAGTCTGTCTCTCTGCCGGAACACCCGCCCGGTTCATATAGAAGCACAAGAGATGTCAAATTTCCATCCCCCTTCCTACTTCCTCACTTGTGCCGAATTACTTCGTTTCTCTCGCTCTTTTTCATTTCCTCTGATTCTCTCTCTTCAAAGGTCTTTCCTCAAGGGTGGCAGCATACGCCACCGCAGTAGCATCGCTCAGAAGCTTATCAACCGCAAAGATTTTCGGAGGGCTGATTCTCATTTTTTCGTTATTCCCCATTTTTTCTGCCCGTTTGTTTGTCTTGTTTACCTCAGGCCCGTGTGAGGACTGGGGCAACTAGTAGCGACAACATCGTCCACGTCTCCCGAACTGAGCTACAGCAAGCACTGGCAGCTGCTTAGCTCGTTGCCAGATGGTACTACCGGGCCTTCATGGCCATTATGACAGCTCTAGATACCATCTCCACGGCCATCTTCGGATGCCCACGAACCGATCCAATACAACATGTTTCCAATTTTTTAAAATTATTTTTCTGTAAACAGAACAAATTATAATACAATACGTTTCAAATTCAAATTCCAGGCAAAATACACTTCACGCATATTAAGAAAACAAAAGGCTTTTATCGTAAATTTGAAAACAAAACAATTAATCCCAACAACACGAGTACCAATGCAACAATTTTAACTATCCTTTTTCTCGTCATTACACTCTGCCGGAGGAAACCAAGAAAAGGTATTTTCTTTGTGAACAAATCTTCTTAAATCATTTGAACTTTTTAATGGGAAAGCACAAACCGCTTGCAGTCATTTCTGTACTTATTTCGATTGCTCGATCATTTTCATGAATATTAAAAACGAAATGAAGGCATCTGGTCCGTATACATTGTTCTCCGAAAATCAACATACCAAGTCGACGAAGCAACCTTTCTTAGTCACAACTAATTTTACAGGCCATTAGCTAAATGCTTTTTGGACTTTCTTATTTACGGCTTCTTATTTTTCGTAGCAAGATTCACCCGTCGTCGTATAGTTAAAACAATAGCAGGTTAGTAGGAGTATGGCTACATGAGTGGTTTGAAAATGAAAATGATGTTGGGGAAGATGAAAGTTCTTCTATCAACAATAGGTATTAGCTACGCCTGAAGGCATTCAACTTCATATCTTCCAGTTCAATTTAAATATGTAGATGGAAACAACAGTTAATGGAAAGAAATTACAAGAGAGTTGAGTTATTTTAAATGTGCAGAGCTTTATTTAGCAATTTAAGTGATTAATTATGTTTATATATCCGGTGATATTTACGAAAACCTCCGGAAATGTCGATGATTAATTCATTAATCCCCTGTCGATTATATCCTTTTTTGAATGCCCCACTCGCCTATTAGGCAGTGCTGTGCTGAGGCAAGTCTCAGTGCCGGTTATTTAGCTTGTTTTAAGGTGATGTATGAATCTTCTAAAGATACCGATAGTCATACGTAGATATGTCTTCCTCAACATCGGTTATGTGGGAATTTTACCATCATCATCATCATCGTGGCGCGACAGCCCGACGTCGGGCCTTGGCCGCCTGGATCATTGTCCTCCAATTATCTCGGTCACGTGACCGCGTCCTCCAATTTTGGAAGCCCAGTAGCTGCGTGGACGCACTAGTGAGCTTTTCCAACGAGATCTCGGTCGTCCTCGCAGTCTCGCTCCGTCGACTCGTTTTGCATTCATTACTCTCTTAGGCATGCGATCATCGTCCATTCTTTGTACACGCCCTACCCATTGAAGTCGTTGTAGTTTGACGATTTTCGAGACTTGCAGCTCATCGTACATTTCATACAACTCATGGTTGTACCGGATGTGCCATCCATCTCGATCGCAAACAGCCCCGAAAATTCGCCGTAGAACCTTACGTTCAAATGTATCTAGCATGTTTTCGGAGGCTTGAGTTAGAGTCCATGCTTCGCAGCCATAGCATAGCACTGGTCGTATAATGGTTTTGTACACGCGGAGCTTCGAGTTTCTGTGCACATGCTTCGATTTCATTATGAGAAGAACCGAGAAAAAAGTCTTATTAGCTAACTGTATCCGTCGCTTGATTTCGTCAGTTTCGTTGGTGTCCCTTGACAAGTTGCAACCCAGGTAAATGAAGTTGTTCACGAACTCGATCGATGAGGTCCCCCACATTGATGCTCGGTTGAGCAGGTGTCCTTGTCGTCGATTGCATCATTATTTTACTTTTCATCATCATCATCGTGGCGCGACAGCCCGACGTCGGGCCTTGGCCGCCTGGATCATTGTCCTCCAATTATCTCGGTCACTTGACCGCGTCCTCCAATTTTGGGAGCCCAGCAGCTGCGCGGCGTCCACACCTACTGAGCTCTCCCAACGAGATCTCGGTCGTCCTCGCAGTCTCGCTCCGTCGACTCGTTCTGCATTCATTACTCTCTTAGGCATGCGATCATCGTCCATTCTTTGTACATGCCCTGCCCATTGAAGTCGTTGTAGTTTGACGATTTTCGAGACTTGCAGCTCATCGTACATTTCATACAACTCATGGTTGTACCGGATGCGCCATCCATCTCGGTCGTAAACAGCCCCGAAAATTCGCCGTAGAACCTTACGTTCAAAAGTGTCTAGCATGTTTTCGGAGGCTTGAGTTAGGGTCCATGCTTCGCAGCCATAGCATAGCACTGGTCGTATAATGGTTTTGTACACGCGGAGCTTCGAGTTTCTGTGCACATGCTTCGATTTCATTATGAGAAGAACCGAGAAAAAAGTCTTATTAGCTAACTGTATCCGTCGCTTGATTTCGTCAGTTTCGTTGGCGTCCCTTGACAAGTTGCAACCCAGGTAAATGAAGTTGTTCACGAACTCGATGTTGAGGTCCCCCACGTTGATGCTCGGTTGTGCAGGTGTCCTTGTCACCGATTGCATCATTATTTTAATTTTACCCTCGTTAATACGTAATCCAACTTCTTTTACAGCGGTATCGAGCGTATGCAGAAGTTCTTCTGCGTCAGCCAATCTTCGGGACATGATGTTGATGTCGTCGGCGTACGCTGCTAATTGTGTCGACTTGATGAGTAGCGTCTTGCTGTTGTCCAAATTCATGGCCCGAATAACGTATTCCAGTGCTAGGTTGAAGAGCGTCGGTGCCAGTCCACCACCCTGTTTCAAACCAGTGCGTGTTTCAAATAGATCAGTAAGTCTATTCTGGATCCCGACTTGTGAGACGGAGTTAGTCATCGTCATCTTTGTCAGTCGCGCTAATTTTGCCGGTATACCAAATTGCAGCATGATGTTGTACAGTACTCCACGATCGATACTGTCGTATGCCTGCTTGAAGTCGACAAAGATTTGGTATACGTTTACGTTGTATTCCCAGCACCTCTGGAGTATCAGTTTGACTGAGAAGAGCTGATCGGTAGTGGAGCGACCAGGTCTGAAACCGCTTTGATATTCGCCAATGACTCGTTCTGCGTACGGTTTTATTCTATTTTCCAGAATTTTCGTCAAAATTTTATAGGACGTATGTACAAACTAGTGAGATGCCCCTGTAGTTCTCACACCGCAGTTTATCCCCCTTTTTATGAATTGGACAGATGATGCTTCTGCGCCAATCGTCTGGAATCTCCTCGTTCTCCCATACTCGCAGGAGTAATTGATGTATGGCATCAACTAGACTCGTTCCACCGAATCTTAGCAGTTCAGCTGGGATCTCGTCAGCGCCCGGCGCTTTATTTCGTTTTAGTGACCGCAAGGCGAGATCAACTTCCTCTACTGTCGGGAGTTGAATGGGTGGGCCTAGATCAACAATATCGTCGAGAACTTCCTGTGTGGGGATGTTAGATGGTCGGTTTAGAAGCTCTTCAAAATAAGAGGCCCATCGTTTGTTAATACCATCGGTGTCGCTGATGATGTTTCCATCCTTGTCCTTACAAAGGCTAGTCCTGGGTTGGTAGTCGTTCTTAATTGTTTTTACTAGTTTGTACGCTTGTCTGGTGTTCCTATTAGCTAAGTTTTCGTTTATGTTCAGCAACTGCTCGTCAAAGTATTTACGTTTCTTACGTCTAATTATTCTATTCGATATTCGCCGTAGCTCGTCATATTTTTCTCTTCTGGCTCTGGTTTCTCGTTGAATCCATTGTCTGTAGGCCAAGTTTTTCGCGTCAAGTGAGTCTTTGCATTCTTCGTTGAACCAGTCGCGCTTGCCGGGCTTTAAATCCCACGACCTTTGTCGCGAACCCCTGCAATTCTATCTCGCTGCTGTTCCATTCCAACATTCACAACACAGCTGATGCGTTCCGTTGGCTATCTCAACGGCTGCAGCTATGTTGCTTGGTCAGCTGTTCGCTATTCCTGTACAGAAACATAATCCATAGAACTGTGCAACGGGCCGTGTCGTCGCTGGCGGAGCAACAACGCTGCACAGCTAGTGCACGAATGCCTGTTTCCATGCATTACTATGCTGCATAGACACGATCATCTCTCTGTACTCTGTATGTATACGAAACAGCAAGAGACGAGATGCGTCGTCTCTACGCAGCGTATTATGCATGGAGACAGGAATGATGGTGATTGTGCGAGATGGGGGGAGTTGGGGAGGCGAGTAGTGGTTGATGATGATGACCATCGAGGAATGAGGAGATTTATGGATGAAGAGGACCATTTTTGGATGGCGGGAAATTTGGGAGGAATGAACCCGATTGTTTGATTGTAGGGGGAGATGGATTTTGATCACGGTGGAGGTCGGGTGGATTTGCATTGATTGGATCGGGAAGAGGTCGGGAGTTGTTTTTTTTTTCTTTTGTTCTGGAGTGGACGATTGCTTTGTTTGTGGAAAAGGATAGAATTTTTGAATTTGGGACAAAATTGGCAGATTTTGAGGAGTGGTGTTTTTTTTTGCAATTTTCGGAAGTTTGATCGGAGTATTCAATTTTGGATTGCGATTGTGAAAAATTTGAGATTGAATTTGAGAAAAACGTTGGTTGTGCTTTGAACCGAAGACTGTTGATCGCTGGATGGTGTGAAGGAGGAAAAGTGGAAAAATTGCACGAAAAATCAGTAATCGCAAGAAACGTTGTTTTTCTTTGCTTGTGATCTGACTTGTGGTGACTATTTAAGATGCAGAAAAATTGATGACTTTTCACTTACGAATGTTCACCTTGAATTAAGTGTTTCGGTGCAAACGGGTTCTACAATTCATAATAGTGACCGGTTGATTCATTGTTTTTCGGGGGGGAAAGGAAACGTTTTTTTTTTTTTGAAACAATTCATGAAGCAGTGGTAAATTATAAGGAGAAAATAAAGCTCATCTTTGGTTAAGCGAAGCAGGATTAACGAGTGCATGAAATCGAGTTTCGTTTGTATACTGACGTTGGCTACCAGTTTTCATACACGGAAGGAGCAGAGAACGAATTGAAATACGTACTGAATTTTTTTTATATTAAATATCTTTTCTAATTTTTTTTTTTTAAATCAACCTCACATATTGTGTTCTCTTTTTCATCACGGTGGAAACTGCGCGGAGCGATCGATCGTTCAACGGGGGATCCACAAGTAAGTAAAATAATCTATTGATATTGCCTTAAATTCTCTTTGCTGAATTTATCATTTGAATTATTATTTATTTATTGAATTCATTTTTGGTGCTTTCCATACTTATAGTTTTGATTTTTAGTTGTATTTTAGTCTTGCTAATAATAATTTTGTTAAAGATGATTTGCTAAATTTCTTCTTCCCTTGGGTTCTTCCTTGTCCCGAAGGATGGGCACATTCCTTCCCTCCTCCTTATCCTTCTCCCGTGTCTCTTTTATGTTCTAGGTGGCTAAGCTAGGACCAGGGTGCTTTGGCTCAAATCCCACGACCTCCGCTGGTCTAGCCGGGACCTGCGCCACCGAGCCAAAAGCAGCCTGGTCAAAACAAATTCTTGTTGCAGTGACGGCGGCTAGACACAGAGCCGTGGTTCGCAACACCTTCTCTGCGACATCCTTGATGGTACCCTTGAGTTCTTCCCAGAGCCCATGGACGTGTTGTGACGCCTGTGTTGCTGATGTTGTGTAGCATAAGCGATAGTCTTTCCTCAAGGGCGGTAGTATACGCCACCGCTGTAGCATCACTCAAAAGCTTATCAACCGCAAAGATTTTGGGAGGGCTGATTCTTGATTGGTGCATTGAGGAAATTCTACATCTGTAGGTCGTCTTCACCTAGTGATGATCTGAGTCGAAGTTTGCTCCTCGATAGGAGCGGACATCCATGACACTAGACGCCCATCTCCTGCAAATGATGACGTGGTCAATTTGGTTGACGGTATGTGCGTCTGGAGACTTCCAGGTCTGCTTGTGAATGCGTCGATGCGGGAAGCACGTAGAGCTTACGACTAGATTCCTGCTGCAGGCAAAGTCGATAAGTCGCTGGCAGTTATCGTTACATTCTTCATGGAGGCTGTGGTCTCCAGTGGTCCCCCGGTGCCAACTTTCATTTCCGACTTTCGCGTTAAAGTCTCCCAGCAGCAATTTGACGTCGTTTGTTGGAAGTGAGTCAAAGAGAGTTTCAAGGCGGGCGTAGAACTCGTCTTTTACTGCGTCTTCTTTAACTTCAGTGGGGGCGTGCACATTGATGAGCCAGAGATTGAAGAATCGAGTCTTGATGCGAATCGCACACAGCCGTTCATTTATGGGTTTGAAGTCAGTAATATGCGGTTTGAGGCGATTGTTCACTATAAATGCTACTCCAAACTCCTTGCGGCCCGATGGTTTGCCACTTGTAAAAATTGTGTACGATTTCTTGTCATTAACCTCGCTGCCAAGCCAATTTGTTTCCTGGACTGCAGTAATGCTCAGTTTGTACTTTTCGACCTGTTGAAGGGCCGAGAAGGCCCCTGGTTTGTTCAGGGAGCGTACATTCCAGGATCCGAAACAATAATCCTTTATTCGTTTGCGTGGTCGTCGTTGTTGATCCGTCCAATCCGAGGCTTTTGTTCCAGGTTTCTTGACATGGAGTGGTTTTTACAAGGACGAGTTGTCTGCACATCGCTTAACCCCATTCAGGGGATGACCTCGGAAGGTAGCTGCTTCAGATGGTTTAATAAACGTGCTTGAGCCCACACAACTATGTAGCAGGCCCAACTACGCAAGTCATTCCATCCTACTAAACCTGAGACGCTTAGGTGTTCGTCAGCCATTCAGGCTACAGCTATCTGCCTTTTCCAAACTGTCTTATCGCTAAGACATTGGCCGTCAGCGAATTGATACACTGCCGTTACCAGGGGGCGCCCACGCGGAGGACTATGGAAAAGGTCTTTGCCCCCCCCCCCCCCCCCCCCCTCGTTAATACGTAGTCCAACTTCTTTTGCAGCGGTATCGAACGTATGCAGAAGTTCTTTTGCGTCGGCCAATCTTCGGGACATGATGTTGATATCGTCGGCGTAGGCTGCTAATTGTGTCGACTTGATGAGTAGCGTCTTGCTGTTGTCCATATTCATGGCCCGAATAACGTACTCCAGTGCTAGGTTGAAGAGCGTCGGTGCCAGTCCATCGCCCTGTTTCAAACCAGTGCATGTTTCAAATAGATCAGTAAGTCTATTCTGTATCCTGACTTGTGAGACGGAGTTAGTCGTCGTCATCTTAGTCAGTCGCACTAATTTTGCCGGTATACCAAATTGCAGCATGAAGTTGTACAGTACTCCACGATCGATACTGTCGTATGCCTGCTTGAAGTCGACAAAGATTTGGTATACATTTACGTTGTATTCTCAGTACTTCTGGAGTATCAGTTTGACTGTGAAGAGCTGATCGGTTGTGGAGCGACCAGGTCTGAAACCGCTTTGATATTCGCCAATGATTCTTTCTGCGTACGGTTTTATTCTATTTTTACCAACTAAACCCAAAACATTTTCTTACTTGCTCTAAGTATTAGGACTTAGCCATTTTACTTCACGTATTTTCCCTTCAAGTGGTATTGTATAGGAACAATAGATTATCCTTTTAGAGTCAGTTCAACAAGACAATCCTGGTGTTGTGTTTGTCATTTTGGTTTAGCCACATTCCTAAAGCCTCCATAATTGCTCTAAATCACCGGCATTGGGAGCATCATCGGTGTCCGGTCAGAACGGGGAGGACCCCTGGGTAATTTTCTGTTTGCCAGGATCGTCGTTTCACTTCATTGAAAACGTTTGTTTATTATTGCATTATTTATTATTGAGATGCTCAACAATCTTCAGAGAGCACGATTGAACTATTGCTCGGAATGCAGTGTGGCGCATCATCTATAACCGCGATCCTCTGAACTCTGTTGATCAACAAAGTAATGGGAGATGTAATTTTTTTCTTTGCTATTTTTCTCCTTTAAAATGGTTACCGGCAAGATCAGGTGCTGCACAGTTCGCTTTTATTCTGTCTGTCCTCTGTTTCGTATTCCTGACAAGCCTCGTAGTAGAAGCTGCCCTGTAATGAACCATATTCTCGTAGTGCTGCTTCCACCGACAGATCGAAAGCTGCACCTAATGAATGATGATTTACAGGTGTTACGAAACCAGAGGCCGACGGTCCGATTACACCAGGACCCCGTTGCGTGCGCGAAGGCATCTGAATCGTCCGCCAACCATTCCATCTTTATCGCCCCATTTTTTTATTTCCCATTTTTATATCCCCTGTTTGTGTTATCTCTCCCAGGCCTGTCAATTCCTTTTATAATGTACGGACAGGGGCAACGTGCGGTGCCAACCCACGCACGTCTCCCGAATTGAGCTATGCAAGCACAGGCCGTTGCTTAACTCGCTTTTCACTGAACTTTTAGCTCCGTCCCAACGGGCATCTTCGGATCCCCCCCAACCCATCCATTACAGTCGGGTCTCTTATATTGGGCATACTTGTGGTGCCCTCAGAATGTCAGTTTTGCGACAATCACCGCCACCAAGTACCTAAGGCCGGGCTTGGAGTAATAATTCCTCTTTCTGCGATTACTAAGGAGGTGGGCTTCGGTTTACTACTCAACCAGATCCACTCCAACCTTCACCAAACACAGTTTACAAGTTGTATACACTTCCACATAGTACGGATCTTTATCGAGCACAGTGACTGCTATACCATTCTTGAACCCTACTATCGTCACCTTCTTAGGAAAGGGCAGATTCAGTATGTCATTATACGAGTATACATAACATTCCAGAGAAGAAAACCTAACACGGATCCTTGTGGGCGCCTGTTGTTACTTCATACTTCTTAAAGTCCGTCATCAGTTTCATGTTGACGCTATGTACGGGAAAGCTTTTTATTATCCCCGTTAAGTATTTTGATATATGAATCCTTTGCAAAGCCCCATGAAGCTCCAATTTGCGGAGTTGAAAGCAATTTTAACAACCAGTGTCAACGCAGTACATCACTTGCTATTTCGCAATACCTGCTTTATCAGAACTGTTTGCATCATGAATGCGTCCGCAGTGGAGCGCACCCTTCTAAAACCAAACCTGCTGTCTGAGAAGCCTCCCTCCCTCTATGACAACAGTCAGCCTGGTGAGCGCTCGAGTATTTTATGGTTTCAGTGCGACAACTCATTCCTCTGCGAGTTTCGTACTTGTCGTGGAGTCGAACCGAACAAATTTTAAGTACGTGGCGCCCACGACCTATTTCCCTGAGTTTATCCGACGGGCTTAAAAACACGGATACGGTGTAACATGGCCAAGGCCGCAACCTATAATATAAAACAAAATATATTTTATATAAATTAAAAAAAAATATATATGTAGAGTGATGTAGTAATGTGAAGGATTGAATCCTTTACCTAAGAAATAAAATAAGACCCGACGGAATATAAACTAAAAACGAGTAATATGGTATGAATAAATAATTTAAAAACAAGTTATGTTAAATGTGGTAAATAAATAAATTAAAAAACCAATTATGTTAAATATGGCATACATAAATAAATTAAAACAAAGCCAATATTTACATAAAATTGAAGTAATCGTTGGCGCTTGGACCGGGTATTACATACCTTAGGTGCAACCGGTTTTTCTTCTATTTCTTCTTCGCCTTGATTTTTGACCTCAACAGGGGGTTCCTCTTCATCATCCGTCTTAATGATGGGGCAGTCCGTTAGTTAATGCGCATAAGCACATGGCACACCTCTAAATGACGGGGTTTTGCGTAAAATTTCTGGATTTGGTTTTTTTTTCGTAAAATGTCAAACTCAACCCAGCCCAGAAAACAAGTTATGATCGTAAAAGGGACAGGCGATTGAAAAACCAACTACGAAAGGATCATAAAATCAAAATATTTTGAAGAGCTGCTTTTTACTAAGTTCTGGGCGTACTAAGCTGAATTCGGTATCAGATTTTAGGAAATTTTGTGTGCTTTAAAAAATATATGATTGACTTTTTCTATAGGGTGTACTCTCTCTGGATCCTGTCAACCCCTTGTGGGGCATAGGGCATTAACCACGCCGACTTCCAACCTCGTCCTGTTTGCCGCCATCGCCTTCAACTGTCTCCACGATTTGCCTAATGACTTACCCTCGACCTCAACTGATCTTCTCCAGGTGTTTCTAGAGCGTCCAACGCGGCGACTTGCATCGGTTCTCTGTGGGTTCCAATCGAGGGCCTGTTTAGCAATGTTTTCCGGTCCCTTTCGGAGTGTGTGACCTATCCATAGGGTGTACACTTTCGAAAATATGGGTCAAAAACGAAGAAAGGGGATTATTTTTTTCAATATCTTAATTTCCCAACTGAATTTTTGCTTGCAAACCTCAGATTCGTGTTCAATAGGCCAAAATACAATACATAAAGGTACACAAAAATCAAAAGTTCTGCAAAGCTTTCCATTTCAAAACGCCAGGGTCCTGAAGTAGTAGTGGATAGCTAAGCTAAGTAATGGTTGACTTGGAAAAGCACTAATCAACTCCACACTATTCTTTTAACCCTAAATTTGTTTTCTGATGGAATTACATTTTATCTTGGTATTTTTGGCACTTGATTTAAATAAACACTACTGCACAAAATCGGATTTGTTTGATTCAATAATTTGAAAGCTACAATCAAAATATTTCCATATTATGTTCAATATATCAATACTTCCCATTCGTCGATGCCATATTAAATTTAATTAAACCAAGTATTATCCAAGCATTTCGAAAATTCAATTTCAATTTATTAGCCATAGAGGCAATATATCGAATCGATTATATTACGAAATTCATAAATCCCATTGCAACATCCGTACACGAGTAAATGCAACTGTACTCGTATAGGAAAAATTGTACACCTGGGGTTGTCGCAAAATCTAAAATTGAATTCAACAACCACATTTGAAAACAAAATACTTTTCTAAAATATTTCAGCTCTTCAGAGGCATAGGGGTGTCCTTTGTGGTTACCCGACAGTGTTACACACTGAGCGGCCAAATCTAAATTCCTGCACTGCTTTAATTAATTTTATTGGATTGAATTGGATGCCGTTACAATTAATTTTATTCCGATTCGTCACTGAACGTGATAGTTCGCAATCATATCGTTTCGATACTCGGAATTCGTGCAAAATAAGTTGAAAATGGTTTGCGGTAATGGAAATGTGGGAATACGGATATCATGCTGTGTGTTATGGTTAGAATGTATCTGATTGACATTATTTGAAAGCCGAAAAAGTACAGTCGCTTTTTAAGCACAAATCTAGAGTGAATGCAATAAAGGGTATTTTTTAGGAGTGATTGAACTCCTTTTTCAAATAATAAGGGCAGGAATACAGTTCTTATCAATTGAATTTATTAATTATGAAATATAATTTAAACCCTTGCTAATTGCATTGACCCCTCCAGGGGCATGGGTGCGTCAACATCTCCAGCATTTGCCGTGTTGACGTTTCGATAGCATATCTACTTTTCGAAAATGCAGTTGCTAGCATGCACCTCCCACCTTCACAGCGACACCAGGGGGGTGGCACTTCATACGATTTAAGCAAAAGCGCATTGCCAATTGATACGCAAATAATCAAATGAAAGTTGCCTTTAGAGGGATAGGGACGGCAACATTTTAAAAAGCTCTTCAAATTCCAACTGCCTAGTATGTACGTTTCATCGTATGAGTAACATACTTGCTATTCCGCATTACCCCTTCGTGTACTGATGGAATCCAACACATATGCAACTACTAGGCAGGCACTCTTAATTCGTATAGAGTCCCATTTCTTGTTAGCAATAATCTCTATTCTTTGGCGACACACTGGGACACAAAAAAAAAATTGGTTTTATGTAAAACAATAAAAATTAATTCGACAATTTAATCAAATCAATTAGAACATTCCTAGTTGACCAGGCGACGCATAGTGCTATTTGTTTGTCGAGTATTGTTATAATATTCGATTTGACATGAATTGTGGGTAGTAGCGAAAGATATTTATTATATCCCTCAGGTACGGGAAAACACGACCGCTTGCTAACGCGGATCACACTTGACTCCTTAATTAATCTCAAAATCCCCCAAAAAACTAATTTCCAGCCCAAATGGAAGCGGTCTAGCTGTACACCCGACTCGAAAATCACAGACAGACGGACAGACAGACAAACAGGTAGACAGGCAGTCAGACAGACATGGCTAAATCGAATCAGAAGGTGACCCTGATAATTTATATATATACATTGCTATACCTCCGGAGCCTCCTTTAGTGCACTTTCACACGAAGAGCCGCAAGGCTCTCGCTCGCGAGTGAGAGCCTTTTCCGCTCTTACCTTCCACTCATTCACACGAAGAGCCGTTCGGCTCTCGCTCGTGAATGGGAGTGAGGCGCGTAAGATTGAAATGCAAAGAATACACTTCACTTCACACGGGGATCGCGAGCCTTTACGTCGCGCGAGTGAGAGCCGTGCATCTTGAGCCGTCGCGTCGCGCCACTTGGTCTAAATGCACAGCGAGAAGTGTCGGTACTCACACGGGAAGAGCGACAAAGGCTCTCGCTCCTCAGTACACGCTACCCGCTAGGATGGACCCAATAACGCTTTGGAACGTTGGCGTTTTTATCGTCGAAGACGGCGTCGACGGTAAAGAAGATACATAGTCACAATACGTCTGCAACGCGTATTTTGCAACTGAACAGAGCGCGAGAGCCTTTGTCGCTCTTCCCATGTGAATGCCGGCACTCCTCGCTTTGCATTTCTATCAAGAGCCGCGACGCACGGCTCGAGATGCACGAGCCGTACCGGCTCTCACTCGTGCGACGTAAAGGCTCGCGCTCCTCGTGTGAAAGTTGCAATGTATTCTTTGCATTTCAGTCTTACGCGCCTCGCTCTCACTCGCGAGCGAGAGCCGTGCGGCTCTTCGTGTGAAAGTGCACTTAAGGTTTTACATATTTTCGTCGTGACAAAAACAATATACCCTATACTATAAGTCTAGGGTATAAATATGGCTATACTGCAGTGTGCAAATGTAGTGTGGCTATAGTTATGAGACACTAACAAAATAAGGGGCATGGCGTAATTAAATATAAATATATACGCGTACATTTTCCAAAGAGGAATATTATAGGATGTCAACATAATATGATGTGCCTTATTCCTGGAAATTTTAATACCTGTGGCTTCAGCGGTCTCGAAATACCGATGGGAGGGGGACAAAAAAAATATAGTTTTTGCACCACCCCACTCCACTAATGTTACTTTAAATTGGAAACAGATGGAACCAGAAATGGAATGTGCTATTTGTGCTTTTTGATATGACACCACACATGCATATACCCGATGAAAAAGAATAAATGTTCTTTGTTCTCCTCTATTTGTGGAGATTATTATTTAATATTTATTATTTAAAATTTTTCTAGAAACATTTTCAATGCTGAAAATTAAAACTTTTGAAATTCGAGTACGAGCCCGATATGAGCGTTGTATAAATATGTATATGTACCGCCAGGTTTCCGTCAGAAGCACCTATCGATTTTCCGAACAATTCCAAGAATTTATGATTTTTTTATTACCCTGATACAAATCGTGAATGAATCCTTAAAGTTTGTAATTTCTCTCCCCATCAACAACAGCATTTCAGGTTCTGATAACAAACCATTCAGCATCCCAACCCATATGAATTCTCTTCAATTCCATATTCCATCGACGACGCACCTTTTTTAGATAAAAATGCATAAAACAGATATAAAAATCATATTCCCGACATACCCTTATCGGTATTTCTACGGTTTCGATAGAACCTTCCGCATTTTAAGTGTGAGGAGATATCGGCATTGCCACGGGACTTCAGTATCAGAGAATGGCACTTCTGGAAGTCGTCTATGCAAATTTGAAGAGAGAAATGAGAAGAGCTCTTCACGACGACGAGCTGTGAAATTGAGTATGTATCCCGACCTTGATAGATATTCTAATGATATTCCCCGATATTTGCATAAGCTTCGTTGTAGGGGATTTCTACCGGTATCATCGGTATCATTTCCTTTTCCTGTAATCAGGAGCCCGACATTACGCCCGGCCCGTGTGTGCAAATGGCATTTATGTCGGTTCGTCGCTGCATTGCGGAGACTATCGTAGTACTGTATAAGCGCGATGGCAATTCATGCACGAAGTAAACGCGTCGATGCATTTAAATGACATGAAGTGTTCCTAAATTGAGTGATTCACTTATATATGAAAATGCATCGAAGGAAATGTTGCTTTGCACGTGAAGTTCTTCTGAAAAGACAAGTGAGATTGAAGAAAAAATCGGATATATACTCTATTTCACCGGGCGTATCATGGTTCCTGTCTTAGCTAATAGTGACTTTACCGCTATAGTGTATGAATCGAGAGTTCTAGGGCTGTATACTGTGGGTCTGTGTAGCATCCCCTAAGCCCCGGATCTAGCGAAGTGATCCGCAATCCACTATTGGTCAAAGACGCGAACCACTATGCGTCGCCCGGTGAACCAAGAATTATCCAAAAGTCTTTGTCACGTATACTACCTGTGCTTCTGTTAAGGCCGGTATATACGAGTACGATACAGAAAAACTGTAGAGTCCAAACTGTGCAATTCTGCTCTTCGGAATTTCCGGATGGTGTATGGCACGAAACAGACTGTACAGTCGATAGTGGTAATCAGTGGCGGCGATACACTCACTATGAAGGTACTAAAGAGTAATCGGGGGCTGCCCTGCAGTATGGTCGATATCAAATACATGTTTACTCTCCACAACTCCGAGAAATGTCTTTGTTTAGAACACGATGATCTAGGAATTGTCTTCTGCACCGTTTTCATAGCACACACTCCCTAAATGCGCCTAATGCCAAGTGTAATGGACGGTTTGGTGGGTATCGGAAGACCGTGAAGGTCGGGCTCAGAAGCGCGTTTACCCATGGGCTTATTGGGCTCAAGCCCCGGGGCGCCGCAGCGAAAGGGGCGCCACAGACGTCGAACGAAAAAAAAAATAAATAAATAAATAAAAAAAAATAAAAAAAATAAAGAAAACTATGTTTAAATAAACGTACGCCATAAAAGTTATAACGAGATAATTTGATACGTAGGTCTCCTTTGCAATGAGGTTTGTAAAATAAGAAAATTATTTTTTGAAATGTATAATCGTGGTACTCGATAATGTCGATTGTACGATTATATCAATTGAGTTTTGTTTAATTTGAATAATCATCGAATAATCTGTTAAGGTTCCTTCAAAGAACATAGATAAGAAGATTTATTCAACTAAAATACAAAACGGTTGATGATATTCTACTTATTTTATGGTGTTTTCAACTAGTCGCAAAATTTTGCACCGAATTCGCACTGAATGTATCTCTGTATGTTTACCATCAAGTTAGACTCTTCTTACATCATGATGTTTACTAATACAGTATAAGTCCACTTACTTTACATCCACTTATTTTACGCACCACTTATTTTACGGAAATCCACCCACTTAATTTACGAGGTTTCCCCCCTCTTTACCGCAATGGCAGCGGCAACCTGCGATGAATTTATCGAAATCATGGGACAGCACGTGAGGACATCTATTCTTCAGGAATTAAAAATAGCAAAATACTTTTCTGTTATTGTCGATTCAAAACAAGATATCTCAAATATTGATCAATTGACTTTAGTTGTTCGGTTCGTTTATATTAATGGTTGTCCTGTAGAACGTTTTCTACTTTTTATACCGAATGTTGGTCATAAAGGAGAGCAAATGAGTACAGCAATTTTGAAAACATTAGAAGATCTAGACATCGATTTTGAAAATTGCAGGGGTCAATCTTATGATAACGCCGCGAATATGTCTGGATGTTACAACGGTGTGCAGGCAAAGCTTCTAAAGAAAAACAAACTAGCTTTTTACATCCCCTGTGCAGCTCATTCCTTAAATCTAGTCGGGAATTGTGGAGCTGATTGTTGTCCAGAAGCCACAAGATATTTTTTATTTTTAGAAAATATATATGTATTTTTTTCTGCATCGTCAGCGAGATGGGAGATTCTAAAAAAACACTTAACTATGTCGAATACAAAACTAGTACCAAAAAAATTAAGTGACACGCGTTGGTCTGCTAGGGCGGATGCTACAAAGGCTCTATCTCAAGGATATAGCTGCTTTCGAACTGCCTTAGAAGAACTTATAACTGATGATAGTCAGAAGCAAATAACTAGGGTTGAAGCAGAATCCTTAGTTAATTCATTAAACATGTTGGACATTGCAATTATTTCTGAAATTTGGAATCATATTTTACAAAAATTTAACGCAACAAATAAGAGTTTGCAGAATGTTAATATCGATTTAGAAACAGTGGTGAATTTATATAATAGTTTATGCAAAGAACTCACGAATCTACGAACTGAAGAAAGCTTCAAGGAGAAAAGGGGCAAAGAAAAATCTGGTTGTGAGGAGTATGATAATTCTAAACGCAGTCGAAAAAGGAAGCGGCAATTTGATGAAAATGGACAAGCTGACACTGTCTTTGAGGCCACAGATGCGATGAGGATCAAAGTTTTTTTCCCCATTTTGGATAATCTTTTAAATGCTCTTGAGAAAAGAGCAGTGTGTTATAATGAACAATCGCATACGTTCGGATTTTTTCACAAATTGCAACTCAAATCTGTTTTCGGAAATGAAGAACTAAGACTATCTGCGGAAAATCTATTGAAAATATATAGTTCCGACATGGAAGACGATTCCATTGAAGAAATTATTCAATTCAGATATTTAATTCAAGATGAAAAATTCCCTTCCAATATTTCACTGCCAGTATCATATTTGAAGTTAATATTGAAAAATAAAATTCAAGCAACTTTTCCGAATGTTGAAGTAGCACTGCGAATCTATCTTTCAATTGCTTTAACGAACTGCAGTGGTGAACGGTCGTTTTCAGCATTAAAAAGAGTGAAAAATGCACTCAGATCAACGTTAGGTCAAGATAAACTGAACACCCTATCTATCCTGACGATCGAATCAGAGTATTTAAGAAAAATTAATTTTGATGAAATAATTGAAATTTTTTCAAAGAAGAAAAGTCGAAAGGTATCTCTATAAAATATTGTACTTCTGTATTATCTTGCTTTAAAGGTTTCGTAAAAATTAAATAAAATTTAAATAATTCGTTTGTTTTTTTCATTATTATATAATATATATCTTTAATTATGAGAAATTGGTTGGGGGGGGGGGGGGGGCGGAGGGGCGCTTCTAATTCTCAAGCCCCTGGGCGCAAATTTTGAAAACGCGGCCCTGGTCGGGCTGTGTGCCATCTGACGAAGAAAAGGGCCCATGAACGAGCTAAGCAGCGGCCTATGCTTGCTGTAGCTCAGTTCGGCAGGCGTGGTTGGGGTTTTCGCCAGGGCCGTCGGAAGTGCTGCTCAGGGGGTGCCATGCGCATACTCTAAAATAGAGTGGGGGTAGGCCGCGCCGTAGCGTCACTGCTGACTGCTTTGTTTTGCTTATCCGAACTGCGTGCTCGCGGTAATTATTGCACTACAGTAGAGCCTCGATAATCCGAGTTGGATGGGACCGGGACCCCCACGGATTATCGAGAAACTCGGATTATTGGAACTATGGAAAAAAATACCAAAATACTATATGCATTGATTGAGGAATTTTTGTAGCTTATTGGCTTAACACAAATAAGGACATGCATAAAAATCTGTTCATAAATAAAAAATCATCGTTCCGTGAGAAAATAGGAAAAAAACATAAAAGAACTACGATTGGGGTAAACCCCAATCATGCAATACTCTAGATGAATTTGAACCTGGTTAAAGCCAATAAATAATTTTGGTTGCAATCTCGGATGCATCGTATACGTACTGAGTAAATAGGCTTAACGTATTTCATGAAATAGTGCAGTTTGTATGGGAGGGGGTAGAAGGAGGGTGAGGATTACAATAAATTTTATAATGTAGGTTACAATTATCATAAAAGTGATATATTCAAAATTTCAAAGCAATATGTTTTATAGTTTCTGAGAAAATCTGATTATTGTAAATTATCAAAAATGTGTCATTTTGTATGGGAGGGGGTAGACGGAGTAAGGGTAATCGATTACTTTTTTTGAATCTAACTGATATTGTTAATTAAGTGTTAAGTACAAAATTTCAGCCCGATAAATTGTATAGGTAATGAGTAAATTGGCTTAACGTATTTCATGAAATAGTGCAGTTTGTATGGGAGGGGGTAGAAGGAGGGTGAGGATTACAATAAATTTTATAACATAGGTTACAATTATCATAAAAGTGATATATTAAAAATTTCAAAGCAATAAGTTTTATAGTTTCTGAGAAAATCTGATTATTGTAAATTATCAAAAATGTGTCATTTTGTATGGGAGGGGGTAGACGGAGTAAGGGTAATCAATTACTTTTTTTGAATCTAACTGATATTGTTAATTAAGTGTTAAGTACAAAATTTCAGCCCGATAAATTGTATAGGTAATGAGTAAATTGGCTTAACGTATTTCATGAAATAGTGCAGTTTGTATGGGAGGGGGTAGAAGGAGGGTGAGGATTACAATAAATTTTATAATGTAGGTTACAATTATCATAAAAGTGATATATTCAAAATTTCAAAGCAAGATGTTTTATAGTTTCTGAGAAAATCTGATTATTGTAAATTATCAAAAATGTGTCATTTTGTATGGGAGGGGGTAGACGGAGTAAGGGTAATCAATTACTTTTTTTGAATCTAACTGATATTGTTAATTAAGTGTTAAGTACAAAATTTCAGCCCGATAAATTGTATAGGTAATGAGTAAATTGGCTTAACGTATTTCATGAAATAGTGCAGTTTGTATGGGAGGGGGTAGAAGGAGGGTGAGGATTACAATAAATTTTATAACATAGGTTACAATTATCATAAAAGTGATATATTAAAAATTTCAAAGCAATAAGTTTTATAGTTTCTGAGAAAATCTGATTATTGTAAATTATCAAAAATGTGTCATTTTGTATGGGAGGGGGTAGACGGAGTAAGGGTAATCAATTACTTTTTTTGAATCTAACTGATATTGTTAATTAAGTGTTAAGTACAAAATTTCAGCCCGATAAATTGTATAGGTAATGAGTAAATTGGCTTAACGTATTTCATGAAATAGTGCAGTTTGTATGGGAGGGGGTAGAAGGAGGGTGAGGATTACAATAAATTTTATAATGTAGGTTACAATTATCATAAAAGTGATATATTCAAAATTTCAAAGCAAGATGTTTTATAGTTTCTGAGAAAATCTGATTATTGTAAATTATCAAAAATGTGTCATTTTGTATGGGAGGGGGTAGACGGAGTAAGGGTAATCGATTAATTTTTTTGAATCTAACTGATATTGTTAATTAAGTGTTAAGTACAAAATTTCAGCCCGATAAATTGTATAGGTACTGAGTAAATTGGCTTAACGTATTTCATGAAATAGTGCAGTTTGTATGGGAGGGGGTAGAAGGAGGGTGAGGATTACAATAAGTTTTATAACATAGGTTACAATTATCATAAAAGTGATATATTAAAAATTCCAAAGCAATATGTTTTATAGTTTCTGAGAAAATCTGATTATTGTAAATTTTCAAAAATGTGTCATTTTGTATGGGAGGGGGTAGAAGGGGTGGAGCGATTTAGCCCGTTCACGAACTTAGCCTTCATTTTTTGTCAAAAATAACGTGTGCAAAATTTGAACTTCATAGCTCAACGCGTTCTCGAGCTAGAGAGGTCACGGACGGACGGACGGACAGACGGACAGACGGACAGACGGACAGACGGATAGACGGACATCCGGTTTTGAGATATTCGAGTGATAATATGAACTTCTGTATCATTCATTTTTTTCCGCGAGCCTTATTTCTTAGCGTTACAAACTTTGTGGCAAACTTATAATACTCTCAGATTTCATCTAGAGTATAAACATAAAAGAACTACGATTGGGGTAAACCCCAATCATGCAATACTCTAGATGAATTTGACAAATATTACATTATGTTGCAATGTAGTTGTTGTAGTTGTAGTTTCAATGTAGTTGTTGTAGGCAACATACAACATTTTGTATTAGCTCAAAGCGATATCAAGCTAGAGAGCAACGTTGGTAAAATGTGTCATATTGTATAGGAGGGGGTAGACGGAGTAAGGGTAATCGACTATTTTTTTTTGAATCTAACTGATATTGTTAATTAAGTGTTAAGTACAAAATTTCAGCCCGATAAATTGTATACGTACTGAGTAAATAGGCTTAACGTATTTCATGAAATAGTGCAGTTTGTATGGGAGGGGGTAGAAGGAGGGTGAGGATTACAATAAATTTTATAATGTAGGTTACAATTATCATAAAAGTGATATATTCAAAATTTCAAAGCAATATGTTTTATACTTTCTGAGCAAATCTGATTATTGTAAATTATCAAAAATGTGTCATTTTGTATGGGAGGGGGTAGACGGAGTAAGGGTAATCGATTAATTTTTTTGAATCTAACTGATATTGTTAATTAAGTGTTAAGTACAAAATTTCAGCCCGATAAATTGTATACGTACTGAGTAAATTGGCTTAACGTATTTCATGAAATAGTGCAGTTTGTATGGGAGGGGGTAGAAGGAGGGTGAGGATTACAATAAGTTTTATAACATAGGTTACAATTATCATAAAAGTGATATATTAAAAATTTCAAAGCAATATGTTTTATAGTTTCTGAGAAAATCTGATTATTGTAAATTTTCAAAAATGTGTCATTTTGTATGGGAGGGGGTAGAAGGGGTGGAGCGATTTAGCCCGTTCACGAACTTAGCCTTCATTTTTTGTCAAAAATAACGTGTGCAAAATTTGAACTTCATAGCTCAACGCGTTCTCGAGCTAGAGAGGTCACGGACGGACGGACGGACAGACGGACAGACGGACATCCGGTTTTGAGATATTCGAGTGATAATATGAACTTCTGTATCATTCATTTTTTTCTGCGAGCCTTATTTCTTAGCGTTACAAACTTTGTGGCAAACTTATAATACTCTCAGATTTCATCTAGAGTATAAACATAAAAGAACTACGATTGGGGTAAGCCCCAATCATGCAATACTCTAGATGAATTTGAACCAGGTTAAAGCCAATAAATAATTTTGGCTGCAATCTCGGATGCATCGTTAAGACTTTGTTTGGCTTAACGTATTTCATGAAATAGTGCAGTTTGTATGGGAGGAGGTAGAAGGAGGGTGAGGATTACAATAAATTTTATAATGTAGGTTACAATTATCATAATAGTGATATATTCAAAATTACAAAGCAAGATGTTTTATAGTTTCTGAGAAAATCTGATTATTGTAAATTATCAAAAATGTGTCATTTTGTATGGGAGGGGGTAGACGGAGTAAGGGTAATCGATTAATTTTTTTGAATCTAACTGATATTGTTAATTAAATGTTAAGTACAAAATTTCAGCCCGATAAATTGTATACGTACTGAGTAAATTGGCTTAACGTATTTCATGAAATAGTGCAGTTTGTATGGGAGGGGGTAGAAGGAGGGTGAGGATTACAATAAGTTTTATAACATAGGTTACAATTATCATAAAAGTGATATATTAAAAATTTCAAAGCAATCTGTTTTATAGTTTCTGAGAAAATCTGATTATTGTAAATTTTCAAAAATGTGTCATTTTGTATGGGAGGGGGTAGAAGGGGTGGAGCGATTTAGCCCGTTCACGAACTTAGCCTTCATTTTTTGTCAAAAATAACGTGTGCAAAATTTGAACTTCATAGCTCAACGCGTTCTCGAGCTAGAGAGGTCACGGACGGACGGACGGACAGACGGACAGACGGACATCCGGTTTTGAGATATTCGAGTGATAATATGAACTTCTGTATCATTCATTTTTTTCTGCGAGCCTTATTTCTTAGCGTTACAAACTTTGTGGCAAACTTATAATACTCTCAGATTTCATCTAGAGTATAAAAATAAACATAAACAAATGCGCATAAGTACGTACGTATATGATTAACAAAATTTAATTTTCCTTTCTAAAACAGAGATTTTTTGCTGCTTTCTGAAGTTCCTCTTTGAAGCTGCCTGCATGCTCAAATTCTTCAAAAGTAGAAGTTCGGACGGTTGAACATCATCTTGTTGTTCCAGGTATTCCAGTGCTTCCTCTAATCGTTTATACCCTTCTGCGTGGCTAATTTTTGGTAGACCTCTTTCACTACCTTCTTCCTCATCGTCTACCACATTTGCATCCGCCTCATTCATTATTTGAATTATGATTTCATCTGATAACTCTTCCTTTGTAGCCACCTTCTGACTTGCTTATCGGTAGATTCTTCATCGCAGCTGGGTATACGTCTTACTAAACTCAGCAATTGTTCATAATTGGGATCTGTATCATCTCTTCTTGTATCTTCGGTATTGGATGACCCTAAGATTTTTCTCCACGACCTCTGCAAAGTCTCGGCAGATATTTTATTCCAGGTTTCACCTAACCAACAAATGACGTCCTTGATATTAATGGCCTTCAACATATCTATCAGCGGTTTGTCATTATCATGTAAAATGGTGGTCAAAAGCTGGCTACTATACCTTCATTTTAGAGATTCAATTACACCTTGGAACATAGGCTGTAGGAGACTAGTGACATTTGATAGCAAAAATGTGGCTTTAATATCTCCGCGTTAAAGTTCCTCTTGATTCGGATGGGATGGCGCGTTGTCGATCAGTAGCAATGCCTTTCGCGGTTCCGTTCTTTCAAAAAAGTTTCAACCCGAGGAACATATTCTTTGAAATCCCAATCTTTAAAAATTATCGTGTCCATCCAGGCACTTTTTTGGTTTTTGTAAGAGGAAGGTAGTCCAGCAACATTTACGTTTTTGAGGGCCCTGGGCTTCCTTGCTTTCCCTATCCCAAGTAATCGAAGCTTGTGTGCTCGGGATGCATTTGAACACACTACAACGGTGATCCTTTCCTTGCTTTTTTTTTGTGTACTGGCTCAGAAAATTCTTCCTTTCAAGCCAAGCTTTTGTCGTGAAGCATTTTAAAATTTAATCTGGTTTCATCGCAATTGTACAGCTGGTCGGAAGGCTGGAACTAAAAAAAAAGCTGAAAGGTGATTCAATTAGCAAAGCAAATGGAAATCTGTCGCAAGTACTATTTACAAAGCTGCTAATCCCGCAAACTAAAATCGGAAATTTGTTAGGAATTGGGAAAGTTTTCGAACATATGTAAATATGTAATGAAATGTTAGGGACATTTTTGTACATTTGGTATGCACTTTTGTGCTCAGTTAATTTATTGTATACATATACCTATGTACATGGTTTATGTATAGAGCCGACATTTAATGATATCGAGACTCTACTGTACTTGTATTTGTACTCTACGTCGCTTGCCACAACCAGCCACCACCACTGTGCCTAGCTTCACTAGAGTGGCCATTGTTTGTTGCCTGGCTTAGGCTCTCCACAAACTTACAACTGGCAGTTTGTCAGAGTCCTTTGGAGAAAAAGAATGAAGAGACAGAGTGATCGTGGTTTAGCCCAGTAGGGATCTTTCTTTACCACTCGTCGAGCAGGGGTGGGCGCAACAAACAATAATTTAGATGCAGGTAGTGTCGTGCCGGACACTTTTTCGGAGGAGATCGTTATGCTCGCCTGCGTGGATACGTCAGAAATTTCCCTGCAGCAGGAGGAAGTGATTCAAGCACGCACGACTGCCCCGAAGAACAGGAGTCACCCCTCAAAAAATCAGATACAGTCTGAGTAGTTGTTGATATTTGGATTTCAATTCAATTCAATCTTTATTTGTTACTCCCTTCAATATAAGACAAGTTGTATATAGGAGGGAGGAATGCTAACCTTCTCTAGAATTATGGTTCGTTGTTCGACCTGTCTCTCTAAGAGTACAAAACGTTTATTTAAAAGTGCTTCTATTCGGAAGTTGTCGCTGTGGAAACCGTCGACTGTATTCCCGAACTGCTTCAAGCTCGTTTCCTGGAGTAATTCCATAGACGAACACCATATCGGCGTATTCCATATCAGAAAATTGGTTTTGCATCGCTATAGTGTTTTCGTAAATAATTGAATTACAAAGGAGGGCTTTAATTACCAGTTTTTTATACCCTAGACTTTTAGTATAGGGTATATTGTTTTTGTCACGACGAAAATATGTAACGCCTTAAAGGAGGCTCCGGAGGTATAGCAATGTATATATATAAATGATCAGGATCACCTCCTGATTCGATTTAGCCATGTCTGTCTGTCTGTCTGTCTGTCTGTCCGTCTGTCCGTCTGTCTGTCCGTTCGCACGATAACTTTCGATAGAATAAAGCTAGAGACTTGAAATTTTGGTCAAATGTTGGAAGTATAATCTACTTGGTTGGTATTGAAAATGGGCATGATCAGGCCAAGGGAACGCCTACCTCCCCTATATATGTAAAATAATTAAATGTATCTATAACTCCCGATTAAATAAACATAAAAAGCTCTAGCTTTGGCAGGTTACTCGTGAGGATAATCTTCTACTCCCCTAAAAAAATAAAATCGATCGGATGAAAACTAACGGTAATTTTCTTGCAAAGAGCCCCGTACTACCCTACTTTTCGGGTTTTTTGTCTATAACTCTTGAACCAATTGACGTAGACACCTGATTTTTGCCATGTAACCCTGGAGTAAGAAGATGCTTAAGTTCTAGTTGGGCATAATCAGATCAAGGGAACGCCTACCTCCCCTACAAATTTCAAAAAATTAAATATTCTTTTAATTACGATAACTTTCGATAAAATGACACTAGCGAGTTGAAAATTTGACAAAATGTGGTTAGTAAAAACTACTTGGTTGGTATTGAAAATGGGCAATATCCGACCCAAGCAACCCCTACCTCCCCTACAAATGCAACTTCAATAAGCGATAACTTTTGACAGAATCAAGCCAGCGACTTGAAGTTTTGGTCAAATGTTTGAAGTAAGATCGGGTTAGTTGGTATTTAAGATGGGTTAGATCAAACCTAAGGAACCCTCACCTCCCCTACTAATAAAACTTCAAATAAGCGATAACTTTCGATGGAGTGAAGCTAGAGACTTGAAATTTTGGATAAATGTTTGTAGCATGATTTTATTTGTTGGTAGCAATGATGAGCAAGATCCGACCCAAGGAACCCCTACCTCCCATACAAGTGAAACTTCAAATAAGCGATAACTTCCGATAGAGTGAAGCTAGAGGCTTGAAATTTTGTTTAAATGTTTGAAGGATGATCTTATTTGTTGGTGGCAATAATGAGCAAGATCCGACCCAAGGAACCCCTACCTGCTCTACAAGTGAGACTTCAAATAAGCAATAACTTTCGATAGAATGAAGCTAGCGACTTGAAAAATTCGACAAATATTTGTATCCTACTGAATGATTGCCAACCTCCCCTATAAACTGGCCGTATAGGAAACTCACTTTTAATGCATATGGTCGTTACCAATTGGTACTGTTGGTATCACCACTAGGTCTGTATAAGTCTAGGGTATATACGCTTCGGACTCTGGGCCGAGCGAAGCTTCGGCCTGGTTTATGTTTATAAAGATATTACCTGAACTTATTCCCAAAGAGGATTTAACACAACAATTGAAGTAACTACCTGTGACTAGTTGCTACCTGTGACTAGTTGCTATACATAGTTGTTCGTAAACAAATCGAAAATATCAAATTGTAACCGTTAAGATGGCTGTCCCATTTACGAGTAAATAAACATTATCTAACTAGCTCAATAATCTTATTGCTCAAGCATAAAACAATTTTCCAAGCTTATTTCTCGAAATAAAATGGCGGATTCTTTATGTTTTCTTGCTACACTAAGGTTCAGTGAAAATTCATTCTGGTCACGTGGCCGGACAGTTCGCCTTAAGGCCGCCGGACAGGCCTTTTGGGCGGCCGGATGGATAACACAGCCCTGCATCGGCTTTGTCAAATGAATGCGACCAAGTGTTTCCGAAGGGAATTTTCGCGCTGAACAAGAATCCGGAGTTCAAAATGTTTCATCACGTCAAGTTTTCGAAAAAAAAGGGGGTTGAAACCCCCAAAAATAGCGTTTTTGGCAGTTTTTGAAAAATTATTGTGCCAAAACTATTTTATATGTGTCAGAAACTTCACTCTTATCAGAAATTAAAGCCTGAAGTATGCCCTTTCAAACTAGCTATAGATGAAATTGATTGCATGAACCCTTTAAAACGTGCCATACACACACTGATCGATCGGCCGATCCGTCGCCCGATATCGATATCGGCCGATGGATCGGCCTGTGTATGTGCTTATCGTTGACGATTTTTTTGACAGTTCCGTATAATTTTTGATCAACTGACATTTTGTGGCGATCCATCGGCCGATCGATCGGGCGACGGATCGGATAATGTATGGCGGCTATTAGTAGGAGGTGTGTTTTTATCTAAGAGTGTTTTGAAAATACTAACAAAAATCACTACCCAAGTGCAATACACCGATTTTCTTAAAACTTATGGTACGGTTCTAAAATAACGAAAAATATTTCACACTACAACATGGGCGCCGCCATATGCAAAATAAACACCAACGACCGAACACCACACGGAAGTACACGACCTACCAGCCGAGAGACAAATTATTGACCGGGAAAATACAATACTTTGTTTCTCGGCTGAAATGGTTTTCAACACTGCTAAAAGTGCTGTTTTCTGTTTTTTTTTTGTGTCTCGGCTAGTCTCTTTCCACAGAAATCGCCTAATGGAAACCGGGCCTTAGGATCTCCACAAACTTACAACTGGCAGTTTATTAGAGTCCTATGGAGAAAAAGAATGAAGAGACAGAGTGATCGCGGTTTAGCCCGGTGTGAAAAATATTTCACACGTCTTTTTTTTATATAGGCCTGTTATGAGTTTTAAGGGTAGAAAACATCCTTTTAAGGTTTAAGGGATGAAAATAGTATCTTAGAAAGAATTTGCTAGATGTACACGAAACTTGTTACTCGGGGATTTTCGGGGTTGCTGATTTCAAATATAACGTCCGATTTTAAAAATTAAAAATGGCGAAACCGGCGAATCACGTTTTTTGTGCCCCCTTCGAGGGGGAAATCATTCTTAAAAACGATTTTTATTACGTGTAGCCACACTAATGGTTGCTAAGGGCGACGGCATGTTAAGCATCATGGTCGATGGCCGTCGCCCGGCAAAAAAGAAACTTGTTAACATATTATAACTTTTTATATAACAATTCATTTGTTCTGCTTGGGGAGTATATTCCGCACATTGGGGAACAGGGTTTTAGCGATTTCGATCGGATGAACGCTAAACAGACAATGAGAAAATGAAATCGTGCTAACAGGCACTTTATCCCTATGATAAATTTTAACCGGGGTCTATATCTAGTAAACAGTCTAGCTGATTTCTGCAGGCTATTTTTCGTTGGGATATTATCTACGTCTTTACTGCAATATTCTACCTGGTCTAGTTTTTAAGTTATTGCGTTTTTATCAGAGTAAGGTCGGCGATTTTGCAATGCTTAATGCTTGCATCCGGTCAATATGAACCGATTCTAAAAATATTGGCCATGCGATTTTTTTCTTAAAGTGTTAACGTACTAATCTACGTAGTGATATTTTTCTACCAAAGCATAGTTAAGGTGTTGTTTTAAAATTTGTTGTCGTACTATTATCCATAAACAATGAATTTTCGATCTGTACGAGTATAGTATAATACCCACACATTCAGCCGTGCCGCCAGATGATACATACTTCATACTGTTCAGAAATTAATATAATCAGAATAATTGACTTTTGACATTTTTTTTACTGTCAATTGAACTTCTTCACCTTTAACGCAATACGGAAAGCCAGACTTGTACAGTATTTCAGGAAAAGATTTTTGGAGTGTACAATTGGACTGTTGACTGTACAGTACAATATTTCCGGAACATATGTGGCGAGTAGTAGTAGTCCGGATGGCGCAACGGTTAGCACGTTCGCCTTCAACGCACTGGGCCCCGGTTCGATCCCGGGGATTTACGTGTCGGACTATGAGCCCACTCAGCTGTTAAATGAGTACCCATTATGGGGTAAATAACTCGGTTGAGCGTGTTGCTGATCACATACCTCTGCACAAAAACCGTCACGATCTAGAAAATGAGATGATGCTAACTCATCTCGAGGCCGTGGTTCAAATTGGACTGTTGCGCCAGTTATTTATTTATTTATGTGGCGAGGGGATTATTCGGGCAATCTAGAAGTCTTGATATTAAACTGTATAGTTTTTCAATACAGGTTTACCGGATCGTAAGTGACTACCTTAAGCCATCGTTACATAGTACTTACTACGACACATATACATATATATATGCTGAAAACCTACAAAAAGGTTGGATTGAAAAATCCCGCAAACGTCAGAAATCTTATAAATTGACGATCAATATCTTGAATCTTAATTCTAAATATACATATAAGTATGTACGACTATAAAAAATAAAGTCCATAATAAATACATGTACGAGTATTAACTTCCTTTGTATACCCAAGTTTTGAATTGAATCAAAACTTTTGTTTCCAACAACTACCCATTTAGGATAAGGTAAATTTGAACCGTTTATCATCACACTATCTTATGACATTATGGAGTCTGGTTGGTGTTTACTTGTCATTCAAAATGCCACCCTTGGTACTTAGTGTCGTAAACAAATTTGTAGAGAACAGATGAAGATTCTCACAAATAAATCTTACGACGGATATTTACTAAGCAATTATGGTAAGTGTAGAAAATACAGACATAATCCGAGCAATTTCCGACTTTGAAACTTTCGAGAATTCTGTTAACATTTGTAGACATTAATGAAAATAATTCCATTGTAATTAAACCATTAATTCTTGCTCTAATTAAAACATTGACGACAAATGGAATCTTACGAATTTTACTACTGGAATTTCAGATGGGAAGCGAAGAGTCTCATTTGTCTTAGTAGCCCAGTCAGCCCGTGTAAAATTCCTTACCTTCCCCTACAAAAATTAAGATCTAAGATTTTTTGACGCAGATATTTTTTATGCCATTCACGAATGTAATAGGTTACACTATATTAACTTCGTCATGAAGGTTGTAATGCACAAAAGGAAGCATATCCGACCATATAAACTATATATAGTACTGTGGCTCACATCGAAAATTGGGCAAGTTACTATCAAAACTTTATTAACGATTTAAATATTTCGTATGCATTTATTATTTGGGTGTGGGCTTGTAACCTTCGTACCTGAAATCAATTTACACTCGAAACATTAAACGAGCCTCGGATACCACGGACTGATTCACCGGCAACGACTTTTGGCTACAAACAACGGACCACGATCGGTTTTTGGAACGTTCGAACGATGTAGGGCGAGTGCAATAGTGCGAGGCTCACTGAAGTCGAACGGGAAATGACCACATATAACATCGATATATAGTACTAGGACTGAGCGAAACAAGATGGCCTGGATCGGGAACGACTATATCACCAAGCTCCCAAACAGTACTGCTATACTCTGGAAATGAAGACGATACGTCACCTCGAATGGCAGGCCGCAGAGTCTTTTTGACTAGGGCACGCTTATCTCTAATGGACTGGAAGCCCATCTCCGACCGTATCATCACAGCCAGATTCAAGTCCAGGGTTAGAAACATCACAATAATTCAGTGCTACGCCCCTACTGAACCAGCGGATCAATTAGCTAAGGAAGCCTTTTACCAACGGCTTGGCGACACCGTTGAAAAGGCTCCCAAAGGTGACATAAAAATTATAACGGGGGATCTCAACGCCAAAGTTGGACCTGACAATGTGGGCTTCGAGCACCTAATGGACAATCATGGACTAGGCAACAGGAACCAAAATGGCGAGATGTTCGTGTAGTTTTACAGCTCTCGTCAACTCGTCATTGGCAGTACCCTGTTCAAGAACAAACGTTGCCACTTAACAGCCTGGACCTCTCCGGCTTCGAGCACCTAATGGGCAATCATGGACTAGGCAACAGGAACCAAAATGGCGAGATGTTCGTGGAGTTTTACAACTCTCGTCAACTCGTCATTGGCGGTACCCTGTTCAAGAACAAACGTTGCCACTTAACAACCTGGACCTCTCCGGATGGTAGAGCAGAAAACCAAATAGACCATAAAGCCATTTCCAAGACATGGAGGAATTGTCTCTTGGACGTCAAGTCGAAGCGAGGTGCTGATGTTGGCAGCGACCACCAACTGGTTATCGCAAAAATACGCTTACGAACGGCAGCGATCCAGCGCCCTCAAAATGAATGAATCTTGGTACACAAAAAATGATATAAACTTTAAAAGTTCAAAAATACACCTCACAGTCAAAATAAATCACTTATATAAAAGTAAAAAGGTGCCTGGTTGCCCCGCTTCAGATGGTAACTACAATACATACTTTAATGATAGATGGTACGGTTCATTTGTGGAAAGTTGACACCAAAGTAGTAAATCTGTTTTCAACCGTTACAGTGTTATTGCATTTTTTTGTAAATTGTGCCAAAAAGCTTGACTTTCCGAACAAAATCAAAATTTACCATTGTCCCAATTATTTAATTAGAGATTTTACCTCACTTTCTGAAATTAAATAAAATTTCAAATAAAACATATAAAATTTCTCGTTACTTTAAAGATACAACTATTCAAACTAACAAAATCGATTTTTCTCGAAAATTACGGACAGACAGACATGGCTAAATCGAATCAGCAGGTGACCATGATCATATTTTCGTCGGACCAAAAACAATATACCCTATACTTTATAAAGTCTAGGGTATAAACACACTGAAATAAAAAACTTACATGTTGAGACAGTAAATTTACATAAAAACAATTTTAATCTGAATGGTTTTTTCAGTCATTTTCTAAGTATTGTAGTTCTTTTTCTAAAGCCCAACATACACCATCCGGAATTCCTGTCCGAAAAAACTGATGAGGCCCTGCCTTCCGGTTTGCCTGAATATAGAATACACCATTCACCATCCGGAATTCCTTCCGGAAAAACTGATCAGGCCCGGCCTTGAGGAATTCCGGATCGTGTATGGCTGCTTCAGGTCGCCTTGAGGCCTGTCCGGAATTCCTCAAGCAATTCCATCCGGCGGCCTGTCCGGCCGCGTGTTTCAGATATTAGGTGTACAACTTTGATTCCGCCGTTTTCTGACAGGCCGCTGTGCTGGAAAACGGCGGAAGCAAAGTTGTATACATTTGTCTATTGAAAAAAAAAACTCCAGTAAAAATTCATTCTTGTTACGCGGCCGGACAAGCCGCCGGATGGAATTGCTTGAGGAATTCCGGACAGGCCACCGGATGGATAATTGGGAATCGATCTTATCGCCATAGAAAAGTATCTATTTATTGCATTGAATTGTATGGCATTTTACTTTCCATAGCCAAGCTTCAGATACATTTGTCTATTGAAAAAAAAACTCCAGTGAAAATTCATTTTAGTCACGCGGCCGGACAGTTCGCCTTGAGGCAGCCGGACAGACGGCCTTGAGGCCGCCGGACAGGCCTTTGAGGCGGCTGGATGGATAATTGGAAATTGATCTTATCGCCATAGAATGAAAGTATCTATATATTGCATTGAATTCTACGGCATTTCACTTTCCATAGCCAAGCTTCAGATCAGATACATTCGTCTATTGAAAAAAAAACCCAATTCATTCTAGTCACGCGGCCGGACAGGCCGCCTTTAGGCCGCCGGATGGAATTGCTTGAGGAATTCCGGACAGGCCGCCGGACAGGCCGCCGGACAGGCCGCCGGACAGGCCGCCTTGAGGCCACCGGATGGATAATTGGGAATCGATCTTATCGCCATAGAATGAAAGTATCTGTCTATTGCATTGAATTGTACGGCATTTTACTTCCCATAGCCAAGCTTCAGATACATTCGTCTATTGAAAAAAAACCCCAGTGAAAATTCATTCTAATCACGCGGCCGGACAGGTTGCCTTGAGGCCGCCGGATGGAATTGCTTGTGGAATTCCGGACAGGCCGCCTTGAGGCCACCGGATGGATAATTGGGAATCGATCTTATCGCCATAGAATGAAAGTATCTATCTATTGCATTGAATTGTACGGCATTTTACTTTCCGTAGCCAAGCTTCAGATACATTCGTCTATTGAGAAAAAAAAAAACTCCAGTGAAAATTCATTCCAGTCACGCGGCCGGACAGGCCGCCTTGAGGCCGCCGGATGGAATTGCTTGAGGAATTCCGGACAGGCCGCCGGACAGGCTGCCTCAAGGCGAACTGTCCGACCGCATGAGTAGAATGAATTTTCACTGGAGTTTATTTCAATAGACGAATGTGTCTGAAGCTTGGCTATGGAATGTACAATTCAATCCAATAGATAGATACTTTCATTCTATGATGATAAGGTCGATTTCCAATTATCCATCCGACTCAAGGCGGCCTGCACATGCCACTGACGATCCGGAATTCCTCAAGGCCAGGCCTGAACAGTTTTTCCGGAGAAGAATTCCGGAGCGTGGGTGGTGGAGGCCTGGCGGGAACGATTTTCCTTCCGGCCGCCTGAAAGGCCAATCCGGCCTCCTGAAGGTGGCCTGAAACGACCATACACGATCCGGAATTCCTCAAGGCTGGATCTGATCAGTTTTTCCGGACAGGAATTCCAGATGGTGTATGTTCGCCTTAACAAAAGGTGGTCCATTTTGACTGTGACTCACTGTATGTATTTGGGCTAATGTGACTTTAGTGAGAAATATTTTTCCCGTATCACCGGGTGCATCTAAAAATAGAATTTCCTCCAAATCACCGTCTACGCTATAACATACACGATCAAATATCAAACGTTGTTCTGCTGTCATACTCAATAAACCATTTCGCAATGTTTCAGCCAACCCCGCGTAGTTAATTTACGCGGCATACCACCTGGTGTCGGCATATTGAGAGCGTAAACCGCCTATAGATTTTATTGTTTCTTGGATAGCTAGTAAGCATCGATTGAGATTTCTCTCGCGTAATTCAGTTACCTTTTATTGTTGAGGTACGCATCCCTGAGAAACTCTTCAATAAATTTATTTTGATGATTATGCCAAAACTCCGCAATATGCGAAAGACCACAAAATACCAATAATATAGCAAACAAACGCCGCAATCGATGTGAACTATCGCTGACACATGCTTTGGTTAATGCGTCATCCCAATGCTAATCACCATCCAGCAAGTGACGTGTCCGGCAAGCAGCCTGATAAATATCGTATTCAAAATCGTCAGCCTTCCCCAAATCAGCAAAAGAAGTAAAAGGTTTTATTTTAAACTTTGTACAAAACTTTGCTCATGTGCGGCAGGTGTAAGAAAGCACATTACACAAGACACATTTGATGCCGCTGCTATGGTTCTACCGAAACTTCCGCATAAGCTTTCAAATGTTTCCGCGGGTTGTGCTCTCTGGTCGTTCTCAATTATGACCGTAAACATATTCACCTTATGGTGAAAAAAAATTAACAAAAGCTTTGTGTCAACCGAGATTTCATCACATGAGTCATTGAAAACAAATCTGTGGAGCTCTACGCTAACCTAATGAGGTGAGAGGTGAGGCTTAAATTTTTTTTGCTGTTCTAGACCGAGAATATGGAGTTACAGATATTTTTCATTATTTCACATAGATGGGGCAGGTGGTTGTTCCATGGGTCGGATACTGCCGATTTTCAATACCAACCAATTAGATCCAACCACAAATATTTGACTCAAATTTCAAATTGCTAGCTTCTCAGATTCATGCGATCGGGAGTTACAGATACTTTTCAATAGGCTCGTTTTTTTAACAGCCATGCAGAGCAGAGCAGGTTAAAACCACATAATTACACTAACAATTTGATTTGAGCTGCTCTGAAGAAGATTAGTGTAAGAATTCTACTCTGTTAGGTAGTCTGCGTTTTGAAATGCAGGCGGCGCAGGTGTCGAAGTTTTCGGGTAGTTTAAAGTTTGGGAGGCACATAAAATCCACTTCCTGTCAATAAAATGTAAGTTTTGTTTAATTATATGGAATAGTAAACATACGAAATTTGGCTGCCTAATCAAAAATTTGTTCGATTGTATCTGTAAGGATTCAGGTTTTCTCTTGAAATTTAAGTTGACGTTTGAATCCTAAACTAAACCAAGACATACTCCCAGCAAAGACATGTCCTCTTTTCATTTTCGCTGCTCTAATCTGCTCTATAACGTTTTTTTCTTGCCGCTTATCCTTTACATTTTTTGTTTTTAGAGTTTTGTAGTAAAAACAAAACCCTTATGAAATCGGTCAAATGTCTGTCCGTCTGTCCATGAAATATCTCACGAACGGCTGAAGCTACATATATGAAATTTTTTGTGGGAATATGGAGAATTATTATAATTTGCCAGAGAAAGCGATTCGTTATAATAGGTATGCTGGTCACTGACTCTACTTTAATTTAATTATTCAAACAATTTATTTTCAATATTTTTTACGCAAGCTTGCAATTTGCAATATCGTCTTAACATGAATGGTTAAGCATCTCCAACAGTAGAACAGTTCATTTCCTATTGACATGGGACACTACAAAACTCTCGTATTGCGGGCGTAGCCCTCTATTTTCCGGTTTCATTTTTTTTTTCATATTCCAATGAAATTCCCGTTCTCTGCTGGGAAATGGAGACTTTCAACAATGTTTGAATGACTTTGATGATAATAATGGCATCTTGAATACCTTAATATTCGGATATTTTTTGATCGGTAAAGCCAATTGCAATGAAATAAAAACTAAACGTTACTGCAAATTAAGCATTATTTTTTCAAAAAACTGTACATCGATCGGATTAGCGATCTACATGTGATACCCGAACAGACAAAAGTTTCAAAAATCATCTTTGTGTATTTTATTACCCCCAGATAACTTTTTTCCCCAAATATTTGGAATGTACAGACACGAAAAGTTTACGGATTTATTATATGTATAGATACCGATAAACGGGTACACGGTCGTTTGTCACCGTGTACCCGTTTACCCAAAATGGTAGAAAAAAACGCTGTTCACCTTACATAAGATCCAGCTTTCAATAACATCGTCAGAATAAAATGAGTAAACTGTAAACTTATAACAGCAACGCGAAGACCCACCCATGCACTCTAATTTACGAAAAGATTTTTAAATTTAATTGCAGGAAACAGTCGTCGGAAACATCAGCAACTGTCCAAGCGGTAGAGTTATAGTCTTTTCGCTCTTACACCATTCTACCACTTTGTTGTGGATTTCACTATATATACCGAAAATAGAAAATGAGCCAAGAAGTAAAATATCATCGTCATCATCATATACATAAATTCGATTTTCAACAATCAATATCCTAATAGGTACATAACGCTGGTCGGATTTCGAAACTTCACAAGCCTGTTTAGAGTCTTTTGCAGTCAGTGTGTGCATTTAGTTTCTTGTGTCCTTATTTCTTGGAATTTAACTGTGAGATTTTGGTAGTAAACGAAAGATGGTTTTTTGATTCGACTGTGTCAAAATGGCCATTATCGCCAAAATTGGACTTGCGAGGTTCAGCGATTACTCGAAATTGGTTTTTTTTTGCTCTGAACCTTTTCATTTATTCGGCCTTACTTTGAGCAATACTGCACACATAACCAAAACTTCCAGTAAAAACAATTTTTTTTCTTTTTCTTTTTTTTCCATTTCATCCTTATTGATCCTTTCTACTTGACATATTATTTGCTAGATTGAATCCCGTCATCATTCCATTGGCCCATTAATGCGATGACTAAATCCCGTCATAATATCAGCACATCTGAAGCGTGAAATTGGAAGGACACTGTGCATACGTTCTTATACTATACACCATTGAATGAACATTTCAACGGCGGTCAAGAAGGACAGAAAGGATTTAGAAGACAGCGTCACTTCAGTTCATATCATATATGTATATTCATTTCTTCTTCTTTTTTCACTGAATGAACGGAAATGTTCATCTGGTTAGGTTTCTGAGCAAAAATATTTTGTTAGAGCACTTACATTAAATAAATACAAGATATGGTTAGTCTTTAGATATCGTGGTAGGAAACCTGGGCAAACTAACAATGGAATTGAGTTCGTAAAAAGGGAGGCCACACGGCAACAAGTAGAAAATCTATTCAAGAATCATGATACACATATAGAGAGAAAATAAAAATATATTAAAATAGATAGTTTCAAATATGTGCATTCATACTTGCATAAATATTCAGAGGTTTGACTGAATAACACAAGCTTCTTGTGGGGAAAATATTCATTGGAGCATTGGTTGAACTATTTTTTTAAACATTCTTATTCTTTCCTTTTAAAACATATTTGTAGTTCTCGCTGAATCATTCAATCAATTTTCTACGGTAACATATGCATATAAATATGCCCTATTATTTGGTTTTAACCCCCCTGGCCACACACTGTCGAACACGAACATGGACAACATGCTTCAGATTTGTGTGAAGTGTGTGTGTGTCTTCAGCCAGTAATAAATGACCTTTCTGATGGACTGCTAATTGTTAAATATTTTTCTTAAGATATTTGTCAAACGACAATTCAAATTCTTCATCAGGAATTGTTACGAACGGCAACCCTGTCTTTCTATCGCACTGCGGGTCGTTGACGCTTGAAAACGTTTTATTCTGAGAGAACACATATATGTAATGCGTTTTGTAAGAATATATTGCTTGATCATGGGTCATTGACCTGTCCATGCGATAGAAAAGGCGAGCGGGTTCAGCGATATTCACCTGTCGCTCCGCGGAGGATCGAGTATTCGTTTCGAACCGCCATTGCAGTCCCACCGACAATTTCGCCGTGACGCTTTTTAAATATTACATGCAGCGGAATTCAACTGATGATTGTGTTTTCCTTATGCTAAAAACGTCGATCCATCCGTGAAAGGTTTAAGTTCCGCGTTGAAATATACGAATTGAATAGTAGGTACCAAATTCGATATTCGTTGATTTTTTTTGTCGTCAAGAAATGCTTTCACGCGATAGTGGTTGTCGACAGTGGACAATTTACAAGACTAAACGGCTTTAAGTCGGCATAAAGAAGGTTTGAATTGGTGCCGTGCAAACATCAGATTGCAGTACTTTATGCCTGAAATGGCATTGGGCCACAACACAAGCAGCGACCTAAGGAGAAAATAGTACAGTAACCGAAACTTAGTGCAATTTTTATCATCTTAGTCGCTTTCGCCAAATTTGGTTTTTGTTGGCTTTTCTAGTGACAAGAGCAGTAGTAGTTTTATTAGTTTCTTTTTCGGATAGTGGTTTATTATTATTTTTGTAAAATTTTGTTAGTATTCTTCCCAAAGTAAACCTTTCTCCAAAACGGCAATCGCGGATCACAGGGTATTTGTTTGTTTATTTGTTTTGGAATTTAATCAGATATTAATTTATAATAAAATATTGATTTGCGATCTTTCTACATTAGGTTTTTCATTTGGGGGGCGACCGGTAGCGCAGTGTGTTGAGCCATCAGTCTTATGTTCGACTACCGGCGTTTCGGGTTCGAATCCCGTCCACGACGACGTTCGTGGCCATGGATGTGCAGGAGGTGCATGATGGCAACTGCATTCTCCGATACCAGTTTATGCCGACGAAACGTCAACTGGGCCACATGGAACAGTTGATGCGCTATGCCCCACAAGGCGTTAGAGCAATTGAGAGAGAGATTACCCCATATCACTTTAAATACAACGCGGATTTCTGAATTTTTTCGATGTTATAAAAAATAATGTAATGTTTTAAATCTCCGGCGTTTCGTGGAACAACCCGACCACTTTTCAGGTCAGCGATGGTGAAGTAGGAACCTCAAAGTACTTATTTTTATTTCAGTTAGAGAGGTACTACTGTAGATTCTTCTGGCCAAGGTACCTCATTCGGTCTGGTTTTCTGGTTTAGAGACTAGGGTCCGCTCCAGCTGGACTAGGAGTCGTGTCGAGGTACATGAGCCGGTCGACGGCCACTACCTTTATGTAGTTTTTTTTTCTTTTTTTTTCCTATCTTATTGAGGTGGTAGGACCTCTGGTACCTTTGTGTATGCTTGTTTTCCGTTAGGAAGGAGAGTATCTTTCAGAATTATAATGGTTAGGGGCAAGACACTTTTTGCCCCCTCAATCCAAATATTAGAGGGGCGTTGCCCCTCCAATATTTCAGGTAAAAATATCGTTTCGCAAGAAAAGCAATTCTCACTCGACTTCTTCGTTCATTGAAACGAATCAAACACATATTTAGCTATGACAAATAGGGAAGGATGGAAGAAGCTGCCACGGACATACATGTATATGGCCCATACGGAATGTTCCATTGGATCCTGTGCTTTAAGGTGGGTTTTGCTAGGCACCACTCTGCATCGATCGCAGGCGACGATTAAAAAGATACATACAAATGGTGTTCCGTACTCAATGGCTTGATCGCTAGTAGCAAATAATGTGCGACGATCATGTGCCTAGCAGTAACGCACCTTTAACAATGGTTAGCAGCCCTCAATCCCCGTACCCCGGGTCATGAAAACCCGTGTGATATTAGCCCGAACCATAATGGTATTAAAACTCGACGTTCAATTTGATTATGATTCCTCAAGATCCTGTCAAAACTTAATAGATCTTTTTTGCTAACTATAATGATCTGAATACCCCACCAAGACGGAGCGATCCTTTTTTTGAATAAATAAATCATATCCTCTTTCTTTTTTCAAAATATAACGATTTGATCTCTTTTATCGTGATATTTCATAAATCATTACTATTTTTTTGAAATCGTGTAATAGTGGAGTATCAGCATATAAAAAAATGCAGCATAAATAAACTTGTAACACGGCATAAGGCAATAAGGACGTCAGCAACTTTGGAATTGTAAAAATTTTTGAGCTTTGTGTGAATAATATTGATTGTCCACATGGAGTTTCGCTAACAAATCTCTCTTATTTGAAAGTAAATAATATTGAAATAAATAAGTCAATTCTATTCGACCAAACGGTGGTGGAGGATCGAGAAACACTCCTCCACCATTCCGAGAAGGGCTAGTAAGTCTTTAGCAGGAGTTTCCTAATATCCATAGGGTTCCCCAATCGCCGGACATTCGTACAGAGAGTGCTTTCTCGTCTCAACTTCCTACGTGCATAGACGACATTTCGTCTTGTTAGTCAAATTAATTCGCTGGGTGGTGAGTTATGGACCAGAAAATTTTATTAGTTTGAAAATTCGATCGGCTTCTTTGATTGCCGCAGCAAATGGAAGATTTTCTTGACATCTCTTCAGAATTTTCCAGTATAAATATGTATAATCGTGAACCAGACCTTTTTTACTATAAAACTGTAGATCGATAGAGTTGCAATATGAACTCTGTCTGTTGCTAAATTCAAAAGCAACCTCGTTCCCCTTATTGTTCTTTTCCACGGAGACTTAGTAATTACAATAACTGGAAGAAGACTCTCTTGATGGTACCTCGATCTTGAAGTGGTTCATGGCAGTCGTCCACCAGTTTGTACGATGAGAGCACCGTAATGATTGCCTAACTATGTATCTGTATAGATAGCAATACGAGTATGTGAGCTACTATACTCGGCGAGGTCTTTTGTCCAGAATAGCCTTAGCACAGACAGCAATGATGTGGATCTCGGCTTAAGAAATACCGGTAGCGACAATTATATCAATTGAAAACCTTGTGATTATCCTTGTGTTTATGGCATGATGAACCTGTGCTGTGGTTTTTCTTCATTTCCTTAAGGTCTGTGTGTGCACAAACAAAGATCTCATTTATTGATCTCGTTACTATATGTTAGATGAATCTCACAGTCAAAATGCTACTTTATCACGATTTATAATGACACATTCTCCTGAGAAGGTCTAGCAGCACCTTTAGTTCGAGTCAGGATTATAAAAATTCGATTGCCCGAATTTTGCTGTCGACATTGTATGTCGCCCGTAGTGGAGTAACTGAACACCACTGTTGATAACGAAAACATCACTCGTAGTATCTTCAGAAGGGTACTACCGACCACATAGGCTTTGTGAATAGCGATGACTTGGGGTTTTTATGTTAATGTGTAATGGACGGTTTGGTGGGCATCAGAAGATGCTCGTAAAGACGGAGCTTAAGGTAGCATAATGACCGTGAAGGTCGGGCTGTGCCTTCTAGCGAAGAAATAGGACCCTCAACGAGCAAAGCAGTATCCTATGCTTGCTGTAGCTCAGATCGGGAGACGTGGGCGGGGTTTTCGCCGACCGTTGCTCCTGTCCTTTACATACATATTATTGTAATAAAATTCATAGGCCTGGGGAAAACACACACAAATGGAAAATAAAAAAAAGAGAGAATAAAAAAAGGCGATTAGGAAGGAATAATTGTCGGACGGCTTAGGTGCCCTCGCGCACACTGCTGGGCCCCGGTCGTAAAGGATCCTCGACCTTCTACACCCTCCCATCCATGAGGTCCCATGGCCGCTACTTAAAAATTTGGGGACCTCCTTAAGCAACACAAGGACTAAACCTTCCGTTCCTATATAATAGTGCCGCCACTTGTTATCGTGTTTTGCCTATTCATATCACTGTTTGGAAAATCGAAGTTAATTACTACATTCACGGCCTGTACATCAATACCACGTGTGAACAGATCAGATCAGACAAGATTTCTGCAAAGACCTTGTCAAAAATCATGAAAATACGATTTCTATGTACGTGTACCATCTTTGCATAAATTTGATAACCACAGTAGCCAAGACCGTGATCTTCTTCGCTAATAACTCGACGCGCTGTGTCGGATTGCAGAATTTATCATCAAATAAATAAAAACATAAATATATAAATAAATAAACAAATAAATCCCTCCATAAAAATCATCTATAAGCACATTCATATCACATTCAAAACCTCATACTTTCATTCGTTCACACCACATTCACCTGCCACTCACAAAAGTAACAAGTACAAATACAGGCTAGTCACTCGCACTTCTAACACATTCATACAATCATCATCATTCATAATACAGCACTTGGCTTTTTTTCACAAAGAAATAGCAATTCCCTTCGCTAAAGCCGCCGGTCTGAAGAGCGCCTTCTTCCGTGCGTTGGTCAAAACGCCTCTCCACGTCCTCGTTTTGCGTATTTTCACAAAAGAAAACCAAAACAGCGAAGCGGCTGTGAAGCTTAACTTTGCCTAATCGGTCACCGGCATTCATACTCCACCACCTTGACCGTGTCAGAAAAACAACTCACTTTCCAATGTCCGCGAAAACTCGCCTTCTTGGCAGCCGTCTCCAAACCGAACTCCCGTTTCGAATCGCCAGTCAGTTTCCTCTCAAAACACCTAGCCGTCCACAATCCACCTGTGTGTTAAATTCAGAATTTAAAACCATTTTTCGCAAATATATTTATTTTGGAAAAAACAAAACAAATAGTTTTGCGAAAAATATTTCGAACCAAATGTACTGGTCACGCCACACAATTTGATTCATTACAGATGCGACTAATATCCAGGTTCATCTTCACTGGATGGATCGTGGGACCACACTATAACTTCGCAGAGCTGTTGTATGCTTCTGTGAAGCATTGTATTCTGGTTATAAAACAAAAATATATCATAATTTTATTGAAAAATGTCTGCTTTCCAATCTGGTAGAGTGATAGCCCTACATACGCCGCACACCACAGGGGACTCAAATTTGTACTCGTACATTCCTAATAAAAACAAAAAAAAAAACAACGACCGAATTAACATAGAAAATAAAAATTAAAAACTGGAGCAACAGTCCAATTCCGGACCACGGCCTGGTCTGACTTAGCATCATCTCATTTACTAGATCGTGAAAGATTGTTTTGTGTAGAGGTGTGTGATCAGCAACACGCTCAACCGAGTTTTTTACCCCAAAATGGGTACTCATTTAACAACAGCTGAGTGGGCTCATAGTCCGACACATAAATCCCCTTTTTTATCGATGACTGCCGCATTTAGTAAGAATCGAACCGAAGGCTAGTGCATAGAAGGCGAAGGTGCTAACCATTGCACCATCCGGACTACAACAGTACGATAATAATACGCATAAAACACATCATCCTTCATTTAGGATTATTCCACTGAGCCGTCTTGCTCAACACTCGGCATTAAAGTTCTAGTTAACCATTTAACAGTAAATTAAGTTGCAAACGCAATTTTCGCTATTCATTTCTTTTGGAATAAATCTTTCGCCCTATCTCTATTAACTTCCACCAATGATTCCTGCAATCTTTAACTGAACAATTAGCGTATAATGTGTGTATATGTGTGAAGCATACGTCCGATGTATATGTCCACAAACGAGCTTGCAAGGATTTCATTGAGTTGTTTTATTGCGAGAACGCACGGAAATCCTATCTACATTAATTCTGGTTCATTTATACTTACTATCTTATCTCTAAGGATATACTATAGCTGCGAAATGCCTTCAGAAGTCAAATGGGAATGCTGCTGTCTTTTTCTTCATACATAACTTTCTTTTGTGCGTCGTGAAATTGTTGTTGGGTTTATTCTTCATTATGAAGGAAGAATATCTCTTCAGGGATTGACCTTTCAGATATTCAGACCAAAATGTGTTATTAGGTGTTGTCACACATGCATCCACTGGAATGTTAATATCACCTTCATGAAACAGGATTTAACTTTGTCATTAAGTTTGCGATGCACAGAAGGAAGTTTTATAAGCTTTTTTTTGGAGGGTTGGGCAAACCAAGCCCTTGTTAAATTTAAAATACTTCGGTCTATTCGTAGCAAACGCAATCGGGGATCTTAATTACGAGAAGGGGTCAAATAGCTGTCATGACTGCTATATGATCTGAAGATTTGGTCGCATAATGTACCTGACCTCGTCAAGTAAGTGGACTCGGCTTTTTCTCCGACTTTTGTCCTGGACTGGAGTTGTGCTTTGAGTAATTGCTCGTCAGAAATGCTAGAGCTAGATACTCTAGCTTCCTACAGTACGTTCATCCACCCCTACAAAATGACATAAACTGCTACTGTTACATTCACCCGACGGGTAAACGTTAATGTCATAAAATTTCTCGAGTGTTAAGAAGGCCGTGTGGAAAACCCTCGAGACAGGAAATCGCGTTAACACTTCGGGTTTTCTTCCCCCTCGCACCAGTCCAATAAAACTCGAAATGGCATCCCTTATGTGCACGCAATACGTAGGGAGTAATATTTGATATTATTGTACGTTTGTACCTCTGATAAGATTAATAGTAAGATATTGCAGAACTCGTTATCTTGGGTCAGCTAAGATTAATAGGTAAGGAGTACTTTCTTACTCGGTATTCCGGTATGTGAAATACACAAACACATTTACGAGTTTATATCCGTATCGTATATCCTTTGCCAGCAATTCGTCCCGCTGTGCGTTAAACTCAACCGCACCTTTCACTAAATAACATTCTCAAATTGTATTGCATGCTCCTGTTTCGCCTTTGCCTAAACGTTATTGATGATGACAACATTAAAGCAAGACATCATTGACCATAATGGTGTTCCACTGGAATAATTGCGGCTAGGCCACGAATGTTGTAATTGAAAGAGCGTATAATGGAGAGTCGTATTTATTCATTACGACTGGAAGGTAATGTAAATTATAGTATTTAAAATACATTGCAATGTACTAAGGCTAATTATTCTGGTCGAAATCTGTCCAGCCTTCGTGATAAATTACAATGTGGCTGAATTCCGAACTATGTACGCAATGCTCAGGCCTTGGGACAAAGTTTACACAAAAGACTGAATTTGAGAATAATTAAATTGAAACACCAGACAAGCGTACAAACTAGTAAATACAATTAAGACCGTCTATCTACCCAGGACTAGCCTCTGTAAGGACAAGGATGGAAACATCATCAGCGACAGCTTCTGAACTTACCATCTAAAATCCCCACACAAGAAGCTCTTCTCGATATTGTTGATCTAGGCCCACCCATACAACCCCGACAGTAGAGGAAGTTGATCTCGCGTTGCGGTCACTAAAACGAAATAAAGCGCCGGGCTCTGACGAGATTCCAGCTGAACTGCTAAAATTCGGTGGAACAGGTCTAGATAATGCCATACATCAATTACTCCTGCGAATATGGGAGGACGAGGTGATCCCAGACGATTGGCGCAGAAGCATCATCTGTCCAATTCACAAAAAGGGAGATAAAGTGCGGTGTCAGAATTACGGGGGATATGACTAGTCTGTACGTCCTATGCAATTTCACGAAAATTCTGGAAAATAGAATAAAACCGTACACAGAATGAATCATTGGCGAATATCAAAGCGGTTTCAGACCTGGTCACTCCAAAACCGATCAGCTCCTTAGGGTCAAGCTGATACTCCAGAAGTGCTGCGAATACAACGTAGACGTATACCAAATTTTCGTCTTCAATCGGGCATCCGACAGTATCGATCGTGGTGTACTGTACAACATGCTGCAATTTTGTATACCGGCAAAATTAGTGCGACTAACAAAGATGACGATGACCAACTCCGTCTCACAGGTCAGGATCCATAATAGACTTACTGATCTATTTGAAACAGGGCATTGGACTGACACCAACGCTCTTCAACCTAGCGCTGGAATACACTATTCGGGCAATGAATATGGACAACAACAACTCGGCACAATTAGCAACGTACACCGACGACATCATGTCCTGAAGATTGGCCGACGCAGAAGAACTCCTGCATACGCTCGATACGCTGCAAAAGAAGTTCGACTACGTACCAACGAGGGCAAAACTAAAATAATGATGCAATCGACGACGAGGTCACCTGCACAATCGAGCATCTGTGTGGGAGACCTCGACATCGAGTTCGTGAACGACTTCATATACCTGGGTTGCAACTTGTCAAGGGACGCCCAACGAAACTGACGAAATCAAGAGACGGATACAGTTAGCAAATAAGACTTTTTTCTCGGTTCTCTCCATAATTAAATTGAAGCATGTGCACAGAAACACGAAGCTCCGCGTGTACAAAACCATCATACGACCAGTGCTATGCTATGGCTGCGAAGCATGAACCCTAACCAACGCCATCTAGATAGACAGGCCTGCACTCAGCTGATCGTTACGTCAATATTTCCTTCGCCAAGGCCATGCCAAGGCAGTGACTGCACACGACAATGTTCCCGGCACGACGTATGTTTACAATTGGAATTGCGCCAGACGGCATTTTAGTTCTCTAAAACTCACTTTCTGGACACTGGCACCAATTTGGTAGAATCCGCAGCCCCGGGGATCAGTCGCAGAGCATCGTGGCACAGTTCACTCTTGACAAAATACATCTTTTGACCGCACGACACACTTTCATCGCGCACGTCTTTGTTTTCTCGGATCACTAGATGAAATTTAACTAACAAAGAAACACTCAACGCGGAAAACGAAAACTAATCACAGAACGCACAAATACCGGGGATTCGACGCCATCAGTCGCCGACCACTGGATTGTGGATACGATGGCGTTATCAAAGGAAATAATTGCGTCGAAACCAGCTGAGCGCAGGCCTGTCTATATAGATGGCGTTGCCCTAACTCAAGCCTCCGGAAACATGCTAGGCACATTTGAACGTAAGGTTCGGTGGCGAACTTTCGGGGCTGTTTGCGATCGAGATGGATGGCGCATCCAGTTCCGATGAGCTGGAAGTTTCGAAAATCGTCAAACTACGAGTACAACGAATTCAATGGGCAGCGCATGTACAACGAGTGGACGATGATCGCATTCCAAATAGAGTAATGAACGCAGAACGAGTCGACGGAGTGAAACTGCAAGGACGGCCGAGAGCTCGTTGGGAGAGCTCAGTATATGCGGACGCCAAAATTGGTGAACGCGGTCCCTTGATCAAGATAATTGGAGGAGAACGATGCAGACGGCCAAGCCCCGATGTCGGGCTGTCGCACCACGATGATGATAATGATAAAATTTATACATATGTGGTAAAGAAATATGTATTTTAAGGAATGTCACGCTACTGAATTCTGGGCGCAAATAGCAGATGTTTCATCTGTGAACTAAAAGGTCAATGGGAAGGAAATTTCGAACCAAACCTATATTATACTACTCGGAACGAAATTGTCAGCTATAACCAATGAAATATTGCTAAAAGCATATATACAGCTTTCCGAAGGTATGATACCCTTCACGCGAAGCGATAGAAGCTCGATAGCTTTCAAACTGAGGGACTAGATTGCATAGAAACAGACGGACAGACGGACAAAGCTTAATCGAGTCGTCTCATCACACTGACCAAGAATATATATAGTTAATATGCTTGGAGATGCTTCCTTCTGTGCGTTGCAAACTTCATGACAAAGTTAATATACCCTATCACATCCGTGAAGGGTATAAAGACAACGAAAAACAGCCAAAGAACTTTTTCTCAGTATGTATTATCAGAGGCGCCGACTGTTAGAAAATATTGGGAGGGCACAACAACTTTTCATACTGACGGCCGGATTGCCTTGTTGGGTGATTTTTTTGCGATGGTATCCTCACAATAAACTGACCTATTCTTTAAATAACAATTAACGTATCTCTTACACTGTAAAAGAAATTTACTGATGGTGGGTTCACGGACAGAACGGCCCAAATAGCCCTAGCTAAGTAAGTCGACGTCTTAAAACGGGTAAATATTTGATATCGATACGAATGTATAGTCTCATACATACCAATTTCTTCGTCAAGTCTCGAGTTGTTCGGTCCCGACCGTGCAAATCACCAGCGTTGTATGGAAATGGCGTTTGTTGTTTGTTTTTAAGAATGAAGCCAATTTTTCAAACATTAGTAAATGGTACCATAATGCTTTTTTGTTTGATAACACAAAAGAATGAATTAAATTTTAATTAAATTCAAACTTAGATATTTTTACCGTTCATGTCCTCAAGACGCAGCCAACGAAAATCAGCTGTTCAGCCTGTTATAGTTAAATCTTCTGTCCGCGTTCGTTTGACACATTTGAACTGTGAAAAACTGACCTTCTAACAAAGTTGCAACATTTTTTTAGTAACTTAGAACAAAATAAATAGTCGCCCACAGTTTTAAAACACAAGCATATGTGAATTGACACTTCGTGGCGCGTTGATTCCGACAAAGTTGAACACGTCTTGGTGAGCCACGTATTGTTCGCGCAGAGTATACTTATCGTCATCTGAAATAAAATACATTGGTTCAACTTTATTTGACAGCAGAAGTCGTGTTCGTTACGCACTCTATAATCCAGCCTTTAATATCATTATAGTTAGCACAACAGATCCATTTGACAGTATCTTGAGGAATCATAAGCAAATTGAACGAGTTTTAATACGTTCCTGCGGCAGCCGGTTCTTCGTACCGGAACGACCCGTTTTTCAGCTAATACCACACGGGTTCTCATGATCCGGGCCCAGGAGATTGACGGCTGTCAAGCATTGTTTAAGGTGCATTACTATTAGGCACACGATCGTCGTACATTATTCGCGGTTAGCGATCAAGCCATATAGCACGGAACACTATTTGTATGTATCTTTTTGATCGTCGCCTGCAAAACGCGCCTTAAAGCACAGAATTCAGTGGTACAATCTTCATATATATGTCCTTTCTTCTTTCCCTATTTGTCATAGCTAAATACGTGTTTGATTGTTTGAACGAAGATGTCGAGTGAGGATCGCTTTTCTAGCAAAACGGTATCTGTACCTGAAATATTGGGGGCAAAAAGTGCCTTACCCCCCCATAGTCGGCGCCTATGTGTATAATGATCTCCTTGAAACAACCAAAACACGGTGATAATTCAAGAAATAATATTCTCAAATAAATACTATAATATTTTACTTAAATTAAGACTAGGAAATTGCTGAAACCATGAAGTGGTTCATTGATTTTAAGGAATGATATTCTTGTTTCGACAAACAGTTTTCCTTAAAATGAAAGACAAAAATTGCTTAACCCAATGTGGTATTCTTATTTCATCTGATTACTTAGCTTTGTTTTATAAGGCTTATATGTACTTATATATTAGTTTTATTAGATTCAATGATACGATTTGCGAAAATTTTCCTTTTTCTTCGACACTGACACGATACTCTTCGTTGTTTATTGTTTCACAATTGTCAATTTAATCATCTGACGAAGTAAACGTCAATTACAGTTTATAGTTGAATATGATTGTATTCGTATGCATAGTTATGTATGTGTGTCATTAAGCATAGTGTTCACTATATTACTGTATTGATTTAGTTTGAATTCAATCTCACTCCGTGAGTGAAGCGAGTTTTTATAGTCATGGTTAATATACAATGCTTAATTAATTCTTAATGAGTTATTATTAGTATCTTGGTCTATAATTTTACAATAGTATTATCAACTCCATTATACGTTTACCTATTAATTGGTGTCTTAGGCAGCTATTGCAGTACACTATAAAAGTTCTTTTACAAATATCTTTGGCGCACTATGTTTTAAAAGAACTTTTATGAAAGATATTAGCCGCCTAAGGGGAAAGGTGTGTAAGCTTGTAAGAAAAGTACTTGAAACAAGCAACGTTCATGTCGCAAATTTTTCCTTAGGCGGCTATTACACTATATACAATAGTTGGGACTGTAAGCGATTTGACCTTACAAAATAAGATAGAGAAATGCCGTTTGGTATGATTGTTGGTGGTCCCCATACATTCGTTTTAAGAGATGGAGCCATCTTGGACCCCACGGTAGAGCGGCTGTGCGGGCAAAAAACCGAATAATGTGAGCCCTTTTTTTATACTCTCCTCATAATTTGTAAACGATGCCTCGGATTGAAAAACTTAACAAGATTTAAATGAAAGATCGTCAAATTCTACATCCAATGCATTGCTCAAAGTTGAAATTCGGTTTAGTAGTATAGTCAAAACTATAGTCGATAATCGAAAAACGGCACCTTTTCAGGCTTTGGAAGAAATCACACTATATCGCTTTTCAAGCTCACATATCTCTGAAACCGATGCTACAAATGGAAAAACTCTTTAGACAAAAGTTGAAGATATTTCTATTTCAAGTTTAACTAGCCCAATACTTTTCAAATTGACACGTTTTTAGTGTAGTTGTGAGCGAAAATGCAGAAATGGAGTGCATTCACCACGCTCGTTTTATCCGGATCGCTACGGAGCGCTACGGAGCGCTCCGTAGCGCTACAACCCCTCCCGGTCGTGATTGCAACTGCTCCTTCCATCCGCTCCGGAGCGGTTACTTCCCCTTGGTAGCAGAAATTTTTTACGCTCTCTGGGCATGTAGCGCTACATTTGACAATTCGCAGCTGGTATGTGTGTTGTGACGTTTGTGTACGTCAAAAGCGCAAATAGAATCCCCGTCTATGTAAATTCACTGTCTTCTCGTCTTCGATTTGATATTTCCTTGTTTCGTGATGTGCCAAAGAAATGTTTTGCGATGGAAAATTGGCAATTGTCAAATATTTGCGTTGTCACCTGTTTGTCAGACATTTCATATGTAGCGGTTCAATCACGAAAGAAATGTTGACAGGTAGCGTCTCCTCAAATGTGTAGTGGAGGGGATGTAGCGTTCTGTAGCGAAAATTTTTCACATGAATGCAGGCATGGTTTTTCTCAGCGATTTGTGCCTTATAAGCTCTATCTCGATAAATTTTCTTCTTCCTTGCCCTTTCATACCACTCTGCGGCTTCGCGTTGCTCTGCCTGTGGTGTTGGCACTTCGCCCATTCTGGCGGTATAATCTCAGTTTCCTTTTGCAGGCAGCTCGGTCTTGGATCGTATCATCGCCAAGATTAACGCGTTGTTGTTGCTTTTTCAACTGATCGATCCACTTGTGTTTCCGTCTGCCACGGCGTTTGGGTCCAGCAAATGGAACATTCATTGATAGTGCCTTCATGACAGGGTTCTCATGCGGACGCCTTAGAACGTGGCAATACCAATCCACACGACGATCTTCGAGCTTTTCAGTGATCGGTTGCTCAACAAACATGCTGCCTCGGATGTGGGTCTTTTTGATACGATCCTTTTTGGTCACACCGGCTGTCATTCGTAGCATTTTCATCTCAGTCGCAGTCATTTTCTTAGGCGGCTATTACACTATAAAAGTTCATTGAAAGTATCTTTTATGAAAGATTTTTGTAAAATAATATTTATAGCGTAATAGCCGCCTTACCATATTTTATTTAATGAGCATTTTGCTTTTACTTTTATGTTCGTTAAGTCTAGTCTGTAAGTGACTCATAGTAGAACCATTTATTATAATACAATATTCATCTATTATATTGTTTTCTTTGCATGTTTGGCAAGGAATTTTGAATACCACATTTTTGTGTTTATACCCTAGATTTTATAAGTATAGGATGTATTGTTTTTGACACAACAAAAATATGTAACACCTTAAAGGCGGCTCCAGAAGTATAGCAATGTATAGCTTCATTCTATCGAAAGTTATCGTGCGACCGGCAGTCAGACAAACAGACAGACAGACATGGCTGAATCGAATCAGGAGGTGACCCTGATCATTTATACATATATTGCTCCGGAGCCTCCTTTAAGGTGTTACGTATTTTCATCGTGACAAAAACAATATACCCTATACTTATAAAGTTTAGGGTATATATGAAACGTCCGCCAAACATCGCGCTCGGTGGCCGTGATCGTTCGGTCACCGCTCTATGATACTAACCTAGAGCTCGGAGATCAAATCTCGGCGCGATCAAAAACTGCCTGTGAGTACTAATAGAACTCTCACAGTGCTCCGGGCTTGTCTTTACGGCGCGGATAGGAGGTGCATGCTAGCAACTGCACTTCCGAAAAGTAGATATGCTATTGAAACGTCAACAAGGCATTGAAATGCTAGAGATGTTGACGCGCCCATGCCCCTCGAGGGGTCAAGGCAACTAGAGAGAGAGACAGATATGGGTATCTCTTGATTTGGGGTGATGAGACCAGTACACTCGAGTACTGTTGAAGGCATTGGCATGCTGTTTTGGGTCTTTTTGTGCGAAAAAAGCACATTCTTGGCAATAAAGCGATATCTGGGCATTATGGATATCATACGACAGAGGGTATTGAGATGAATGACCTAGACTACTACTGATTACATTTTGAGTCCTTTGGTGTGGAGAGAAGGATATTCTTCTCAAAGAAAGGACATCATTGGCAATGAAGCGATGAATAGGCAAGATGGGTATCATATGAATGGCGGTCATAAGGCGAATGCATTAGATTATTGTTGATTGCATTTTGAGCCCATCGGCGTGCAAAAAGGACATTCTTTGCAATGAAGTATCATCTAGGTAAGATGGATATTATATGACTGGGGATGTAGAAGCGAATGCACTAGACTACTGTTGAAGGCATGTTGAGTCCTTTGGTTTTGAAAAATGGACATTCTCGGGAATGAAGTGAAATCTAAGGAAGGTGGGTACCATATGACTTTGGACGTAGAGATGAATGCACTAGACTACTGTTGAAGGCATTTTGGTCTTTTGTTGTGGAAAAAGGGACTTTCATCATAATCGTGGCGCGACAGCCCGACGTCGGACCTTGGCCGCCGTCCGAAAAAGGACTTCACTGGCAATGAAATGATATGTTGGCAAGATGGGTATCATATGACTGGGGATGTTGAGGCGAATGCAATTGATTTCTCTTGATGATATTCTGACACCTTGGGTCATAAAATGAGGACATTCTTGCATTCACCTGGTAGATATGGCTATCTCCTGAATCGGAGCGATAAGCACAATATTTTTCAAAGTAAATCATAAGCAACTTGAAAGCGAATGTATGAAAATCGAAATGTATTGTACTTGCATGGGATGGGCCTAAATTGCCGATGAACATCATCACTCTTTTTGTGTCATTTTGTGTCATTATACCCTAGACTTATAGTATAGGGTATATTGTTTTTGTCACGACGAAAATATGTAACATCTTAAAGGAGGCTCCGGAGGTATAGCATTGTATATATATATGAATGATCAGGATGTCTGTCTGTCTGTCTATCTGTCTGTCTGTCCGTCTGTCTGTCTGTCCGTCTGTCCGTCTGTCCGTCTGTCCATTCGCACGATAACTTTCGATAGAATGAAGCTAGAGACTTGAATTTTTGGTCAAATGTTGACAGTATGATCTAGTTGGTATTGAAAATGGGCATGATCCGGCCAAGGGAACACCCACCTCCCCTATATATGTAAAATAATTAAATGTATCTATAACTCCCGACTAAATAAACATTAAAAGCTCTAGCTTTGGCAGATTGCTCGTGAGGATAATCTTTTACTCTCCTGAAACAATAAAATTGATCAGTTGAAAACTAACGGTAATTTTCTTACAAAGAGCCCCGTACTACCCTACTTTTCGGGTTATTTGTCTATAACTCTTGAACCAATTGACGTAGACACCTAATTTCTGGCATGTAAACCTGGAGTGAGAAGCTGCTTGAGATCTAGTAAGTTGGGCATAATCAAGTCAAAGGAACGCCTACCTCCCCTACAAAATTTTAAAAAAAATTTAAATATTATTTTAATTACGGTAACTTTCGATAGAATGACACCAGCAAGTTGAAAATTTGTTAGAATGTTGTTAGTAAGATCTACTTGGTTGATATTGAAAATAGGCAAGATCCGACCAAAGCAACCCTTACCTCCCCTACAAATGCAACTTCAAATAAGCGATAACTTTTGACAGAATCAAGCCAGCGACTTGAAGTTTTGGTCAAATGTTTGACGTGAGATTGGATAAGTTGGTATTCAAGATGGGTTAGATCCGACCTAAGGAACCCCTACCTCCCCTAGAAATGAAACTTAAAATAAGCGATAACTTATGACAAAATAATGCTAGCGGCTTAAAATTTTGGTCAAATGTTTGTTATAGGATCCAGTTGGCTAATATTGAAAATATGTAAAATCCGACCAGCGAAACCCCTACTTCCCCTACAAATGAAACTTCAAATAAGTGATTGCTTTCGATAGAGTGAAGCAATAGACTTGAAATTTTGTTTAAATGTTTGTAGCATGATCTTATTTGTTGGTGGCAATGATGGGCAACATCCGACCTAAGGAAGCCCTACCTCCCCTACAAATGAAACTTCAAATAAGCAATAACTTTCGATAGAATGAAGCTAGCGACTTGAAAAATTCGTCAAATATTTGTAGAATGGGTTAGTTAATTGATTTTGATAATGGTCAAGATCCTCCTGAATGATTGCCAACCTTCCCTATAAACTGGCCATATACAATATGAAACTCACTTTTAATGCATATGGTCGTTACTAATTGGTACTTTTGATATCACTACTAGGTCTGTACAAGTCTAGGGTATATACGCTTCGGCCTGGTGTTCACTCAATTTGTTTTGGTTTGCTGGCGTATTTCTTCCCGCAGAACAGTATTTCTACTCCGGAGGCAATCTCAGCTTTTTCGGATAATAATATTACAAATGTTGTCTATAAATGATTAAATACTAATATACGTAAATACAAATACGTAACTGACATTAACTCAAACAATCATTCTAACAGCCTTGCGTGTTGTTTGGTTGTAACCAAACGAAAGTTCTCCATTTATTATTTCAAAGCTAATAAAAAAGAACAAACTATGTATCTAAAACTTCAAAAACTACCAACACTTCCTATTAGCCTCCGACGATTTCCGAACTCCGCCAAGTGGTTTACGACATGCGATCTACATATTTGTCTTAATCAAACATGCAAAAAAATGTAATATCAATAGTATAGTAATTACGAGTACAGCCATGAAATTTACGAATAGCCTCTCCAGCAAAACAGGTAAATGTTTGGACATTGTTAGTCTGAATGTCTGAAAAATGTCACCCAATATTTTTCGCATAAAGTGAACAGATAAATATCATCCTTAAAGTTTTACGGACATGTCTGCTCATCGACCAAAATAACTTCTATATACATTCATCATTTGCATGTCCTTGACATGTTTTTTTACTAACACGAAGAATATGACACGTCGGCGGTCGTCTTACTTCAGACAGGAGACCTAGTAAATAAAAACTTCAATATTTCGTCTGCCCGAGTCATTCTGTTGTAGCGTTGGATGGCAAGGATTTTATGACCTTGGAGAATTTCACGATTATGGGTGACTTGTTTAAATTGTGTACAAAAGGAGAGTCGGTTTTTCATGGTGTCTGGAATATTAGTATGGAATTGCAAATTCAGTCTGACATTTTAAGTTACGATAAGGACATGATTTGAATGCCAGTTGAGAGTATTTGCTTCATTAGCGCCACTCAACGATGAGGGTTTACTCGTGAAGGCCAGCAAATTTATGCATATTTTGTGTAAAGTGAAATACGTTGTGATATCGCGTACTGTAAACATATTCACGTAATTAAGTAGTTACTGGTGTAGGTACCTAAGTTGAACTTAATTACACAAAGTGTGATATTTATTAAATTTTCTATAATTTTAAATTTTAAGGTTTCTGTAAATTATTCCATAGGAAATATTATGAGCTCCTCTAAATGGTTGATTTTGTTTAAAACAGTAAACATACTTCTTTAATATTGGTAGCTAGCTGCCTATTTGAATAATGACCCTAGTACTCGGCTTTGTTTCGATTCTTATATACACTGCCGCTCAACTGAATAGGTTCAGAGTTGATGCAAAAGTCAAATGGCATTATTTATTCAACCAACCGGGGATTTCAGTGAAATGCATTTTTATGTATAGAGGGATCAATTGTTAATAAAACATCAGAGTTTGTGATTTCAGTTATACATTGTTATATTTTTATTTATTTTTTTTTTTCAAAAAAAACCTAAGAAAAGTTCCATTTTTTGACTCAAAAATAAAAATGAATAGGTTGACCTATAAATATATTAAAGAAATTTATATATCTCTCTCTCTCTCTCTCTCTCTGGATCCTGTTAACCCGTTGTGGGGCATAGGGAATTAATCGCCTTCAACTGGCTCCACGATTTGCCTATTGAGTTACCTTCGACCTCAACTAATCTTCTCCAGGTGTTTCTAGGTCGTCCAAACGCGGCGACTTGCATCGGTTTCCTGTGGATTCCAATCGAAGGTCTGTTTAGCAGTGTTTTCCGGCCTTTTTCGAAGTGTGTGACCTATCCATTGCCACTTTCGCCTTTTTATGGAGGTGTCTATACTCTCCTGGCCAGTAATAAACAGGAGGTCGCCGCTTTTTTTAATAAATATTGATACATTTAATTTAATTTAGTATTGCGTACTCCCTCCTTTGTTCGGAATAACTTCACATATCCGATTTGGCAAAGAGTTATAGTAGTTTTCAATATCTCGAAAGGAAATTGTAGAGCAGCCACTTTTAATGGCAGTAATTAGAGTTTCTGCATTATCAAATTATCGCTCCCCTCATATACCCTTCGGGACAATAGTCCCCATATATTTTCAATTATATTTAGGTCAGGGGAGTACGGGGGTCACTCAAGCGATTTGGCATTTTGAACCTTGATCCACTGCTTTACTATCCTGTGGTTTTCATACCCAAAGCGGGTAATTAGCCGGAACATATGCCCAAATCCTTTCGACCGATTAGCCTTACTTCCTTCTTCCTTAAAACCATGGAAAAGCTGCTTGATTTGCATATCAGGCACAAGATGGAACTGTCGAGCCCCCCACATCGTATGCAATTCGCGTATACGAAGGGCAAGTCAACAGTGACCGCCTTGCATAACCTTGTCAGTACAATCGAAAAGTCCCTCAGTGATAGGGAAATCGCGTTGTGTGCTTTTCTTGACATTGAGGGGGCTTTCGATAATACCGGCTACGAGTGCATTTCCAGAGCACTGGAACTCAGGGACATCCCACCCGCTACCATTGCATGGATAGATACCATGCTCCGTGGACGGGATATTCACTAAACTCTAGGCAGTACATCCATTTGCGTGAATGCCGTAAAGGGTTGTCCACAAGGTGACGTTCTGTCACCCCTTTTGTGGTCCCTTGTCGTAGACGAGCTGATTTCCATGCTTAATGAACGCGGTTATCTTACTATCGGGTACGCGGATGGATTTAACTATCATAGTCAGAGGTAAACTCGAATCAACCCTTACGGAGGTGATGAAGTCGGCCCTTGACATAGTTCTACACTGGTGTGTTGCTGTGGGCTTACATGTAAACCCACAGAAAACTGTTGTTGTGCCGTTCACTCGAAAACGATATTTAACATTGGATCCAATTTCGTTAGGCGGCACGACCTTAGATTATTCCACTGAAGTTAAATGTCTCGGGGTAACTCTAGACTCGAAACTCACCTGGAATACTCACATTGATAATGTACTTAGCAAAGCCACACGCACAATGTGGGCTTGCAGAAGTCTCTTTGGACGGACATGGGGGCTCACCCCAAAGATAATTGAGTGGTTATATACCATGCTAGTGCGGCCCATGGTGACCTACGCAGCGCTTGTGTGGCGGCCGAAAACTCAGCAATCTTCTGTCTTACTGAAGTGCAATAAGCTCCAACGCCTCGCCTACCTTGGCATCACTGGAGCTATGCGCACTTGTCCTACGCCAGCCCTGGAGACGATTATTGGACTTACTCCGCTGCATATATTCATTCAAGAATCAGCAGCTCTAAATGCTCTTAGACTTCGTTTAACTTTCGACATGCGCAGTGAAGAAAGCGGTCACATGAGCTCTGAATCAAATTCCTGACGTGCAGATCTGCTTGAGATCAGATTACATAATCACGGAGGTTTGCTTCGGCAGAAAATTTTCAGCCCTCATCCCTGACGGCTCTGAATGGGTAAATGGCACATCCTGTCCAGACCCTAGATATATTAAGTGGTTCACTGATGGGTCTGAAACTGAACAGGGTGTTGGTGCAGGTGTATTTGGACCCAACACCAGGATTTTGACCGCAATGGGAGTCTCGCCCTGCGTTTTTCAAGCTGAGATCCACACCATTGAGGTCTGCGCCAGGGTAATCTTGGAAACTGGACCTCGCGGCGCTTACATTACTATCTACTCAGACAGCCAAGCAGCTGTAAAAGCGCTCTCCTCATATAAGGTCTCTTCGAAACTGGTGAAGGAGTGCTACGAACTCCTTCAACTGTTGGCAACCAAAAGCCGAGTGCCAGGCCACCAGGGCATTGAGGGGAACGAGGCTGCGGATGAACTTGCTAGACAAGGATCATCCAGTCGTTTTCATGGACCTGAGCCTTACTGTGGCTTTGGACTGGCCTCGGCCAAACGGCAGATCACAGATTGGTCTGCACTATTGCGTCAACAGTACTGGAATAACCTTCCAGGGCTTCGTCAATCAAAGGAGCTGATAATGCCCTTCAGTCACAAGGATACTACTCAAATGAGTAGAACCCACCTAAGACTCCTAGTGGGGTTCTTATCTGGCGATCACCTGTTCAGATATCACCTGAACAAGATGGGTCTGTCTAGCGAGACTGAATGCCGTCTTTGTCTGGAGGACGTGGAAACGAACAAACACATCTTGTGCGAATGTCCCGCCATCGCGCGTTTTAGGATGTCACTCCTCGGGCAGGCTACTATCAGCACTGCAGAGTTCAGGTTAATTCCTGCTAAAGACTTACTGCCCTTTATTAGAGGGGTGGACGGTCTTCTGGATTAATGAGCTACGGCACAATAGATCTTTTATGGTCGCAGTGCCTTCCTGCTGGGACAGTAGCTCGACTATTTTATCTTATCTTATATTGTCCTGACAGTATGAATGGGAGCGTTGTCGTGCTGGTATGTCCATGGGAGTGTTCCAAAAATATTTGGAAAATGTGTAATGTCCGTCCCACATCACGCGGGACTCACCGAGCCACGAGCTAAGTAGATAATACATTGTGTACACCCAGACACCGTGCATCTCTCCCGTCCAGCAATTCATCAGGAAAACACAATGCTTCACGAGTATTTGCTCGGCATTCGTTGCATTGGATTAAATTCGTTCACTCGTAAGCGCTTGGATGTGCACAACATTTATCCACTTGGCTCGTGACTCGGCGAGTCCCGCATAATGTGGTACGGGCATAGGGCGCTCACCACTTGGCGAGCTTTTGCTCGTGACTCGGTGAGTCCCGCATAATGTGGTACGGGCATAAGAGCTTCTTCTAACACAGCTTTGTAGGTATTCGCGCTCATTTTTGTCGTCAGAAACCGCAGCTCGCAAGTCGCATAGTACGATATAGCTCAGCATTACACCGCCTGTACAGGTGTGATGACGACTTAACTGACTTTCAGCCTTTCGCGGATCGTGAAAAAAATAATTGTATCCATCCGGTCCTTCCAGTTTGAACGTTTTTTCATCGGTTGTGTGCCACTCCTTGTTCCAGCTCATATGCTCTCGAGTAAACCAAACACGAGCAGCTTTAGAGCTCGTGCCCACGGCAAACTTTTAAGTTCACAGGAACACTAAACAGTTTAGTCAGAAAAATAGAACACACGCACACAGCTATTAGCGAATAGTTTAGTTCGCTGTGTGCGCGGTCTCATAAACCGCCGTGTGTTCTATTTTTCTGGCGAAATTATTTAGTTTTTCTGCGAATTAAAAAGTTTGCCGTCTGCGCGGGCTCTTACGGATATTAATAAGTAGTGTTTTTTTTACTTTTAACCTTTATAAGTGATCAGCACTACGTACAATATTATCCGTTTCACGGTTGAAAAACTTGCGTCACCGGTTTCTTCCCTGATTTTCGATGCAGAACGATGGGAATTCGATGATATGTTTCCTATTGGTTGCTGTTGCTGCGAATTGAAAGCCCTCTTTCATATTATTGCCATAGTTTGAGCCTTTCCGCATGAAATTGCCTACTACAATACATTTTGGCTTCGGCCAATCTTCTTAGCCATTTTGCGCTGCCTTAGGCCGGATTCGAGGTAGACTTTTATTTGTCCTTTTTCCAGGTCGTTCAGTTGCTTTCCGCGATCCATTTTATATTAAAAAAAAACGTGTTAAACACTTAAAATAATTGAATCAAAACGAATTGGCATCAATTGATTGCCGCGGCCCTTCACAAACTATTGTAAAATACAATAGTATTGTCCTTGAACCTATTCTGATGAGCCAAAAAAGTGCAGAAATTTGAGCGAACGTAATGATCAAAGCTATTTTATAAGAAACCGTTTGAAAATGCCGTTACTTTTCTCTGAAATATTTAGTGTAAACTTCATTTATTTATTCAAAGTAGGTAATAAAAATATTAGTACACTTAAGAGTTTCTGAGAGAGAACAGAAAATACATGCGAAAAATTTTGAACCTATTCAGTTGAGTGGCACTGTATGTCGTTAGTTTGGTGGCCAGCACTTGCTAAAGGATGCAACGTAATAAAACTTGGCAGACTGAAAGTAACTGCTATAATGAACCATATGCTGGTCGTGCTGCTTCCACTAACAGATCGACAGCAGCACCTGATGAGTTGTGAACTGTCGGTGGTACGAACGCCGGGGGTCGCATTATGCCTGGACCCCGATTCGGGCGCGAGGCCATCTGCGCCGTCCACCAACTATTCCAACCTTATCGCCCCATTTTCGTCTCCCATATTTGTGTTGTCTGGCCCAGGCCTATGAATTTTTGTTAATACGTAAAGGACAAGGTCAACAAGTGGCGAAAATCCCACCCACGTCTCCTGAACTGAGCTACAACAAGCATAGGCCGCTGCTTAGCTTGAGGGGCCTTTTTCTTCGAAAGTTGGCACGGCCCGACCTTCACGGTCACTGTGCTACCTGAGGGTTCGTCCCCAAGGAGATTTTCAGATCCATACCAATCCGTCGTTACAATAACTCAGCACTAAAGGTGCCATGCGAACATGCCCTAGGGAAGCGCAAAACGCTGCCTTGCATCTTCCACCAAAAGACGTTTTTATTTAACAGCTGGTGCAGTCAGGCTCAAAGACTCGGGAGCATTAACTGCCAAGACGTACGGCCATAGCGACATCCTTAGCCGGTTTCCACGAAACCCTGCCCAACTAAGCTTTTACAGAAGATTCTCTGCCATATTCCCCACCGATATCACCCTGCTCTGGGTCCCTGGTCACAGAGATATTGAGAACAACGAAAAACCGGCCGAGCTAGACCGAAGGGGCCGCCCTAGACGGCTCCTATGCGGAACCTGTTTGTATTCTGCTTAGGACTGTTAAGCGCCAGATCTCCTCTTACTACCTCAATGTTGCGGATTCCAAAAGGCGGAATATGGCCACCTACGCCGCATTACGGCAGATATGGCCCTCCTATTACAGAAGGTAACATCTGAGCTATTGAACAAATCGCGTAGAGATATGGTCAGGCTCACGGCGGTCATTACAGGACATTGGCCTATCGAAAACTTGGAACAAAGCTTGGCATCCCATATAATACGCATTGCCGTAGCTGCGGGAATGAGGAGGAGAAAAAAACCTCTCTCACTTCCCTTGTTAATGCCCGACCCTTACGAGGACAAGATATCGGGCATTGGGTAAGGCATTTCTTTTTAACAAGGGGGATGTGATGAGGATGGCGATCGGGGAGTTGCTATACTCCCTGAACTCCTCCAGTTGGATCTAGGCATCCTTGCATCCACTGTTAGACCAACCATTTTCCTATAATCGATTTTAACGATTTTTGTGGTTACAAAACGGCGCATTCGCGCTTATCCGATTACCCGGCTCTGGTAAGTTGTGCTGCAGCCACCATACTTATACCAACCAACAAACCCGGCTAGGTACTTGTGTTATCTTAGCGGGTTTAATTTGTTTTTAGACTCTTCCGGAACTAATAGAGCTTGAAATGAAATTCTCCAGATACACGCACAATCAACCTGATTGAACACATCATTTGGTAAAGACAACCTGTCGGTGTAGGATCTCTTCAGTGCACCAATCAAGAATCAGCCCTCCCAAAATCTTTACGGTTGACAAACTGTTGAACGATGCTACGCTGCGCCGGCCGCAGGCATATACAGCCGCCCTTGAACAAAAACTGACACCTATGCTAAACAACATCGGCAACATAGGTGTACACGGGTTTTGGGAACAACTAAAAGGTTCTACCGACGAAGTCACAGTGAAGGTCGTGGGACATAAAGCCCGGCGGGCGCAAAATGGCAACGTAGTGCGAATAATCCTGGATGTAAGCAGTAGATCGATAAGTTTACAGAGCGCTTCGTCGACTTGCAGGTTCAGTAGTGCCTCTATTATTGAACTTGGTTTTATGTTTTTGAAAGCGACCTTAATACTAGGAACAGAGACAACACATGTTTCTTGTGTCCTTGAGACACGGCTATTCGTCTTCGGGAAACGGGACAGTGGAAAATGACTACTTTTGAACACTCGACTATAGTGGACAATCTTGATATTCCAGAAGAAACAGATTACACCTCTCCAGTGTACTCCTTCGACAAAGGCTATATCAGCCTAATACCCTCTCGACAAGAGTGGGGCGTAAACAGTACTCCAGAGTCGGAAGCTATAAGCTTTTTTACGGAGGGCTCGAAAACAGAAGAAGGTGTAGGCGCTGGTATCTTTTCAGAGGGACTGGATTTTGGCTTGTCACTCCGTCTTCCAGCATTCTGTAGTGTCATCCAGGCGGAGATCACTGCAATTACCGAAGTTTTGGCTTGGTTGGGCTGCAATGTCGTATCTGCTAGGACTATTACTATCTATACCGATAGTCAGGCGGCGATAAAATCCCTGGACGCTGCACTTTCTACTTCGATAACCGTGGTGATGTGCCGCTCTGCTCTCAAGGAACTCAGCGACTTTTTCAACATCACTTTGTGCTGGATACCAGGGCATAGTGGTTTCAGCGGTAACTGCCGGGCAGACGAGCTGGCTCGGGTGGGTACCACCAGTGTGGACATAGAGTGTTTTCGCCCCGTCAAAATACCGATGGCAGCTTGTAAGAAGGTGATCAAGACAAACGCACTAAACCGTGCTAATATCGAATGGCTAAATGGAACTACATGCAATGTTACAAGACAAATTTGGCCGGCCTTTAATCCTAGCCGCTCTTTAGGGCTGCAGATGCTAGAGAGAAGGCATCTAAGGATGGTTGTGGGGATCATTACATCGCTTTATTGATAGATCCGGGTGGTTTGACGACTAGGCTCTTATGGCGTTGAGGTATCACAACGGACCCATTGGTGGTCTACGTGTGCTGTGTTCTATACAGCAGCCTAACCTAACCTAACCATCCTTGAGACTTTTCAATACAGCTGGCTAGAGAATGTAAAGCTCTTTCAACTGACCTTCCTTTCCAGTAGGCATGTTGCGAGGTGGCTGGAAGGCGTGAAGGGATGGTGCTACGCAGAGAGAAGTCAGTCTCTGTAGGAGCTTGAGGAAGGTTGAAGACAGGCTGATCCAGCTTCTCGGAACGTAGCCTAATACAAGGCATGCAGTTAAGATAGTCCCTATCCCCGGGTATACAAAATCCAAGAAATTCTGAAGGTGGATGAATGATTGAATCCCTCAAAATTCCAGGGAAATTCGTGTCCAGCAGAAGCTCAATACTTTCCCTGCTGGAAGACGTCCACGAGCCATCTTGTCCTTGCAGGAAGCTGGACATAGATGGATCCGATGACAGAACTTTGCGAAGCCAGGAGGCTTGGTTTGACTCTTCCACGCGTTCGCAGAAGCTCCTCTATGAGTTGCGCTTAGCTCTTCTCAACTTCTTTTTATAAGAACTCAATTGACCTCTATAGGAGCACAAACCCTACGTCAGTTTAGACGCCTTTGCCTTATTGAAGCCCCTTTTCCACACAGCTCTGAGCTCAGAAATTCTGTTATTCCACCAGGTTACCTGTATACCGAGCATGGACGCAATGTTGGTGTCACCAAAAAAAAAATTGATTTAATTTAAGATGGAACCCGCCCTCATACTGCAAACATAGTACCGCACTGCACGCGGTGAAGAAGGTCGATATTGTTGGCAGTAAGTACAACAATATCGATCTTCTTCACCGGGTACAACCCTGATTTAAATCCCATAGAACATTTATCGGAGCAGCTTGGTCAATGTATCAGAACCCATTCCAACACTCCTCAAACCTTGCGAGATCTCGAATACGCCTTGCAGCGCGAATGGACGGACATTTCTCAGGAGGATATCAGACTTTCCCAAGTACATAACATTTTTCGAAATCCTTAACTATCACCATGAGGATTAAAAAAAAATATTCCAGTAATGATCAGAACCAGTAATTAAAATTAACTGCAACCACAAATGATGACCTCTAATTCTTCATCCTGTAAGATGTGCCCCAATTATCCTAAACTTTTCCAAAATGCACTAAACACGCAGGCCATCATCTGTAATGGTCCTACGTCCTATCACAGATGGATATTTCTGAAATATGAAACGAAATTGACGCAAACTTTTCCAATCAAAGTTGGAAAAGAATCGCTGGCAAGTAGAGTTATGAACCAGCGAGTCTAATTGAAAATGAAAAGTTCTCTCAACTCAGTGAGTGCTGTGAAACGCGATCCAATGTTGGCGATGGATTGTAATTTAAGATGAGAAGAGATAGCGCAGATTATTTTTCGTGTAATGCACCAAAGTGCGAGGAAAACTTAAGTTCTTGGAAATAAATTTTTGTACATTAAAGTCAGAGCTAATCCTCTTTTGCAATAAGTAGTCGAGAATTTAATATGACAATGTCAAAAATGACCAGCTGGCATAGCAAAAATAGCAGGCCCAATTGAAAAAGAATACTAAATTCGGACCTTTTCAAAAACAATTTATTATCATTTTATCGAAAGTTGCGGTTTTGTCCGCTAGCTTAAGACTTAAGCTTAAGAGCGTGAGATTACTCTAATCAAAAACGACTTATAGTATTTAGTGCCAACTGCCTTCTCACTTCGAAATTACACAAAAGGACGAAGATGTTCATCGGCACTTTAGGTCCGTCACATTGAAATATATTTTCATTTTGATCCATTTTCCAAATTGTCGAAGATTTGATTTTAAAAATGTCCTTAATGTACCTTTGACTTGTCTTCGAGCTGCCTACTAGGACATTATGCCTTTCGGTTCTTTTTTGGACGAAGGAAAAGTGTCCCTATTGCATTACGGCATACACCTTACCTCGAAGTTTCAGGCAGACTAATACAGGGTCCCTGTCGCTATAAATTTACAGAAAGGAAACCTTGACGGCTTTCCTAGCAAGAATGCAAGACTGTGATGTACCCCGACCTCCGACATATAGAAAATAGTATAATCAGGAGGCCCCAGACCGCTGACGAAATTGGGCACAATACAAGGTTCCTGTATCAATATATCTTCTTCACTGCGCGCCGAACGATGAAGAAAGGTTGCTTCCGAATGGTGAAGGTTTATTTGAAAGGAACCTTACCAAGCTCAACCACAGTGGCGTCCGCTTCCCTAACCGTGTCGGATTCAAGAGAGTCGTTCGCTAGAGATGGGTGAGAAGTGTCATCCAATCCAGCCAGATCGGAACCAAGCGACACGCAATCGTCATCCGTGTCGCCAATGACGGGGCTCGACACTGCGAAAAGAAGAAACTCGGCCTGTTGGGTTTACAGATACGATGGGACCAAAATCCAGTCATCACAGTGGGTTAGCAAAGGATTTTAAAGCGCCATAAAAAAACACGACGTGTTCGATCCTCTGTCAAAGTGATATTCACTGTTCGATTTCAACGGGTTTGTGCATCTTGAATTTTAACCCCAAGGTCAAACAGTACTACAAAGTCGTTTTAAAAAGATACCCCATTTGTGGCTAGACAATTCATGGTTCCCTCACAGCACAATGCGACTGCCCACTCAGCCTTGTTAATTCAGGAGTTTTGTGCCAAACGTCGAAGGTCTGTCCTTCCCCAACCTCCCTACTCCCCAGACCTTACTCCCTGCGACATTTTCCTGTTTCCAAAAATTAAAATTTGCGCTATTAAGGTCATTTAAGCCACAGACCTGAAATACGTGGCACTTAAATAGCAATAACTCGAAAATTAAGCGAGGTCAGTCAGTTACATGGAAGGTTATGACAACCAGTGCCGTGCGAAGGGAGGGGCGAAGGGGGCGACCGTCCAGGGCGTCATTAGCAGAGGGCGCCGATAGCGAGAGGGAACAAATTCAATAATAATACAAATAAATAAATAATTTAAAACATTTATGGATTTTTTGTTATTACATAAACAAAAATGTTGAGGCCCGTGCGTAAAAATAGAAATGTGCAAAACCACTACGCCGGTGTGGCGTTTGTTTGTGAAATTGCCTTGGTTGCCTTCCTGGACATCGAGGGCGCTTTCAATCATGTTGCACCTGAGGCTATAACCAATTCTCTCATCGGTCTGAATGTAGATGGATCGCTCTGTAGGCCTATAGACCAACTACTAACAACTAGGGTCATTTTTAATCGCCTGGGTGCAGCATCTGAGCGCAGGAGTGTTAATAGGGGAACTCCTCAGGGTGGCGTACTATCCCCCCTTCTTTGGAATCTGGCGGTTAACAAACTACTTTTGGACCTGGAGGGTGTGGGATGCAAATTTATCGCGTTTGCGGACGATATTGACATCGCAATCTCTGGGAAGTTCCCCTCGGTGCTCAGTGATATTATGCAGAATGCCCCCTCAATTCTGACGAAGCTAGGCAAGCTGGGGTTGGTGTTAATCCGGAGAAAACAGAACTTGTTCTATTTACAAGGAAACCCAGGCCACCAATATTCGATCCACCATTGCTGAACGGAATGAGACTTATTCTCTCTGAAAAAGCCAAGTTTCTGGGCGTCATCCTGGACAGGAAACTGGGGTGGAAACCCAATATTCAAGAGCGAGTAGCTAAGGCGACTGTTGCGCTGTACTCGTCTAAGAAGGCCATAGGTAGGAAGTGGGGCCTGAAACCGAAGATTGTTTGCTGGCTCTATGTCTCAGTCCTGCGGCCTATACTTCTGCATGGTATTATTGTCTGGTGGACTGCCCTCAATTTTACGGTTTACCGAAGTATGCTAGAGAAATTCCAAAGAATGGTGAGCATCACCATCACGAGGGCTTTTAGAACTACGCCAACAGCTGCTCTTGATATCCTGCTCAATTTGCTCCCCCTAGATATTTTTGCTAAGCAGGTGGCCTCGAACGTAGCCATTCGTCTTCGGGAAACTAGACAGTTGACTGTGGCAGCCACGGGACACTCGTCTGTTCTTCAAGGAGTAGCTATCGAACACTCGTCAGGTAAACATCAAAATATCTTACTCGTGATAAGTGATAGTCTATTTGAAAACCGATTTTAAGGTTATCCTCTCCAATTAAATTTAAATTCTCTCGTACTCTATTACTCGTGGAAACTACAAACGGATTGGCAAATTGCGGCGTTAAAAGGCCGCGGGAGCCATCTCCCACGGGACCGGCTGAAGCTCCCGAAAACCAATGTAGACTCCCTCAAAATGGCATCTCAAAATAAATTTGCCTTATTAGCAAACTTACCATCATCAGATAGCGACGTCGCTTGTGAAGAAGACATGGACAAAATGAACAAAATAACACGAAGAAAGCGAAAATGCCACCAATCATCATTCCCGAACTAGGCCGGGATAGCATAACAGCAATCATGGACAGTTTGGAGCTACCGAAGTTCGATATCCAACATCTTGGGATCGGTAAGAAAGTGCTAAGTCGATTTTGTAGTGACAGTTGGAACGACGTTCACATTAAAGTGTGTGTGTCTAATTCGTCATTGCCAGCAATTCATCATTCACCGAATGATCATTCGGTTGCTGTGTGTGTCTAAGGTATTACGCTTCCTTTGTTAATCACAATTCAGCTTCACAATTTCCTTTGCTCCCAAGTGTCCAAGTAAACACAACAACTAGTAGTTTTAAGCCTAATGAAATGTATAGTCATATTTTAAAAAATCAACCTGAACTAAGTAATACAATGACAGATAAGCAATTATTTACTCCGAGCCAAATGATCACTTTAGCTCAGGAATTAATCACCAAATTGTCTCTCTGTAAATCGAAAAATGACCAATTTTGTGTTCTCACTGAATTAGCTATTAAATTTGTTTATAACAATTGAGCCATTAAAATGTGTCCTATGGAATGCGCAAAGCATTCGTAACAAATCAATCGAAACATTCAATTTCTTAGATAGGAATCTAACCGACATAATGTTCATGACTGAGACTTGGTTAACGGTTGGCGAAAACATGTTTAATCGCAACTACGCCATTGTTAGAAAAGACAGAGAAGATGCTATAGGCGGTGGAGTCGCGATATTAATAAAAAAAGGTATTGCATACGAAACGATTAATAGTTTTAGAACAAAAATTATAGAAGCGGTTGCAATTAAAATAACTCATATTGATACCATTTTAATTTCTGCTTACTTTCACGGTACGAAATTAAATAACACGAAACTAGAGCTATTTAGACAGGACATTAATCTCCTCACGTCTTTAAACAGTAAATATATTCTATGCGGCGACTTCAACTCTCGTCACCGATTCTGGAACTGCACAAAAGCAAATAAAGCAGGAAAAATTTTATATGATTTATGTACTAACTGCCAATAAATTTTTAATACACACTCCATCAGACCCAACATGCTTTCCCCCTAGAGGAAACCCTTCAACATTAGATCTCGTGATAAGCAATGGTCTTATCCCTATATCACAGCCCACAGTTGAGAATGAATTGCCCTCTTTTAACTTACCTGTTATGTTTAACATTGAAAGTAGTCTTCCTAACGTGCCACATACTTACTTCAACTACTCCAAGACATCATGGAGCAATTATCGAAGACTCATTACCAATCAAATCAATCTTGGGATGAACGACCTTTCTAAAATCACAGGAAAGGTGCAGGTCGACTCACTAGTTGATAATTTCGTCGGAATAATACTTAATGCAAGCGAGCTATCAACTCCCAAATCCATTTCCAAGCGACACGTATCTGCCCTTGATAACTCCAGCATTAGCCTAATCAAAGAACGTAACAATCTCCGTCGAATGTGGCAACGCACACGTATTCCTTATTTAAGGAAATTGGTCAGCGATCTAAATAAGCAGATCTGTGTAGTACTAAACGAAAGTAGAAATCGAAAATGGAATGAGTTACTCTCAAAGCAAGAGAAAGGATCACGAAAAATGTGGAGTCTCTATAAAGCCATTAAAAACAAATCACGTTATATACCGCCTCTTAAGTCAGTCGATGGATCCCCAACTTGCAACGAAGAAGCCAAAGCAGAGCTGCTAGCCAACAGTTTTGCAAAATCGCATACGCTAACTGATCAACTCAGCGATTTGCGCACCACCCAAGAGGTAAATACAGTAGCAGACTCCCTGAATGAAGCCTCTATTGATTTCTCTCCAGCAGATTTTTGCAAACCGTCTGAACTGAAGAAAGTACAATAATAAAAGATTTAAAAGTCAAGAAGGCAGTTGGCGATGACCATATTGGAAATATTTAAAAAAAAACCTACCTAGACGAGCAATTGTTGCCCTCACCTATATTTTTAATAGCTGCATGAAATTAGGATATTTTCCGGATCGGTGGAAAAATGCTATCGTCATTCCTATTCCCAAGCCTGGGAAAAATCGATACATAGCTTCTAATTACCGTCCAATTAGCCTCCTGCCATCATTTAGTAAAATTCTTGAGAAAATCACCTCACACGTCTCCAACGCAAATTAGAGCAAGGCCATATTATTCCAGACTGGCAATTTGGGTTTCGACCCAGACTTTCCACAAACCACCAATTACGAAGAGTGGTCAGTCATATCCGGACAGGCTTCGACAATAAACAATCTACTGTCCTAATTGCTCTTGATATCCAGAAAGTGTTCGATTCTGTGTGGCACAAAGGTTTAATAGATAAAATGGTCAAGTATTCATTTCCGAACTACAAGAATTGTTTACTCCTTCTTAGATTCAAGAACTTTCGCGGTTAAAACCAAGTCTGTATCTTCCAAACGGACCATCCCTGCTGGTGTACCACAAGGATCCGTATTAAGTCCGACTCTATACAACATATACACGTCCGACCTTGAGAAGCTACCAAATTGCGAAATTGCTATGTATGCCGATGATACTGCGATTTATTGCACTTCTGACTCTCCATCAGAAATTGTTAACACCCTACAACAGCAACTCATCGTTCTAAATGATTTCTATAACAAATGGAAGATCCAAATCAATGCAGGGAAAACACAAGCCATATTTTTCACGAAAAGACGTGCCAGGAGATATATCCCAAATCCGCAACTAAATGTCCTAGGAGAAACTGTCGCCTGGTCCAAAAGCATTAATTACCTAGGCTTACACTTGGATAGTAAGCTCACTTTCAAGATCCATGTTGGCGAAACCACATCCAAACTAAATAAGTGCATCCACTCCGTATATCCCTTCATCAATAGGTAATCTAGACTTTCCCTGGATAACAAGATACTAATCTATAAAACAATCATGCAGCCGGTGATACTTTATGGTTCCCCTGTGTGGCACAATTGCGCCATTACCCACAAGAAGAAGCTGCAAATACTACAAAACAAATGTCTCAAAATTATAACGAACCAGCCATTCTTCTTCTCAACTAAAAAGCTTCATACAATGACTAAAATAGATCTAATATCCGCTAAGACGCTCAAAATTTACAATAAATAAATAAAGTGTTCATCTTCGGACAACCCACTAATCAGACTATAGTATCTTCTCTGAGCTTGTGTTAATCACAGTAACACATGTTAGGTTAGTGCAGTAGATTTTAATTTAGGATAAGGTAGCCGTTAAGTTACAGTAGGTTTTTTTTTTGAATTTTTCCTCAACACATTATCTGCAATATGCAAAATACTGTTTTGTCATGTATATAAATAACATTAATTTAGCTGTAAAGACCTTGTCTAAACTCTAATCTAAGTATTGTATCACACAAACTGAATTTAAAACAAAATAAATATTATTATTATTATTATTATCGTCTGTTCTTAGCAGCTTGAATTTTCCTGCGCTGACGGATTACACTCTTCCCAAGTATCTGTTCGGTAAGAATTTTGTAAGCCAAATCCCCTCACGGGACGAGTCGATGGTGGTATCACAAAGGACCCAGTGGTGGTCTATGTGTACTGTGGGTATCACGGCAGCCTCTTTAGCCTAACCTAACCTTGTGAAATTGCTGGAAGAAACGGAGTAGAGTCAGTTCTCATAGAAACAACTTCCGAATAAGCGTACATTTGAAAGAACGCATCGTATTTCTGGAGGTCAAACAGCAAACCAAAGCGCTAGAGAAAGCGTTCGTCGTACAGAAGTTGCAAGAGAAGAAGCGACTCTTGGTCTATTCGATGATAATGCTAGATTATTTACATGACATCCAGCCGAAGCGCGGCCGCGGCTGGATGTCTGCCGACAGACTATCCGTCGATCCCTTCATTCTGATAACTGGACAGGAATTGCTACCAACAGATTGTGAGAGAAAAATCTGTTTCTTTGGCTGGCATCTTAAAAATTTCGGGGCAAGTCTGGATTTCCAAGGGAGAATCTTCTGGACTGGTGAGACTACATTTACGCACAGTGGTGCATTTAATACGCGTAACTACCAAAACTGGGCTCAAGCGAACTCCAATGAAAATCATTTGTCTCGATTCCAAAACGAATTCAGTATAAATGTCTGAATAGGTCTACTTGGTGATCAACTTTTTGAACCTTTAATCCTTCCGCAATTCTTAAATTCGAGTGGTTTTCTTCAAATAATGCAAAACGGAGTAGTGCCTATACTGGACGACATGCCCATAATCCAAAAAAATATTTGGTAGCAGATGGACGAATTCCTGGCTCGCAATAGGAGAATAAAGTCGCGTTCATATGAAGAAATTTTTGTGAAACAACGAAAGTCGGGCGACAAAATCTCTAGGGAAACAGCACCTTCTTGATCAAAACTTTCTCGCTTGGCTAAGCTCGCACACTCATCTCAATCGGTCGCCATTGTGAAATTACTAATGTTGAAAGACTTTTGTTGACACGTGTGAGCAAACACGGGTGTATGTCCTATTCAATTTTTGTTGCCTGACTTTTACTGCTCCATAGGAACGCGGTTTAATTAAGAAATTCTTCGATCGAGAATTGCCCAAAATGTGAATTGGCGGATATGTTTCAGTTACATGGTCTCCGAGAAGTCCCGACCTGATGCCTTTGGATTTCTAGTTATAAGATCCCGGCCGTAGATTTGATAAACGCTGTTTATAGCGAATTCATCGTATCTCGCAATTTTTAGCAAGTCAACTTTCTGATGGCGCTATTGCTCAGCCAACGCGGGGTATCCTGTATATGGGGTGCCATATTAAATCTTCGCCCGAGCGCCAAATTTCCTTCGCATGGCACTGATGATAACTGCAGTTTACTGTCAATCACCCGTCACTTCCCTACGACAATCCATCGTCATGTAATTAGAATTACGATATTTGTTGAGCAAACCTCGTATGTAATGTTAAAACTGCTTTAATGCGGGTACAATTAGAGTGAAATTTTGACGATTTTAATATATGTATGTATGTCACAACACATTTGTACATTATATTAAAAGTGAACATTATTACCATATAATCAAGTACGTTATTAGCAAGGTATTGTATAAACTCTGTGCTTATAAGCTACATAAAACCTGCAGTGAGTTATGTATGCTTTGAACAGCATTAGGAATCTCTTCTCCACGGTGATATATCCACATTATCCAACCCCAATTTCGGCTTTAATGAACATTTATGTCCCAACCTTTCAGTCAACGCCGCGCCGCCGGTTGAGCCACCCACATGAACATGTAAATTCCATCAATTGTTTTACAGTTAACTAGCTGCACTGCCCTGCTAACATTACGTACTCTACAGTGAAGCTAATATTATACCTGCCAGAATATTTTCCCTTCAGTGCAACGCAGCGTATGGAAAATTGTGGTGGAACGTAGAATGGAATTTCTAGTGAAATCCAAACCAGAGTCTAATCGAAATTGTAAACATTATCAGGAGTCCTGTACCAATTTACATCATACCCGAGCGAATTAACAACTCTATTTTCCACCTAATTTTGAGAGGGCGAAAGGGTCGAGCCTTTTATTGATTTACACCGTTTTCATTGATGCGTGAAAAATCCTAACTTATGAAATAGCAACATTCGTACCTTAACAATTGAACTTTCGCTATGATCCAATTTTATTCCTAATTAAAATAAATTTAAACCCTCCGTATATGCACTGAATACTGAATGAAACCGGTGCTTGCGGCATAATCAACTAAATAGATTATCCTAAAAGTCGAATATTGTCAATAACACCATTAGTATCCACGCCAATAACTCCGAAGAGATGCATGAGTCCTGTAAAACTTAACTGAAGTTTTTTACGCTTTTCCTAAAAATATGTCGGATCCAATATGTACAACAAGACCAATCAACCAGCGAGCGGCCCGCATTCGGTCCACTATATTTTTTTTCCGCTACGTACTGTGTACCCACGCAAGTGCAGGTTTAAGAAATATGTGAAGTCCATAACTGACGCATTCGGCGCCCACGTTCGTTCGGTCACCGCTCTATGATCCAAAGGTTCGATCCTCAGCGCGAATAAAAACTGCCTGTAGGTACTAAAAGAACTCCCACTGCGATCCGAGCTTGTCAGTAAAGGTCCGATGATGCTGCAAGATTGGACCAGCAAACCAAATCGCCTTAGGCCCGGATGAGTCCTCGAGATTTGATCGCAATTAAGCGATCGAAAGAAAACGCTGTCATGCGTCTCGTTAGAACTGACTTCACTACGTTTTTAATTTTTTAATAATTTGAATTCGCCTTATAGTACACTATAGTACTTAACTGTATCCTTCAGAATAAGAATTACTGAATGAGGGGATGCACCCCTGCCGAACACAACTGCGAATCTCAAAGTCCCCCGATACCTTACCTTTATGCAGAACCCGACATTTCGCGCCGTCATAGATTGCCTTAATAATAGCTACAAGCTTCTCAAGAATGCCCCTCCTGCGCAAGGCCGCCCATATAGAATCCCGGTTCACACTATCTAAAGCCTTCTCGAAATCGATGGAAAACAAATTTCCTATAACAAAAATCAGCTCAACTCGTGTTACAGGGAAAGGATTTCACCGAAGTGTTAATTTTGCTACTTTAACTTTAAAGCGTGTACCATTACAACATATTCAATTTTGTGGTCTTTTGAATTAATTTTCAATAACTCCGCCTTATCATAGCTAGATTGGTTTAATTATTTCGATAAGTTATTGAATTAATTTGGAAGCTCCGCGTTTAGTTCTTTTCTTCTTTTTTATCGTTTTTTACTATACTCTCGTTTTACTACTCGCGCCACAGGATTCCAGTTCAGATGCCATTTTGAACAATTTTAGGGATTATTTTGACGCTTCTTCTTCCCTGCTCTGGCTAAGTCCTGCTGAACGCACGGATGATTTTAGTAATCCAAACAATTTGTTTAATTTGGCAGGATCGCCATGTATTCGTCCGATGATGCTGCTAGATTGGACCGGCAAATCAAATTGCCTTAGGTCCGGATGAGTCCTTAGATTTGATCGCAATTAAGCGACCGGAAGAAAACGCAGTCAAGCGTCTTAGTTGCCTTCGGTCTCGTATCGGCGTCTCGGTGTAATGGGACCCTTGGCCTCTGGTTTCGTACCACCAACAGATCATTACTAATCAGGTGCTGCCATCGATCTGTCGAAGGATGAGGAGGAACATCCAGCCTTTCATCTGTCTGGCAATTAGTTCGATTTTCTGGCGCCAAAACCGAAATATTGCTTTTGTTTTCCGCACTAACTTTTTCCTACTTTTCAACCCAAACTACACTTTCCTGCTTATTGAGCTATTACAGTGAAACCTCTCATAACGACACCTCTCTATAGCGGACACCCCTATTAGCGGACAATATTAGATAGTCCCGGCAATAAAGATAGTTTTTCTACAATATTATACTTTAAGCCCTCTATAACGGAACTCTTCCACAACGGACGCGGACACTATAATCAGTTCAAGTCAGAGCAATTCACCCCCTCAATAACGGACATAAATACATATGTATGTATAGGTACATAGTAAAGAATGTATGCACATATGTAGCCACTTGCACGCATTACTGCACAGCGGTTTGCATTGAGCATGATCAGTTCACGTTAATGTTTGAGTGAGTCGCGAATGAACATATCGTCCCGAAAAAGCCGCACGTGTCTCTCTTTAAAAGAGAAAGTTGAAGTTATCCAAGATCATGGCAAAGGTGCCTCGGTTCGGGCTTTAGTCGAAAAGTTTCAAATCGGTAGAACGCAAATTTATCGGGAAAATAATTTAAGTGGACAGATGCGCCGTTTAAATAAAAGTGGATCAGGAGATGTAATTGACAAATCGGTTTTAGAGTGGTTTAATCGAGCTAGGGCCATAAACATTCCTGTTTCTGGGCCAATGTTACAAGAAAAAGCCCAGGAGGTTGCTCAACAAATAAAATCCGAGAAATTCAAAGCAAGTCTTTGAATCCAAGGTGCTTCAAAGGAGTCAATTTGGAATCACTGGGAGTAGAATGGCACTCAAATCAAAAGGCCTGGATGACTACTTCGATTATGACTCAATGGCTCGAAAAACTAAACCGCAAAATTATTCGACAGGATCGAAATATTTTATTATTTTTAGATAATGCCACGTCTCATCCGCACTTGAATTTAGACAATGTAAAAATTGTTTTTTTTTCACCTAATATTACGTCAACCTCTCAGACAATGGACCAAAATAAAATACCGGAAGCTTGTTTTGCAACATCTAATAGCCAATTCCGAGCTGAATAAAACTACCCAAGAATTAGCTAAGGGCGTTGATGTTTTGAAAGCCGTAACTGGGTTCGAAAATCTTGGGCTGAAGTTACTCCAATAACCATAACAAATTCTTCAGAAAAGCTGGTTTTGAAACATCTGAATTTTTGGATCAAGCAGTTCCTGAAGACAGCGATGACTTAAACGAATTGTTAAATATTCTGGAGATTCCATCAGATGCTGAATACGTATCTATAGATGATCAATTAAATACTGAATGTTCAAGCGAGGAAATAAGGGACATTTTGGATTATGTTTGTCCGACACTGGATTCAACCGAGTTAGAAGTTAATGAAGAATATGACGCAAACGAGAGGCAAAATATTGGTTTGAGTGTTAAAATGAAATTTTCTTCACACAAACATTTACTTGTTGTCTTCAGGTACCAATATAAACCAGGCCGAAGCGTATATACCCTAGACTTGTACAGACCTAGTGGTGATACCAAAAGTAATAATTGGCAACGACCATATGCATTAAAAGTGAGTTTCCTATATAGCCAGTTTATAGGGGAGGTTGGCACTCATTCAGGGAGATCTTGACCATTCTCAAAATCAACTAACTAACTCATTCTACAAATATTTGTTGAATTTTTCAAGTCGCTAGCTTCATTCCATCGGAAATTATTGCTTATTTGAAGTCGGACTTGTAGGGGAGGTAGGGGTTCCTTGGGTCGGATCTTGCCCATCATAGCCACCAACCAATTAGACCACCCTACAAACATACGAACAAAATTTTAAGTCTCTAGCTTCATTCTATCGACAGTTATGGCTTATTTGAAGTTTTATTTGTAGGGGAAGTAGGGGTTTCGTTGGTCGGATTTTACGTATTTTCAATATTAGCCAACTGGATCCTACTACAAACATTTGGCCAAAATTGGAAGTCGCTAGCTTCATTTTGACGTAAGTTATCGCTTATTTTAAGTATCATCTCTAGGAGAGGTAGGGGTTCCTTAGGTAGGATCTAACCCATCTTTAATGCCAACTAACTCAATCTCATTTTAAACATTTGACCAAAATTTCAAGTCGCTGGCATCATTCTATCAAAAGTAATCGCTTATTTGAAGTTTCATTTGTAGGCGAGGTAGGGGTTTTTCTTGGGTAGGATCTTGCCCATTTTCAATACCAACTAATAAAACCTTACTACCAACATTCTACCAAATTTTCAATTCGCTAGTGTCATTATATCGAAAGCTACCGTAATTAAAATAATATTTAATTTTTTAGTGGAGGTAGGCGTTCCTTTAATCTGATTATGCCCAACTTACCAAAACGTAAGCAGCTTCTCACTACAGGGCTACATGCCAAAAATCAAATGTCTACCTATACGTCAATTGGTTCAAGAGTTATGGACAAAAAACCTGAAAAGTAGGGTAGTACGGGGCTCTTTGTAAGAAAATTACAGTTAGTTTTCAACTGATCGATTTTATTTTTCCAGGAGAGTATCAGATTACCATCACGAGCAATCTACCAAAGCTAGAGCTTTTCATGTTTATTTAATCGGGAGTTATAGATACATTTATTTATTTTACATATGTAGGGGAGGTAGGCGTTCTCTTGGCCTGATCATGCCCATTTTCAATACCAACCAACTAGATCATACCTCCAACATTTGACCAAAATTTCAAGGCTCTAGCTTCATTCTATCGAAAGTTATCGTGCGAACGGACAGACAGACAGACATGGCTAAATCGAATCAGGAGGTGACCCTGATCATTTATATATATACATTGCTATACCTCCGGAGCCTCCTTTAAGGTGTTACATATTTCCGTCGTGACAAAAACAATATACCCTATACTAAAAGTCTAGGGTATAAAAACCATACGGAAGCGTTAGGTGGGCTACTCCGGCTACTTGAGTTTTACAGAGATAAGCAGGACGAAGAAGGATTTGCCATGATGAACGAATTAATAATACATCATGAACACAAAATGACTTTATCTAAGTTTAAGACACAGAAAAAGATCGACAGCTTTTTCAAGAAATGATGACTTATCTTTTTTGCTTGCTTACTTACTTACTTTTTGCTTACTTACTTAAAATAATACATACGTACATATGTACTTACTAAAACCAATGTATTAAAGAAAAAAAAATCATGAGTTAAAATTTCTATTTATTTTTGATACCCCTCCTAAACGGACACCCCTCTACAACGGACTAAAAAACTTACTTCTTCCGTGTCGTTATAGAGAGGTTGCACTGTATCACCAAACTAAGAGAACTTCTTTAAAAACTTTTCACTATTTCTAGACAGGCTACACATAATTTGTTATTTGAGCCACTTTTTTCCAGCACTAAATAATGAACATACCCCGTATGTAAACGTACACCCAAATGAATGTTTTCAAAAACCACCCATACATATTGTTTCATTATTTGCATAAATACAGTGAATACTGAGATTACAGGATTTAGTCAATGTCTACGTTAAATAATCCCACACTGTCGTCTATATACGTATTTTCATCCCTATTACCATTTCTTCACATTTCGCATTAGCAGTTAATAAATTAACTTTATAATAAATGTCACATAAATAATAATAGAAATTGTTTAGACTGTAGCCCAACCGTATTGTATATTTGATCGGATCCATATCTGAAAAACAGGTCTAGCCCCATTCAAGTGTCGCTGCAAGTTCCTAAACAAAAATATCCTGCCACTGCTGCAGGCAACACATTTTGATGATTTCTACACTTCCATGTGCAGTGCATTCGATTCACGCTCCAATTGCACCAACAAAGCCTGCTTGCGAACCAACGAACGCCTGAAGCTCTCTAGTCCCAACTATAGTAACCACCTTCCGACCTTCCTAAGTCATCATTAGTAACCAGTTGATTATTGGGGCTGGGGGTAGGTTGTGTAGGTTAAACGGGGTTCATATGGGCGATGCGAGGCAAATATAAAAACTTTTTATTACACACTGCCGAACCATATGAAATTGGTTCAATGACTGGATTATCCATTTGAAAATTTCGAGAAGAGAGCGCTCACTAGGCTGCTAATCCATCCCAGAATGGTAACAGTCGGATTAGAGAACTCTGACGCCAGGAGATTATGCCAATTAGCTTGATTATAGCAAACTGAAGAACTGCTCTACAATTAATTTTGCTTATTACGAATGAGAATATTGAACCTGAATCAGATTGTTTCAGAGAAAATTTTAATTGCTTTCGGATCGAGTTATTTAATTGGATAGAAATGATTTTATTTTTTATTTTATTTTTAAGTGGTTTAATTCGGTGAAATAGCAACTACGTTTGCTGATATAATTAGATTATTTTCAAAAGCGTTTACAATCTTATTCAATGATTTTTTTATGTTAATTAATTCGATCGGCCTTAATAAAAATCGTAAATATTTGGACGACTCGCTTGACTTGGGATGCAATTGGATTTTAATTAGACGAACTTCCCTTTCCGTTCTGCAGTGGAACATGGGGTACGAAGTGTAGTAGAGCACTTATTTCCGAAACTATTTTAGTTTCATGGGATGATGGTAATTCGGAGGTGAATGGCGAATATCACGCACGTCTCAATTTACTTCATTAATTGTTATCAAATTAATGTAACCCTTCGCAGCTGAGTTGACTGAAGGCGGACGAGAAAACAACTCTTCGAATATGCTGGGCCACCGGGTATATGGAAAAATACCCGGAGGCCCCTTCGCAAACATTTTCTTCAAAACGGGGAACGACATTTGTCCAACGGCACGAAGTTTCACTTCACTGTCTAGAGCAGGAGTCCGCAATCAGCGTCCCTTTACAGGTCTGTGTGCAGCCCGCGAGGTAATACCGTACCGTAAGTACAAGTACATACTTTAATTTAGGATCTACAAAACGTGAGCATGCTGTGAACGTAAATATTGTAAATGCACTCTTATCGGTTTTAGAAATATGTTAAGTCCATAATAGACTTAGGGGAAAAGGCCGGACGGTGGGCATCAGAAGATGGGGACGGAGCCTAAGTTTGCCATAATGACCGTGAAGGTTGGATAGTGCCATCTGTCGAAGAAATAAGCCCCTAATGAGCCAAGCAGCGGCCTATGCTTGTAGCTTGTAGCATCAGTTCGTATTACTAAAATTCATAGGCCTGGGGACAACACAAAAAAATGGACAGAAAAAAATTGAGAGTAAAAAAAGTTACGGGTGGGGTTCTTGTACGGCAGCAGTGTTACGTCCATCACGAAAAAAAAATCGCGTGCACAAAAGATCGGCATGAAATCATTTTTCTAAAAGGGAATAAAATGTCTGGGATGCATGGCCAGCTAAGCCCTCCGACAATCAATAGGTCCTGCCCATGTCTGTCAGTCTGTCTGTCTGACCGTTCTCTCGATAAAATGAAGCTAGAAGCTTGAAATATTCGTCAAATGTTTGTAGTACGATCTAGTTGGTATTGCAAATAGGCAGCCAGCTAAGTGAGCGCCTGCCTCCCCTACAGATTCAAAATAATTAAATGTATCTATATCTATAACTCCCGATTGAATAAACATGAAAACCTCTAATTTTGGCAGATTACTGGAAAAGGTAATTTTGTACTCTCTAGTAAAAATGATCAATCTCATTTTTGGAAAATAACGGCATTTTTCTTACAAAGGGCTCAGCATTACCCTACTTTTTAGGGCTTTTGTCTATAACTTTTGAACTAAGTGACGTAGGGAGCTGATTTTTGGTACGTAAACTTTAGATGAGAAACTGCTTGAGTTTTAGTAAGATGGGCATAATCAGGCCAAAGAAACGCCTACCTCCCCTACAAGAATCAAAAAATGAAATATCCCTTAAATACAATAGCTTTCGACAGGATAAAGCTAGCAAGGTGAAAATTTGGTCGGATATTGGTAGTACGATCTAGTTAGTTTGTGCTGAAAATAGGCAAGATTAGACGAAAGAAACTCATACCTCCCCTACAAATTAAACTTCAAATAAGCGATAACTTTCAATAGCATGAGCCTGGCGACTTGAAATTTTGGTCAAATATTTGAACTTGGATCTAGTTAGCTGCTGTTGAAAATGCGCAAGATCCGACAGAAATAGCCCCTACTTCTTCTACAAATGAAACTTAAAATAAGCGATAACTTTCGACCAAATGAAGCTAGTGACTTGAAATTTTGGCCAAATATTTATAGTAGGATCTAGTTGGTTGATTTTGAGATTGGGCAAGATCCTACTAAATGAACGCCAACTTCCCCATAAATATTAGCTCAAATATACATACGAGGGTAAGGTGAAAAGTTTTCGCCCTGATAATGAAAGACTGCGATTTTCAATTAAAAAATGATTTTATTTTTCTACATAATCTCCCTTGACTTTAACACACTTGGTCCAGCGTTTTTGCAACATCAGTATTCCTCCCCGAAGTGAGAGTCTGGAAGGCTGTGAAAATATTCATCTACGGCCCTCTCAACTTCTTCATTGGATGCGAAGCGCTTCCCGGAAACAAATTCCTTCAAGTTTGGGAACAGATGGAAGTTTGAGGGTGCCAAATCAGGAGAATGGCGGGGATGGTCTAGCAAATCGTACCCCAAATCCCGCAGTTTTCCCATCACCAACGCACACTTGTGTACAGGTGCGTTGTCCGGGTGAAGGATGATTTTTTTCTCTTTTCGCAAATTTTGGCATCCAGTTGGTCAACAAGCATTTTTCAAGGTAAGCAATTAACAGAATCCCTTTCACATCCCAAAACACGCTGGCCATGACCTTTCCGGCAGATGCGATCGACTTCGCTTTCTTTGGCGCTGAACCACCGGCTTCAGCCCACTGCTTCGACTGCTGTTTCGTTTCTGGTGTGAAGTGATGGACCCAAGTCCCATCCATGGTGACAAATCGCTGTTCAAAATCGTTCGGATCCCGATTGAATCGGTGCAAAGATTGCTGCGAAAATCGTTTGCGCATTTGCTTTTAATTGGTATTCAGCAAATGCGGCACCCATCTTGCGCATAGCTTTCGCATCTTTAATTTTTTGTGCAAGATGTTTCGCACCCTTTCTTCCATATCCACAGCCTCAGCAATATCACTCACTTTCGTTCGCCTATCGTCCAACAGGATATCATGCACTTTTTCGATGGTTTCCGGTGTGGTTCCGGTTTTTGGCCGTCCTTCACGTGAGTCGTCTTCGAAGGACGTGCGACCACGTTTAAATTCATCTGCCCATTTTCTAACGGTTGACATCGAAGGAGCAGAGTTCCCGTAAACTTTTGTTAACTTCAGATGTATTTGCGTAGGGGTTAATCCATCCGAAACGAAGAATTTTATGACCGCACGATTTTCAAGTTTCTCCAATTTAACGAAAAACACGTAAGACGTCTACCGCAAAAATTCGTGTAAACAAACTTCTTGAGAGAACAAGTTGAAACTTATCATACGAACTAATGACATGTGCACCCAGGCAGGGAACATAAACTTTTGTTGATTGTAACGGTATTTCTGTGTTAGGCCGAGAACTTTTCATCTAAGGCTGCGCGCACGTTAGCACACGTTCGCGTGTCGCGTTCACGTGTTTCATGTCAAACGATTTGAGTCTATGGTTTCCAACCAAAGACGCGACTCTGTCAATATGACAAATGCTCGGCTATTGTCGTATCAACAAATTGAGATCATTATTGTGCTATAAAATGGATAATTACGTGCTCGGCTGTTGTCGTATCACCAAATTGGATTCATTATTGTGTATTAACGCCAATAATTTAGTATGAAATGTGTTTTTATGCACATCCTGCTACTCCCCAGTCGTTTGTTTTGCCACTCAATTCTTACGTAATTATCCATTTTATAGCACAATAATGATCGCAATTTGTTGATACGACAATAGCCGAGCATTTGTCATATTGACAGAGTCGCGTCTTTGGTTGGAAACCATAGACTCAAATCGTTTGACATAAAACACGTGAACGCGACACGCGAACGTGAGCCATCATGCGCGCAGCCTAACCCTCGTATATAACATCCGAGTGCGCTACCAGTCACCATGCTCAGTGGTGGATCTAGAAATCGAGTTTGGAGGGGGCCCGACTTATTAAACTTTTGGTCCTTAAAAGGTTTGCGTGTATTGAAAGCGCGGTTGTATTTCTTATTGAAGGAGAAATATGGAATGAGAAGCGCAAAACCTCGTTCCAAGGTTAGGTTAGATACAAGGGCTGCTGTGCTTACCATAGCATACATGAACTGGATTCCTTCTGTTGCCACCAGGGAATCCAAACCTGACAATCTTAATCGTTGAAATAGAAAGAACTCCCAATTAAATTATGGTGTTTGGCTCCATCAACATTAGCTAAGTCATCCAGTTCAGTTTAGCAGAGCAACAAGAATCTAATCTGGGCCACGGCAGCTTTGTCGGAAAGTAAGTTTCACCATTTATCCATCTAAGGTTGGGCCTACAAATCGCTTCAATCACCATCTTTGTGGCACTACTGCAGACCATGGCCGTCTGGAATCGAGCTTTCGTAATCGCCTGAAAAGCACTGCCGTATTCACGAAGACTGAAAGGGAGGTTTAGGTTAAGCTCATCAGAAAAAACTATAACCCCCTCAATGTTAAAAAGTATAGGTTAAACAGAATGATGAAGGCATCAGAAGGAGTATAGTCCTTAAAGCACCCCAAAAAGAAACGCAGACCAATTTTGAACATTCACCGGTAAGGTACGGTTCGCCCACATACATACGTGTACAATAGCTACATAAGGCGTGTTTTTTTGAACTGCGGTGCAGGTTAATTGGGGGCTATCCGGGTTAACTTACACACATTACACAAACAACTAGGGTATGTTGTTTGTGTAATGTGTGTAAGTTAACCCGGATAGCCCCCAATTAACATGCACCGCAGTACAAAAAAAACACGCCTATAGAAACTTCGACCTATCAGCTAAAATTAGACTTGTCCCAAGTAGGACATTAGGCTCGACTGAAAGTATCCTATACTTGTGAAGAGAATAAACTCTATTCTGTTCCTTAACCTTTGTTGTGAGAGAGCAATCTGCAATATCTCGCTAGATATGGCGACAGTTATGTTATCCGCATGAGCGCAGACACCTTGCATCCCGATACTTTCAGATTCGAAAGTAGTATATTGACAACAGAATCCCAGAGAAAGGGAGGAAGCACCTTGCGGGGTATTCCTTCTCACAAATTTACGCTTAGATGGTGCTCCAGACCATGCACCTTATTAAGTAAAGTCGAAGAAGAACGTGTAGCGCAATGAATCTCACCCTTGTGGGATACCTTTTGTATTTTCTTTTAGAAAATTATTTTCAAGTATTTGCTCCAACTCCACGACCAAGCTATGTATACCAAACAGTTTTGAGGGGGGCCCGGGCCCTCGTCTGGATCCACCACTGACCATGCTTGTTATTCAGGCTCTCCGACACTCATTTCTTTGCAGAAATTGGATTTAGTATATTTTTTCCATACTTGGCACGAAAGCTCCGCAATCCTCGAAAATAATTTCAATTTGGGTAACTAAACGTTTCTCAATCGAAGTTTTCCTCAATTTCAACAATAATTCCATTCGACCTCGGCAATAGCAAAAATCCAACTCCTCTATCAAAATTGTCGGTCAGCCTTTCAAAATTCATCCATCCACAGTCCACTTGTTCCCATAGTGGATTTGTGGAGCCCGCAACTTAAGGTGTTCGTGGCCCTTAAATTTTGAATTTACAACAATTTTTCAGAATTACATTTATTTTGGAAAAACCAAAACAAATATTTTTGCGAAGAATATTTCGAATAAAACGTACCGATCACGCCTTAAAATTGTGTTATTTTGGCTCACCGTTATAATACATAGCCCCGAAAAGTACTTGACTGTATAAGGATAAAAAGGGTTACCATATAAAATAACAGTAAGTCAATAATTTGCCGCCAATTTGTCGCTAATGAGTTGTGTATAAATCAATTTTGTCGTTATTCATTTAAAAAAAAAAAATTAGTGTTTCACTAAGTTTATGTGTTTCACTAAGTTTATATGAAGTTAGCGAAACAAACGGTTAAAAGGGTTACTACAATATATAAAATAACTGTCAGTCAATCATTTGCCGCTAATTGGTTGTATATAAATCAATTTTGTCGTTGCTCATTTAAAAAAAAAACTGTAAAAAAAGTAACCATATAAAAACAACAGTAAGTCAACAATTTGCCACTAATTTGTCAATAATTAGATGTGGATTAATCAATTTTGTCGTTGTTCATTTAAAAAAAAATTTGGCACCTAACGAGTGAGAAAGCTCATGACGTCACAGTTTTCATTTTTCTAATGCGCACACATTCTGTACGATATTTTATGGATTTTGAAAGGACAATTGCTTTCAAATCTACAGATTTTGATGCAGTTTTTAGTTTGGACCTCCACAACAAGGGGAAGGTTACCTTTTGTAGGGCATTTTTAAATTCGGCCCCATCCCCTTTGTAACCCCTAACAAGAAATCTGTAAATACGAGGTGTGATCACAAAGTATCCGACTTTTGTTCATAAAATCAACGTTTATTATGATATAATTATTTAATACATATCCCCTTCAAAGTAGTCCCCTTGGGCTGCCACACACTTCTCCCAACGCTTCTGCCACTGTTGGAAGCATCGCTGGAAGTCCTCCTTCGGTATGGCTCTCAGATGGTCTGTCGCATTCGACATAATGTCCTCTCTGGTTTGAAATCTGGTCCCTTTAGTGGCATTTTCAGCTTTGGGAAAAGCCGAAAATCGCAGTCATAGGTTTATGGATATGACCCAGAAACCAAGTTCCAGTCAACACAATGGAAGCATGCTTCATCCTTGAGGCCCAAAAAAGGAAGGCAAGTCCGCAGCAATGTCAAGGTCATGCTAACCGCCTTTTTTGACTCCAGTGGCTTGGTACATCACGAGTACGCACCACACGGCACTACAATTACCAAAGAGTACTACCAATAGGTTCTGCGTCGCCTTCGTGACGCAGTGAGACGCAAGCGCCCGGATCTTTGGGCAGCAGGCAGTTGGAAGCTCCATCACGATAACGCTCCCGCACATTTTTCACACCTAATTCAGAACTTCTTGACAAAACACAGCACACCAGTGGTTCGTCAACCTCCCTACTCTCCTGACATGGCTTCGTGCGATTTTTGACTTTTCCCAAAGCTGAAAATGCCACTAAAAGGGACCAGATTTCAGACCAGATAGGACATTATGTCGAATGCGACAGACCATCTGAGAGCCATACCGAAGGAGGACTTCCAGCGATGCTTTCAACAGTGGCAGAAGCGTTGGGAAAAGTGTGTGGCAGCCCGAGGGGACTACTTTGAAGGATATGTATTAAATTATTATATCAAAATAAACGTTGATTTTATGAACAAAAGTCGGATACTTTTTGATCACACCTCGTATATGTACCGTTTTATTCCGATCTTGATGAAATTTTGGATCTTGGAGCTTCAAGGACATGGGAAGGTTAATGTTTAAAAAATATTTCAAAAAACACCCCGACCCCCCTTTGTCACCCGAAAATGAAATTGCAAATTTTTCTTTAGGGTTGAGAAGGATGATTGGGGAGGTTTTCCAAAATCATATGACAGTCACTTTGCCCTAGACTTGAAGGTCTAATATTCAAAATTTTATCACAGATTTATTAGTTCAAAGTACCGTTGTAAAATTCATTCATTCAATCATCTGAATTCTCAATGAAAAATCGATTTTGGAACAGTTGTACGAGTATCATTGAAGTAACGGTAAATTTCGAAACAGAGAAATTTTATAAACGTTTTATCTCTCTCACTTGCTCTAACCCCTTGTGGGGCATAGCGCGTCAACTGTTCCTTGTGGCCCAGTTGACGTTTCTACGGCATAAACTGGTTTCGGAGAATGCAGTTGCCAGCATGCATCTCCTGCACATCCATGGCCACGAATGTCATCGTGGACGGGATTCGAACCCGAAACGCCGGTAGTCAAACATAAGACGGATGCCTCAACACACTGCGCTACCGGTCGCCCCAAACGTTTTATAAGAAAGTTTATTTAGTTTCAGAGAGTGAGGTCAAATCTTGGATTAAATAATTGGGACAGTGAAAATTTTGATTTTGTTTGGAAAGTCAAGCTTTTGACATAATTTACAAAAAATGCTATAATTCTATAACGGTTAAAGACAGAGTGTCCACTTTGATATCATTTTTCTACAAATGAACGGTACTTCTACTATTGAAGTATTTATCATCTAAAGCATTTTTACTGTGAAGGTGAAGTGTATTTTTGAACTTTTTAAGTTTACGTATTTTTTTTGTACTAAGCAGAAAAAATAAGTGTAAGGTGTATACATGTATGTACCTTATACATGTATATGTATGTATGTATGTAACATACATATGTATGTTTTTAAGTAATTCTTATTCTGACATAAGGTGATTCATTGTCACTATGACTCACTGTGATTACACAAAACGAATATTTTAATGACAGAGAATGAATTGTTAGTGCTTCCCAAACTGTAAACTGCCTGAGAACTTCGATACCTGCACCGCCTGCATTTCAAAGCGTGAAAATGTTAACCGAGCAGCATTCTTGCATTAACCTTCTATCCAGAGCAGCTCAGATCAAATTGTTAGTGTAATCGTGTGGTGTTAACCTGCTCTGCTTTGCATAGCCGTTAAAAGACGTTCCCAATAACTATCAAAGCGGATGATGGGATATTCCAATTTCGTATCGAGCTCTTTTGAGTGTTATCCATAAGTTTTTGCTGGCATTTCCATTGTCATATTTGCTAGAGGTTATCGTTTGCATGTCACTGAACGTGGAGATTTAAGAAATCACCAATTTGAACATAAACATAGGCAAACTCCCAAAAAGTCATACCAGGCGTTCTTCAAGAAATCATTGAACCCTTCTAAAACAGCATTGAAACATTTAAAATCCTGAACGCAGGTAAAATTAAAAGTCTGGGAGATTAGAGCTCTTGATGAAAGGATCTACGTCTAAAAAAAAACTTTTAAGAACTCTTGCTCTATATCGACAGGATTACTTCGAAAGATGCGCTGGAGACGGCATTCATTGTTACACTCGTAAGGGGCCACATGAAACGTCACGCGTTTGGGGGAGGAGAGGGTTTCACGATTTGGGACGAGGTGTAACATCTCGGAGGGAGGGGTTCTACCGATAGTGTGACGTCACGTTATTTGAATTTATGTCTCCTTTTCACATGCAGGTTTTATTTTCTGCCTGTACTAGTCTAGTCTTCCAACTCTCTCTCAATTGCCCTAACCCCTTGTGGGGCATAGCGCTGTTCCATGTGGCCCAGTTGACGTTTCAACGGCATACACTGGTTTCGGAGAATGCAGTTGCCAGCATGCACCTCCTGCACATCCATGGCCACTCGTCGTGGACGGGATTCGAACCCGAAACGTCCGAAACTGATGCCTCAACACACTGCGCTACCGGTCGTCTTCCAACTATAATATTAATATACAGCCCAAGTAACAATTTTCCTCTTATAAAACTCTTCGAGAGTCGTACAAGAGCCTGAATGAAGAGATAAACTTTTGTAAATGAACTCTGGTAGAACACTATAAGAGCCTTCTGAGAGCTTTATGAGAATTAAATGGCGCACTTTCTGAGAGTCATGTTATCTTATAGCAAGAGTTCAACTCTCCTAAGGAGAGTTAACATGTCTCATAAGGAGACTTTTAGGCTTATTATGAGAGTTAATTTCTACTCTTGTAAGAGTCTTAAAAAAAGCACTTTACACTAGTTATGAGAGCTGGAGTTTTCTTATAAGTGTAGCTAGAAAGAGTGAATATGATACAAACATTACACGGTCTCTGTTTGACAAATACAAGTAGATATATGTAAGCGTAAGCGAACTTCTATTTATCGTCATTCTGTGTCATTTTCGATGACAAATGAAAATAAGTTTTCGGACACATAATTATATTTGACTTTGTAAAACGTTATTTTTCCACAAATATGAGTCAAAATGTTTTTGCCATTAAAATTTTATCGGTGATAATAGGCATTTTGCTTCGAAAAATTGCAAAGCCCACAAAAAATAATAAACTTTTCGATTTACTGGTAAAATGTGGAGGAAATATAATAACAAATCACTGTTCAATAGCTTACTCAAAATTTTGAAACAAAATTTATGAACTTTATAAACCATAATCACTTCCATTTTGCATATGTAATGGCACTAATCACTCATAAACTCAAATTTTTATTTTCCTACAAAACCCAATCTTGTCGGAAAAGATGGCAGCCATTGAATAAGTCTTCTTATAAAACTAAAACTCGCATTGTGAGAGGGCGACTCTTTTTATGATAACTAACGCCCCCTTATGAGAATTCAATACTGTTTGCTATAGTTAAACTCCTTTTATGAGGCTTAAACTCTCACAATGAGAGCTCTAAACTTTTTATGATATGTAAAGTCTCAGTGTGAGAATTTAATGCTGTTTATTAGAGTTAAATTCCTCTTATGAAACTAAAAGTCTCACTATGAGAGTTATATTCTTTTTATGAGAACATAACTCTGCGTGTAAGAGTTGGTAATTTGACGTTTGGTAATTTGCGTTGACAGGTCGTTTGTGGTGTGTGTTTGTATATAGTGTTGCAGGAGAAAAGAAAAATAAGTATTTTTATCGCGAGGTAATATTGCAGAGTCATGTAAGTATTTTATTGGATAGTTCGCTCCCGAGACGACGAAAGTGATCAATCAATAGTTAACTATTGAATGATCACTCTCGTCGCATGGTTTCACAATAAATTCAATGGTAAAGCTCATCAACTCTAACTGCGATATTCACAATTTGGCAGATTTTCGTTAAATTTGGATCTCGCGGTCAATATCGAGATCGGGCCCCCTTTGAATTATCATGCATCCAAATGTGTATCGTGTGCCCAATTTGTAAACACTCTTCATTTTACATACACCGTGGGTAACATTCGAGATTATTTCAGTATTTGATTTTTGTTGTGTATTAATTTAGCCGTCGTCCTTTGGCAAAACTATTAAGCGTTGCGCACGGAAGCGTTTCAAATTAACATTCGCATTTTTCTTGTAGATAAGAGTCCTGGGCTCAAATTAATGTAAATTTTATTAACTTTTCTGCGGAAACTTGCAGATCGTTTCCACTTTTTCCAATCAAACTTGTCCATATTGTATTACCGCGAACTACATGTTTGACAGATTGCTAACTTCAAAGTGAAATCTTAATTTTGCACTCATAACACTCTTCTTATCAGTATTTAAGTAAATCAACTCCCATAAAAGTATTATTCCAAGATATTTTAGACTTAAAATTTTATAAGGCTCTCATTATAAGAGTCATAAGAGCTAATGTCTTGTAAGAATCTTTTTAAAAGAGTTTAACTCTCTAAGAGTAAAACTCTCATAAAAAAGGCTTTATGAGCGTACATTATGATAAGATATGATCTCATAGCAATAGTAAAACTCTACTAGAGATATGCTCTCATAATAATGGTGCTATGAGAGCTAATATAAATCTTGTTACAAGAGTCACCTTATGAGAGTGGGGGAGAGTCTTACCAGAGTCTTATGAGAGCTTTGTTGAGTACACAAGAGTTAAATCTCAAGAGTTTGTTAGTTGGGAGTAGAACCCCTCTAATCCGTTACGTTCCGTTTTACCTCATAGCAACCATATGACTTTTGGGACTGGGGGTATGATCTTAACGCGAAAAAGGCCGGATTATCAGAAAAAAGTTAATATTTAATACACGTCATATAAAAATACATTGTTTACAGTGAAATAGACAATCTCTGAACTCAAAAATGACTCACACTGATGTGTGACATTTGGTGAAAGAAAGATAGCTTTTATGTCCCCTATCACTAAATCCTCCTCAAATGGATGTGAAGGTGCATTATCCAACAGCAGTAGAGCACGAACAGGGTACTTTTTTCGGAGAAGCGATAACAGGAAATAAACTATAATGCGTGGCACATGACAGGCGATGGGTCACCCATGAGCCGGAACAAATTTTTGAGCTCGAGCCCGCTCGGATCAACCGGAGTGGCGAGCCAGCCAAGGACGGATCAGAGGACTTCTACTGTACATATCTATAAGATGAACTCACTCCTTTAACGGCATTTCCCATTATTTTAGCGACAAACAATTTGGACCCGAGAGTGTCCGCTGATGGGAGATTTCACTGTATGTACAATACTTCTCTTTTCTTATCTGATCGGCGCCACCAGACTGTAAATGAGAAGTCAGAAGTATGTTTTTCATTTACTAATTAATTGACTGGAGTGCTTTTCTTGTGGACAAGCCCGAAAAGCTAATGTCCCTATTGATGGGTTTCCTGTCGAGGCAGAATATGTCGATCCAAAGGTTCATACAAACGCCACGACTTGCCAGTATGGTACTCAAAACACATTCGTCAATATCAAGGGAATGTCTCTCTTCGACAACATTGAAGAGTGGAGTCATCCCCCATGGACCATTAACTGAAATAGGCATCACTAACAGTGAAACTTAATTTAAAATAGTATTCGCAGGATGTCAGCTGTTTAAATTAATAAAATTAATAAAAAACAATTTGTTAAATGAGTTTTACGAGTTTATGTGTTTGAATAAGTTTGGTTTAAATTTTTATCATAAAGGAATTGAAAAGTGGAAAATGTGACGTGATGTATGGGGGAGGGGGTCTAGAGTTTGTTACGTTGTATGACAAGGGGGGAGCGAGGGGTCAAAAATGGGTAAAAATCGCGTGACGTATGCCTCTAATTAAAAAAATATCTTTTCATTCAAGTGCAGCTACAAATCTCGAAACTTTGTTTTTTGTAGTTTCCAATGAACTCAGCTAATAATCGAAAGACGAAAATATACATATATACATAGTCGTCAATGAGGAGCAAAAGTTTTTTATCAGAAATCGACTTAATTTCAACTGCTTTCTCTTCAAAAAAAAATTTTAAAGAACATATCTTAATACCTAAGCAAAAAAATATATATATATATTTATATAACTTCACCAAGTACTACCATCGAAATTTAAATTTCAAGCTGAAGTTAACAGTACGGATCACAGTCCACTGTATAAGAGTAGTTTCCGAAAAGTACCAACTAAACAATATCCTCATCATGGCGAACTACCGACCCATATAACAACGAACGTGCCCATCTTGAGACGGTACTCTTGTTACGAAGAATTCCTGCAAAAGTCCAATTATCCAAGCTCATCCGAAAACTTCGTCCTGGATATGGGCGAAGAAGCGCCTAATAGGCACATTTAAATTTTCCGCAAAGAAAAAAAATCGACCGAGTTATATGTTGGACTATCTATTTTACCTCATAGGAACCATATGACTTGACATACAGCATTTAATTTTGGGATTAGAAGCTATACAAATAGGGTGGTTTTGGTTTTGAAAATTGGGGGCTTGCTTAGGGATGGTATCATTGTATCGAAATTCAGCATATTTATGTAGGAGCGGTGAGGTCTACTCTGGTACATTTCGATTTAATAATTTTCGATTTATACAGAGTGTATAAATTCGCCTGGACCCAACAACCAAAAAACACCTTGAAATTCTTTGCAGAAAAAATTGCTTTTTTTCCATTTGTTTACTCATATACTGAACCCTCCCATCAAGCTCTCGGTCGTCTACGCAGTCTCACTCCGTCGACTCGTTCTGCCTTCATTACTCTCTTTGGCATGCGATCATCATTGTACATGCCCTACCCATTGAAGTTGTTGTAGTTTGACGATTTTCGAAACTTCCAGCTCATCGTACAGTTCATACAACTCATGGTTGTACCGGATGCGCCATCCATCACGATCAGACCTAAAAATTCGCCGCAGAACCTTACGTTCAAATATGTCCAGCATGTTTCCGGGGGCTTGAGTTAGCTGCTGTAACGGACGGTTTGGTGGGCATCCGAAGATGCCCGTGGGGACGGAGCCTAAGGTAGCATATTACCGTGAAGGTCGGGCCGTGCCATCTGGCGAAGAAAAAGGCACCTCAACGAGCTAAGCAACGGCCTATGCTTGCTGTAGCTCAGTTCGGGAGATGTGGGCGGGGTTTTCGCCGCTCGTTGTCCCTGTCCTTTACGTATTAATAAAAATTCATAGACCTGGGGAAGACAACACAAACAAGGGAGGTAAAAAATGGGGAATAAAAAAAATAGTCGATAAGGATGGAATGGTTGGCGGACGAATCAGACACCCACACGGTCGCACCTGGGTCCGGGTGTAATGGGACCCTCGGCCTCTGGTTTCGTACCACCACCAGATCACTACTCATCAGATGCTGCTTCGATCTGCTGGTGGGAGCAGCACTACCAGACCATAATATGGTTCGTTACAGGTGGTTCATTACAATGCTTCGCAGCCATAGCATAGCACTGGTCGTATATTTCTTTTTTTTTTATGTTTATGCTAAAGCTTAGAGGTTACCCTTTGATGCGAGAGCCTTGGCGGGGAGGAAATGAGTGTAGTGGAGCTGATATGGGATGAGGTTCAAAGAGGTACCGGTGTACGTTTCGATTAAACTTTTACATATCTTATCTGCAGGGGAAAACCAAAGTTAGTAGGTTGTTCCACATTCGTGTTGTTCTGGATACAAATGAATCATAGAATTTAACGGTACGAGTACAACTACTACTGCGCTCAAAAAAATGAGGATGGACACGGCAGGCTAGCCGGGTGTTACACGAATTAAGAGCAAGCTCAGGAATAAGAAAACGGCGGTTGTAGCAGCGATAGAAAAGTGATAAACAACCGACATTTCGCCGGTGTTCAAGCGGCTCCATATCATCGCCAATAAGCTTGAAGGCTTTCTGTTGAACTTTGCCTATAGTAATGCGGATAGGGCAGTTCGACCTGTGCCTGCCCATATGTGGGAATTGTATTTGAGTGTCGGTCTTATGTGGGCCTAATAATTTTGCGCCAAATTAGATGGTGTAAAGTATCTTTTACATCGATTCATGAAACCCAGACACTTCATTGCATTTTTTACAATATAGAAGATGTGGTTCTGATTAGACCAGTTTAGTTTACTAGATATATTTATACCGAGTATGTTCAATGTGGGTGAATCAGTAACGCTGACACCATCGACAAGAATGGGTTGGGCGATAGATGGGGCACTTCGTTTATTGGAAATAAGACAACATTGAGTTTTGGAGGCATTAAACTCTACTCGATTCGCTTTCCCCCATGCAGTAATTTTTGAAATATCTCTTTTTAGTGAGTCAGACATGCGATCTCGGTTGTCAGATGTAGCATTTTGGCAAGAGTCAGCTGCAGAATATAAATAGAATCAAGGGAGTTGTCATCTGCAAAACTGTCTATTGGGTTTGATGCCACACTTAAGAGATCGTTAATTAACAGAAGAATAAGCGTTGGTGATCGGACGGTACCTAGAGGGACCCCTGCGTTGGTGGTATGGCAATTCAATTTAACTCCATCAAAGACGACTCGAAGCGACCGAACGGGGAGGAAACTTCCAATCCATTCAACTAATTTCGGGTCCAGACCAAAACCCTGGAGTTTAGCTAAGAGAGCCGGATGCCAAATTCTGTCAAAAGCCTTCGAAATGTCGAAGGCAATGATTTTAGCTTCACCAAATTGATGAATAGTAGTCCGGATGGCGCAACGGTTAGCACGTTCGCCTTCAACGCACTGGGCCCCGGTTCGATTCCGGGGATTTACGTGTCGGACTATGAGCCCACTCAGCTGTTTGATGAGTACCCATTATGGGGTAAATAACTCGGTTGAGCGTGTTGCTGATCACATACCTCTGCACAAAAACCGTCACGATCTAGAAAATGAGATGATGCTAACTCATCTCGAGGCCGTGGTTCAAATTGGACTGTTGCGCCAGTTATTTATTTTTATTTAAATTGATGAATACATCATCTTTCGGCGCGAAGACCGAAAACCGTATTGTCGATCGCTAATGAGATGGTGTGAATCAAGATAGCTCATTAATTGGTTGTTAACAAGGGTTTCAAAGACTTTTGACAAAACCGAAGTCAATGTCGATAGTAAGAGGGATCACATGCTTCACCTTTTTTGGGGATTGGTTGGACATAGCTACCTTCCATGTTAATGGAAACATCCCTGTCGAGTAGAATAGATAGAATACTTTTAGATGATGCTTCTGCGCTGCGCCAATCGCCTGGCATCACCTCGTCCTCCCATACTCGCAGGTGTAATTGATGTATGGTACTAGACCCGTTCCACCGAATTTTCGCAGTTCAGCTGGAATCTCGTCAGCGCCCTCCGCTTTATTTCGTTTTAGTAACCGCAACGCGAGATCAACTTCCTCTACTGTCGGGGGTTGTATGGGTGGGCCTAGATCAACAATATCGTCGAGAGCTTCTTGTGTGGGGATGTTACAATAGATGGTAGGTTCAGAAGCTCTTCAAAATAAAAGGTCCACGTTTGTTAATGCCATCGGTGTCGCTGATGATGTTTCCATCCTTGTCCTTACAAAGACTAGTCATGGTATGATACCCGTTCTTAATTGTATTTCCTAGTTTGTACGCCTGTCTGGTGTTCCTATTAGCTAAGTTTTCATTAATATTCAACAACTGCTCGTCAAAGTATTTACGTTTCTAACGTCTAATTATTCTCTTCATTCTATTCATATTTTTCTCTTCTGGCTCTAGTTTCTCGTTGAATCCAATGTCTATAGGCCTCGTTTTTCGCGTCAAGTGAATTTTTGCATTCTTCGTCGAACCAGTAATTTCACGCTCGCAGGGTTTTATATCACACGACCTTCTCTGCGACATCTGTGATGGTACCCTTGAGTTCTTCCCAGAACCCATGGACGCCTGTGTTGCTGATGTTGTGTAGCATAACCGATAGTCTTTCCTCAAGGGCGGTAGTATACGCCATTGCCGTGGCATCGCTCAAAAGCTTACCAACCGCAAAGATATGGGGGGGCGGGCTGATTCTCGATTGGTGCACTGAGGAAATTCTACATCTGTAGGTCGTCTTCACCAAGTGATGATCTGAGTCGCAGTTTGCTCCTCGATAAGAGCGGACTGCCATCACACTAGACGCCCATCTCCTGCAGATGGGGACGTGATCAATTTGGTTGACGGTTTGTGCGTCTTGGGACTTCCAGGTCTGCTTGTGAGTGCGTCGATCCGGGAAACACGTAAAGCTTACGACTAGATTCCTACTGCATGCGAAGTCGATAAGTTGCTGGCCGTTGTCGTTACATTCTTCATGGAGACTGTGGTCTGCGGTGATCCCCCGGTGCCAACTTTCATTTCCGACTTTCGCGTTAAAGTCTCCCAGCAGCAATTTGACGTCGTTTGTTGGAAGTGAGTCGAAGAGAGTGTCAAGGCTGGCGTAGAACTCGTCTTTTACTGCGTCTTCTTTAACTTCAGTGAGGGCGTGCACATTGAAGACCCAGAGATTGAAGAATCGAGTCTTAATGCGAATCGCAGCCTTTCAATTATGGGTTTGAAGTCAGTAATATGCGGTTTAAGGTTATTATTCACTATAAATGCTACTCCAAACTGTTTCTGGCCCCATGGTTTGCTACTTGTAAAAATTGTGTGCGATTTCTTGTCATTGTTCTCGCTGCCCAGCCAATTTGTTTCCTGCAGTAATGCTCGGTTTGTACTTTTCGACCTGTTGAAGGAGGGCCTTCTCGGCCCCGGTTTGTTCAGGCAGCCTACACTCTAGGATCCGAAAGAATAATCCTTTAGTCGTTTACGATGTCGTCGTTGTTGATCCGCCCAATCGGAGGCTTTGTTCCAGATTTCTTGACGTGGAGTGGTTTTTACAAGGACGAGTTGTCAGCACATCGCTTAACCCCATTCAGGAAATGGCCTCGGAAGATAGCTGCTTCAGATGGTTTTATAAACGTGCTGGAGTTCACACAATTATGTTGCAGGTCCAACTACGCAAGTCATTCCATCCTACTTAACCTAAAACACTTAGGTGTTGGTCAGCCATTCTTCAGCTATCTGCCTTTTTCCAAACTGTCTTATCGCTAAGACATTGGCCGTCAGCGATTTGATACACTGCCGTTACCAGGGGGCGCCCACGTGGAGGACTATGGAAAAGGTCTTATGCCCCTTCAGAACAGACCAGAATATGGTTCATTGCAATTGCGAGAAACATCGGGTGCTTCGCAAAGCAAATGCGCTGTTCACAACGGCTAATAAGCCCTCGTCAACCCTTCGATATATGTAATACCTAGCGCGAGTAGTAGGCAGATGTAGAATATTGGTTTCACAAAATAAGGTACTATAGTCAGGAAGCTATAATCAATGTGCCAGTAAATAAAGTTTTGGGAACCTAATTTTCAAGTCGCTAAAAAGCAATTCATATGAAAATGAAACGATTCCGGCTCGTCGTACATTTTCGTCCATTTCACGTAACCCTATACCTCCAATTTCACTGTTGATATATTTTTTGGCAAAGGATCAGCGCTCACATAGAAAAGGTGAACGAATGTCAGACAGGCCACAACAAGTTGAAGAATTAGGGAATTTTGCTGCTAACAATGGTATGCGGTGAATTCAAAAGCAAATAGTTCAAACAAACTGGATATGGTCGTCCTTGCCTTTCGCTGTGCTACGCTCAACCGACATTTTACAAAATACTTGTGGAATAAAATTGTTGAACGGTAGAACATAGTTATGCTCCGCTCTCGCGCTAGGAATTCTATTAAAATCAAATATTCGCGAAGAAGTTGCTCCAAGTGAATGAAAAACGAGTGGCAGTGGAGATGGAGAGTACAAAAGTTCGTTGGGATAATGAGAAAGAGAAAAGAAAAAATACTCGGACTGGTGGATTTTTTTCGATTGGATTCTTCTTTGCGTGGTGGACCAGGACCTGGGAGGATTGGACGAGACCAAGTGCAATAGGTTTGGCACGAATTCGAAAAGTTTCATAATTGCTGAACTCTGCTGGTTAAACATCGTTGAAAATGCTAAACGTGCTTTGTGCCGGCATGAAGAGTTTCAGTGGCCGAAATTGGAATGCAATGGTATGATCCTATGGGGAGGAATTTTATTTCGATTGTGCGAATCTTTATAAGTAGGACTGAGCTATTGGATGGTGGAGAAGGATATGGTGTGGGCGAAAGATATGGAAATCGGTTGTTTAAAAATAGCAGAATCAATATTATTTTGATAATAATTGATGATTTGGAATATACATACGATTAGTGTGTACGAATATAAGTGAGCAAAGACAGGAGATATATGTATGTATAAATGGTTGATAATAATGGTACAGCAGTAGAAAGCAAAACAAGTCTGCTTGATATCCTAGACTTTATAAGTAGGTATATGTAATATACCCTATGTTGTTTTCGTCACGACGAAAATATGTAACATCTTAAATGAGGCTCCGGAGGTGTAATGAGCAAGGTGGTCACCAGATGGTGTTCTTGGGGACGGAGCCGGGAGTTTGCCGAGAAGACCGTGAAGGTCCGGCGACGCTAAAAGCGAATGCTCCTCAACGAGCTGAGCGGCGGCACATGCTTGTTCCAGCTCAGTTCGGGAGATGTGAGCGGGGTTTTTGCCCGCTCGTTGCCCCAGCCATTACATTGATAACATTTATCATGTGCCTTGGGGGTAGACGAAACAACAAAGGATAAAACTGGGTCCCACTGACCCAAAAAAAACTAGTAAAGATGCAGGCAATGGCCGTCGACCGGCTCATGCTACACGCTCCGGGCCCTAGTGTTGCGGACCCTTGGCCTCTTAACCCAATGTATAAAATGAACCCAACCAACGAGGTTCCGTGGCCAGCAAATGTTTGAACCTCCCATAGCGGAATTAAACATGAGGCTTTCACCTCATGTCACAACCAACCTGAACGGGAAATTGGGGAGGGTTCCTTAAAGGAAAGCCATCATTTTCAATTCAATACATTTTAAAGTTATTTATTCCATACGAAACACCGAAACACTAAAAGGATAAAAATAAAAATACGAACAAAAAAAATTCATGGAAACTAATGTGAAAAAGAAGGAGTGGCAAAGAAATTAAATATTTGTAAAAAAAAACAAGAAATAAACTAACAAACTATTGAATCAATAAATTTTAAGCACACTTACCCCAGATTCGCTGTGGCCACCGCTGAACCGGAGTAGCTGCAACTAGTTATCATAAATGCCAAAATAAGAAAAACTAAGAATTTCAACAGCAAAAAAAATGAGAAAAAATAAAGCCAAAGGCAAGCAAACAAGGACAAAAAAAAACGAATTTAATTTGACTCGAAAGACCGGCGGTAACACTAACGTTCTGTAGCAACCGCAAACTCTAGACCACAGCTGACATCTACCGTACTTGATGTTGTTCTCATTGTAACACAGTGACAATCATCGATGGCCGCACTCTCATTGCCAAACTTAAGCCGCAACACATCAATAAATCGCAAGTTACTCCATAGGGACATAAGAAAGCATCGTGCAGACGGTCGACTGGTCTACAGCTCCTGGAGCCGGTAGGGGAATTCACCACAAGTACCACAGAACCGGCAGACACAACAGGAGCAATCCATCCACCTCATATCAGAGCCCGATGATGAATCCAGCGACTGTCTACGTCGTTCCGTTGCCATCCGCGATCACAAACACAATCGCGATTGACATGCAGCCTCTCAGAAGCCGGCATTCGTACTTTATATGCTCCGCATCCAACACAGTATGCTATTTTTTCTTCGCGCAACACGGCACGATACAAATGTTTATCAAACAAACTCCAAATACGGATAGGCGTGTTCCGTTCCAAGAACTTCTAAGTTATAATGACTTTTCACGAATCGCGCGTCTCGACGGCTCCGTCTGGAGACGGCCATCCATACTCTCCACATTCAACGCGACCGTCACAATAATCCGAATCCCGACCCAGGCGTTTTTTTTTTTTTCTCAAGCTATTATTTTCACAACCTCACCGATGGTATTGGCGGGTGATGAGCTACCCTTCCAAAAAAAAACCGCCCGATCACGATGGAGGGTGACAAGCAACTCCTCTTTTGGCGTCAACACGCACCAACCCTCGCCAATGTCGTTCCGGGGTAATTCGCCACTCCCCAGTTGACGGCTGTCCACGCGCGTCATCAGCCACTCATCCAAACTGAAGTTGCCGCCGAGTGACAATGGTGAGCGCGAAATTATTTTTAAAAAAAAAGTAACCATTACAGAGGTATAGCAATGTACCTATATATATATAAGTGATCAGGGTCACCTCCTGATTCGACTTAGCCAACTCTGTCTGTCTGTCCGTCTGTCTGTCAGTCCATTCGCACGATAACTTTCGATAGAATGAAGCTAGAGCCTTGAAGTTTTGGTCAAATGTTGGTAGTATGATATAGTTGGTTGGTATTAAAAATGGGCATGATCAGGCTAAGAGAAATATATCTACGAGATGTGTTCAAAAAGTAAGGTGACTTTTCACATGTTTTCTTGGGCAGCGTACATTCGATTATCGATTTTTTGTTGTTATTTTAGTACACATGTCCCTAATATATGTTCACAGTTTCAAGTACATAGCTTACTTCGTTTCTTTTTAACAGATAAAAAGGTTAGACGTGTTTTGTTGTGCTCGGATATTTTCTATTATTATAAAAAATGGAGCAAAGAATTTGCATCAAATTTTGTGTGGAAAATGGAATCAAGTGCTCTAAAACACTTGAAATGTTGACAGTGGCGTACGGTGAGTTTGCTCTAAGTAAAAAATATGTTTAAAAGTGGTACAAACTCTTTCAAGATGGCCGAGAAGATGCCAACGACGAACCTCACTCTGGACGCCCCAGCATGTCAACAACAGAAGATATCGTCGAAGCTGTGAAGAAAATTGTTTTTAAAAATCGTCGAATTACCATAAGAGAAGTTGCTGAGGATGTTGGCATATCAATTTGCTCGTGTCATGCAATTTTTTCGGATGTTTTGGGCATGAGACGTGTGTCAGCGAAAATTGTTCCGAAACTTCTGAATTTTGATCAGAAGAACCGTCGCATAAGCATCGCTTTTTTGGCCAAAAACAAGACGACAATCATACCTCAGCCACCATATTCACCGCATTTGGCCCCCTGCGACTTTTTCCTGTTCCCAAAACTAAAAAGACCTATGAAACGATTGATGAAATAAAAACTGCATCGCTGGAGGAGCTCAAGGCTATACCAAAAAGTGCTTAAGAGACGTGCTTTGAGGACTGGAAAAAGCGTTGGCACAAGTCCATTGTATCTGAGGGGGATTACTTTGAAGGGGACAATATAAATATTGATGAATCAATATACAGTGGCGGACAAAGTCTACGACAGCACCTTATATGAGGTTTTGGTTAATTGGAAGCTTTAATCAAAAATCCGTTGATGCACATTTTTTCAGTAACGTAAATATATTTATAAAAAAAACGAAAACAAAAACTTTTCTTAACAAATTTAAAGGGAAATCCATAAAAACATAAAAAATTGAATGGACAAAAGTCTACGGCAGTCAGTGCTGGCTAACTTATACACAAAAAATTTCTAACTAAACCTAACTGTATTTCTTCGAAATTTGTTTATTTGATCTTACTGCCATTCAGTACATGTGCGGCTGCAACTCTACTATAGGTTTATCGCTAGTTTCGAACTGTAAGGACCGCAAAATGTCATCGTGAAAAGAAATTTCTAGTGATGTCCGAAATTTGATCGTCCAGTATAAAAAAGTGCTCGGAAATTGCGAAATAACTGAAACTAAAACGAAGTTCTGTTTATACCATTATCAAAAAATTTTAAAGCAGTGGTTCCATTGAAAATAAGCCGCGAACTGGCCGACCGAAAAAGCTTTCACGCAGAGACATTAGTTTAATTTGAAAAGAAGTGAACGAAAATCCAAAAATAAGCGCTCCAGATTTGGCGAAACAAGTAGCTGCGGTAAGGAAAAAGGATGTCCATGCAAGAACAATCTCGAGAGCATTAAGTTTTAATGGGTTTCAAAGCAGAACTTCACGTAAAAAAAAACATTAATATCCGCAAAAAACCGACTTCTGCGGCTAGAGTTCGGCAAGACCCATATCAACAAGGACAATGATTTTTGGAATCGAGTCCTTTTTACCGATGAGTTGAAATACAACATGTTCGAGTGTGATGATCGCAGTTAAATATGGAGAAAAAAGAATACGGCATTAGAGACCAAAAATTTGATTCCTACTGTCAAGCACGGTGGAGGTAATGTTATGGTTTGGGGAGCCATAGCTGCATTTGAGGTCGGCAGATTGGCTTTTGTTGAAACTACTGTGGACCGCTATGTTTACAAGAGCCTGTTGGAACAACATTTAAGGGCATCAATTGAGAAGTTATGACTTGGAGGGAGCTAGATTTTCCAAAAGGACAATGATTCGAAGTACACAGCACTTTTCGTCAAGAACTGGTTGTTGTACTACGCTCCCAGGCAGCTGAATACGCCTCCCCAAAGTTCGGATTTATACCCAATAGAACATGTATGGGATATATTTTTTGGGGGATATGGGGATATATTTTTTCATAAAAATATAAAGTCACCTTACTTTTTGAATACACCTCGTATAACTCTCGATTAAATAAACATGAAAAGCTCTAGCTTTGGTGAATTGCTCATCAGGGTAATCTAATACTCTCCCGAAAAAATAAAATGAAAACCAACTGTAATTTTCTTACAAAGAGCCCCGTACTACCCTACTTTTCATGTTTTTTTTGTCTATAATTCTTGAATCAATTGACGTAGACACCTGATTTTTGGCATGTAACCCTGAGGTGATCCACGATCACGTCAACGACGACGTTCGACGTTCATGGCCATGGATGTGCAAGCTGTAGTGACTACTGTAGAAGTTTACGTGATGGGGACAAGAAAGAGTGTATCTTGGATCCCGCTTCTTCATTGAACTGGATGACGTAGCTTATGCTGAATATCCAAATTCAATCATTTTATTGGAAGTTCTGTTTGATGATAAGGATTATCGACTAATGATTTTCTGTTGGTAACAAAACGAAACCTATTGAAGCTGCAGTCCATGCGTGGCGTGTTAAATACAGCAGCCTAGGTCTGTGCGATTAATCGATTAATCGTATGATAATCGATTATTTCTGATAATCGATTAATCGAAAGATATGATTAATCGATTAATCGAAGAATACGATTAATTGAAGAATACGATTAATCGATTATGATCATATTCGGATACGATTAATCGTATTTTTTCGATTTATCGATTATAATCGATTATGATCATATACGGATACGATTAATCGTATTTTTTCGATTAATCGATTATGATCGATTATGATCATATACGGATACGATTAATCATATTTTTCCGAATAAAGGTATAGAGTATTTTGGCGAGAGGATTATTGAGCAAGGCAGCCAATGGTGTAGAAAATGTACATATCTTTTATTGGCACTTTATATTTTTTGACAATGTATCTTTTTTGTGTTTGCGATTTGAAATGCAAAACATTTGAATGAAAATTACGTATGACGCGCAGGTTGTGGCTATGCAATGAAGGATTTTTGAATGTACGTGAAGTGAATACACGTCTTCATGGGAATGTACTAGACTACTGTTGATGGCCTTTTACGTCCTTTGATAATGAAAAGGACATTCTCGGCAATGTACAATAGTGTTAAGTAGGCAAGATGGATGTCATAGGAATCCTGGTGAAGAGGCGAATGCTCTGGAGTAGTGTAAATTGCATTTCGAGTTCCCTGGTGGTGGGAAAAGGACATTCGTGGCAATGGAGTAGAATATAGGCACCATGGGTGTTACAGGAATCGTGGTGAAGAGCCAAATGCTCTAGAGTATTGTAAATTGTATTTCGAGTCCTTTAGTGGGGAGAAAAGGACATTCATGGCAATGGAGTGGAATATAGGCAAGATGGGTGTCACGGGAATCGGGGTGAAGAGGCGAACGCTCTCGAATAGTATAAATTGCATTTCGAGTCCTTTGGTGGGGGAAAAGGACATTCTTGACAATGGAGTGAAATATAGGCAAGATGGGTGTCACAGGAATCGTGGTGAAGAGCCAAATGCTCTAGAGTAGTGTAACTTGTATTTCGAGTCCTTTAGGGGGGAGAAAAGGATATTCATGGCAATGAAGTGGAATATAGGCAAAATGGGTGTCACGGGAATCGGGGTGAAGAGGCGAATGCTCTCGAATAGTATAAATTGCATTTCGAGTCCTTTGGTGGGGGGAAAGGACATTCTTGGAAATGGAGTGGAATATAGGCAACATGGGTGTCATAGGAAACATGGAGAAGTGACAAATGTTCTAGAGTAGTGTAAATTTCATTTCGAGTCCTTTGGTGGGATGAAAAGGATTATTCATGGCAATGGAGTGGAATGTAGGCAAGATGGGTATCATAGGTATCGGGGTGAAGGGGCGAATGCTCTGGAATAGTGTAGATTGCATTTCGAGTTCTAAGGTGGTGGGAAAAGGACATTCTTGGCAGTGGAATAGAATATAGACAAGATGGGTGTCATTGGAATCATGGTGAGGAGGCGAATGCTCTGGAGTAGTGTAAATTGCATTTCGAGTCCTCTGGTGGTGGGAAAAGAACATTCTTGGCCTTGGAGTGGAATATAGGCAAAATGGGCGTCGTAGGAGTTGGGGTGGAGAGGCGAATGCTCTCGAACACTATAAATGCCATCTCGAGTACTTTGGTGGAGATAAAAGGATATTCTACTCAATGGAGTAGAATATAGTCAAGAAATAAGTGAAATGGAGACAAAAGGTTGACATTGCTAACACAAGGTTGGGGGAGGAGCGCTGAATGCGAATCTAAAGTTGAAACTCCCAAAAACCAAAAACAGAAGGATATTTTCAACCGTCACAATTTTTTCATAAACACGGCGTATCTTGCTGAAAAACCTGATAGGAGGTAGTTTGGTTCGCTGATTGGGAATGTGCAAATTGCAAAAATTCCGGAATAGCCACACATGTTTCGATTTTACTGCAATACCAATGGAACTTGTAGTCACACTTTCAACGCAAAATGATGCCTGCGGTAATAAGATATATTTAAAATAGCTTAAAAATATAAAATAAATAACTGGCGCTACAGTTCAGTTTTGAACCAAACCAAAGTCAACATTATCTCTTTCACTAAATTTTGGCGGTGTGTTTTGTGTAGAGGTGTATTACCAATTTTCAGCAGCACGCTCGGCCGAGCTGTTTAAATGGGTACTCATTTAATAAGATTGGTTGGGGAAAGGCAGGGTCTGGATGTAAGACAGCTCGTCTCCTATTGACATCGTACACTACAACCCCTCGGGTTGCAGGCGAAGCTTTCTACTTTTTAGTTTCGTGTTATTATGATACAATAATTTCTAGTACTGCAAAAAAACATAAATGCTGAAAATCTACCTTTGTATGGGCAAATTTATCGATTTATGAAATTGATCGCTTTTTTTTTGTTCTTCACGCATATAACAAAATAATCGATTAATCGAAAATAATCGATTATTTTCAATAATCGATTATAATCGATTATTTTGAATAATCGAACAGGCCTACAGCAGCCCTTAAAGTGAGTTTAGATTTAGCGAAACCACTCGCGAAACTGATGCGAGAGACAAAATTGCACGTAGTGTGAACGTGTTCCTCACCCGAAACTGTCAGACTGGCCACGGGTGAATTTCCTCCCGCAACAGTTTCGCGAGTGGTTTCGCTAAATCTAAACGCACTTTTATACCTAACCTAACCATGGTTCAAATTTCAATAATTTCCCTGACAAGAAATTATTCCGCGCCTTCGATAGACGTATGCACGTATCCCTCTTAAAAACCGAAAGTTGGATAAGTGTAGACATACTGTTACGGTTCCAGGTTGTAAACAAAGTCGGGCCCCCTCCAAATCCGATTTCTGGATCCGCCACTGGTCACCGGCAACACTAGTAGGTGTTTAAAGAATAATGCCCAAGCCAGAATGAACGCAGAATGAAGCAGCAGCGGCAGCAGCAGCAACAACAACAGAGATCTGTCAGCAGCGACAGCGGCGATGACAGGTCTACCTGTTGTTGTTGTTGCTGCTGCTGCATTCCGCGTTCATTCTGGTTTGGGCATAAGACTGAAAGTATTTTATCCCAGTCCAGTACTCCACATCCTAGAGATCTTTTTTTAGTAGAAGTGCCTGGACAAGCTGAAACAATAGCCCGTATCGCATTCGTCTCCGACGATACAAACTGCGTCTCTTTAGTGTGAAAACATACCGCATCAGACAAAACGTTTTTGTCTTTTAAGACAAAAAAACGTGTTTCATTGCACCACACACCAAGCGAAACACAGTGAGACAAAACAAAACGTCTTTTTGTCTTGTTTCGCTTGGTGTGTGTTGAGATAAGACAAAATTAAATTTGCAACGACGACGTCCATAATTTGCGACATTTTACTTAAAATGACCAGCTATTAAGCGGAAACGAATTTTTGTCTTTGAAAGGCAACTGGCCGTCTAGTGGCAACGAAACATGCCTTTCTGTCTTTTCTTGTCTTTTTGTTTCGTTTCAGGCGGTGTGTGTTGCGCCTATTGCAATTTATGCAATTATCGACAACGACGTTTGTCTGAAGCATGTTTGTTTCATTCGGTGTGTGTTGATAATATCCAAAGACATGCATTATCGATAACCAGTCATAAAACGTATCGAGACAAAGACGTTTGTTTTGTTTCGTTTATTTTGGTGTGTGCTGCCTGGTAAGAAGCAATGGTCGGTTGTTTCTTCAGACAGAAACAAACGTTTTGTCTTATGCGGTGTGTTTTCAGCCTTAAACGGTTTGAGAATGCTCAGCTTACCAAAAGTCAGCGAAATTGTTTCAAGTCAATTAACGTAGAACAAAAATCCAAAAATCCAAACCAAACTTCTGGATGATTTATGGAACAAGGCAGGTGGTAAACTGACACTTAACATTCACAACTTACAGAACAGTGGTGGGCAAAATAACTCTTTTTACACATAAGGTCTGACGTTCTGACCCACTCCACTGACCCATGGGGGTGTGGCCCATGTATTTGACTTTCAACTATTTGCCTTTAGTATTGAGTCATTCGCACATTTTGTTGAGTCGTTCAAAATGAACGACACGTTCACGTGACACTCATTACTATGACAGAATGAATCATAGTCGAAGGGGTAAGCGGAGCGCCCTGACCCGAAAGGGTGTGAATAATGCGACCAAAAGCCTATTATCCTGTTGCCCGAAATCGCGAGCTATCCTAGATCCTACTGTTCAGAGCGTGTTCCCATACTTAAATTGCTTCAACTCACTCTTTGTTTGATGAAGCAACATAGCAGTCGTTATTGTTAGGTGTTCATCAACAAATACTCTTCCATCCTTGAGATCTTTCTGTGTCATCTTTGTTGCAATTCCGACGCCGTTGTTTTTTTTCTCTTACTCGATTTCTGATGCATTGAGAACTCTATCTCTAAATATTCTGCGTGAAAATTTAACTACGAGTTTTGAAGTGGAATTTTTGGAATGCGCTCTATAGTTTGCGGAAACCCGCTTATTATAACATCGATGGCTCTCAAATTTGTCGCTAGATTATTGTTATCGACTTTTAATTTTTCACCTTCGAGTTTTAATGAAAAATTTTCTTTTTTTAAAGACTCAATTTCGTTTAGAAGTTCAGATGCTTTTTTAATGTATCAAATTTATCCGACATAAATGATACTGCGCTTTTGACTTCATTTAGTTCGTTATTTGCTCTTTTATGAGTCCATTTTATGTTGGCGATTGTCTATCATGCTTTGCATCATTGCTTCAAATTCCTTTTCAATGTTCTTTTTGCACACATCACACTTCCACGTTTCCCGTTTTTGTCTAAATTTGCGAAGGTTGTCCGGAGTTTTAAGATGTGTGCAACGAGAGTGGACAAAATTTTTGCAAATTGCACACATAATAACATACTTTGGATCTCCAAAATTATTGTGGCGGGAGTGACACTGCATTTCACTATTTGCGGTCATGTTATAATTTTAAAGATAAAATTCGGCCCGGAGTGATTTGTATACACGTCAACCCGTGGTCAACATGGCAGTCCCACGAACTCATTATCATTCTCATTGTGAATAGAATAGACGATTCCAAAACCACTAATTTACAATAGCCCATCTTGTTAGTGATACTTGCAAGTACCCTCAGAATCAAAAATGAAAAGCAATTTAATACCATGTCCTGGTCGTCTCAAAGTGGGTTCCACTCAACGTCAGGAGAAACATTTATTTGGTCTTCCGCACCCAAAGCATAATGTTCTGCAAATCGCTAAATGGTGTAAAGAATTATTGAAGCGTTTCACTCTTCGGGCTTCAATGAAACAGCGGAAGTGAGAGAGGACCTTCATTAATGAACACAACGTGTGCAATGAACATTCTGGAAATCCCATTTAGCTTCGTGACCACATGAATAGAACGCGAGCCGACTTCGACTTCCATTCAAATGGCAAACAGATAATTAAAAGTTTTAAATAAATGATGGTCAAGTGCTTGTTGAAAGCTTCACGTTTTCAATTCGTTTGTTGTTAATTTGGCGCGATGGTCATTCGCAGGATTGTTAAGGCTTAAATACTCGTATGCCGGATGGAATTTATTGAGTGACATCTGATCCTTTTTACTGAATAGGGGTTGTTTCTTAGCTACTGCTTTTTTGGGATCGTCTTCTTGTTCTGGCGTCTTTGGATATTTCATGGAATTATCTTTTCAATCGCTTTTTTGTTAACCTTTCTGTTGCGGGAGGGTATGGTTAAATATTTGCAACCATTCAACTAAATTTTCTGAAAATTCAGTTTTTTTTTTTAAATCTTATCAATCTAGTGAGGAAGGTTATTAGACCAACACGTAGGTCATGCCATGGTAACTGTTTTGCCTCATAAAACAGTCTCGAAGACGAAGTCGCCTATTATACAATATTTTGTCTCACATACTCTGACTTTGCCATAAGAAGGGGCATTCCATTCATCCGGATTTAGATTATAGGCGAATCGTGCGCCATGGATTTAAAATGGCAATACGAAAGCATAAGTGTTTGCTCACACGGGTCGTCTCGTAATCGGTTCGTAATTGGCTTATAATTGGCTCATAATTGGCTCGTTTACAATTCTAACTACAATTCCCAAGTAAATGTATGGAGATGCTGACACGAGTCGTCCATTGGCCGGCACGTAAGCGAAACGATTTGCTTGGGAAGTGGAGTTCGAATCGCAGGCTAGCCGATTACGAAACGACCCGTGTGAGCAAACACTAGGCCGGTTTCACATGGAACGCACGATACACGAGATTCTAGCAGAAAGCTGCAGTGGCGAGCGAGCTTTCATACGAGTGCAATTTAAAATTAATCATCGCACATACAAAGCTCGCTCGCCACTGGTGTTTTCTGCTAGAATCTCGTGTATCGTGCGTTCCGTGTGAAACCGGCCTTAAATCTATCTACCAGACATCAGCGCTTGTACAATATACAGGGTCAGGTCAACGTCAACCCGGAAACCGGTGATAGGCCAAGTGGGGGCAGTTATCAGAAAAGTATAATAAAAAAGTCTCCGTCAATTATTTTTTTGACTTATAGACGTTCAAAAAAGAATTGGAAAAATTCATACCCTGTGATGATTTTTTAAGTACTGTTATTACAAATTTTAATTTTTTTTTTTATTTTTTTTATGAAGCAACCCTGACTAACTGTTCTATAAACCACAATTTAAAAGTAAAAAATTACTGTATTGGTTTTAAATAAAATATGACTTTTTTCCCCAATTTTGTACTCAAAATTATCACTTATCCCAACTTCAACTGACTGCACTGTAAAAAAATATACCACGCGGTTTTGGCAAGTAACTATAAAAGATGGCGCATTTTGTCCAGATTCCAAAATGGTACGACATATGTAGCACATGTAAATTTATGAATGATTTAGTGATTCAGTAACAATTTGATTATAGGACGCATTTAACTGCCATTATGCCATACAGATACAGTGCGCGGGAATATGCTATCATGCATCTTATTTATGGGGAATGCAAATGCAATGCTAGTGCTGCAGCCAGACTTTATCGTGAGAGATATCCAAATGCTGAACGTTATCCGGATCACCAAATATTTATAAACGTACACCAGTCATTCTCAGAGGGTCGAATTCCACACCACATGACAGGAGAGCCAAATTCCATCATGCCCTACGAGGAGGAAGTCTTACAAGCAGTCGAACAAGACCCCAGTGCCTCAGTACGTGCAATTGAATGTAGCACAGGAGTACCCAAAAGTACAGTACAACGAATTCTACGGAGAAACAAGATGCACCCGTACCATGTTCAACGAGTCCAAAGTCTGCTACCTCGAGATTATCCGCAGAGAGTACAATTTTGTCAAACGATGTCGCGTGAGTACAGAGAAGATAAGATCCCCGATTCTTTGACAAAATTCTATGGACCGATGAATCCACATTTTCCAAAGATGGTTACATTAACCTCCACAATTTACACGAGTGGCACATTGAAAATCCACACTTAATGCGGCAAAATAGAGCGCAGCATCGCTTTAAAGTGACTGAAATTTTAAATGGCCAAATTATTGGACCATTCGAGCTTTCGGAGAACTTAAGTGCTGAGACATATTTAGATTTTTTAATGAATCATTTACCCAATTTATTGGAAGACGTGCCACTCAGTACTTTTGCAAATATGTGGTATCAGCACGATGGCTGCCCAGCGCATTATGCCCGTACAGTAAGAGAGTTCCTCGATCGAGAATATCCCGAGAGGTGGATAGGGCGGTCTGGTACAATTTCGTGGCCGGCACGTTCACCTGACCTAAATCCCCTCGATTTTTTTACTGGGGAGCGGTAAAAGAAAAGGTTTACACGAAACAAATAGAAAATTTGGAGGAACTCCGCCGAAAAATTGCGGAAGCCGCTGAAGCCATTAGTTCCGGAAGATTCGCCCGGCTTATAACTCGATCCTTTTTAAGAAGATGTCGTGCTTGCATTGCAGCTGAAGGCAAACATTTTGAACATTTGTTGTAAATTAAAGTTCTAACGTTTAATTGTAAATTGACTTTTTTGTTCAATAAATTACACGTTTGCCTAAATGAGACTATATATAATATACATATTAAGAGATAATATAGGAAGTGTCGTACCATTTTGGAATCTGGACAAAATGCGCCATCTTTAACAGTTACTTGCCAAAACCGCGTGGTATATTTTTTTTACAGTGCAGTCAGTTGAAGTTGGGATAAGTGATAATTTTGAGTACAAAATTGGGGAAAAAAGTCATATTTTATTTAAAACCAATACAGTAATTTTTTACTTTTAGATTGTGATTTATAGAACAGTTAGTCAGGGTTGCTTCATAAAAAAAAAAAAAAAAAAATAAATGAAAATTTGTAATAACAGTACTTAAAAAATCATCACAGGGTATGAATTTTTCCAATTCTTTTTTGAATGTCTATAAGTCAAAAAATAATTGACGGAGACTTATTTTAATATTTTTCTGATAACTGCCACCACTTGGCCTATCACCGGTTTCCGGGTTGACGTTGGGGTTTTGGACACCCTGTATATCTATGGTCCAGACCAACAAATGCACAAACGGACAATCGATACGACCTTTCATTACATGAATATAAAAGACTGGCCGAAAATCAGCGCTACCGACTGTATTGGGATTAGCTCCAAGAAAAAATTATGTCTATACGAATATTCACAGCAGTTGGGAGTTCCTTTTATTATTTGTCTGCATTTTAGTTCTAAATATTTGAAAATTCGAGGAAAAATCCGAGGGGGGGATTTGAAATGCTAATCGCCCCCTATCTATCTACGCCACTGTAGCGTATATCCGATTAATAACGCTGAAAAGATGTTAAGAAAATTAAATTGTGCTAAATGATACTTTATTCCTAAGATAAATTTTAATCGGACATTGAACAACCGGACCTAAGTAAGTTTACGTAAGAATCAGTATTAAATCAGCAGGGGGCGGAAAATCCGTGGAAAAATCAGCATGAATATTTTTCTTGTCAAAAAAACCGTAGAATACAAAGGGCGGCTGTTCGGCAAATTTTTTGAATACATTTTCAGTGATTTTCACACATACTATGAAAGATGCTGCACACCAACAAAGATCTAAAAGGCGTAGGCAACTTTTCTGTATTGGGGGCATTGATTTGGCGCGTAAATTTGAATTAAATTATCGGCAAAAAATTTACTTTTATGTATTCAATGTTCTTGCAATGTACAAATGCGAATTATTTCAGTGTTAATTGTAATTTTTTGTGACACTTGGTTTCATTCTGCACACCAACTTGGTATGCATCTGTAGCTTAGCTCGGGAGAGAATTTGAGAATACAAAAATATTTGGTCCAGTTGTGGGGCTTGAAACGTAGAAGACTGTGTTTCGAGTAGCAAAAAAAATGCCCGGTGCGTTACCGAGCTAAGCTGTAGCACACTAAATTGGTGTGCAGAATGAAACCAAGTGTCACAAAAAATTCCGGCAAAAATGTATTTATCCAAAATGCAGGGGGCCAAGGCCCGACGTCGGGCTGTCGCGCTGCAATGATGATGATGATAGCAACCATAAATCATTCCTGTGACAAAGGTATATTTATAGTAGGGGGATTCATGCTCACGTCGTAAACGTCGTGTTTGTAAACTTCTGTCATTTTACTTTGGAGATGACAGAAGTTTACGACAAATACGACATATACGACAGAGAGCGTGAATCCCCCTTGTATATTTGGAGTATTTTCATCGTGGCTACATTGACTAGTATTTTTTTTTTTGGATTTTAACGAAAGTCCATGACAGATTACATCCTGGTCCGCGTCCAAATGGACGCACGGTGAGACGATTTGATGTCGTGCAAAATACCGCATTCTTACCAATGTAAAGTTGATAGTTTTGGGCTTGATTTAAAATGGATTGACCTTTCAAACTAAGTATTAAATTTTTTCCGGTCCGAGAATTCCCCGCTGTCATAAAAAGGATAGATTGAGGACTAATGCGAAAAATTGAATACTTAGAACTTGAGTTAACTCGATCATATTCTGAGGTTCCAAAGCACCTGTCGAGAAGAAATTATATTACGTCTACACTATAGCCAGATTGCTTCACCTGCGGCTTAATCTGGGTGTGGTGAATTGAAAATCGTATGCATTTGACAGTTTCAGATGCATTTCAGCTGGCACAGATGAAATAATTTAGGTGTAGTGTGAACGTATACTAATATAACCCAAATGATTTACATACAAAAATTTTTTTTAAGATATTAACTGACATTTTATTGCAATGAAAATTCCATGTATTTAGTACAAATGCACCACCACCTGCATCTAAGGCCCAACGTCGGGCTGTCGCGCCACAATAATGATGAGTACAAATGCACATACATGCTACTACCATTTGCTCCGATGCTGATTTGATGAACGATGTTATCAATGATTCTGCATTTTGCATATCATCATCATCGTGGCGCAACAGTCCGACGTCAGGCTCTGGCCGCCTAGATCCTTGTCCTCCAATTATCTCGGTCACGAGACCGCATCATACAATCTTAAAAGCCCAGTAGTTGCTCGGCGTCAGCATACACTGAGCTCTCCCAATGAGCTCTCGATCTTCCTGGCTCCGTTGACGCGCCGTCCGTTCTTTACTTGTTTAGGCATGCGAACATCGTTCATTCGTTGTACATGTAATGCCCATTGAAGACGTTGTAGTTTGACGATTTTCGAAACTTCCAGCTCATCGTAGCGTTCATACAACTCATGGTTGTACCGGCTGCGCCAGCCATCTCGATCGTAAACTGCTCCGAAAATTTGCCGAAGGACTTTCCGTTCGAACGTGTTTAGCATGTTTTCGATTTTAGAACGGCAGGAACCTAGAATATACATAAATTAGAAAAAAACATTACTTTTATTTAATTGCGAGTGAATTAGTACTTACCGTCATTTACCGACTGTTTATGCGTATTTTCAAACTCCTTCAATTAAAATTATTTAACCACAACGACCTTGTGGTACTATGTATCTTGCGGAAAACTGTAAATATGTAATGTACATTAAAAATTTAATTTCAATATCAAATTTACCAGCCCCCTTAAAAAAATATTTTAGACTACGCCAATGGCACATAACAAAAGACAAAAGTCATTTGGATGACAAAAGTCAAGTCGGCGATTCTTGTTTGCTTACACTGCACCGAATTCGTAAAAAAATGCAAATTTTAAATGAACACCGTGAAAATTTCCAGTTGATTTTAAGGAGACTTCATCACAAATCATATAAATATATACTTACATGTGAAACGATACGCCATTTGGACGTGAATACGTGGTGTTTCCGCGACCCGGTACAACGCACTTCATTATTCGTTTTATGAAAGTTCACGGCAATGACACGCGCTAATTATCGACACATTCACTTTTAAATTCGTTTGGAATCGTGTAATTAATGCCAAATCGGCTAAATACAAGGCGAGAGCACTGGTATTTAGTCGCGAAACTGACGATACGACAAAAACTTTTGATCAGATGGCTTTGGAATGACGTTTCTGTCCAAAGTGACACAATCGTCCAATGACGTTTGTGTCCAAACTGACACAATCGTTCTACAAACTCAAAGAGGGGGAGAGTGACGGGATTACATTTATGTTTCAAACACGTATGGGCTCTGTGTGAAAACCCCCGTTCCATATTATCTTCTAGTTCTTTGGTAGAATACTGATAGCAGTATCAGTAGTAGTATTGTAGTAGACTTGGCAACCGTACCGCATACTGGTTTGAGTTGTTCTTGTAATGAATGCATGGAGATACCCTAAAAGCGCGTTGACACGATCAAACTACGGTTTGAAAAACCACCTACTTGAACATGTCAACCCCTTGTCAAACTGGTTTGATGTCTTGTGCTTCTGTCAAACCGTAGTTGGACGGTGCTCAACTTTTCATCAAATGCTAGTTTGTCAAATCGTAGTTTGATCATGTCAACGCGCTCTAACCTGCACCAGATAATTGTTTAAAAAAAAACACACCTATTCACTTAAATTATATCATCATCGGGGACCTTTCAAATACAATTATTTTCTCACTTTTCCTTTTGAAAACCACTAAACATTACAATTTTAAATAACAAAATATAAAATAATCAACAATTCTACCTAAAAACTTTCCGTCCAAACTCTCAACTCAACGTCACCCTGTTGCTACAATCAACCGACAAATTTCCCTTTTGATGTGCGTCTGCACAATAATTTCCCTTCGCGGGCACAACAAGAACAACTCCACAGTGATTTCAGTTCAGTGTCGTGCTGGCTGTTATCGGGTGACGTTTCTGTTGTAGTCGTCGATTTGTGCTCGTTGGGAACGCGTCGTGTGGAATTCGTGTGTTCGTTGCGTGCGTGTTTTTCGTTTGTCGCGGGTGGTGTAATGTGCCGAAAATCGCAATAAATAGTGCAAAAGTGCATGTGAAGCTTCTTGTGCGACACGTTCGAATAATGGCCAAGTGATGCAAATTGTTGTGTGGTGTCACAGTGTCGGAGAGTTCTCAGTAGTGAGTCCAAAAATTTATTTGGATTGTGTGTGACAGTGACACAGATGTCATTTTGACAGAATGTCCTGCGGTCATGATCGAGTCACGATTATGAAATAAACAACGAAAGCGATGGAATTCGGCTGGCAAGCCGCAGCATTTTGAGCCGGGATTGTGTAAGTGATGTTGACTATTTAGATGCCGAATATAAGGAAGTAGGAACGGTGCATTATTTGGCCAGACAGACAATTGTTGTCAGTCAAGTACGTTCGTGGTTTAGCCGAAAGTAAAGTCAGACTACGGAGGTTCATTGCTTATGATTGTATGTAAGCCACGGTGCGCCCTCGACAGAGATTAGAGGCTCAGAGGCGGCATTCTAGCAAGTCGTTTAATTGTCAGTCGCCTTGAAGGCCTAAAATTGCAAATTCCTAGTGTACACCTGGTCCACAAAAGCGGTAATTCCTGCTATCATTGGCCACGTCCGGCTGGAGCCAAACCTGAGATACCTGGAGAACACTCCACCGCATCAAATCGAATCATCTTCCTTTCACTTCCTCTCACTCAAATCGCCTGCATTCCTTTGGTGAAACATCCGGCGGAGCCAGTTCTCGCGGCCGCTCTTTGTTTTGATTAGCACAGGAAGTTGCTACCACGCCAGCTAAAAAGCTAAGCTAACGAGGGGGCGATTTATTTATGACCGTCAGCTGTCTAAGTAGCGCGCGAAGACGCTATCGATCTCTCGCATTGACACCGGAACGATTCAGGGGCCAGGCTGCGAGCAGCCCACTTCAATTCGCTGGCGACAAGGTCGCAATTTCTGTGCCAAAACGTATGCAAATTTTGTTTTGTTTGGTTTACTTTTTACGTTAATACATACGTAACCGGTTTCTTGTCGCTTTCATTTTCTTCGAAATGAAGAAGCTCACGGCCGGATTCCAATCAACAGATGATTCCACGGGTGGTGTGGTGTTACCTTGTTGGCAATCCATCGACGAATAATTTGCATATCGGATCGCTCAGAGCTGCAACATTTGAATTAGAGTTTGCATTTGTTTGGATAGGCCACAAGTGTTTAACTACGCGATGCGTAGATGCATAGACGCCTTCGATTAAGATAATTTGCGCGCTCGCTCTTTTCCATAACGCACGCAGCACGTCTGCTAGGAAATGGACCACGACAACGTCTTCATGAGGGCATTTAAAATACGCCACATGACGGACAAACTTCTCCACCAAAGCGCAGAATGTAATGCTAATTGGAAGATTTATAATAATTGCCAATGCTAATTTATTCTCTTGTTAGCGTTGAACCATGTTGTGGACGAATCAGATTCACCTCTGGCCGCTTGGATCGAGTTCGTTGTGCCTATTGTCGCAGCTACTTAACAAAAGCAACTGCTAACTAGACAAAAATTAGAAAATATGCGTAAGTTTGGCGTAAAATCCCGTGAACAAAGTGCGTTTTTATTAAAATTTTAGTAGTGGCTGCCTACGTTCAGCCGAAGAAGTAAAGCACCTCTCTGATCCTCACCCCCGATACATACCCTAGATTGTCAAGAACGGCCTTGCCAAATGCACGATGTCTGGTTCTAGCAAGGCCCGGCATTCGCAAAGGAAGTGGGTGAGGGTTCTTTATCATCTTCGTACCCGCAACTTCGGAAATGCGGATCGCAGGAGATACCTAGCCTGATTGCGTGATCCCCGATAAGCAAATGACCGCCATGTGTCTGGGGCATCTCTACTTAATTTAGTCAGGTGTGAGTGTGTTACATGCTATAGTTTTTTACCGTTGTTTTTGTAGTTCTAGCGGTTCATTATAGGGCGTCACTTAAAAACGCCTCCTCGTCTTCTCCCTCAATGTCGCGGCCAAGGAAGAATGCGTCCTCGATGGGGTTTTCCCACAATGTAAAATAATTGGTGTTAAATTGGGGGGGGGGGGGGGGGGGGGGCATCTGGTCATTCAAACAGATGCCCGACGTCATATGGAGTGCCATTGCAAGCGGGGCACGTGCTGTTGATGTTACGATCGATTTGAGACAGGTATGAGTTTAATTTCGAGCACCAGCCAGATCGTAGCTGCGCTAGGGTGGTCCTATTACGCCTTGGCAGCGTAATTTCGTTGGAAGATATGTTTGGTGGACGGGACTGGAGTACCGGGTTGGAGCGAAGGTCTCGGATCGTACCGTCGTGCCTCCTCAGTGTGTATCGATACAATGGCCTTTTTGTATGCTTCGTTATCGAACGCCACCCTCTTGAACCTTTGGACCTCCCTCTCAAGGTTCCTTAGGTTACTTCTGATGCTTCTGGGTGGGGGAATTTTATCCATGAGATGATGGTTAGGATATCCGCTGCGATAACACCCAACAAGATATTGCTTGGACAGTAAGAGGTTGTGTTATTTGGCTGATAGCATGTTGGCTTTCTGGTGACTGTGATCCTGGGAGGACATCAAATGACAGCCCGTCACGGTGCGAAGCGCAGCATTTTGACAGATCTGTATCTTCCCCTAATTACTGTCTTTGAGGTTCTCCGTCCACACAGGTGCAGCATAATTTGCCACAGATCGTCCTATGGCTTTGTATGTTGTAAGCATGGTCTCTTTGTCCATTCCCCAGGAGCTACCGGTGAGAGCATTTAGGAACTTATTACGGGCTCTCATTCGATCGCATACCGAAGAGGCGTGGGCCGATGATGCGGCCATGTTATCGAGGGTTACCCCTAGAATCTTCGGATGGTTGGCTGTGGGGATTGGTACGTTGCCTACGCTTACATCCAGCTGTGTGTTGACCTCCTTGATTCAAGATGTGAATAGGGTTGCTGTAGACTTAGGTGCTGATAACTGTAGGTTATGACTGGCGAAGAAGGTGTTGAGTTCCGTCAGATATCCGTTAATCTTTTCATACATAACCGGGATATTATTGTCCGTAGCTACAATGGAACAGTCATCCTCGTAGGAGATGAGAAGCAGATCATCAGGCGAAGATGGCATACCGGCCATGTAGAAGTTGAATAGGGTGGGGGACAAAACTCCACCCTTGCTTTCCTCTCCTGAAGTTGGACTTTTTGCCTCTAAACTCCGTGGCTGCGCCTGCCAGCGAGATAGTTAGAAATCCACTTCTTCACTTGAGCTGTGAGAGATGAATACTGGATGTCCGATAGAAGGGTAGTGTCGAACGCCTTCTTGAAGTCAAGGGCTACGAGAATTGTTCTGGAACATGAGAGCGTGACTAATTTAGTCCATTGTGGATGCGAGTCGTGATGGCATCTAGGGCTGTAGTCGTGCAATGCATCTTCCTGAAGCCGTGTTGATGGTCGGCAAGTCGAATGTGGGTCTCTATTATCGGTTTGAGTAGGGCGTCGAAGGTTTTCGAAACTGGGGAGAAAAGAGAGATTGGACGGTAGGACTCTCCCAAGTTGGCCTTCTTACCGGGTTTTAGTATGGGGCTTATTTTTCCGGTCTTCCATACTTCCGGTATCACTAACGACGATAGTGATAGGCTTAGTGAAGTGTCGTCGTTAAGTACTCAATAGCTGGTCCAAGTGTTTCAGCATGGTCATTGATATGCCGTCAGGTCCTGATGCCTTGGTGTTGTTAGCCTCCTTAATAGCTTTAGCTACTTTGCTTAGGGTGACCTGAAGCATTTGGTCCACTGCTAAATTGCGGATGTTCCTTCGGATTGTGCGCTTGAGCTTGTCGATGGATGGGGTATCGACTAACTGCCGATTGAAGTGGTTGTACAACCTTCACACATTTCCGTGATGTTGTTCCCTGTTGTCAGAATGCAGCAGTCTTCAGCATAGGAGATAATTTCGATTTCTTCAGGTATGGTGTCGGGAGTCCAGATAGATAAAGATTGAACAAGGAGGGAGATAGAACTCCGCCTTGTGACACACCTTGCTTCATCTTCCTTAGCTTCGATTTCTTGCTCCTAAATTCAGTGTAGGATTGCCTGCCCGCAAGATAATTGGCAATCTATTTGGTTATTTGCGTTGGAAGCGATGTACAATTTAAGTTAGACATAGGTGCTGAGTGGCTGACTGTGTCGAAGGTTTGCAACAGGACAAATACCACCAGAATTGTTCTGTGGAATGGACGAGGTTGATTGAGACCATTGTGAATGCGACACGTAATGGCATCCTGGGCCGTCGTCGTACTGTGCATCTGTGATTCGCAAGCTGGTCGTGGCCTGCAAGAACAGGGTGGATGAGTGCTTCGAGCGTTTTGGCAACTGGTGATAGAAGTGTGATGGGACGATAGGACTCCACGAGTCTCGCTTTTTTCTCAAGTTTCAGGATTGGAATTACTCTCCCTTTCTTCCAGAGTTCCGAAATGATTAGTGATGTGATGGATAGGTTAAATGTAGCCGTCAGATATTCGATAGCTGATAAGTCGAGGTGTTTGAGCATTGCCATAGAGATTTCATCAGGTTCCAAGGCTTTTGAGTTATTCGCCTTCTTTATAGTTGCAATAAGTTCGTTCGTGGTGAAGACAGGTATGTTGTCTGCGGTTCGGTTATGTATCTTCCTGCGGATTATGTGCTTAAGTCTGTCAGGTGAAGGATGTTCAGTAAATTTTTTATTGAAACGACTTTGCGCAGTGGGTAGAGGGTCGCTAATTGAATTGTCTCCGAACTGGATGGCGATATTCCCTTTCTGTTTTAGTAGATTACAGAGAGCACGGCCTGTCTACCATAATTTGCTCACACCCGTCGTTGGGTTACAGTTATACAGATGGGTACTCCGTGCTCGGCTACTATTCTGTTAATTTCACAGTTCACTTCGGGAATTCTGGAATCGTCTGGGTTTGTGCTGCTGATTCTGTCTCTCTCGTCTGATAACCTGGCGGCTGAGGAGGGAAAGTTAGGACGAATTTTCGGAATGCGTCCTGCAAGAAGGAATTTCTCTGCCGCTTTATTTAGAACTTTCCTGATGTCGGATTCAGCCTTACGTACGTCGGTAGGAGTTGGCAGCGCGAGGAATTTAGCATTGGTATATTCGGTGAACCCACTCCAGTCAGCCTTATTGTGGTTGACAAAAGTGCGATGATCGGCATATACGACATTTTTCGGTTTGTCATGCCTTATCACGAATTGGTAAATGGTCCGAGGTGTATATGGACCCATTGAGCTTCATTTATGAGGCACTGGCAATCGTGATGTCTGGAGAGCTGGGACAGGTACCGACAATACGAGTGACGAGTGACAACACACCGTCATTCAATGTACAGAAATCTGAAGCGGGAATTTGCTCTGTTATTGAGATACCTACGTCGTCGTTAAGATGCGAGTGCCAGAGTTCATGGTGAGCGTTAGAGTCACCAAGTAGGAGACGGTTTTGAGCAGTGAGGAAAGTGTTGGTATTTGCATGGTAACCCGTGCGACAACTGGATTCCGGTGGAATATATACGAGCATGTTGTAAATTTCATTGAACCGATGCCCTTTTTAAATAAGAATCTTCAAATTTTACGATTTTCTTTGGAACCCAAAACTTTTTACATCCAAACAAACCCCCATCATAATCAAAATAATTAAAAAGGTAAATAGCACTGAGAGGAATATAAGGAGACGAAATCACCATATAATGTACACTAAATTCTATGAAGTAATTCCACCACATACGATCTTGTAACAAGTAAACAGATTAACACATGCCCTTTTCCCCGAAACAACAACAAATATAGTCAACGTACAAGTTGTCAAACTCCTTTCGTCTTTCTACTCCACCTGCCCTTTTCATATAGTCAGCCAAAAAATTGCTTCATCTCTCTCGCCCAATTTCACTTCCTTTTATCGCTCCGTTGTTATTATTATTTTGTGATTTGGAAGTGTTTTTTGTCTATAAACCTTGCATGAAAATTTTGGAGGGAGTACGCCGAACTGATATAGATTGTTTCCACATTTTTCGCCCTCGTATTAAGACTTCTCTCATAGATGTTATCTTTCTGTTAAAATGTCATCTATTGGATTGCAAGCTAAATGGATGTTTCATTGAAAGGGGAGCTAAACGCAACTCATGGAGGACTTTTTGCGAAAGGATAGAAGGATCCTGCGAGACCTCGCGATTTCGTAAAATGCTGGCGTCAAATGGCTTCTTACAAAAGCTAGATGGATCCTGGACGTCTTCAAGCAAGGAAACTATCGAGTGTCTGCTTGACACGCATTTTCCTGGCAGCGCGATTGTGATAGTGCATCTATCCTTTCTCGAGAGAAGATTATGTGGGCGATCTCTAGCGTCGAATCTTTTAAATCTTCTGGACCCGCCGGCATCATTCCGGCGGACTTGCAGCAATGTTCGCATATTTTATATCTTTGGATAGAAGTATCATAAAGGCTTGCGAGTTGGAAACTAATTGAAAGACTAATTGATGTCTATCTGTGGAGCACCATTCCGTTACGCTCTTAATCTGTGTCACAGCATGCGTATTGGAAGGGTAGATCGGTAGGACGGCTCTGCACTCTCTGGTTGGTTTTATTGAGAAATCCCTTGATCAAAAGGATTAGGTTAGGTTAAAGAGGCAGCTGCGCATAAACACAGCACACATAGACCACCACTCGGTCCGTTGTGATACCTCATAGGCACAAAACGCCATGTGAGCCTAGTCGTCAAACCACCCGGATCTGTCAATAAAACGATGCAGATGACCAGTATTTACGTTCTTCAGGTCATTGAGGTCAATCAAGTAGAGGAAAACTAAAATATCCTCTCTTCTACCGGCCAGAGCAGGCAGGTGCACAGGAAGCGATGTATTGTCTCTTCCGGTTCTTCGTTCCCACAGCTTCTTCAAAAATCATTGTATGGAAGCCAGAGACGGAGACACCTAGCCTGCTCACCTATCAGGCAATGCCCCGTGATGATCCCCACAACCTTTCTCAGATGCCTTCTCTCTAGCATCAGCAACCCTGAGGAGCGGCCAGGATTGAAGTGCGGTAAAATCTGGCTCGTAACATTGCAGGTATTACCATTTAGCCATCCGATATTAGCACGGCTTATAGCGTTTACCTTAATTAGCTTCTTGCATGCTGCTCTAGGCGTTTTGACATTGCGAAAACTCCAATCGAACCCCCCACCTTGGAGGGCACAAGACTGGCTTTCACCAATAAAGTAAAATTTCTAGGTCTCATCTTTGACAGGAAGTTAAAATGGAAGCTTAATGTTGAAGAACGGTGGAAAGGGCTACTACTGCACTCTACTCGTGCAGGAAGGCCATAGGCAAGAGCTGGGGCCTGCAGCCGAAAGTGGTATATTGGTATTAGTGTGTGGAGGACTACACTCAGACTAGCGGCCTACTGTGATACGCTAGAAAAGGTACAAAGGCTGGCTGCGCTGGCCACGTCGGGAGATTTTAGAACCACTCCATTAGTCGGATTAGATATGATACTCGGCCTACTCCCGTTGATATGTTTGGTGAACAACTGGCGGCAAACGCGGCTCTATGCCTTCGTCACGTCATTACTGTCAAGGACATTACTATTTGTTCGGATAGTCAGGCGGCGATTCGCTCACTCGAATCCGTCTTGACGACATCTAAAACTATCGAGAACTGTCGCTTAGCGCTCGCAGATATGGCTGGCTTTTTCAATATTACCCTCTGTTGGATTCCGAGCCACAGTAGCGTTGCGGGTAACCGAGAGGGGACAACTGGTGCGGTTGATGAAAGCCGCAAAGACATAAGGGTGCCATTTACCCTGTGCAAATTGGCGATTAAGACCGCTGCTGGCTGCTGTGGATAGGGCTAATGTTAGATGGCTCTGCGGCAATACATGCCAAACAACAAGGATGATTTGGCCGAAAATTGATCCCCGCCGTTCTGTCACATTGCTGTCGCTGAACAGGAAGCACATTGGCAGGGTAGTAGAAGTTATCACAGGACCCAATAGGGAAGCATGCCAGGAGACTATATCTTCCTCAGCACGACTTCAGTAGGAGTTGTGGCGATGTAGAGGAGGAAGAGAGCGTTCTACATCTTTTCTGTCATTGCCCGGCTTTGGCTTGTAGGAGAGGAAAGTTTCTGGGCTCACGGGTCTTTTACTATCTGGAGGACCTTAAGGATATGACCGCCACACGGCTCAATCGTTACATCGCCAGCACAGGCTGGTTTGAAACGTAGGTTCCAGTGAAGGTGATAGCGGTGGTACCACAATGGATCCAATGTTGGTCTAAGCGTGCTGTGATATATCACGGCAGCCATTTTACCTAACCTTAGTTAGATTAGTAATTTTTCTCAGCCTATGACCCAACAGCTGACAGCAAAAAATGTACTCGAAAAATTACACTTAGGTATATGCAACTATAGAAAAAATCAGCCAAGAAATTAATAAAAAAAAAAACATATCTAACTGTTCGCTCCAAAATGCAAATGTTTCGTCTTTTACTTTCTTTCTTCGACACCAAATGATTAAGCCGCAAAGTTATTTGTTTTCAAAAATTCACTTTCACTGTTTTTTTTATTGCATTTTTTATGTTTGTAAAATCCTGTCTCAACTATACAGGATGTACATACATATGTACATATTTCGATTATCGTATTCCGCATACCAATCGGTTACACAAAAATCAAGAGATTGAATATATTAGCAGTTAGGCTAGTCGGTTACCGGCATTTTAGCAACACATTTTCGCTACCTGTTTTTATGTAAATGTGGAAATCGATTTGTAGTTTCTTGATTTTTAATTCGCTTAATTTTTTAAACCGCTCCTCTCCGGCTCGAATATGTTCGAGTTTGTATCGCTTCCCGCTTCATAAAAAAATGAAAACATTTTTTTTTTGTTAAATATATTGTCTTTGATTCAGATTAAGGGTCGGTTTCTCAATGTACGGGTAAAGTTTAACGTAACGATAAACTTCCGGTTAACTCAATTTGGTATTCTCCGATCTGAAACGCTAACCGGCACCTATCTGGCTGTTTAGGGTAGGTTAGGTTAGGTTAAAGGGGCTGCCGTGATACCCACAGCACACATAGACCACCACTGGGTCCTTTGTGATACCGCCATCGACTCCACAACCCGAGTCCTACCTATTCATTGAACCAGCCTGAGCTGTTGATAAAGCGCTGGAGCCGGCTGATGCTAACATCCTTAAGGTCGTCCAGATCGCCAAAATAGAAAGACCCCAACGTAATCCTTCTTCTTCTAGCCATGGCATGACACCCACATAATAGATGAAAGGTACTCTCCTCCTCATCCCCACAGCTCCTACAGAGATCATTGTGTGGAAGCCCCAATCTCCTAGCATGATCGCCGATCGAGCAGTGCCCTGTAATCACCCCCACAAGAGTCCGTAGGTTTCGTTTATTCAACGCCTGCAGCCACGCAGAGCGTTTGGGATCGATCCTAGGCCAAAGTTGCCTAGTAACCATACAAGTGCTACCATTACTCCACCTCGCGATGGCAGTACTCAACGCGTCAGCGTTTACCAACATTTTACAGGCTGATAAAGACCACCCGAGATGACGATGACTAAACCCGGTCCGCCCAATAGAGCCTCCTCTAGCTAGTTCATCCGCTTTGCAATTTCCGTCAAGCCACTATGGGCCGGAATCCAACAATGGGAGATGTTAAAAAAAATTCCCATCTCCAAGAGACAGGTGCGGCATGCGGCAACAATCTTTGAGTTTGTAATCACAGACTCAAGGATTTAATCGCCGGCTGACTATCCGTGAAAATGATAATGTCCTTAGCAGCTATGACATTACGCCCGAGCCATATGAGAGCCTCCCAAATAGCCGAAATCTCCGCCTGAAGAACGGCTAAAAGCCCCCGCGATGGTGATGCTTCTCTAGCATACTTCGGTAAACCGCAAAGTTGAGGGCAGTCCATCTGACAATAATACCATGCAGAAGTATAGGTCGCAGGACTGAGACATAGAGCCAGAAAAGAATCTTCGGTTTCTGGCCCCACTTCCTACCTATGGCCTTCTTACACGAGTATAGCGCAACAGTCGCCTTAGCTACTCGTTCCTGGATATTGGGTCTCCACCCCAATTTCCTGTCCAGGATGACGCCCAGAAACTTGGCTTTTTCATAGGGAACAAGTCTCATTCCGTTCAGCAATGGTAGATTGAATATTGGTTACCTGTGTTTCCTTGTAAAGAGAACAAGTTCTGTTTTCGCCGGATTAACACCAACCCCCAACCCAGCCCACTTCGTCAGAATTGAGAGGGAGTGAAACTTCCCAGAGATTGCGATGGCAATATTGTCCGCATATGCGATAACTTTGCATCCCACACCCTCCAGGTCCAAAAGCAATTTGTTAACCGCCAGATTCTAAAGAAGGGGGGATAGTACGCCACCCTGCGGAGTTCCCCTATTAACACTCCTGCGCTCAGATGTTGTACCCAAGCGAGTACAAATGACCCTAGATGCTAGCAGTTGGTCTATAAGCCTACAGAGCGATCCATCTACATTAAGACCGTTGAGAGAATTGGTTATAGCCGCCGGTGCGGCTGTTTAAAGTTGATCGAAACGAAAAACTGGAGCTGCAGACTAAAGCATAGCATGGTAATGCCATTTGAGAAGCTGTCAGCTGCTGATACTTACAGTCACTCTGACTCTGAAATTCTAAATGTGGGGCGACCGGTAGCGCAGTGTTTTGAGGCATCAGTCTCATGTTTGACTACCGGCGTTTGGGGTTCGAATCCCGTCCACGACGACGTTCGTGGCCATGGATGTGCAGCAGGTGTATGCTGGCAACTGCATTCTCCGAAACCAGATTATGCCAACGAAACGTCAACTGGGCCTCATGGAACAGTTGACGCGCTATGCCCCACAAGGGGTTAGGGCAATTGAGTATAGTAAGCTAAGGCATTAGTTAACAACTCCACATCATCCCACGCGTCAATTTTTATTGGTATTTTTTTTCTTTGTGCGTGAAAATGCCGAAATTCGAACCGAATAAGCATCATTTGCGGGAAGTGCTGCTTTTTGCGTTCAACTCGAAAAAATCTGCAGCTGAGGCGCGTCGAATGATTGTAGAAACTTATGGTGAGGCTTGTCTTAGTGAAAGAACGTGTCGCGAGTGGTTTCAAAAGTTCAAAAATGGAGATTTCGACGTGAAAGACAAGGAGCGTCCTGGACCCGTTAAAAAGTTCAAAGACGCAGAATTGGAGGCTCTACTGGATGAAGATAATCGTCGAACGCAACAACAAATTGCAGATTTATTGGGCGTGACTCAGCAAGCCATTTCCCATCGCTTAAAAGCTTGGGAATGATCCAAAAGCTGGGACGTTGGGTGCCGTACGAGTTAAAGCCGAGGGACATCGAACGGCGTTTTTTCACGTGCGAAAATCTCCTCCAAAGGCAAAAAAAGAAGGGTTTTTTGCATCGTATTGTGACTGGAGATGAAAAGTGATGAAGATAATCCAAAGCGGAAAAAATGTGCCATCAGGTGCATCTGATCCGTAAAAGTGACCCGCTAATTTTAAGGATCAGGTCATGACTACTATCTATGATTCATAATAATACATATATTTGAATTTCTGATTTGGGTTGCTGAAGTTAACAGTTTTTAACATTTAACAGTTTATTTTGCTGAACGTGCGGAATGTATAAAAGTAATCATGAATCTCATCCATTCCTCCTGTTTGAAAAATTCACAGAATGGAATTGTTCCACTTTCTTGAAGAAAGAAATGTGTTTGTTGACATGCTGTTGAAATAAATTTCTTCTGGCGTATTTAAGAAAACAACAACGTATTCAAAAACATCCTACTCTCTCAATTAAACAACCAACAAAATGTTCATTGCTTTTTCACTGCATGCATAAGTATGTACATTCATACATTGCATACATTTTTGATAACGTGCGATTGGCTCGCCGTGTCTGTAGAATATGTTTGTTGTAAACACTCGCCCCACATAGTCAACTTTATGTTCAAATTCAAATCAATGTTGTCCAGGGATAATTTTATAGCTTCTTGTCCATACGGTCCAAGTCAGCGTGTACCTAGCTACAAATACACATTTCGGTCTCTTCTAGGCTCATGATGATGGTCCACTTCATGTATCCAGCAGCATCAGCATAACATGTTTTTGTTGGATGCTGCCGCCGTTGTTCTTTCGGAGATCAGCCCACGCACAATTTTACGATAAAGGCCATGAGCAACGTACCGAGTGCGTTCAAATGCCTAAAAAAATGTTTGCATGTAGTTTTTTTTTCTACCCGGCGAGTAGGTTTTTCTTTTCCAAGAAGTACAATACGTCGTCAAAGGTTGTAAAGAAAGGTGTGGATTGTGTTTTGTTTGTGTTTCACGGTACGTACGAGTATGTGTACAATTTAAAATGCGGAGCACATCTGATGCAACCCATGATTTGACTGCATTTACATAAGTCACCAGATTTAAACTGGATTTGACTGGTATTTTTCAGCCTCTGTAAAATAAAATTTGGATACGCACCACTTTTTTTCAATCGCGATGCCCTATACTTAGGCCCGTTTTCTCAATGTCTGATTAAACTCTTTGTTAACTAATAGGGACACAAATTAATCGAAACTATAAACAGCCCGATAAGCATTCTCGCATAAATTGTGAAACTTATCTTAAACCACAATTATGGCAAAATCAGCTGATTTTCTTGGCGGAATTCTACCGTCCACGGATCTATAGTATTTTGTATTAGTAAGGTCTCTCAGCATAATCATTTGCAGCTGAGTTTGTTGCAAATTCCCTTCTATCGAATGAATTTCCAGGAACTCTGTTCTTTATGGCCACTTTCATTGTTTTCATTTGAATTGGCAAAAGTGAACAATTCTAGCTGTCAAAATCTTAACATCCGGTATCAGGTGTTGAGTTTATTCTGCATAAGGAAGCGATTGGTGGTGGACGTAGTCGGGTCGTGATCGTCTTTTTTTCACAGAGTATAGTGGTTGAATCGGATCGATCATCGTGGTCGGCCATTGTGGCGTTCCTTTTTGTGGAGTTCTTCTTAGTTGGTGAGATTATTCCATATTTGCATTCCGGGGTTGATTAGTTCCATCTTTAAACAAGTTGTAGTGTTGTTTTTTTCTAGTTAATACTTGGTACATAGAACGAATAGTGGTTGAGTGGTTTTAGGTTAGGTGTTAGGATGGAAGAACCGGATCCCCCGGACACTCGGGGAGAAAGTAAAAAGAAGAAAAAGACTTCGGGTGGGCAAAGATCGAGGGATGTAACCCCCGTAAAAATGATTGGAATAATAGATTCAGTGGATAACACCAATGCATCTAAAAATAAAAACATGATTGACACGCACGTGGTTAGTGACGCCCAACATGCGGAAAAAGATACCGCTATGTCATGTGACGACAATAACGGAACCAGTAACCGTACTAAGAGGACGTATAATTATCAAGAAGACTCAACTGAAAAAGAATTTGTCGTCATGATCCAAAATATCGAGGATAAGAGGATATCGGAAATGGTACTTAGCGATTTCCTGGATCACTGTCGTGTTAGGGGACTAGTAAATATCCAATACGCAAATTTTCGGTCGGCCAAAGTGACGTTCAATAATTCCAAAGATTCCAACACGATTTTATCTAATCCGACATTAACAACCAATGGATACAAGGCGTATATCCCTCAAAATTGTATCTCTTGTTATGGTATCATCCGAGACGTACCTAATTGCATATCCGAGGAAAACTTAATGGAAAAACTCCATGGTGCATGTCGCATCCTTAGCGTTTATCGGTTCAACAGGAAAGATAATGACGGAAACATCGTGCCAACTACGTCAATTAAGGTTGAGTTCGAATCGCTTAAACTTCCAAGTATCATATACTACGGTCATGCGCTCAAGAGGGTAGAATATTTCATCCCAAGAGTACGATTATGCTACAATTGCGGCAGAATCGGACATGTAAGCAAATTCTGCAAAGCGAAGACCAGGAAATGTTTGAAATGTGGTTCAGATTTTGACACCTGTAATCAAACTTGCACCAATATTCTGTGTGTTTTATGCGGATCTGAACAACATAACTTCTTCAACCCTGACTACCCCAAGAGAAAACAAGAACAAAAAACGTTGGAAATCATGACGGTGTCTAATAAGTCAAGGAAAGAAGTACTCGAGGGAAACTATAGTAATTACTATAGTATATTAGGTTCTAAAAAATATGTCAGTGACTACCCGAGTGTAACAGAAGCCATGGCAAACAACAGGAAACAAGCACAAACTAATAATCGAAACCAGGACATTTTTAGAAACAGAGTTGAAGATGCCAATAAAGTACAACTAGGAAAGAGGTCCTTTGCAACAGTAGCCAAAATGGACAAATATGAAAAAATAAGACAAGGACACGAGGACATCATCAGACCCGTAACAATACCTAATCAACTTGCCTTCATGTATCCAAACGGTAACAAAGAGATTAATAACAGTCTAACAAAGTCGTATAATACCAACGCGAATATGAATTACTATAATACCCCTCAACCAGCGGAGCCTTTCGCGAGGTATAATCAGACACAATTAATAATAAATTTGGAAAATAAATGTAAGAATCTATTGGAGTTTATTGAAAATAACTGGGACCCTAATGACCCCAACATAAGGGCGTTCATTAGTAACTATTCTAAAGAAGCAAATATAGGCATTACGCAAAACGATAATCTAGATACAAACAGATTAAAAAGGCAGTGTACAAACCACAATGAAGTGTGTTCAATTGAACATACAGGGACTAGGAAATAAGAACAAAGACACATTTGAATCATTTTGCCATCAGCACAAAATTGACATAGCATTAATTCAAGAAACATTATTAAATCCTAATAAGTTTAAACCATATTTTAGCAACTATTATTCTTTTTTTAACGATAGAAGTGATGGTTACGGTGGAGTGGCCATCCTGATTGTTAAAAAAATTAGATGTAAGGCAATTGAATTACAGAATCCTCTGAATTTTATTGTCGTCGAAACGACAAATCTCCCAGAGAATTTTATTATTTTAAACGTTTATATACCCCCTTCGAGAAATAAGGAGGAAGAAAGGGTTTTTACAACAAACCTTACAGATTTATTCTGTAAAATTCGGAACTACAGTAACAAAAATCTTTTATGTGTGGGAGACTTCAACGCTCACAAATTGGACTGGGGCAGTAGATTTGATAATAATAGGGGTGTTGTCTTGGATAATTTAACGACAGATTGTGGCCTCAACATCTGCAACAATGGTGCATCAACATTCATTACCAATAATGGGAGACCATCGGTATTGGATGTCACGTTTACTAACCGTACGGACCTTATTAAACACTGGCACACATTGAACGTGAGGATATTTGGTTCCAGGCACATCCCTATTATTTTTCACATACATAATAGAACTCCCATTAAGAAAAAGAAAATCGTGAACTACTCTATCCTGAAAAACAATATGGAAAAGATCGAGTTTGAAAATGACATCAACAGCTTTAATAAAGCCATGAAACGCTCGATTAAGGAGGCTACTTTCTTTGTCGAGAAAAATTCGTATACCCCAAAAAAATGGTGGAACAACAACCTGAAAGCCTTATTTCTGGAGCTGAAACAAACATCTGCTAAATTTAAGCTGAATAATAATTTCGAAAATCTCTCAGCACTACAGGAGGCCAAGTACACTTGGAAGAGGGCGGTTAGAACAGAAAAAAGAAAAACCTGGAAGGAGACAATTAACCGTATGAACCTGTCCAAAGATCCTAAAGAGATGCATGAGTTGTTTAAGAACGTCCAACATACTTTCTTTTCTCAGAACGACTGTGGTACTTGGGTAACTGAGAGAAAGATAGAATTCTTAAACCTTTGTAAACCTAGTCGGCCATTGACTGCGTTAGATGACCACCATCAGGATAATGAACATGACAGCATTGAATTTGATATCTCGGATCTCTTATGGGCACTACATAATAAGAGCAATAACTCAGCTCCCGGGGTTGATGGGATCTCATACAAACATATAAAAATGATGAATTCTGATGCCAAAAGTAAATTTTTAGAAATCCTAAACAATTACTGGGAATCCAAAACAATCCCGGCACTTTGGAAAATCATAAAAATTATTCCCATTCCCAAACCCAACAAAGATTTAAATCTTATTCAAAACTACCGCCCTATTTCATTACTGAGTGTCCCACTGAAACTAATCAACAAAATGGTGTTAAACAGACTAACTCAATTCATCAATGAACACCAAATATTATCAAAAAATTCATATGCTTTTAGGCCCAAAAAAGCCACCACACACTGTATTAATGACCTCATTAACACTGTTCAAATTAATAAAACCAATAAAATGGTCTCTGTGTGTGCTGTATTTGATATAAGCCATGCATATGAGAATGTGGACCGATCCAAACTCGCCCAAACCATGAGTCGGCTAAACATTCCACCTGATATTACTAGTTGGATGAACCAGTTTCTAAGGGAACGACTGTTGATCCTTGATGAAGTTCAGCTGGTGGTGGATAATGGACTGCCTCAGGGCAGTTGCCTTAGTCCAACGTTATTCAACTTATACACCAATGAAATTCATGAATTGTCAGACGAATTCAATATCATATACCAATTTGCTGATGATTTCTTATTGCTTTCTCGGGGGAAAAATACCCAGGAAGCCATAGATAACCTTGAATTACTTGCATCAAAGTTTATTAATACATTAACTAACCTTAAGCTTCCGATTAATTTTGAGAAATCTCAATTTTTTATTTTTTCTAAAGCTAATTGCTCATAACATAATATTTACGTTAATAATCAAACCATCACGAACTCTAACAAACTTAAATATCTTGGATTCTTTATATCTTGGAATCTATCCGTTCTTCCCCATTATCATGAAGTAATAAAGAAAAATAATTTTAATAAATTAACTTTTAATGTAAAATAATTAATAAACAAACTGAAGGTCTACATCCTAGCAAGGCGCTCACCTTGTTTAGGACCCACATTCGTCCCAAAATTGAGTATGCGAGAACAACTACGGCTAATATGAATAAAACAACTACCAACAAGGTAACATCCTACTTCAATCCATTTTTAAGGAAATGTCTAGGGGTCACCCCATCCACCCCGATAAATGCACTTTACGTGTTAGCCAATGAACTTCCGCCAACTCTTAGAGGGTTATGGCTCACGGCCAAAGAAATGGCAAAAAGAATTACATTCGAGCCAGAGTTTGTGGAATTATGGATTGAGAATGCGATCCTTGAAAATATTGAGTCTAGTTATGGGGAATGCTGGAGGATATTTGGCGATATTCTTAGAGACCTTCCACATCTTAAAAATAACACTACTGCGAATAAAATACTCATCTTTAATAAGGATAAAAAAATTAATATTGTTAGTGATGAGGATTTATTAAATGTCAACCTGGGTTCCTTGCTGGGGCTCGCTCTGGATCCAAATGAAACCGCAATTTTTACCGATGCATCCAAAGACACGACCTCTGTGGGGGCGGCGTTTATTAATAAGTCTGATGAAGCCGTCGGCAAGTTCAGCTTACCTGCTGATACTTCAGTAGTGGAAGCGGAATTAGTAGCTATACTTAAAGCAGTGCAACATGCCGCTAACAGGAACCTTCCCTACGTATCTATCTTCACAGATAGTAATGTGGCCTGTGATATCGTTAATAAAAAAGACTGTGACTCTCCAACGGCACAACTCATCAAAGAAACGGTCCATTCGTCTAATATAAATAGACTGATTTTAATATGGATCCCGTCCCATAGAGGTCTGACATTTAATGAACGAGTGGATAGGTTGGCGAACGAAGCCAGATTAGATGGAACTCCATTCATCCCATCATTCTCACTAAATCAAGCCTTGAATATAATTAAAGAACATATTTTTAGGAGATGGCAAGAGGATTTCGACCTCACATCTAGGGAAAAAGGGCGATTCTTTCACAAAATCATTAGTAAAGTTGATACTGAAAGCTGGTATAAAAAGATTAAATTCAAACATACTAAGCCTAAAATCATTAAAATAGCTAATCGCCTTATTATCAATCATAGTTAAAATACAACAAAGCTTTTTTAAATAAAATTAATAAGATCCCGTCTCCAGACTGCATTCACTGTAATGTGCCTGAAAACAACTACCATATAATAATGGAATGCCCTAGATATTACAGTATGCGAGCTAAGTTTCCGATCCTAAATAGAATTAATAATAGTTTTGCTGATTCCCTAAAGGAAATAGGCCCGGAGGGTTGGGTAATATTAGCATATGAGATCGAAAAAAGAAATATCCCTTTCTGACGAAGAAGTAGTCATTTTTCTTTTCTTTTTTGGCCAAAGACCTATCAAACACTAGTCATAAGATAATAAAGTTTAAATTATTTTTGTCTGAAATAAGATGGAATCAGTCGATCATTTGGAATCTTGGATGAATCTCTGAGAACAGTAATATATTTTATACTATGTTTTGTTTTTTTTTTTCACGTTGATCTATCTCTTAATCAATATACTACCGGTTTCGCGTTCGTTAATTATCCGTCTCGAAGTTGTTACACTTAATCGGGAGTTACTACGAAAACCATAGTTTCGCGTTACAAGATGGCTATACAATCCTTATAGGATTCAGCCAACCCGAACACATATACGCATCGCCTGTGCGGTTCAGATCACTGAGCTTATATCAGGGTTTATGCACGTGTGTTCAAAGGAGAAGGAAAAAAAAAAAAAGGTGTTGAGTTTTTGTTTAGGATAAATTTTCAACCGGAAAACAGGAGTTGGGTTTTGTTTTGGATAAGCGATTAACCGAAGGCTAGGGTACGGTTAGCGTTTATCCGATTAATAACGCTAAACAGATATTGAGAAAATCAAATTCTGCTAAATGGCAGTTTATTAAAATAAATTTTAATCGGACATTGAGCAACCGGCCCTTAATAAATTAAAACCAGGCGTCCAGGAGTCCGAAGCGTATATACCCTAGACTTGTACAGACCTAGTGGTGATACCAAAAGTACCAATTGGTAACGACCATATGCATTAAAAGTGAGTTTCCTATATGACCAATTTATAGAAGAGGTTGGCAATCATTCAATGGGATCTTGACCATTATTAAAATCAATGAACGAATCCATTCTACAAATATTTGTCGAATTTTTCAAGTCGCTAGCTTCATTCTATCGAAAGTTATTGCTTGTTTGAAGTTTCACTTGTAGGGAAGGTAGGGGTTCCTTGGGTCGGATCTTGCTCATCATTGCCACCAACAAATAAGATCATGCTACAACCATTTAAACAAAATTTCAAGTCTCAAGCTTCACTCTATCGAAAGTTATCGCTAATTGGAAGTTTCATTTGTAGGGGAAGTAGGGGTTTCGTTGGTCAGATTTTACGTATTTTCAATATTAGCCAACAGGATCCTATTGCAAACATTTGACCAAAATTTTAAGTCGCTAGCATTATTTTGACGTAAGGTATCGCTTATTTTAAGTTTCATTGCTAGGGGAGGTAGGGGTTCCTTGGATCGGATCTAACCCATCTTGAATACCAACTAACCCAATCTCACTTCAAACGGTTGACCAAAATTTCAAGTCGCTGGCTTGATTCTGTCAAAAGTTATCGCATATTTGAAGTTGCATTTGTAGGGGAGGTAGAGGTTGCTTGAGTCGGATCTGGCCCATTTTCAGTACCAACCTAATAGATGTTACTAACAACATTCTAAAAAATTTTCATTTTGCTAGTGTCATTCTATCGAAAGTTATCGTAATTAGAAGAATATTTAATTTTTTGATATGTAGGGGAGGTAGGCGTTCCTTTGCTCTGATTATGCTCAACTTACTAGAACTCAAGTAGCTTCTCACCCCAGGGCTACATGCCAAAAATCAAGTGTCTACATCAATTGGTTCAAGAGTTATAGGCAAAAAACCCGAAAGGTAGGGTAGTACGGGGCTCTTTGTAAGAAAATTACCGTTAGTTTTCAACTGATCGATTTTATTTTTCCAGGAGAGTTGAAGATTATCCTCACGAGCAATGTGCCAAAGCTAGATCTTGTCATGTTTATTTAATCAAGAGTTATAGATACATTTAATTATTTTACATATGTAGGGGAGGTATGCGTTCTCTTGGCCTGATCACGCCCATTTTCTATACCAACCAACTAGATCATACTTCCAATATTTGACCAAAATTTCAAGGCTCTAGCTTCATTCTATCGGAAGTTATCGTGCGAGCGGACAGACAGACGGACAGACAGACAGACAGACGGACAGACAGACAGACGGACAGACAGACAGACGGACAGACAGACAGACGGACAGACAGACGGACAGACAGACGGACAGACAGACGGACAGACAGACGGACAGACAGACGGACAGACAGACGGACAGACAGACGGACAGACAGACGGACAGACAGACAGACGGACGGACGGACAGACAGACATGGCTTAATCGAATCAGGAGGTGACCCTGATCATTTATATATATACATTGCCATACCTCCGGGGCCTCCTTTAAGGTGTTACATATTTCCGTCGTGACAAAAACAATATACCCTATACTAAAAGTCTATGGTATAAATAGCGTAGCCGTGGTAGTTCGGTCTATCAAGCGAGAGGTCATGAGTTCGAACCCTGACCCAAGCATATTTTAATTGTCACTTTTCTTGCAATATGTCAGTTAAACTGCGAATAAGTACTCGCATATACATACATAGGTAGATGGATTTCATTAAAGTTAATTGAGTAAAGGCGAGATGAGCGTGCGCTGACTAGTCGTCCCTTTTCTATTACGCTTAGCAACAGCCCGTAATTCGGTTTCGCTTGAAAATGAAAAGTGCTCTGTTATACTTTGTTCATTTTCTTCTTTACTTAAGAAAGTTGAAAGTCACAATATGTCTTCACCTTCACGTCGATGGATCGCCGCGGTGACGGGCAATTAGCAGCACTGCAACTGTCATAACCTTCCGTGTAATGCCCGGTTCACATTATTCCAGTAACCAATCCAGTCCAGTAATCCAGTCCAGCGCTGGACTGCTACTGGAATAATGTGAACCGGCACTGGACAGCAATCCAATCCAGCAATCCAGTCCAGCAATCCAGTCCAGTGACTGGATTGTCGGTCTACTTTTTGATTCCAGCTCGTCTAGAAATCATTGTTCTATAGTTACCGAATCAACAACACACTCGCCGGACTACTGGACTGGAATCATGTAGACGATATGATCCAGTCCAGCACTGGACTGGATAGCTGGACTGGATTACTGGACTGGAATAATGTGAACCGGGCATAAGGCGGCTATTACACTATAAAAGTTCTTTGTAAAGAATAATTTATAAAAGTTTTTGTATAACTTCTTTTATAAAAGATATTTCACCATCAAAATTTCCTATATTACACTACTTAAAATATTTTATAAAAGTTTTATGAAATCTGAATGTTGTCGCTCTGTTGAAATGATATTGTTTGATATTGATATATGATATGATGTTGATATTGTTTTAGGCCGGCCGCACATTGCGTCGTAGGCAGGACAGCCCGCTCAGCGCGCACATTACATTGTTGTTGTAACAATTGTCAAAATAATATTTTACAACAACAATGCCATGTGCGCGCTGCGCGGGGTGCCCTGCTTACGACGCAATGTGCGGCCGGCCTTACAGTATAGTTATACAATAGTATGCGTGTGATGCTCTAATTTCACACATGATCGGGGTCCGAAATATTTCAGCGGACCTACCCAATGTTTGTGAAATGGATTAACCCGATTCAGATTTGATTCGACTTACATTTGCAATCTTCACTATAGAAAAGCATTTTGGCATGGATATGTCTTATAGGTGGGGTAACTTCTATTCCGTAAGTATTCAGCATATGCGAATTATTAGCCCGACGCAGACAGCTAATCTACGAAAAGTTGTCTTACTAAAAAAAACGAGTTTCTGGTGCTTAAAAAATTGGTCTGTAATTCGCAATTGAATATTGCTGGTGAATATAATGCATTTATTTGTATAAGTAAAAGAATCCTATGCTCGTTTTAATACGAATAAAATTTAAATTAAATCTACACGTTCATGTATGTCATCAATCTGCGCCGGATGGTAATATTCAATATCGCATAAAATACGAATATCGCCCGACTTGACAAAATTGACTGCGAAACCCTTGCGTTCGAATCGACTCGACCGGGTAATTATGTGAATGTACATTCGCGATTGCTCGGCAACTCGTAGGTAGTTGATAACAAACGAGACTTACTGCACATCAATGAGGCGGGTCCACTCATCGGTCGTGATCAAGACTCGACTTTGGCCTGATCGGGACTCCTTCGTGATCTTGTCACGCTCCTTCTGCGGCATATCGCCATGCATCGAGCTCACTGTGAAATTCGCCTCTCGCATTTTCTCCTTCAGCCAGTCAACCTTTCCTTTCGTGTTGCACTAAATCACGGCCTGTGTGATAGTCAGCGTGTCGTATAGATCGCAGAGTGTGTCGAATTTCCACTCCTCCCTCTCGACGACTACGAAGAATTGTTTAATGCGTTCCAGCGTTAATTCGTCACTGAAATAAAAAAGATATTCAGGAAGGATTAGTGGAGTTCACCTACGGAATTATGGTCAGAACCTACCGTTTCACGGAGATTCGAATCGGGTCTGTCATAAATTTGGTCGTTATCTCGAGAATCTCGTGCGGTAGATTGCGGGAGATTAGAACGACTCGCGTGGCTGGTGGTGGTAGCGATAAACATCGTAGATCTGCTCTTTGAATCCCTTGTTCAATATTTCATCGGCTTCGTCCAAAACCGCCATTTTGATAGATTGCGTTCGCCTCTTGCTCGTGCTGAATACTTGTCCAGGCGTTCCACCTACACGCTCAGTGTCGTAAACGTCGTATTCGTTGTAAATGTCGTATTCGTCATAAACTTCTGTCACATCCATAGTAAAATGATAGAAGTTTACAACCTTACGACAAATACAACGTTTACGATGTGAGCATGAATCCTCATATTGTGTTGCCCGTAGTACAGTTTACGAATGTCCTCGCCGAAGCTTGTGCCGTCAACATTGGACGTTAATGAAATCGCCTAAAGTCAAAATAACTTTCTGAATCTATACGGCCAGTTCACAGCATTTCTAATGAACGACATTCTGGTCTGGTTGTGCTGCTTCCACCGGTAAATTGATGGCAGCACGTGATGAGTAATGATCTGTCGGTGGTACGAAACCAGAGGCCGAAGGCCCCTTTACACATTGACCCCGATGCGAGCGCGAAGGCAAGTGGGCCGCCCGACAACCATTCCATCCTTATCGCTTCATTTTTTTTTATTCCCCATATTTACCTCCTCTGTTTATGTTGTCTTCCCCAGGCCTTTGAATTTTTAGTATTACTTAAAGGGCAGAGGCAACGAGCGCCGAAAACCCCGCCCACGTCTCCCACTGGCATCTTCGGATGCCCACCAAACCGTCCCTTACATATTTGGCGCCCAACGTGGGGCCCGTTTCTGGTACAGAACAGGACTACGAAGGACGTTATCGGGTTCCTTTTTAGTCGTTCCACTGATTTCTATCCCCACAAGCACATTAAGGCTACTTGCTCTAAGTCTTAGAACTTAGCCATCTTTACTCCACGTATTTTCTCTTCAAGTAGCTGTGCTTTCCCCTGTAGCAGCCCCATCCTTCCTATAGACTAGTTTTTCCTTTTAGAGTCAGTTCAACAAGCAATACTGGTGTTGTGTTTGTCTTTTGTGGTTTAACCACGTACCTAAGGTCTTCATACATATGTATATGCTTTGAACTACCGGCATTTGGCGCATTTCCACAAAGCGTGGAGGAGCCCTGGGTACCTTTCTGTTAGGATAGTCCTTTCACGTCAGCTTAAAATGATTGCCTAGCATTGCATTTTATTTATTTATTTATTTATTATTCATGTGATCACCACTTCTTCTTCGTCTGTCAAAAGTCTTGTATCAAATGTAGCGTGAAAAGGCTAAATATCATAAAACAACTTTTAGCATATAAAAGACAACTTTTATAAAAGTTACTCCATTATACAATTAAAGTTCTTTTACAAATATCTTTTGTAAAAAAAAAACTTTTATAGTGTAATAACCGCCTAAGGGACTGTTTACAGATTGCTAATATCTCGCCTAGTTTCCGAGTTATTACCATTTAAGCGACGTATTCATAGTTCGGGAGCTAGCAACACTTTCGGCTGTGATATTTGTTAAAGTTTGGTTAATCCTTTTATATGTCGTAACAGCCTATCAACAAAATGAACTCCTGTCACTTTAATAACGGGACCACGCTTATCACCAGATTTCTTTGAGGTCTTTCGCGCGATTCAACCTAATTTGTCGCCTTTACCCCTCTTTGTGATTTCGGGTTCTGATCGCAAGAAATCACTCGGCTCTTCATTGTCTAAGAATTTGAATTTGCACAGGTGGATATGCGAGGCGATGAGATTTGTTTTCCAAAACATTCTGAAGCGATGCGATGCGATGTGGAGGGTGTTTTCCTTCCTTTGTGATTTTAGCTTCAATGGCGAAACATCGCTCGGCTCGTTATCGCCTGGCATAGCAAGCAATATGTTTTTTTCTTTATAGTTTAATAGCTGTCGCCTCATCGATCGGCCGATGGATCGCCACAAAATATCAGCTGATCAAAATTATATGGGGCTGTCAAAAAAATTAACCGATCCATCGGCTGATATCGATATCGGGCGACGGATCGGCCGATCGATCGGTGTGTGTATGGCACGTTTAAGAACTAGGTGGAAAATAAAACAAAGTTTTGATGGAGTTTTGAGTTTTGGTACCTTTGTGTTTTTTGGGGTCGCTGAACACGAATCTGAGGTTTTCCAGCAACAATTTTTTCCGGGAAATGTTTTTTTTTTACACAAAAGTGCAAAAAATCTGCCTTTTTCCGATTTTTAGGGTTTTGTATTAAAAACAAAACCCTTATGAAATCGGTCAAATGTCTGTCCGTCTGTCCATGAAATATCTCACGAACGGCTAAAGCTACATACATGAAATTTTGTGGGAGTATGTAGAATTATTATAATTCGCCGGAGAAAGCGATTCGTTGTAATAGGCTGACTTTAAGGGGATGTCCCCATAGAGGGGAAATGAAGGTCAAAATTTTTTTTTCATCTGGTATAGGCAAGTGGGGTATCATGAGAAAGGTAACACCGAGTACATTTTATTTTCGGTATTCTCATCAAATTCGAAAAAAAGGGGAAAAGAGATAGAGGGGAAAATATGTGATCCGAGTTTGTCCCCCCCCCCCCCCCTTGCATTTCGATACCGTTATACTTAGAAATATGGAAATTTGCAGAAAAGCGGCATTTCACCAGTATAGAAAACCGAAAATCGTAGAATTTTGATATCTGATCAAAAAAGGTTAATAATAGTACATTTCTGTAGTTGCAGTTAGCATACCCCTGCACGCCTTAAGCACACCCGAGGTCAAAAATATTGATGGCCAATGATAACCACTATCATTGGCAATATAATCTCTAAGTTTCATTACAATCACATAATATTTAATAATAGTACATTCATTTAAAGTTAGGCATTTTGACACTATCCACACAAAAAGTACACCTTACCGGCCTCATAGGTGTGATTACTACTTTCATGTTGTTTTTCGTAGTGCGAATTGCAGTTATTTAATTAATCATTTTTGAAAGGGTAAAGATTAGTTGGGGGCGCTGCGTCGTAATAGACAAGTGAGGTGTCGTGAGAAAGGTAATGTTGAGTACATTCTATTTTTTCGCATTTTCTTGAAATTCGTAGAAAAGGGAATAGTGGGGGAGGAGAAAATATTAGTTCGTAATTTGCCCCCCCCCCCCCCCCCCCCCCCGTGGCATTTCGAGGCTGTTAGAATTATGAAAACTTACAGGAAGGTGGGTTCCGAATAGCATATAAAATGGAAAATAATAGAATCTGTATATCTTCTCAGAATAGGTAAATAATAGTTTATTTCTGTAGTTACAGTTAGCACACCCCTGCACGCCTTAAACACTTCCGAGGTCAAAAGTACTGATGGCCAACGATAACCAACACCTTAGGCAATAATACAATATATTCTAAGTTTCGTTACAATCACGTAATATGAATTGGCATGTAAAATGTAAGTGGGTAAGACATTTTAATTATGTTTTTTTTGTCCATCTGAGTGGTATCAAGAAGAGCAAGGAGCCGATATTTATATACCAAAATAAGCGCTTGCTACAAAACCCTCGGATTGCGGGCGTAGCCCTCTATATTCCGGTTTCATTTTCAATATAACTCGAAAACTAAGCATCTTACGTAAAAGATGGCTATGATGAAATTAAAGAGGATAAAATTATGTATAAAAAGTTTTTTCTCTGATCAACTGTTTAGCTGCGAGAGTATCGCGAAACTGGGTGCTGAAACCAAAAAAAAACTCAAAACAAAAAAAACTCAAAACAAAAAAAACGTGAATTACCACACTGCACGGCGACGTAACAGGTAAAACTACCCATTCCAGGCAAATGCTGATCATTTCTTATATTTCATGGTGACCTTGAGCAGCACTTATAGGGAGTTTTTGGCATCAGCGTCGTTTTGGTATACTATTGCAGGAAGTGAAATAGAAACCAAACCCAACCCATTTGGACATTTTCGGAATCGTTGTGATGAGAAAAGTTAAAGAGCGCACATCATTGACAAAAGGAATACCGTAAGGATCCCTCGGTGTTGGTTTTATGCGTATCGATTATATATGCATATTTGCATGTAACGGGACGGTTTTCTTTCATTCGTTAATAGTGAATATTTTATGCTAGCTTGTAGTATGGCTCACCGCTCTTCCACTGGGTGTTCGAGTTTAATGAGAACCTATTTTCAATTCGGTTTCAATGACTAACTCGTCTACCTCGTCTTTACTCACCCCTGCGATGTTTTTGCAGTTCCAAAACCTTGTCAATATGTGTACTTTCGAAATCGGTCTGCTGATACATATACTCTGGACAGAACGGACATAAACTATATCATGGATGAAAAGAGTAAAAAAAAACAAACTTATATGTAGCATCTTTGCTATCCATCCCTAAGCAGTGATGATGGCTTTTAGCATTTCAAATTTTAGTAGCTATTTGCATGGGATAGGGCGCTTTTGTATTAATAATGGTAAATCTTTATGATATTAAATACCAATTACTCAATTGCCCTAACCCTTTGTGGGGCATAGCGCGTCAACTGTTCCATGTGGCCCAGTTGACGTTTCGTTGGCATAAATTGGTTTCGGAGAATGCAGTTGTACCTCCTACACATCCATGGCCACGAACGTCGTCGTGGACGGGATTCGAACCCGAAACGCCGGTAGTCAAACATGAGACTGATGCCTCAATACATTGCGCTACCGGTCGCCCCTAAATACCCATTGGGTATGTACGTTCATCGAGTTGGTTATCCATCTCAGCTCGGCTTCGAGGACTAATTTGTCTTTCTCGCTTTTACCCCTTTCTGCGAACTTGTTGCAGCGCCTCTCACAGTTAAGGCACAGGCTAGAGCAATAAAGCGCTACCTTCTTACATCCACAATTTCGTTGGCAGTTCTTTGTGCATTTGCAGTACACAAGGTCCTACAAAGCAGGGGGTAGTGGAGTGGTAACAGGGTCAAGACAAGACCATAATTTGTTGTTTTCCATCCCCATTCTTCAGCAGTTTTTTCAACCTCCAACCATTGCTGAACTGAGTAATGAACTCATAAAGAGGGTTGTCGTGCTGCAACTGTTTATTTTATGGTGGTAAAGCTAGGCCTGTTCCTAAAACCGGTCCACCGGTTTAAAACCGGTCTTCTGTTAGTATCGGTTTCGAAAAAACCGAATCTTTAAGAAAAACCTGCTTATGGTCATAAAAACCGACTCATGACCAGTAAAAAACCGACTCATTAAAAAACCGACTCATTAAAAAACCGACTGAGTACTCGAGTATTTGTAAAAAACTAAAAGTACTGGTGTTTGTGCGAAAACATTGGACCAGAATAGAGGTGTTTGCGGTTAATATTTTCGCACAAACCCCAGGGATTTAAGTTTTTGTTCAAAAATTTCCTAATGTGGGGTAGGTGTTACAGCATAATCAAAATTGTTAACATAAACGAAAAAATCTGATATTTGGGCTAAAAGTGATTTGCTTATCTTGCATCCGTATGTGCATTCGATGTATGTTCGGTCTTAAAAGTCCACTCACTACCAGGAAAAACTGATGGGACGTCAGAGTTGTTCATGGGAGTGAATGGGCTGTGAAATCAGTACAACTTTTCCCAATAGGAAAACAATTAAAGTGCATGGAATCGTTGAATGCACGCATGCAAAATAAGCGTAAATAACGAGTCGGTTTTTGAGTACGGTTTTTTGTGAATCGGCATTTTAATGAGTCGGTTTTTAACCCGGTTTTTTAACCATGAGTCGCTCGGTTTTTAACAAGTCGGTTTTCGAGTACTCGAGTACTCGGTCGGTTTTTTGGTGAATCGGTCTTTTAATGAGTCGGTTTTTAACTCGTCGGAGCCGGTCGGTTTTCAACAAGTCGATTTTGAGTACTGGAGTAATCGGTCGGTTTTTCGGTGAATTGTTTTTTTAATGAGTCGGTTTTTAATTCGTTTTTTTTTTCTAACCATGAGCCGGTTTTTTAATGATCCGGTTTTTTAATGATCCAGTTCACCGCTAGGAAAACCGGGTTTCATAAAAACCTAAAACCGGTGTTGAAATCTTAGGTAAAGCGGCAGTTAGCACCTAAAGGCTAACTTTTTGTACGAAATGTACCTTAGATGGATTCCGTGCAGTGACACATGGAAACGTTCCCCAGCTGCCGCAACCATCTCCTGAGTAGCGTTCGAATTCGTGAACACTTTTACAACGTCAGCAACATTTCAATTTTTCACAAGAGTCTTCAGGAACTTCATTTTCCCTTGCATGAACAGTGCTGACGTTGGATGGTTTCCGCAACTGTTGACCTCACTGTATCAATTGGGGAAAATGTCGCTGAAGAACAGAATCCTTTCCTGGTTTGAACAAGTACACGTTTTTAGCTTTGCAGATACCTGTCAGCATAACCAATAGGTCTCTATATCCTCCACAACTACAACCACCGTTTCATTTGATGGAGGTAAGGATAAAGCAGTGTTCACGAGCCAGGCGTCAGCGTTTTCCCTTGTTTGCTTGCAGGTAATATCTGCTGATGAAAATTTGTCAATCAGCATAGATGTCAATCGATCCTTGTTCTTCGTTGGGGCTCAGAAGGAAATTTTCTTTGGACATGCTAGGTATCATTGTGTCGTCAAACAATAGGCGCGTTCTGTTCAACAGTTCAGATCAGAGCAGATCGAAAATAAAACGCGTTACACTAATACGAGTAAAATTGTTCTATACAAAGCAGGTTGTTAGTGTAATGTGTGCGATTTATTGTTCTGCTCTTGATCTGGACTGTAATATGTCAGTTGAAGCATGTTTCCTTGATCGTCTCATATGCTCGTCAGTTTTAGTTCCACCTTGTACGTCATCAGGGTAGCCATCAAAGACAACTACTGTCTGTTGATATTATGACTTGAAATACTTAAAATATTTGTCACAGATGGAATAAAACAAATTTTCTGCAAGAAAAACGTACTTCCCGGGAAATTTTTTGTTGCAAAACCTCAGATTCGTAGTCAGCGACCCCGAAAGCAAATCAAAATTCAGAACTCCACCAAAACTTTCCTTTATTTGCCCTTTTGAAGCACGTCGTGCTTAGACTGTTAGTTAATGTTTTGAATTTAGCATCTTGTTGAACATTATTCAGAACTCTACTGGAGGCCGGTAGCTCAGTGGGTTGGGGCGTCAGTCTGACCTTTCCCGACTTGTCGCCGTATGCGGCTAAATGTTGCTAGTAGTAGACACGGTCCGAAATCAGTTTATGCTAACGAAACTAGCTTCTTAGAAGTAGTTACAGCAAATAACACATGAAAATGTCCTGAAGAATGTTTCAATTTTTTAAAGGTCGCTACAGACGTTTTAGTTTGCATGATCAATCAAGCGGCTCAAGCATCCTTAAAAACGCGTTTATGGAAATTCTAGTCAGTTTGAACTGCAAGATTGATCAAGCAAACTAGAACGTCTGTAACAACCTTAAATTTTTTTGCTGCTATTGCTAATTCTCAACTTCGAACAAACTATGCATGTTTTATACAAAGTCCAGCAAATCTGGCATTTTTTTTATTATTAAACGCCACCTACATTATGTCGTTGTTCTCTAGTCTAGATTGCGTACTGTGTATCGCTGCTTGCTATTTGATCATCTGGACAAATTAATTTGTGCCAAAGCCATTTTGCGCACTAGACTTTTATTTAAATGTTTACATTGGGCTTGATAATGTTTTGAATGCAGTTTAAAGGCGTTTTATTGCTGAGATTGTTAAACAAATTGTATAGAATGTATAAACACTCAATATTGGCCGGCATTAACCCCGAGCTTCTAAACAGATGGCTCCATTACGCAAATTGCTTTCATGGCTAACGCCGGCAGTAAATTTGAACTCGTCGTGATTTGTGAGGTGTATATGCTACATGCTTGTCGGAATCTAGTGATTAAGGCTATTAAAAAAAACAGTATCTAAATTTTTTTTATCTATTTTAGAACAAATTAAAAATTTCTTTTATTCACCATTCAGTTTATTTTTTAATAGCCGTGTTCATTTCATCCAGTCTCAAAACCAGAGTGAATAGAACGCCTCAAATCTTCGGCAAGCGAATTAAAACAGCTCATTTACAGATAGTCGGCGAAAATGGAGCGAACTGTTGTAGACATCCCATACCAGAACTGGTTCAAAGGCCGGTCAATCGGTTTGTATGGGAATGGATCTTAGACTCCGTGAAACGAACGCGTCTAATATAAGACAATATTGGCCGAAATTTCAGAAAGTACATATGTCCATATTACATGCGATTCAGATTAAGATCATTGATTTAATGGTGATTTTAGCTTCAAAGCGTCGGATCACATGTTTCAATAAACTCTGCCTGTGACTGGTGAGTAAAATCTCACCAATGATTCCATTGACTCGACGCGACGACGACGGTGCAAACACGGAAATTGATGGTTAGGTTAGGTTATATGGGCTGTCACGGAGATCTACGGCACAAGACCCGAAGTCGGGTCCATTGTGTTACCGCAGCGAGTATCCTGTCCCGATCACCTACTAACTACTTAAAACCATCCGGAGCTTTTGATAAATCTGTATAGCCGGCCAATCGCTACTTTCAGAATTCAGTACATTTTCCTTTCAGAGTTCACCATCGGCGATATAGTGGCAATAGCCATCAGCGTCAGCCTTGGAGGTTGTTTACACTAGTTGTCGCGTCCGCATACTTCCCTGGGACTCTTCGGTTCCGACTGAAAAACTGCAGCTACTAATTAACTACTGCGGAATCAACCGCAAAATCCTTTTGATCGGCTGTGATGCTAATGCCCATCACGCAGTATGGGAAAATTCCGATATTAACAGCGAGAGTGAGTTATTTCTCGAAACTTTCTCTAGCCTAGATCCTAATATACTTAATAAGAGATCCAGTCCCACTTTTGTCACCAGATCAAGGCAAGAAGTGTTGGACCTTGTTTGTTTGGTTAATTGACCCCTCCAGGGGCATGGGCGCGTCAAAATCACTAGCATTTCTCATTTCATTATTCATTTGCCTTTCTGACGTTTCGATAGCGTATCTACTTATATAGCATGTATGTTCCTCCTAATCTTGTTTTTAAGTCTTGGACCTTACTTTATGCAGTTTCTCTCTATCTGAACGAATATATAAATGGCATGTCTCGGACCAGCCTTCCCTGTCCGATCACCTGCATATTCGTTTCGATATTGCACCGATGGCCTCGTCGCCAGCTGACGAATCCCGCAACGCACCAACTGGCTCGGTACTTCGGGGCGCTGCGGGATAAGCTCTCTCATAGAGAACACAACTTCTGAGCAGCCGAGTCTTTACAGACTCATCACGAACATCACCAGAGCAATTTTTGGAGCATACGAAAAAAATTGTCTTTTAAAGTTCATCAAGGACAACAGGGTATTTCCGTGGTGGAACACAGAACTCTCCCGTCTAAGGAAAAGGACTAGAAAGTTGTTCAACAGGGTCAAGCGCACTGGAGAGTGGGTCTATACTCCTACAGAATAGAGTAGGAAGATTAGGGATGCCGAACGTCGCAGCTGGATGCCTTTCTGCGAGAATGTCAACAACACCGGTAAAGCTATTAGACTTCACCGCGTCTCGGCAAAGAAAAGCCCTAACTTAGTCAGTACACCCAAAAAACCTACAAAGCAAGTCGTTCTGACTGGGTAGCAGCTAGGAGAATATTCACTTACGAAAAAATGAAATGGGCGATTGAAACATTTGACCCCTATAAATCACCCAGCACAGATGGAATTTTTCCAGCCCTCTTACAAAAGGGACAGAAAGAACTTATTCCACACCTGGTTAGCATATTTAGAAGCAGCTTCGCGGTGGGTCACATTCCCAATGCCTAGAGATCAGTGAGAGTGGTCTTCATTCCAAATTGGGTAGCCGACCTATGGATGATCCTAAATCCTATCGAGCTCTCAGCCTAACATCGTTCATACTGAAGCTGTTTATTTTGGGCCACTCACGCGTTCGTACCTTGCAATTGCTGCGGTTGAGCAAGAACAGACTCAGAATAATTTGTGGAATTTTAACGGGGACCTTAAAACCTTGCGTATTGTATGAGATGCTCGCTACCGCTTTTGCGGGACCGATCATGAGTCCTCACAGCACATCCTTTGTGAGTGTGAAGGTCTTGCTCAAAGACGTACCGAATGCTTCGTCGTAACATTTCCCTTGGCCGAGGATATCTCTTCTATCTATTGCCAGATCAGTCAATTTATCGAGAAGAGTCGATTGAATCTTTTGATTTAGGCTAACTTCTCAATCGAAAGGGCAATAGCACAATATACCTCATGGTCACAGTGCTTCTGGCTCCAATACGACCCACTGCCCACCTCCTTTATCTATCTATCTACATCCACCAGTTTTCCTAGAAGTGCAAGTAAGAATTCTCCGAGGTGTGCCTTTCTTCTTCTTATCAGTGCAGGACAGTCGCAGTTTCCAACGATTCGACAGTAGTCGTTGTAGGCGCTTCTAAGTCTTCTTGCATGATCCCCAACTAAGGCAATGGTCGGTGATGACTCCCACCAAATTGCCAATGTTTAGCTTATCTAGCGATAGAAGCCTAGTCATACGTGGAGGGTCGAGTCTGGACCACCACCACCCATTAGTCCTCCTATCCGCCTCGAGCTTGAGTATGAGTTTAGTCGTAACTATGGCCATTCCAATGTTGCATTGATCCTGAAGGATTACACGAGTTGTTCCCCTTCTAGTCAGCTCGTTTGCTTTCAAGTTCCCCGCAAAGTCTCTGTGACCCTGAATACAGCACAGAGTGGTGTTAAAGTGCCCCATCTCCAAGAGGGCGGATCGATGCATTCTGGAAAGATTGCAGTAAGGTCCCTAGAATTTTCCCATAATTACTTTACTTTTTCCATTTCACAGGCGAACATTTCAGAGCTTTGTGCTTGCATTTACCACCCACAAGATGATATCTGATGAGATCTCACTGTCCATGGGGAAATAATCTTCAGATATCGTCGTCGACCATATCCTTATAAAGTACGCATGCATCTGGTGCGTTGACAATGAAATTTGAAAGCGTTTACTAGCACGCAATAGCCGGTTCCTTTTCACAAATGGTTAAAGCGGAGTGTCTATATGGAATTTGCATAATTGGAGAAAAAGCTAAAATTTGGTTTTGAACGTTTTGGTAATACTCGGAAGATAAGTTAGTGGAGAAGGCTTTCGAGTTTTACTGCAATTGACGAAGATTTAGCTCTACCCTAAAAAAATGTTCAGTTGCCCTTGAATGAAACCCGAGATGTAGTCTGTGTGCTAAACTAAGTACAATACATACGTGCGGAATTTTAAATATTTATGTTTTATGTGCGTAAAAGGAACCTGCTGTAAATTGTACACTGCTGTATTATGTACACGTCTTGTTGTTCGTATCTCAAGTTCCAAACAATTATGTACATAGTTGTACTCGTCCAATTGAATTTCATCCAGATTTATACTGCCCGCATAATTAAGTTTGATTGTTTAACTTAGAATTTCGTTTCGATCCTTGAATAGTGTAAATGGGTTTTTAGAATAAGAATAACGCCACGGTCTTTCCCGGCATGTCGAAGAATGCGACTAAAAAGAACAGGATGTGTATGCCAACCCCTTACATTACCCGAAACCTTTTATATGTTAACGAAGCGTCAACTAGGCCTCGGATAAGGACCGACTCACCGGTTACGATATTTTGCGATTAAATAATCGCACAGATACAATAGGTCAGAAGGTCCTTCGAACGTATGACTTCTTCAGAGTGATTGGAGAGTAAATTTCAGCAGTACAAATTTAACATCTTAGGAGCTAGCGAGTTAAGATGGTGGAATAGCGCAGAATATACAATAACTCTCCAAAGCGTACTACTGTAATGTTGTACTCCGGTAAAGCTACCGGCAGTGGCTGCCAGTCAGTGGTATGGCTCCTCCTTCTTGTAGACAAGGCGCACGAATTCGTCTACCTAGGAAAAGGAATTCGGCTTTATTCCTGGAATTGCATTGCGCGGAACGAAATCCAACGAAAAGTGCACCAACGAAATACCGCTGTTCGACACCATCATCATCATCGTGGCGCGACAGCCCAACGTCGGGCCTTGGCCGCCATAACCGACATTGTTGCGTGTTATAAAAATGCATTTATGTACATTAGACTATTTTTGTTTTTATAAATAAAATTATCAAAGAAAAACTCTAACTCTGCGCGCCTGTTTAAATTTGTTTTGGGGTTGATTTTTTTTTTTTTACCTCCCTTAATAATTTAATGACAGTTAAAACAGTCTAACAAAAAAAAAAGATAATGACTTGATAAAAGATACTACGAACTCGCAGATTGTGGTGTTGGTTGGGTTTTTTTTTTCTTTTTTTAGTATCGCACGTTTTCCTGTCGTTTAGATTTAAGGACTCAGAAATGCCGTTGAGTCAAAATTATTTAATATCGCATGTGGGATGGAGTGCCTCCTTCCAATCCGCACCATGTACTATGACCACACAAGGAAGGAAGAAGTACCTACTTGTTGACCCGTCGTCGTCGGGCCACGATGCATGCATGCATGTGATGATCTAAGTTCTGGTTGAGGTTAGGGGCGATCTTGGATGTGCTAATCCCCCTTTTTCGCCGCACTGAGACCGTCGGGACCCGGAAAGCACGCGGGTTGCGATGACTTCCACGAAGTGTGCCCGTTTGTGGAGTGCACGAAGTGAGTCTTCCTGTTGCTGGCAATATGTAGTGTCCAGTGTGGAGCACGCCGATGTCCCAAGCGTCAGGGTGGGTGGCTGTTCGTGGGAGTTTGCATTTTAAGTACCAAACCCTAAAGAGAAACAAAGGATTTTTCGGATTTTACTAACCTCCGGATGAAAATATTCCACATAATCACATTTGCTGCAGCCTCCCTGTTGCGTTTCCTTATCTTGTATTTATTCTTACGTAAATCACACGCGTATATATATTTTTTCTTATTTTACTCGAACCAAAAACCGCGAGCGCACACAATGTTCCGATCGTGACCAAGAAAAACTCCGGTGAACTGTCAATAGAACATCCTGGAATTTCGACTCTTTCGAGTTTTCGATCTTCCAGTCTGTTCGAATGTCCGCCGTGGTGGGTTAATCGGGAGGTCATGTCCTACAGCAACGCCAACTAGATATACAGGCCTCCGCTCAGCTGATCGTGGTGAATTAGACTTCATTTGTGACGCCAATTTTACGTCATTGATTCACTGCCAAAGCAGTGACTGCACACGACGATGTCCCCGGCACGACATATGTTTACAATTGGAATTGCGTCGGACGGCATTTTTGTCCTCTAAAAGACACTTACTGGACACTTGCAGCAATTTGGTCGAAGCCGCAGCCCCGGGGATCAGTCGCAGAGCATCGTGGAACAGTTCACACTTGACAAAATACATCTTTTGACCGCACGACACACTTTCATCGCGCACGCGTTTGTTTTCCGGGATCACTAGATGAAATTTTACTAACAAAAAAAACACTGAACGCGGAAAACGAAAATTAAACACGGAACGCACAAATACCGGGGACTGAACGCCATCAGTCGCCGACCACTGGATTATGGATACGATGGCGTCATCGAAGGAAATAATTGCGTAATTTAGCCGTCAAAAACAGCTGAGTGGAGGCCTGTATATCTACTAGATGGCGCTGCCTACAGCCAGGTGACGTGATATTTTTACATGGGCGCCGAAATAGTGCATAGCAGACAATTCAGCGTTCACACTGGCCACGTTTATATCGTGAAACTAAAAGACGATTTAGCTAAATCGTTTCAGTTAGTACTTGTTTGTGGTGTGCTTATAACAACCCTACGGAGAGGTGCTAATTATGCAGCTGTCAGTTGTTATTTTGTGACTTTGGTTTGGGAAATGTCAAGCGGCAGTAACTCCTAATAAAAGCACGTTTATACCGCTACAATCAAAGGGTGACGCGAATGCCAAATTTTAGAGAAGTATGAGGTATTTGTAACATATAAACTAGGATTGTCACCAACGGCATTAGCCGAGAAAGCAACACCATCTAGTCGCAATTTTCACTCCATTTCCGCATCGCAAGTCGAGCTAAAAGTTAGCACCCAAACTAACTAAACCGATAAACGTATTGTCGTAACTTAGATCGATTTACTTAATCCTCGAAGTTAGTCTCGCTGTATAACGTAGTGGCTAGTACCCACGCATGCACCGTTTCGTGGTGTCGAGCTTACACTATTATCCTCATCTGCAAACACTTTTTTATCTTTGACAGCAGACTTGAGTAAAAGTACGGTTTGCATGAGTCGAGAAAATAGTAGAGTAGAGTGGTAGAGTAGAGTTGAGTTATTCTACTCTACTCGTGTAAATGTTTGTAGTAGAGTAGAGTTCACTCTACCGACTGGTAAACGGTAGAGTTGGAGCGACTAGCACGATGGTAGAGTAACGTTCCTGCGGCAGCCGGTTCTTCGTACCGGAACGACCCGTTTTTCAACGGCCAAGAGCTGCCAAATCCCCTCGATGCAGGAAGAACTGCAGTGTTCGAAGCATCGCTACTACAACAACAACATGGTAGAGTAACTCTACTATGCCATCAGTACAGTCGGTAGAGTGGAAAGTACTCTTTTCTACTATTTACTCGACTCATGTAAACCGTACTTAAGATAAACCATTCTTAGCGTTCATCTTGTATAATCGATGAACGACTCAAAAACACTATAATTACTATTAATTCTGACAGTCAGGCGGCGGCAAGTTTGGCTTCTTTCTGTGTTCCGATTTAGTATGCGTCTGTAGCTAGCTTGACAACTCGCCATGTGTTTTTGTTGGTACTTGTAACACTGTCGGATGGGGTTCGCTCACCTCACGTGACAAATACTTTTTTTCTCTTGAATTCTCTTTGTTTTAATTTCTCCAAGTTTAGTGGTTTCGCCCAGATAGAAACACTCTTCAGGTATTGCATCTTTCAGCTAACTGTGTGCAATATTACCACGAATGGGTGAGAATTATATTAGTATAAGCCATCAAGGCGTGATTTTAATTGAAAACTCGACTGTAGAGATCTAAATGGTGTGAAGGAACTTATCAACTCACTAGAGAGGGTGGAGATATTTGGTCCCTGCCAATTTTACTTCATATATTCAGGTTTCCTGCGAAGCGGAGGTGCGTGGCCTTGGTTTCATTCTGCATGCCAACACCATACTATACCATAAATGAAGGTATGAAGCGTTGTCACAGTGTATTCCATGCCGTTTTCAAAAATAAGTAAGTACAGATATGTAATTTTGAAAATTCAAATTCATATCAGCAAAATTCTCCAGATTTTGAAGTCTATATCACACAATTATCGATCAAAATATGTAAAAAAATACACATTGTAATCTAATATTATTGTTTTTCCTACTATCGACCGGTTGTCGAATTAACTATGCATGTATTTCTTTTTTCGGCAATCTCGAATAAGCAATCATTTATGTTATTTCCAATCACAGCACACATTCCAAACACACATCTCCTTCTACATTACACTTTTTTCATGACAAACTGAAATTTCGTGCCCGTAGCCGTTTTATCGTGACTGGCTATCATCCACCACATTATCGTCAGAAAAATGTCCTTTCTTTAACCCGTGTAGCACATTGGTCACTGAAAATATTTTGTACAAATTGACATGCGTGACATCGTTGATTTTTTTCGTTAATGCGTTAATAATTATGATTAATAATGCAGGCCAGTTGTTATCAGTAGCACAAAACCACCGAGATTCCTCCAACACGTCTTGAAGCCGCAAGTCATTAGGGCTAGGGCGGCGAATACACCGAATCGGACATCATGGTGTGAATTTCATCAGCTGTTAATAATGGCCATCATTTCTGCAATTAGTGGTCAATTTTCGTTATGATAGAGGTAAAATGATCAATCATAAATCAATATTTCGGGAATCATTTCTTGACTAAGTTTTCTCATTTAAGGTATAGTAGATAAATAGCGTAATTCGTCCTGCTTTTCAAATTTGGTATTAAGAAGGAGGTGACAATTGATTGATAATAATTACCGTTGCGTGGTTAATTTAAGGGATAAATATTTAAATAACTTTATCGAAGTTCTATGAGTGTAATTGCTTTGATCAGATCAGCGGACATTTAATAATATATGTACATTATTATAACTTATCTAATTTAATATTTGATTTTAATATCGTTGTATTTCATTTTGATAGAGAAGAAGAAATATTCGAAAACTTTAATTGGTATTCTGTGGCTAATTAGACGGTATTGGGTAGTGATAACGAATTCAGTATTGTATTAGGGGTGAATCACGGAAAGAGGGACTGATGAACTCTCCAAGACCTTGTTTCACTTCTCTATAAAAATTAGTACAATTGCTTCAAAATCAAGTGTGTTTACCTTACAAGATGCCCCTTCGTTTATACCACACTATTTCATACAGGATTAAGCGACGAATGTCGTGATAGCCAAAATGGGGGGGGGGGGGGGTTGGTGCGCCCCTTAGAACGGCAGTGGTTGTGGACCATTACTAACCAAGTCAAGCTGCCAGTAATGGCGGTGCGATTATTTGGCACTACTCGAAATCTTCTATATGCTAACGAAACGTCAACTATGCCTCGAATAAGGACTGACTGAACGGCTACGATGTTGGCTATCGTACAATGACAAAGATTAGTTTCTGGAATGTACGTACTTTCCTGGACAATGGATCAGAAGGTCTCCAGAACGCACGATTTGTTCTATAAGAGAGTGAAGTTCTGCGGTATAAATTAGACATCCTAGGAGTAAGTGAGGTAAGATGGTGGAACAGTCGCACGAAACTGTCTCTTATCATGGGATTCGGTCTCCGACCAAAATAAGGATCATCACATTAATACAATGTTATGCTCAAACTGAAGCCGACAATGTCTTAGCGAAAGACTCCTTCGACCAGCTAAACTTCGTCCACAACGGAACATTATAATGGTTATGGGAAATTTGAATGCAATAGTTGCTGCTGATAACTGTGGACATAAACATGTGATGGGGAGACATAATCTTGGTGATCGCAACGACAACGGTGAAAGATTTGTCGAGTTGAACATATTTTTGCGTAGCTGTCATGGTAACTCATATTTGTCAAAATATAACTAAAACGAAGGTATGATACCCTTCACGCGAAGCCTTTTTTGTGACTTAGGCCTTCCGCACATGACGCAACTCGTTTGAAACTCGAGTTGGAAACCAGTTTGCGATGCAACTAGTTTCGAACACAGCTGCAACCAGTTTGCAACCTCAGTCCGCACATGTGTAACGGACGGTTTGGTGGGCATCCGAAGATGCCCGTGGGGACAGAGCCTAGGTAGCATAGTGACTGTGAAAGTCGGGCCGTGCCATCTGGCGAAGAAAAAGGCCCCTCAACGAGCTAAGCAGCGGCCTATGCTTGCTGTAGCTCAGTTCGGGAGATGCGGGCGGGGTTTTCGCCGCTCGTTGCCCCTGTCCTTTACGTATTAACAAAAATTCATAGGCCTGGGGAAGACAACACAAACAGGGGAGGTAAAAATGGGGAATTAAAAAAATAGTCGATAAGGATGGAATGGTTGCGGACGGCTTAGACGCCCACGCAGTCGAATCTGGGTCCGGGTGTAATGGGACCCTCGGCCTCTGGTTTCGTACCACCGACAGATCCTTACTCATCAGGTGCTGCCATAGATCTGCCGGTGGAAGCAGCACTACCAGACCATAATATGGTTCATTACAGGGTGAATCACGGAAAGAGGGACTGATGAACTCTCCAAGACCTTGTTTCACTTCTCTATAAAAATTAGTACAATTGCTTCAAAATCAAGTGTGTTTACCTTACAAGATGCCCCTTCGTTTATACCACACTATTTCATACAGGATTAAGCCACGAATGTCGTGATAGCCAAAATGGGCCCCTTAGAACGGCAGTGGTTGTGGACCATTACTAACCAAGTCAAGCTGCCAGTAATAGCGGTGCAATTATTTGGCACTACTCAAAATCTTCTATATGCTAACTAAACGTCAACTATGCCTCGGATAAGGACTGACTGAACGGCTACGACGTTGGCTATCGTAAAATGACAAAGATTGGTTTCTGGAATGTGCGTACTTTCCTGGACAACGGATCAGAAGGTCTCCAGAACGCACGATTTGTTCTATAAGAGAGTGAAGTTCTGCGGTATAAATTAGACATCCTAGGAGTTAGTGAGGTAAGATGGTGGAACAGTCGCACGAAACTGTCTCTTATCCTGGGATTCGGTCTCCGACCAAAATAAGGATCATCACATTAATACAATGTTATGCTCAAACTGAACCCGACAATGTCTTAGCGAAAGACTCCTTCGACCAGCTAAACTTCGTCCACAACGGAACATTATAATGGTTATGGGAAATTTGAATGCAATAGTTGCTGCTGATAACTGTGAACTTAAACATGTGATGGGGAGACATAATCTTGGTGATCGCAACGACAACGGTGAAAGATTTGTCGAGTTGAACATATTTTTGCGTAGCTGTCATGGTAACTCATATTTGTCAAAATATAAAATAACAAAAACGAAGGTATGATACCCTTCACGCGAAGCCTTTTTTGTGACTTATGGTGCATTTGCCACTTTGAAATTAGTAGTAAAACTTGTTCCAATTTCACTGTTCCTATGAGAAGTATATTAAATAGTGGGCCGATTTCAACCAAATTTAGGAACGTGGTTTGGCATTTAACATGATTGAATAATATGAATTTTGGTAAAGATATCTTCAGAAATAAACAAAAATTTGGTTTTGGAACGGTCGTTCCTATGACAGCTATATGATAGACTAGTCCAATTTCAATCAATTTCGGGAATGTGATTTGACTAAAGATACTATTGATGAATGTGCAATTTGAAAAAGATATCTTTAGAAATAAAAAAGTTTTTCTCAGAAAAACGATTTTTTTTTTAACCGGTCGTTCCTATGGCAGCTATATCTGACATATTTACAGCGTGCAACAAAAAGAAGGCTTTGTACAAAATTTCAGCTCGATAGCTTTAAAACTGAGAGACTAGTTTACATAGAACCAGACAGACCAGATGGACAAAGTTTAATCGAATCGTTTCGTCATACCGACCAAGAATATATATATGTAGTTTATACGGTCGGAGATGCTTCCTTCTGTGCGTTGCAAACTTCATGACAAAGTTAATATACCCTGTCACATCCGTGAAGGATATAAAAAAGCAAAATAGTTGCGTAAATATTTGCAGTTTTCAATTTTAAAATTTGTGCAACTATTGTCAAATGAAAATTCCTCTGGGTTTATTCACTCATATGGGCGCATATTCAAGTTCTTAAGGGTGGTTTCGGTCGTAAAAAAGGTAATTTTTTTAGCTTGAAAAATTCTCCATGTCAATCTGGTCATGTTGGTAAAAAATGGTGAAAATATCTCAGTTATAAATGGATAAAAAAAAAATATTTTCTGGAACAACTCAGTAATTAAATACAAACAGCGAATTTCCGCTTCGAGGCATCGTAGTGTAGGCAAAAGCAGCAACAAATTTACACAACACAATAGGTTCGAATTCGACAAAGGAAGAAGGTTTTAAAGATGTACCGATCGATTAGATATCATTCCTGGTCTCAACGATAATCCAAGGATCGATTTTAGACTTCAATACGTCATGAAACGTCATCCGTTAGAAAAAGTTTTCTCCTGAAAAATCACGTTTTTTCCTCTTCAATGTACCTTTTCTGCGCATCTATCAATCCTACGGGGCTCAAATTTTTATGAACCGTTCTTGAATAGTATGTGCAGATTTTATCTTTTTATTTTTAAATAATTCCTATTCAAAGATCGGGAAAAAAAATTCAAAGGGTTGTGGAAACGGGTTAAATTTTCCAACACCAATAATTTCTGGTCAAAAAAGAAAATAAATCTGAATAAATAAAACACAAAATGTTCGGTATTCTTTCCTTTACACATAGAAAAAAGAAAAATTGAAAAAGCTTTACTAGTTTTTGTAAAAAGGTTCATTAACTAGATGAATCTGGGTTAGGAAAAAATGAGGCATTCAATGGTTGTAATTTCGGTAATGCTTGCTCGAATTTAATAATTCACAGATTGTTTACAAGAAAAAACTTATACAAATCAAACTAAAAAAAGTTCATTGAGTTATGATGTAACAAAAAATAAAAGGACTGTCTTCCGATTTTTCGACTAAGACCCCCCTTAAGAATAAAATATAGTGGGTCATTGCGAAATCCAAGTCACAACGACTCATCTTCGATATTCACTACTACACCAAAAAAAACAGCTTGAAGCGAATTCACTCTGTCGCACTCATCAGGAGCTGCATTAACCATGAGGGAAGCAGCTTGACCAAGCCAGGTTCCTGTTCCAACATAAATTGGAATACGTTCTAAGTTCAATTGATCATAATTCGCACTCATATCGTGCAGTGCACATTTCATATTAGACTCAGGGACATATTTCGATTTAGGTCGGAATGCGTAGCTTCTTCGCCATGGATTAAAGGTGCGTAAGTACCACTCAATCCAGGTACCACTCTGCGATCGAACGCAGGCGACCATCAAAAAGATACATACAAATAGTGCTCCGTGCTCTATAGCTTGATCGATAATCGCAACCAATATGCGGCGATCGTATATCTAGCAAAGCGCATCTTAAGGCAGCTCCTGATGAGTGAAATCACTTTCAGCTGATTTACAGTGGTGAATAATGTCATTATTGCCTTCGTCTGCTTCGTCATAGAGTCTGTGAAAACGAATCTAGTGGTTGGCGACTGATAGCGGCGAGTCCGGTTTTTGTACGTTTAGTGTTTAGTTTTGTTTTCTGCGTTCAGTGTTTATTTATTATGCCCGAACCAGAATGAACGGAGAATGCAGCAGCAGCGGCAGCGGTCGAAATGGAAATCAGAAAGCAAATTGAACGCAGCGGTAGCGACAGCGGCGAAAGCAGATCTGCATGTTGTTGTAGTTGCTGCTACCGCTGCGTTCATTCTGGTTCCGGCATTAGGTAAATTGCATCTAGTGATCTGAGAAAATAAACATGTGTGCGATGAAAATGTGTTGTGCAGTCAAAAGACGTATTTTTTCAAAAGTGCGAAAAATACCAAAGTGCTTGGTAAGCCCATTTTTTTTTAACAAATCGTAAAATAGTTTCGGCTAAAAAAGTTTGTGAGCTGTTCGGCGATATTCTGCGGCAAATTGCCAGGGCTGTGGCTACGACCAAATGGCTGCAAGTGTGCCAAAAAGTGTGTTTTGGCCGTCTAAACCCACACATTTTCTTCGCAGACATATTGATGTTTTCGATCACTAGATGCAATTTAAATAATACAAAAAAAAAAAACAAAGTCTTTAAACTGCTCTAAACAAAGAAAAACCCGAAAGAAAACGCGAAGGTGGCGAACACCGCTGCCTGACTTCTAACACAATTCCAATTGTAAACATCGTAACGGGGACAGAGTTGTGTGTAGTACCACTGCAGTACCACTGCCTAACTTTATACACATATTCTCAATGATGTAGGCAACATTATCGCGTGGAATGAAAAGTGCCGTTAAATCTCATACAAAATCGCGAAATTTTTCGCCGATGAAAACAGACGTGAAATTGTGTGGAAGCTAAAATTTCATTTCACGTCGTCTGTGTACTATTTTACTTTGAGTGAAATGTCAAGTTTTTGTGGATTTCACGAGGATGAAATTTTTTCTCATAACAAATATACGAGAAAAATTTTCACTGACAGCTCAGCTGTCTCTGTCAGTGTCATTCAGGTTGTGTTGTGTTTTCCCGGTGTTATTTGTAGATAGGTGGTAGATTAGTAAACAAATTAATCGATGTTAATGTTACTTGCAGTGCTAGTATTTCATTTCAACGGTACACAGATCGGGTGAAAAGTGAAAAAATGACAATCTTTTCCACGACCCATTTCGCCGATGAAAAGTGCTGCTGTTATTTTATTCATTTCACGCGATCTGAATACCAGCCTTTGTTCTTAATTGCTAATATTGCAGGGAACACTATTAGGACTTTCAAAATGTGCAATAGTACGAAATTGAAACTGAATTCTTTCCTCTTCCATACCTTAATTTCTCTAACGACAATATCATCAAAGGATTTCTCTCCCCTACGCTCTGACAATACATAAGAACGTTGAAAAAAAAACCATACACACAACATTAAAATCGAAACAAACAAAAAACATCAAAACGTTATTTAATATATTAAACCACTTTATAAGAGCATAAATTTCCTATTTATATTTTGTATGTTTTTTTTATGATCCATTGATCAACCGCTTCTTTTATCAAATAAATGTCGGTATGACGTGAGTTAACACTTTCCCATATACAACTATTAAAAGTAAGCGTTCTGTATATCACAATATTTTTGGTCTTGCATAATATGCCCACATACTCGTACGTATGTATGTAACGAAACTAGAATATCATAAAGTCATACATATATGTACTATGATGCATAAAATACAATATATATGACTCAACCCTCCTCATATCTGATGGGATGTTTTGATACACAACTGTTGACCTTGCATAGGGTCATGAGTACACAAGCCATAAATTAATGCGTATATTTGACAGCGAACACCGATACTGCAAGGACACTTCAAAGAAAATTTATATTTAAAAATTCACATTTGACCCTGGGAACCATTGATACATAATTCTTATTTTACAAAAATCTTATCTGTCAGTCTGTCATGAACTAGGCCAGGATGGTAACCAGATGAGTTATGTAATTGCCAATTTAGGTTTTTTTTTTCTAAACAAAAAATATCCTTTTTTAATCGGTCAAATGTTTATCTGTTTAATCATAGAGAATATCTTGTGAACGGCTGAAGCTACATGCACGAAATTTAGTAGGAATATGAAAGTTTGCTACAATCAAAGGGTATCATTGCAATTGCAAAAAATTTGGGCGAGGGAATGGCCCACATTTTTTTTTGTCTAGTATACGCGTGTGGGTTATGCTATTGTATCTAAGGGAAGTGAGTCGTAGAAGTGAGAATGGGGAAACAGATGGAAAAACTTGAACTCATAATGTAAAGATAAAAGTCATAAAATATGACGGAATCAATCTCGATCTGAGATCATCGCACATGGTGGTGCATTTTCTCCATTTAATTGGATGCATAATAAATGCGTCCCATGCCACCAGAGTGGTTAAAGCAATTAGCATAATAAATGCTTGCCAATCGTGATCCTAGTCGCTTGACTGATTTCAGGATTCATTTGTTTTTTTCTAGACCTCAGTTATTTTAATTTTTTATTTTCTCTGACCCGCCTTGGGCGTCCCTCGTAGCACATACCGCTGTATGTTTAAAATTATATCACAGCCCCTTTCTAAGGCTACGACTTCAATGGGCAGGGCATGCACAACGAATGGACGATGATCGCATGCCAAAGAGAGTAATAAATGCAGAACGAGTCGGCGCAACGAGACTGCCTAGATTACCGAGATCTCGTTGGGAGAGCTCAGTATATATCCAAGATTGGAGGACGTGGTCACGTGACCGAGATAATTAGAGAACAACGGTCCAGGCGGCCAAGGCCCGACGTCGGGCTGTCGCGCCACGATGATGATGATCTAAGGGCACAATGAGCACGTTCCATTTCTGGCATTTATTTCAATTTGAACATAATTCCACAACGAAGAATTAAGTGGCTCTCATCGTCCAATTTCGCATGAGATGAAGAACACAAAGCTCCAATGCACGAAATCGTAAACCTAAAGTTAAAACGTAACGTTTAAGTTAAAGTAAAGATGCTATAACATTAACACACAAGTATATATTTGATCAATGGAGTCATAAAATATTAAACTTTGGTTTAATGAACAATCCATGGCATGCTACTATTTAAACTTGTCTATCACACTTATATGACACTTGTATGCCGAATATATTTGATACAATTGCTAGCACCTTAAAGTTAATGAAATGTCTTTGCATACGCCCATAGAGGTAATCATACACGGTTGAAAATTTCGGAGTTATTTTAATATAAAAATATATACATATATATATATATAGGTATATACACAGTCAAAATGAATCGCCTTATGTTAGAGCAAGGTGGTATCCTTTAATCTCGGTGCATCATCTCTACGCAGGTATGTAAGCAGGGGTACACCTCAAGGTAGTGTTCTCTCCCCTCTTCTGTGGAATCTTGTGGTCAATAGGCTGCTTCTAAGCCTGGAAGGTTTGGAATGTAAAGTTATCGCTTATGCAGACGATATTGCGATTGCAATCTCGGGAAAGTTTCCCTGTGTCCTGAGCGACTTAATGCAGAATGCCCTATCTATCCTGGTGAACTGGGCTGGCGAGGTTGGTGTTGGAATAAATCCGCAAAAAACTGAGCTTGTTCTCTTTATTAAGGGACACGCTGTACCCTCTTTTGAACCACCATTAATGGAGGGCACCAAGGCTTGTACTCACTGATAAAGCCAAATTCCTTGGTCTCATCCTGGATAGAAAACTATGCTGCAAGGCAAACATTCAAGAGTGTGTGACTAAGGCAACCGTTGCATTATATTCGTGCAAGAAGGCTATAGGCAAAAAATGGGGCCTTCATCCAAAAGTGGTTTACTGGCTCTATGTATCAATACTGCGTCCCATGTAATGCATGGGATCATCGTCTGGTGGACGGCACTTAGCATTATGTCGTACAGAACTCTGTTGGAGATGGTTCAAAGACTGGCATGTATTGCCATCACAGGGGCTCTAAGGACAACACCGACTGCTGCTTTAGGAGTGTTATTAAATTTACTTCCCTTAGACATTTTCGCTGAGCAGATGGCGGCGAATACGGCCGTTCGCCTCCGGGAAACCGGTCAGTGGACCGCATCAATCGTAGGTCACTCGGCAGCACTGAGAAACTTTGAGATTCCCGGAATGACAGACTACATCTCTCCAAAACTCCTGTTCGATAAGTCCTTTACAAGCCTGATCTCATCGAGAAATGAGTGGTCTGAAAGCGTTTTTTTGGGATCTAAGGCCATTAGCCTTTTTACTGACGGCTCTAAGCCTGAGGAAAGCGTTGGAGCTGGAGTGTATTCGGAGAAGTTGAATATTGGTTTGTCGTTCCGCCTTCCGAAATACAATAACGTTTTTCAGGCGGAGGTTGTAACAATTTCCGAGGCGCTAGTCTGGCTTGCGCACAATGTTGTATCCACTAGGAATATTGTAATCTTCACGGACAATCAACCGGCAATTAAAGCGCTTAGCTCTGTCCTGGTTACATCAAAGACGGTATTGGACTGTCGTGACCCTCTCAGGGTGATGGGTAGTTTTTTTTAACATAACTCTGTGCTGGATACCGGTCCACAGTGGCATATTTGGGAACTGTAAAGCTGACGAACTGGCTATTAAATATGATTGCTTTAATATCAAAAATTATTACTCGTATTAGCTAGTTCACTTGGTAATAATTGCGTATATTGTTTTATTTTCAGCAGCGGCTCTAGTTAATATTGGGTAAGTTCTATTCAACATGAGAAATACGTAATTTAAGGAAGCCTATCGAAACTGTTTTATGCCAACTAAACGTCAGCTAAACCACATGGATTAATTGACGCGCTATATCCCACTAGTTACGGCAAATATGTGAGTAGTCGCAAGACATATGTACATATATGTAGTTATTCAATTTTTATGAAAATCGTTCGTTCACTGACTCCAAATAATTAAATATTTACCATGGGCGCGGGTGGTCGCAAAAAGTGAAGTCACCACAAAAAGTAGACAGCACCTTTTCGGTTTGGCAACTTTCAGTCCTGGAGTTTGCGGGAGTTGGACGATATCGAGAGATATAATTCGAAAATTGAAATCGTCATAGATTTTTTTTTCTCTTTGCACCTTACTGACAATAACATGGTATCTACGGACTCATTAATATTATAAAATACATAACTTTGTCATGAAGTTTGCAACGCATAGAAGGAATCATCTCCGACCATATAAACTATGTATATATATTCTTGGTCAGTATGATGAGGTGAGTCGATAAGGCTTTGTCCGTCTGTCTGTCTGGTTCTATGCAAACTAGTCTCTCAGTTTTAAAGCTATCGAGCTGAAAATTTGCACAAAGCCTTCTTTTTATTACTACTCAATTGCCCTAACCCCTTGTGGGGCGTAGCGCGTCAACTGTTCTATGTGGCCCAGTTGACGTTTCGTTGGCACACACTGGTTTCGGAGAATGCAGTTGTCAGCATGCATCTCCTGCACATCCATGGCCACGAATGTCGACGTGGACGGGATTCGAACCCGAAACGCCGGTAGTCAAATATGACACTGATGCCTCAACACACTGCGCTACCGGTCGCCCCAAAGCCTTCTTTTTATTGCACACTGTATGTATGTATGTCGGAACCAACAGAATCGGACCACTACGTCATATAGCTGCCATATGAACGACCGGTCCAAAAGTCAGTCTTTGTGAGAAAAACTTTTTTTATTTCTAAAGCTATCTTTTTTAAATTTCATATTATTCAATAGTATCTGCCGTCAAATCACATTCCCAAATTTGGTTGAAATTGGGCAACTCTTACCGTATAGCTGTCATAGGAACGACCGTTCCAAAAACAAGTTTTTGTTAAAATAAAAAAAATAAAAAATTTATAATCAAAAACGGGATTCTTTGTCTTATCACTTTATTATTACTATTCCCTGACGCGTTTCGCTCTTTCGACCATCTTCAGAGGGATGAAATATCGTCAATCGAGTTTAAAAAAAATGTATGAAATTCGGGAATTTGACGTACTAGTTCAATCCAATGTCTTGGTGCAGGCTATGAGCGAAAAATAGGGAGTTTTGAAATATTGTTGGGAACAGTCACTTGAATATGTGATCAAAAGTCCCCGATGGTAGGGGGTCCGGAAGTGTAGGGGAGAGGGGGTCAAAGGTCCTTTTTGTCAGTTTTCCTTGATTATTTTGGAAACTATGGATTCTACATAAAATGTCTCAAGGCCGAATCAAAGCACATCAAATTCACTACAAAATGATATATTATATAGGTATACTCTAGACCAGGGGCCGGCAAACATTTTCTGGAAAGGACCAGATTGTTAGAATTATGAGCTCAGCGGGCCGGATAGGAAACCCAAAGCGGAAATGTTTACCCATATGGTCGACCCATTGCCGTTTAAAGGTTTGACGGACGCAACTCAATTACTCATAATTAGTCATATGGACTTAACTAGTTTGCCTTTACACGCCCGATTGGCCATTTAAACGCTTCGATATGATTGTGAACAATATTGTTGCATGCAAGTCGATGAAAAATCCTAGCGTATAAACCGATATCGTTGCATGCTAATCAATGGATAAGTGCCGGTAAACCTTGCATGGCGTGTCAATTTCTCCTACGCGTCATCGTGTTAGATTTCGACACAGTTGCAATAAGATAAAAAAAAACTTTTGCAGCAGTAGGTTACTAATTTGGCTTAACATAGCGCGTCAAAAGACGCAATCGGTGAGTCAGTCCCTAGGCATAGAAGACGTTTCATTAGTATATATAGTAAAATATATCGGATGGTGCAAGTTGCTTGCATCGATTAAGTTCTGAAAATCTATCCACTGTGACATTTAGGAAAAAGGGTTTTCGTTAATACGAGTACTAGCTGTTTTTTGAAGAATTTCAAAGAGTCAGACACTTAATTAATTGCATTTCAATAGTAAATTTTCGGTAATATTATTTATTGATAGACCGTTTTACGAGTAGATATGAACACCATTTCTCCTTTACTTTTTTTAATTGCTGTGCCATCGAACTGTTGTATTACAGGCCAAACCAGGATATTCACGTCTGTCGAAATTGACGAAACTGAATATGGCTGAATAAGTTAACTCCTCAATAGTGGAATAAAGGTGACCGCTGATACAAATCACATGCAGTAAAATATTTTCGTCCTGCCTGGAGATATCTTCGCTTATTGTTATTCAATGCCAACTATTCATGGAAGATGATTTCTCTGTCACATCAAACTCAGTATAGATCACTTAAATCAAAAAGCAGAAATTGGGAAGTATCAGTAATGTTTGTCGTCTCATCTTCCTGATTAAACTCTAAAGCAACAATCACGCATTCGTGCAGAAGACGATTGTGGAATCGATGTCATTCAAGCAAAGACAATATTCTGTTTCATTGAACAGGCTCATTTGGGGTGATATCTCACTTAATGGTGTCATGGGATTGGTATTTCCGGTGTTTAGCCTCCAGTCAGCTCTATTCATACGGGTAGAGTCGTTTAAATGCAAGGAGCTAATTGGTTCGATTGCCCCAGTCTAGTCCAGCATTCTGGCTGAGAACCAGAATGGATTCTAATCCCTAGAAGTTCATAGAGTGAATCAGGCTCGATAAGAGCTCATGTGTTGAGGGTGCACTGATTGCTAATCGTTTATCTGTGCAAATAGCAATGCGAATTCCATAAAGCCTCTGATTTTCCTCTGGCACATGACTTAATAGCATATTGAGGCCTGTACCAAAGCAAGTTTAGAAACTGTTCTTGCGACACAAATTGCATGTATTATTTGGCATTTATTCGTGGATGTTTGGGGAGGGGAGTCTTATGGTGCTACCACATTATTTGCGACTCGTCGATTACCGAGCAAATGCTCGCCAATTGCCGAGTACTTTTTTTTACTCAAATATCGAGCAACTTGCACCGAACAAGTGAATCTCCATATCGAGTCATCGTGTGGGAATACTATTCACCAGCTAGTTTGTATTAACAGTTAATCGGCGAATACAGAGATAATACTTTACGCTATTCACTAAGCTTCAGAGGTTGCTGACCTCAGTATACAGCCCTAGAACGCTCGCTATATACGCTCTACCTGTTAAACCAATATTAGCCAAGACGCAAACCTCAATGCGTCGCCCCGTGAATCTTATCTCCCTTGGACACAATGGTAGGGTTTTCGCCAGCATGATATTTTAACACTGATTCAGCAAATGACACTGGGCAACAGAGATGACAAAGCTATTCAAATCCGTAAGTGAAAGAGAGACGTATTCTACGAATCCCGAGAGCAGAATGACAACCAACCAATTTTCATTACCTCTGTCTCTTAGTAATTGCACTAGAGCGAAATAGACAGAGAGGCCAGTAGATGTATTTGTTTAGAAATCATGGGCTGGGGAAACGAACTAGAATCTTTTTCCGGTCTTTTTCCCCTTTAAATATCCTGTCAGATACAGGGACACTCTCTCTTCCACTTACGGGTATACAATATTTTACATCTCTGTCACTCACTGTCAATTCGTCTCATCCCTCTTGTAACGCAAGCCATTGACAAAAATTTCTTACATTTAGAATCACTTGTTGAACGTAGTCGTAAACATAAATATGTTGTGTGTCATATCCCAGAAGTATTACTTCACAAACTCGTCGCTATGTTGAATACTGATTCGCCTAAGGCAATGAGTTCCTTCCTTATAAGTGGAGGAGATATCCGTATGCTATTGCGATATTTCCCGAGTCACCCGGTAAAAAGAAAGAACTTTTGTTTTGATATTATATGTACATATCAAAGTATGAATTTAAACTTGTAGGTAATGAGTTTTCTGTAACACAAATTCAGCATGCAAATGTGTGCGATACTCATATCATCCTATAAATCCCTCAAGGAAACTTACCGCGATGGAATATGTTCTACTTCCCGAATTCTTAAAAAACAATCTTCCGGAGGCAATAGGGATCTCCTGTAAACAACCACTTAATGTAAATATGAAAAAATAGATTCCATAGCTGCTGTTTAAAGTACGTACAGTCTAGTGCTATGGTTTTAGACGTGGAAAGCCCTAACTCGAGGGACCTCACTGCAGCGTGACTGTCCGTGAAAATAGTGGGCTCTTTTGTGAATGAAATGTGAAGCGCCATCCGCATCACAGCCACTTTCGTCGCAATTAGAGAGCATTGACGAAAAAGGAATAGAAAAGAGAAACTCTCAAAATATTTTTTCTATGTTTCCAAAGCGAATTCCTTCTAGGGAACAAAACAAATTTATAATGTATTTTACCGTGGATGGGCTTGGATTAATTCAGGACCCAGGTGAAGGAGCTGCCTGTTAGTAGAAAACTGCAATACTAAACAAACTTCGAGGACTGTGGCAATTGAGACATTTTAAGTTTTTGTTTCAGTTACAGATATGCATTACCGTACCTGTATAATTTATACGTACCAAAAACCTTAACAAAATGGGTCTCTCGTCTCTGTTTGGAAAACGTTTACATCACTTTTACATCTCTGTGTGAAAGCCCAGTAGTTGTTAGATCTAGAATTGTAGCAGGAAATCTTCCGTCTGATTAATAATCTATAATTTTCACCTTTCGAAAAGTCACTGCTCGATGTACACATTTAAAACTGTAGGTTGAATTTGACACAAAAGGATATGGTTTTATTGAGTTGTAATGACAGGCTGAGGTTATATGAAAATATGATCTAGCGAATTCCTAATTTAACTTTTTTAATAATTTTCGTTGTGAATGTTGATCAATGTGTAATGGACCGGTAGGTGGGCACTCCGTGAGGACAGAGCCTAAGGTTGTCATAGAGACGTTGAAAGTCTGGCGGAGAAGAAAATGTCCCACAACGAGCTAAGCAGCTCCCAGTACTTCCTGTAGTCTTTAAGTATTAAGGAAAAATCATAGGTTTTGGGTGACACACCACACCAAATGGATGAAAAAATGGGGTGAGAATGTCGACCTGCTGAAGTGTCTCAAAATTCGTTCAGGCCTTAAAAGCTCTAGCTTTTGATACCCATCGACAAAATGTACCTAAAAATGAGGACCCATGGCCGTAGTATAGTTTTTTTTCATTTTTATATTAAGAAGAAAGAAAAACTTCTCAGCCGTAAAGAGGTTTGATATGTAATATATAGGTAGTCCCGCCAATAGAGTATGTTTGGCGTTTCGCGCCTTTCTATTTGATGTGCGTATTGAACCCTGCTCAGAATCGTAAATTTTTTCTACTCTGTTTGAACAAGTAGTATTCTAAAATGCAAGTAATCGTCTTATGTATCATCTCAAGCTCAACTTTAGATGAAACTAAGGAAATGGAATTTCCATGTCGTTCAGTGTGCCAAATCAGTTCAGGGTTGATACCGATGGAATCAACGAGTTCGCCCCATTTTTTCGCCAACCTGTATCTTGGGTCGCTCGTCATAGACCCGTAGCGTTCGATTCTTTTCGATTAAAAAAAAAATCGATTTTCAAACTGCTATATCTCGGGTGTTTTTTTATTAAATCAAGTTGATTTTTAGCTTCGCTCGTAGCGAGGGTTTTGCTAGGAACGTTGATTTAAAATTAATATTATTATTAATAATTATTAATAATTATTTATTGAGTCGCATGTAAAAATGTACTCCGTATGTTGGTTAGCTTTTCTTCACTATAAGTTAATTATAAACGTTCGCTATCATTCGCTTTTTGGTGAACCATGAAACTTCGCTACGTGGTATGCTGGCTTAGGATCACTATGGATATTCTCAGCACTTCACTTTAAAAACTACAAGTATTCATACGGCAATCGCACAACCAGAACTTTTCCAGCTAGAAGCGAATGAATTACACGGGAGAACAATTTTGACACTTTTTTCTGTTTTTTTTTTTAATTTTGCACCTAATTTATAGTAAAACGGCCCCGCTGATTCCAAAAATGCAGTCCGTTTTTTCCCTATACGTCAGGTTTTCGAGATATCGTTTGTTTTTTAATTTTACGGAAAATTACAAAAGGCCCCCTTAAAAAACAACTTTTTTTAAAAGCTACGGGGCTGCATCCTTGTGCAGGACCTTCTAGTACCTGTATACAATAAAATTAAAAGCAATAAAAATAAGTAATTTCTCGCTACCTGGATTGTTTGTTAAAAGTTGTGAAATTCTTCGGCCATTTTTAAGGCTCTTTTATGTAAAAAAAAATGTATTTAAAAGCCTCTGTTACAGTATATTACTCTATTATTGTGCTCTTAACTTGTGTAATGGAAGCCTCTACTATCCCTCGTCGAAAGTGTCTCAACGCTCCGGACTCATTTTGCTATATATGTGGCAGTTATACATTTCTAAGTCAGAGGACAAAAATAGGCCCCTTTGTTCACCTGGCATATCTTGCCTACTTCAAAACTCCAATTTGCAATCAGGATAAATGGTGGGTCCCTCATAAAGTGTGCAGGTGCTGTGTCACACATTTGAGGTCCTGGACGAAAGCAGAACGACTTCAGTTGCCATTTGGTGTGCCAATGATATGGCGAGAGCCCTCAAACCACACAAGTGATTGTTACTTTTGTTGTACTAAAACAACAGGGTACACACACAAAAACAAAAATAAGATACAGTATCCCAATTTAGAATCGGCGAAAAGACCAGTTGCTCATTCTCCTGAAGTTCCAGTGCCAGTATATCAAGTATCTTCTTCGCCTTCTTTGGACGTGGACGTAAATATGCTTTTAAGTCCGTCGACATCATCACTCTCCGAACTCAGCGCTAGGAACCAACCTAAAGGATTAAAACAGAACGAGCTGAACGATCTAGTGCGCGATCTGGGGCTTTCTAAAAAAGCTTCAGAACTGTTAGCGTCTAGGCTACAGGAAAAACATCTCCTGGAACCAGAAGCCAAAGTATCCTTCTATCGTTCCGTCATCTAGATGAATTTCCGGAAAATCTTGGAGCTGTGAGTGATGAGCAGGGAGAGCGATTTCATCAAGATTTAAAAATCATGGAAACTCGATATCAAGGCAGATGGGATGCGAATATGATGGCGGACTATTGTTGGAGCATAAAACGGGACTGTCCTGAAATTGAACACTCCAGGAAAAGCTACAAACGAAAATTTTTGCCATAATTTTTTTTTAGTTCTTAGGTAATATTGTTAAGATGTAAAATCAAAATTTATAAATAAAAAAATTGTGACGAGTTTCGTTTGTTTTGATTTCAATGAAGGGAAGGTTTGTATGGGGGCCAAAATTTGAGCCCCCTGTATCTCAAAAACTGGACGTATAGGAGAAAAACGGTTAGCATTTCCGGATTCTACGACCAAAAATTAGCTAGAAATGAATATCAAATCGAAAAAAACAAAATGCTGTTCCCCCGTGTTATTCACCTTTGGAAAAGATTTGCAACACATTGTATTGTTTGTTTGAATCATCATCATTGAATGGATTCTTTTTCGTTTTGCCAGAATCCTGTCTGCCTCGACCAATTGCAAGATGCAGAAAATACATACAAAATTGACAACGACAATGACTCAATGCAGGCGAGACGCAAAAGAATCTATCTAATCGCAGTGCGTACTAGGCGTTAGAAACCCTCGCATATCTTCGCTATTAGCGAAGGTTTAACGAAGAAACTTTGATTTAAAAACAGTACAAAGCAATTATAATGAAAACCTTTGCGCTCACATTCGCTGTAGTTGCTCTTTAGTAGGTAGGTAGGTAGTTAGTAAAGGGCTGCCGTATAAAATACAGCACACTTAGGTCAGATGAAGGCCCCTTGTGTTACCCTGGAATTGAATAATTCCTTCCGTCAAACAAAGTTGAATCATCCAGAGCAGCAAGACACAGGAGCTGACTCACATCCGCATTAGCTATGTCTTCTAGATCAGCGTAGGCATATTCCCCGAGAGTTGACCTTCTTCCGAAAGCCAATGTCGGGCAGGAGCAGAGCAGATAAAAGGTACTTTCCTCTTCATCCACGTCTCCGCAGCTTGTGCAAAAGCCATGGTGGGGAAGCCGGAGCCTCCTCGCATGTTCCCCGATGACACAATGACCAGTAATAATTCCTACAACGAGCCTAATATGATGCTTTTTCATAGACAGCAGTTTAAAAGTGCCGTCTATTGCTGTTGTATTTAGACTATTTCTACAGCTGGAGATAGGCATGGCGAGACCCCGACATATCTGAAGAGTTGTGTCAGTTATACCGTTCCGGGCAAGCTCGTCAGCTCTGCAGTTATCAGTGAAGCCGCTGTGGTCCAGTATTGCTACTATTGCCTTGCGGCTAAGCCATATCACTGCTTCTTTAATCGCGTGGACCTCCGTCTGGAACACGCTACAGTAGCTTGGGAGGCGGAGTGACAGGTTCAGATTAAGCCGCTCGGAGAAGATTCCAGCCACTACCCCCTCCTCGGTCTTGGAGCCATCCGTATAGATACATAACGAGTTAGTGCAAGTCGGGTCGTACTCGTGCGTTTCCCAGTGACTACAATGACTCAATGCAGGCGAGACACAAAAGAATCTATTCAAAGAATCGCAGTGCGTACTAGGCGTTAGAAACCCTCGCATATCTTCGCTATTAGCAAAGGTTTAACGAAGAAACTTTGATTTAAAAACAGTACAAAGCAATTCTAATGAAAACCTTTGCGCTCGCATTCGCTGTAGTTGCTCTTTAGTAGGTAGGTAGGTAGTTAGTAAAGGGCTGCCGTATATAATACAGCACACTTAGGTCAGATGAAGGCCCCTTGTGTTACCCTGGAATTGAATAATTCCTTCCGTCAAACAAAGTTGAATCATCCAGAGCTAATAGCAAGACACAGGAGCTGATTCACATCCGCATTAGCTAAGTCTTCTAGATCAGCGTAGGCATATTCCCCGAGAGTTGACCTTCTTCCGAAAGCCAATGTCGGGCAGGAGCAGAGCAGATAAAAGGTACTTTCCTCTTCATCCACGTCTCCGCAGGTTCTGGAAAAGCCATGGTGTGGAAGCCGGAGCCTCTTCGCATGTTCCCCGATGACACAATGACCAGTAATAATTCCTACAACGAGCCTAATATGATGCTTTTTCATAGACAGCAGTTTAAAAGGCTCGTCTATTGCTGTTGTAGTTAGACTATTTCTACAGCTGGAGATAGGCATGGCGAGACCCCGACATATCTGAAGAGTTGTGTCAGTTATACCGTTGCGGGCAAGCTCGTCAGCTCTGCAGTTATCAGTGAAGCCGCTGTGGTCCAGTATTGCTACTATTGCCTTGCGGCTAAGCCATATCACTGCTTCTTTAATCGCGTGGACCTCCGCCTGGAACACGCTACAGTAGCTTGGGAGGCGGAGTGACAGGTTCAGATTAAGCCCCTCGGAGAAGATTCCAGCCACTACCCCCTCCTCGGTCTTGGAGCCATCCGTATAGATACATACATAACGAGTTAGTGCAAGTCGGGTCGTACTCGTGCGTTTCCCAGTGACTACAATGACTCAATGCAGGCGAGACACAAAAGAATCTATTCAAAGAATCGCAGTGCGTACTAGGCGTTAGAAACCCTCGCATATCTTCGCTATTAGCAAAGGTTTAACGAAGAAACTTTGATTTAAAAACAGTACAAAGCAATTCTAATGAAAACCTTTGCGCTCGCATTCGCTGTAGTTGCTCTTTAGTAGGTAGGTAGGTAGTTAGTAAAGGGCTGCCGTATATAATACAGCACACTTAGGTCAGATGAAGGCCCCTTGTGTTACCCTGGAATTGAATAATTCCTTCCGTCAAACAAAGTTGAATCATCCAGAGCTAATAGCAAGACACAGGAGCTGACTCACATCCGCATTAGCTATGTCTTCTAAATCAGCGTAGGCATATTCCCCGAGAGTTGACCTTCTTCCGAAGTCTGGAACACGCTACAGTAGCTTAGGAGGCGGAGTGACAGGTTCAGATTAAGCCCCTCGAAGAAGATTCCAGCCCCTACCCCCTCCTCGGTCTTGGAGCCATCCGTATAGATACATAACGAGTTAGTGCAAGTCGGGTCGTACTCGTTCGTTTCCCAATGAGTACGGGAAGGAACTGAGCACGTATAATTTTTGCTGATCGTGATTTTTGCTGTGCAGTAGTCCATTAACGATGGTATGTCCATATTTTTTAGTATTGATGACTGACATGTGGATGGCCGCGTTTGCGGCTACTTGTTCGCTAATAATATCCAAAGCGAAAAGGTTGAATATAATCTCTAGTGCCGCGGACGGAGTTGAGCGGAGGGCTCCGCTGATAGCCAAACAAGCCGCTCTTTGTACCTTTCCCAACAATGTGAGATTCGACTCTGTTCGTAGGACATTCCACCAAACTACTACCCCATGCAGCAGTATTGTCCGTAGGACCGATACATAAAGCGAATAGAGTATTTTTGTTTGCAGACCCCATGTCTTTCCTGCAGCAGTATAGTATATAGCTCAGTTTTGCTTGGACTGGCACCAACGCCGCAGTCCTTATCCCAGTTAGCTAAGACATTGAGAGCAGTCTGTTTTACCTCACTAAGGGTGCTTGGGAATTTACCTGAGACGGCGATCGAGATGTCATCCGCATAAGCAGTTACCTTACATCCCATCCCCTCCAGGTTTAAAAGTAATCTGTTGACCGCTATGATCCATAGTAGGGGAGAGAGCACACCACCTTGCGGAGTTCCCCTACAGACACTCCTGCATTTAGAGCATACGCCCAATTTGGAAGAAATGTTAACATCAGATTAATTAGCCCAACCAGGTTCGCATCCACGTTAAGCCATGAGAGCGCACTAGTGATCGCCTCAGGATAGACATTATTGAAGGCCCCCTCAATATCCAGAAAGGTGACCGCAGTATACTCCTTATAGTATACGGATTTTTCAATGTGAGTGTGAAGTCGTATCCACCGATCTTCCCTTACAATAGGCATGCTGTGAGGCCGAAAGCAATTGTTCTGGTATGGTACTACGTAGGTGGAACTCAATTAGTCTCTCAAACATCTTGAGTAGGTTAGAGGACAAATTAATAGGTCTGAGATCCTTCAGGCGCGCGTGCGAACTTTTCCCCGCTTTTGGGATAAGAGGAATACAGACCAATTCCAGAAATGCCTTGAATATGCATTCTAATCAAGGGACAACAAAATCCGCCGTGTGTTGTATATCTGCCGGGATAATCCCATCTGGTCCAGCAGGCTTAAGGCTCAAACAGACAGAACGCGCTATAACGCGACGTTCATGGAACGCCCCTCAACGCGGCGTCCGGCGATATTGGCTACGTCACACACGCAGCGTTATCTGGGCGGGCGATCCAGTACTGTGGTTGAGTTTGTACAGCAATCATGAGTAGTTCTGATGAGGAGAACGCCGGTAACGCGCGTTACTTTTGTAATTTTGTACAACCCGAAAAGTTAACGTCGCGTTCCGAAAGGTAACGCTGAGTGATAACGCCACGTGTGTGGCAGGGATGATGCAATGCAGTGCAATACAACCGTACCGCCGTAACACGACGGTACAGGAACGCCGAACGTCGCGTTATAACGCGTTCTGTGTGTCTGAACCTTTAAAGGGCTCGAAGCTGGATATCACCCAGAGAACCTTCTCCCTAGAAATAATGTGATCTGAGTGAGACGAGGTCAATACGCTCTCTTGTGTGTAATCGCGTTAAATGATCACTGACGAACTATCAGAAAAGTGTGTATCCAGCAGGATTTTGAGTGTTTCCTCGCTAGAGCCCGTCCAGGACCCATCTGGTTTTTGAATATGACTTGGCATTGATGGGTTAGTTGACAGGATTTTCCGGATCCTAGAGGCCTCACTGGATTCTTCGATACGCTAGCAAAATTGCCGCCACAAGTTACGTTTAGCCTTCCTTAGCTCCTTTTTGTATACGCTGAGTTGTCTTTTATACGAATCTCAATTCGAATTCGTCCTAGAGCTTTTTGCTACGTTAAATTTATGTCTGCATAATGTTTTATTGGCAGACAGCTCCTTAGACCACCATGCAGCTTTTTGTTTCCCTTTTGGTGTCCTGACGAGGCATGATCTTGTCGTGGCCTGAGTCAGTGAGTACGGGAAGGAATTGAGCATGTAACAAAGCTCAGTACGACACACAAATTTCATTCATTCAATTAGCAAAGTATCAATTTGAGCATGCTATAGACCAGGTTAAAAAAATTTCAAGTAAATACTCACTAATGCTATTTTCATTCATACCAAATCTCATGTTCGAAAACTAACAAATCCGAAAAGCCATTTTGTTGAAGTTTTATCATTCCAATTTACTTAAAAATTGTCAAATTTGAGCTAAGTGAGTAAATACTCAAGGCATTTAATTTTTATTAATACGGCCTAATTTTGTGGAAAATTGCGCTGTGCAGACCACTTAATATACTCGTAGCCTGAGCGCACCAGCCGTCGGCCGATTGATCGAACGATATTGTGATGGACCCATGGATCACACAGTATCGCTGATATCTTATGACAATCGGTCGGCCAACAGATCACTGTGTACTCGTATGTGGCCTATAAATTGAATTGATGCGTATTTGGGCTCTTGTTATTTGTATTTTCAATAATAAGCTCGTTTTTTCGTACATTATTCTGGGACAACTTACAAAAATAAAGTTTTTGGGACAGAAATATTTACTTTGTAAATATGTTTCAAGTTGAAAAGTTAGATGTCGATTTCCGCGTCCATAATTATTTATTTTTGTAATTACAGGAAGTTCACGCATACGCTAATTCTACTACCTCAGTTATATTTTCAAAAATATAAAATAGGTACACACGTATTGTCAGCCAGAATAATTCCGGGGTTTCACTTTACTGTCGATTTTTGTATTGCTTCGTGACATATTGGGAGCAGCTGATTGCACGGTTCACGTTTGTGGAGGCTCGGGCACACTATATGGCAAGCTGTCATATATTTGCTGCCATACATAATGGCATGGTGTTCACACTGACAAAGATATATGGCAGTTTTTGGTATGGCAACTTCGTTGCCATATGCGAATGTGCCCGATATATGGTAGCAAATATGGCGACTGTTCACACTATATGGAACTTTTTGTATGGTACCATACAAATGACGAAACATTTAGTCACTTCTACCATGTCGACACAAGCAGCCATGGCCGCTACTGTTTTGGTGTTATTAAAATTAGTGCAGAAAATAAGAAAGAAGCATCAAAATGAAATCAAAAGGAAGCAAATTTGGGTGAGAAAATGGATAGCTCGACGCGATACGGAAGGTTTCCATTCAACTTTATTGCGAGAATTACGATGAGAAGACGACACGGCATATCGGAATTTCGTTTATATGTCACCAATTGACATCGACTATCTTTTGGATCTTGTCTCACCTTTGATACAAAAAAAAAAAACACAAATGAGAGAACCAATATCTGCAAGTGAACGGTTAACACTGACGCTGAGATTCTTGGCAACCGGTGAGTGTTTTTGATATTGGTTCTAAGATGAGAGAGTCAAATTTTAAGCTTCACAGCTACGCAAGTTTGAGTGTCCTTTTCACGATACCCAAGAACACAATTTTGTTCATTATTCCTGAGGTGTGCAGTAGTATCTACAATATATTGAAAGCCGACTATTTAAAGGTATTTACCATTTCATAGTCACATCAGAGGCCTTGGCCGCTTTTATGGGGCCTTTCTTTCGCAGAACAAGTTCTGAATTGAACTCTAAGGTTATCCTACTTGGCTTTGCAATCGGCAGACGATCTGCTTAAATTAATGCCAATATCTTGGAATGCCGATTCCCTTTCCGAGAATCCTTGTACAAGGCGTTTGATGGATTCCAAATATGTTGCAGTCCTTCAACATTTGAATAGTTGTCATCCCACTTTTTCTCCACATTTCGCGATTTTCTACCGCCTTTTTTCGCTTGCGATCTAAATAAATTTCAAAATTAACTTGAAATGAAATTCGATGTAATTAACATACCTCTGTACGATTCGCGAGAATTGAATAGCTCAAGTTTCTTGTTCGACCAATCTATTTCGGGCCATTCTTCTAAAATACTAAAGTACAAATGAGTCTTAAATAATAAGTGTACATACTGTATATTGCGAAAATTGACATTTACCTATAATTTAACAATTAACCAAACAATTGCCACAGGATAAAGACTTCGAGGATACAAAAAGATACATAAATGTTAACATAAAATGAAGACAAAATATCACAGGTGTCAGATGTTAAATGTATTACATTAAATATCACAGGTGTCAGTTATTGCCATTTTTGTCACATAGTACTCCTAAAAACCAATTTATTTGAAAATTGGGCTAAAATAGGTGCTAGTATAATGTTTTTTTTTGTCGGTAGAAGCTTTATTTTAATCTGGTTCACTTCATATATTTGAAATTTCATTTTGTTTTCGTGGTTTTTAAAAATTTTCGCATCTTCAAATCCGACAAAAAACATTATACTAGCACCTATTTTAACCTTATTAAAATGAATTTCAAATAAATTAGTTTTTAAGAATACTATATGACAAAAAATGGCAATATCTGTCACCTGTGATATTTCAAGTCCATATTCGACAGCTGCGAAATTTTTTTTCATTTAAATTGATATTTATGTCTTTTTGTATCCATAAAGTCTTTGTCCCGTAGCAATTGTTTTGCTAATTGTTAATTTTTAGGCAATTGTCAATAATTATTGCCATATAAACTATGTACCAGTGACGTGCAGTGGAAATTTTTCATAATCAAGCAGTTGGGCGCCCTAAAGCCAATTTAGCATAAACAAAAATGGACTGTATAATAGAATATGGACAGTCACAAAAACATTTATACCAAGCGGCTTTAAGCCTTAAAGAAGAAATCAGGAAAGATATAAATAAAATATTGGCACATATGTACATTCGGAATACAAAAAATAAATAAATAAAATATTACTAATAAAAAAAATGATAAATAAATATTATGTTAATTAAGACTAAGAAAAATTCAGGGGTATTTGAAATAAATAAATATTCTTTCGCCATTGCCATTTATTTGTATTCCAAATCTATGCGCCGTTCTTTAAGTAAAAACTCTTTAATCACATTATCAAAAAAATCGTTTTCTCTTCGCATTTGTATGAGAAGATCCTTTTCAACCGCAATTAAAGCAAGATCCGAAAGTCGTTCTTGGGATTGGCGATTTCTCAAAAATGTGTGAACGCGCTTTAGTGTTGAAAATGACCTTTCCGCAGTTGCCACTGTGACTGGAATTGACGTTAATAATTTTGCTAAAATATGAACTTGCTTAAAACCGTTTGCGACATAAGGCCGTTTTTGAAAATAATCGAGAATTTTACTAGGATTCGCGTTTTTAAACTCATCTGAAGAATAAATAACTTTAGCTCATTTTTCAACTTTATTCTGTCGAAAAATTGACCGTGATATTCAATAAGTGAGTCAAAATTTTTATCGGGAAAATTTGACTTGAATTTAGAAAAATAATTCGGTTCAAGCAACTCTAAAAATGAAAGGTCTTTAAACGAATGGAATCGATCTCGAATTTGCCCGAGAATAACATCTATAATCTCCCGAAATATCCGCCGTAAATTTTGTAAAGGATCTATCGCATTTCTACATTTCTTACGTGGTGGCTGATATTCTGCTGTAACTGTCGAATAGAAATTATCAAACTTTTTAGAAAAGTCATTTTCAAGCCAATTTTCAAATTCAATAATTTTTTGGCTTGCATATGAAATGTTTACCACTTTACTCTGAATAATATTAAATAATATATCAGTTTTCGAAAAAATTTCAGAAAAAATTAACAGAAATAATTGAAAATCTGACTCTGCGAATTTTTGTAAGTATATATCGGAAAAAGTCAAGGAATCGCCATCCCAGTGTTGAGAACCATTCGAAATTGTCTCAAAAACTGTACAAATTTCATGCTTATGTTCAAATATAACGTTAATAATACGCGAATGATAATGCCAACGCGTTTTGGAAACCGATGGTAAACGACGATTTACTATATTTGCAAAAAGGTCCGACCTTTTAGTGGATGTATTAAAAAATGATGCGATTTTATTGATGTGCGCGAAAAATAATTTAATTTCCGGAATAAACTCAACTGCTTTAGACAATACTAGATTTAGTGAATGAGCGTAACATGGAACGAAAATTGCCGATTTATGTTTTTCCCGAATTAAAGTCTGAACTCCACGAATTTGAGAACTCATTACTGCTGCGCCATCGTAACATTGTGCAATTAATTTCTTATCGATATTAAAATTTTGCAATTGTTTTAAAATGTGAGAGCTTATTGCTGTAGCTGTACGATTAGCGCTTACATCCAAAAATCCGATAAATCTTTCTTCAATCTCATTTGATATTGTATATCTAAAAATCATCGTTAATTGTTCCCGACCGCTAACATCTGGCGTTTCGTCGACCATTACAGCTACAAATGGAGCCTCCTTTATTTCCAAATTGATTTTATTTCGAACCACATTAGCTATAGCGGAAACAAGATCGTTTTGGATTTTATTAGACAAACCCGAAAACGCTGCATTTGCTTTTATAGAATCTATGTGGGACTCAATTATCGGATCGTACAAACTCAAGAAATTTACAGTTTCGATAAAATTACCACGATTATTTGAAGAAGAGTCTTCATTATTTCCGCGAAAAGGAAGCTCCTGTTTTGCCAAAAAAATTACAGTATCGATTAAACGTTTCAAAATATTACGATTACGCTCAACTTTTTCATTATGCAAACTAACAGATATTGCCACCTGGTTACTAAGCATAAACTCTATACGCTGAGAACCAAAATTATCTAATTTAATTAACGACTGAAGATGTTTTTCGGAACTTGAATGCTTTGCTGCTGAGCCCGTAAAATTATTCAAATCACTAAATCCAGCTTTATTCCAAACAGATTTTTCATTCGTGAACAAAAGACACGGCCAGCAAAATAACTTATTTAATTTACAGCTTCCCGTTAACCAAATGTACTTTTCATACGTTTCGATATGGAATTTTCGCGTAATATTTTTTAATTTAAACTCTAAACTAAGATCTGGCTTCGGTCTATCCGATTCTATAATTTCTCTTTTCTTGGCAAAGGAAAGAGTTGAAAATCCCGCTTTTAGTACGAAATCCGTCGCGCAGCAATACTCCGACATAATGCGAAAAGAAAACTTACCACTTTTATCACAAATCAAATCAATTAAATCACTACAAACGGTCAAAAAAACTTCAAATCACAATTTAATCAAAATCACCCGATTGCACTGATTTCCTCTTTTAAATTGCAACGGAAAATCCATTACATAACAAAAACAAAAGCTCTACTGGAAAAATCAAATTCCCATAAACATTCCCTGCATTGGCAACATTTCATTAACAAGCATCATTGGGCTTTATCCCACACACAAAAGCAGTCGCGCCAGTGCTTAACTTGTCTCATATAAATTTGCGAACAAAACAAAAAAAAAAATCGTTGCCCAATGTACTACCGAAATCCAAGATTCCCATTTTCTGGAATCAACATGTCTCTAGTATTTGGATGCACACATGGTACATGCATCTAAAGATCTAGGCACATTTTCCTATTCTAAGTTTGGTGTCTATGGTGTGCAAAATGTGGGAGGTTTGAATATTATCTAAAGTAATTGAACGAATGTTTTTTAACCAAAAGAAGGCGCGGATCAGAATTTGAATGTGTAAAGGAATATTTGAATGATAATATGTATTCTTCAGCTTAAAGAAAAACATTGACTGAAATGATGATATGTGTATTGGTGTAAGCAAAGTTTATTATTGAATTGCTTATTTCGGTAAGTCAAGCAGTTTGGAATTGCTTACTACGAGTGCACGTCACTGATGTACACTTATGTATTACTTAAGACTCATTTGCATTTTTGTAGAATAATGACCCTGATTATGGACGTATAGCCTGAAATAGACTGGAAGAACAAGGAACTTGAGCTTTTTTATTCTAGCGAATTGTACAGAGGTTCACAAACATCAGAAGGATAATTTTATCGGTTCCGGCAATTATAAAAACTTAGGTTTTATAGTTTATCAACCCCATTCATATAATTAACAAACCCTTGGGCCTCCATTTCACGTGTGATTTGGAAAACGGGCGAAAAGTATACTTATCACAGTCAAATTTATAAGTTTTTTTTTAATAATTCTCTATTAAAACACAACTCAATACAACTAGCACAAGTCCACTCAAAGATCACCATGTGAATGATGACGAGCCCAGTATACCGAGGAAAATATCCCTCTGGGACTCCATAAAAATTCATAAAACTATAAAGTATTAAAAAATTTCAATGATCCTTAAAAACATCCACATGATCAAAATATGTCGGCAAACGCAGACCAATTGCAGCATATAATATTAGATGAAGCAACATTTATATGCACACAGTATCAAAATTTTGGCCAGCAAACTCATGGAAACTAACCTTTTCTTATAAAAGCAAGTGCCATATGTTTTCTAAATGACGGACATGCTTATCATATAAAATTGTATGGCACATTGGTGCCAGATACCTGGCAAGAGGTGTTCACACTGTATGGCAACATCCATATGGCGCGATATGGCATAAAGCTGCCAGATAAACATTTTTTTTGTATGGCAGTGCATATGGAAGGTGTTCACACGGGTATGGCAATCATATGGCAGCAAATATATGGCGAATTGTCATATAGTGTGCATCGCGCTTGACACTTCTGGTTCTGAATGTGTTCTGTATCGTTTCTTTGTCGTTCTATTATGATTAGATCATAATAGAACAGATTCTGTTCTGCTGGACCAAAGGAACGCGGCTAATATTATCTGTCGAGTTAGCTACTATGTGGTCCACCGACTTTAAACCTCCACATCCATTCTTGCTTGTGTAACGTTTCTTAAGTATTAAAAATGTGTACCGGATTGTTCAAAACTGAAAACGCAACTCCCTCGACAATAAATTCTAAAAAAAAATATTCCCTAATTTCAAAATAATAATAAAATTTGCCAAATCAACAACAAAACGATAGCTTTTACATTAGAACTTCACTGAATAAAATATCCTCAAGAATAATTTCATGCTCGGCAGAAGCTCGTAACAACCGTCCGCATGTTATTTTCCTGATTTGATCAATAAATGGCGGTGAAATGGTTCGTAAATGTAAAATTTCTGCAATACATATTGTCAATTGCTTCCAATGGATGCTCTGCAAGCCAACCAGAAACAGTCGTGGATTTATTGTTGTGACTGTGAGAGACGTTCGTTCAAGTAGAAAGTAACGCAACAAATCCGATTATTGAAATCCCCATCAGATTATCTGCATAGATGTCAACTCTCTGTGACTTGTACTCGTAGTAACTGAAATCGTTAAAAAAATACATACGTATTACGTACGTACAGAATATGTACATATATGGGTAATACCAACGTTACCGACCAAATGTCTGCGGTAGAACCAGCGTTGCCAGTTTAGCAGATTTCATCCTAAATATAGCAGGCAAGAAGATCCTCTTACAGGAAAATTTTCCACTTAATTCGTTAGCGGAATTAACTGGAAAACAAATTCAACAAATTCTGCCAAATGCTACAATCTTTTAATTAATTTCAGTCATTTGGACTCGTGTTTCAAACGCTTCGGTCAAGTTGTTGTTGATTCTGACCTTTGATGTTGGGTTCCCAGCAAAAAGCCCGGATGCCTATATAGAGTGGGTATAGTTATCGGTGGGCGAAAATTTAAAATTATAGCCCCCGCATGCGTGGTACGGAATTGTATGAAGAGAGACAATTAAAGAATGTCAGGGTAGTTGAAAAAAGGAGCAGGAAGGTTGCAAGTATTTCACACCAGCAGTTACCCGCAGTAGTCCGGATGGCGCAACGGTTAGCACGTTCGCCTTCTACGCACTGGGCCACGGTTCGATTCCTATTGAATGCGGTAGTTTTCGATAAAAAATGGGATTTACCTGTCGGACTATGAGCCAACTCAGCTGTTAAATGAGTACCCATTTATGGGGTAAATAACTCGGTTGAGCGTGTTGCTGATCACACACCTCTGCACATAACATACCGTCACGATCTAGAAAATGAAATGATGCTAACTCATCTCGAGGCCACGGTTCAAAATTGGACTGTTGCGCCAGTTATTTATTTTTATTTTAAGTTACCCGTAATGTTACTAGCCAAGTAACCCCCGCATTCACCGTGGCTAAAGTTGCGATTTCGAATACAATAAAATACATTTACGCCAGTCATATTGTACATCCAACATTGCAAAAATTAGAGTAATCTCAATTTTTTTTATATATTGTTAGGACCCAACTAGATACTATAAATTCAAATTTGCAACTCTGAAAAAGTTGTGCGTGCGAGATATAGTGGAGAGAGGGTGAGAAGTGGAGATATTTGTTCCCTGGCAATTTTACTTTATGTATTCAATGTTCTTGCAATGTGCAAGTGCGAATTATTTCAGTGAAAATCGGAATTTTTTGTGACACTTGGTTTCATACTAAGTTGGTGTGCAGAATGATATCAAGTGTCACAAAAAATTCCGATTTTCACTAAAATAATTCGCACTTGCACATTGCAAGAACATTGAATACATAAAGTAAAACTGCCAGGGAACAAATATCTCCACTTCTCACCCTCTCCCCGCCCTTTCTAGTGAGTTAGTATAAGTGCTTCACACCATCTAGACCTCCATACTAACAGAATTCTCACACTTTCGTGGTCGTCTTGCACATGGACAGCTGCAAAGATGCAAGACCTGATGAGTGCTTCTATCCAAACGAAACCACTAAGTTTGGAGAAATTAAAACAGAGGCAGTTTGAGAACAAAAAATATTTCGTCCCGTTGTGGGGCTTCAACTGCAGAGATCGTGTTTCGAGTAGCAAAAAATGCCCGGTGCGTTACCGAGCCAAGCTACAGACGCATACTAATAAAATTTGCTATTTTTGGAAAAAAAAAATAACGCTATTTTAAAGAGCCGTTCCTCAGTATTTGCTGAAGCCACACCGCTCCAATATAGCTCAAATTGCGGGAAATTTTATCTACTTTAGAAAACTGCTACTGAATTTTTTCGTGAGAATGTGCCTTTAGTGATTTTTTGGCCAAAAGCGGAAAAAAGTGGAAAAATTTCGCGGTTTTTGGGCTATATCTCCGCTCGCACAACTTTTTCGGGGTTGCAAATCTCATAAGGACCGGTATGGTGGGTTGTGAACTAAATTCGAAATACCCTGCCTAATTATACACCAAACGTGTAAAGCAATAAACGATTTTTGCTGTGTTGTTGCCGCATGATTTTATCTAATACACTTCGGTCGATGCTGTCGTATGCCTGTGAACACTTTTTAGGATGTATCTAGGTATTGTGTGTGAAATGCCCCTGCATTCAAGTCTATCCCGTTTTTTGTGTGTGGGACAGATTACAGTTCGGCCCTATTCGTTCGACATTGATTCTTCTTGCCAAATGTCTCGAACCAGCGTGAGAGTGATATTTTTGGTAGCGCTTCCGCCGTTTTTAATGAGTTCCGCTAGTATTTCGTCGATGTCTTGACTTCTTCCATTGATAGGGGTTTCAGTAGGGGTCTTTACATTTCGTAGTCAAATGGTATATCAACTGATGTTGCGTTGTTTTCGGAGCTGCGAAGTTCTTTAAAATGGAATGTCCATCTTTGTTGTGTGTCGCTAATGTCAGAGCTCTGCACGAGGTGGTTTTATCCTTAATCCACATTTAATCATTTTCACTACTTTGAAGACTTACCTGGTTTAGTTTCTCTCGAGATTATCGTTGATGCCTCGCAGTTTATCATCGAAGTATTTTCTTTTTTTGCGCTTAATGATGCTATCCGCCTCTTTTTGAGATGCTCATAAAGCTTTCTCTTTTGTTTGGTTCCTCTAGCTGTAAAATTCTTGTAGTCCTCATTTTTCTTCTTCATTGCTACAAAGCATTCATCGTGGAACCAATCTTTCTTCTTGCGCCGGGGTTTGTACCAGAACACTTGTTTTACTACTACTCAATTGCTCTAACCCCTTGTGGGGCACAGCGCGTCAACTGTTCCATGTGGCCCAGTTGACGTTTCGTTGGCATAAACTGGTTTCGGAGAATGCAGTTTCCAGCATGCACCTCCTGCACATTCATGGCCACAAACGTCGTCGTGGACGGGATTCGAAGCCGAAACGCCGGTAGTCAAACATGAGACTGATGCCTCAACACACTGCGCCCCGATCGCCGATTGCCTTTATATTATCCTTGATGTGATTCCACTATCATCTACGGATCTTGATGAGGTGCTTTGAAGGAGTGGGTGCAGTTGTCCTTCAAGCATCGATACGAATTCCCACGTTATTGCCGGTATTTGCAGCTACACCAAGTAGTTGAATTTCCGGAGGGAGCTGGCTTTAGTTACGTAAGCTTAAGACAGACGACAGCGGTATTTAAACTTGGCAAGATAGTGATCAGAGTCACATGTCATAGTTTACCGCTCTAAAGGCCGTTTTCACAATGTTTGGTTAAAGTTTATCCTATAGATAAACGCTAAACGGCATTCATCCTCCAGTTACTTATCGGACCATAATTTCAAACATGAGATACGGACTGCTGAAAAGAAGATAAAATCTGCTGATTTTCTACTGTATTAGCTGATTTTTGTACTGTAATCATATTTTGAGCACTTCATACGCTATGGTCTAATTTAGTGTCCCGGATAGCTAACTCTTAGTTTAACCAGACATTTAGAAAATAAGCCTAAGTGTACGTATGTCGAGTATGCTCGAAACCCATTTCGTTGGTCTATCAGGAAATGCCCAGGCTCTTTCATGGATTCGTCGATGTGGAAACTGGAAAGCTTGTAGAGCTCAATGACTCAGTTTCTGCTGCTGGCAAAATTTACAGGACGTTGGCCCTCTCACTGCATTCTTCGTAGAGACTGTGACCTCCGATTGTTCCTCGGTGCGTCTTTTCATTCCCGACTTTAGTATTGAAGTGACCCATTATAATTTTTATGTTATTTCTTTCTAGGGTGGTGTAAAGTAATTTCGGATTTCTTCATCTTTTTCTTCAGTCAGTGTGGATGTCGATCAGCTAGATTTTGAAGAGCTTCGCTTTTATGCGAATAGCGTACAATCCTTCGTTGACGGGTTTTGCAGTCAGTGACATAGGATTTAAAAACTTTATCCACTAGGAAGGCTAGGGGGTGCCCACGAGTGGGATTATGGAAGAGGTTTTTGCCCTCCATATATTAAAAATATTTATTTTTATTATAATTTAATTTAGAAGCACAATATTATCTTAACCATTTCCATCTGCGTATTTAAAGTTTCCAATATTAAGTAAATGCGTATACTGGAAGTGATCCAGCATACGCATTTATTAAATATTAGAATTTTTAGCAGAATTGTTGATCGTGAGTCGTCCTGCAAAATTTAAAAAAAAAAAGAAAAAAATTCTGCCAAGTCTGCTAAACTGGTGGAATTGTCATTTTTTCTGGCAACTCTGGGTAGAACCTCAGATTGCCATTATTTAAATACAGGAAAAAAATGGAAAGAATGTATCTTTTGAAATACATATTTTCTTTATTCGAGTACATACACATAATGTAACTACAATGTGGAAGCTGAGAGTATGGAACATGTATTGAAGAGAGGCTATCATCACACACAATCCATACGTGTTTCGTACATACTTTTTTTTGAATAGCCTACCTTTTCCCCTCCCTTGTGTGCCGAATTAACTGAATGAAAGTTGCAATTTGTGTCGGCTTTTCACAATATTTTTGTATTACCTACTTTCTCCTATCAGCTGTTGCTCCCTCGGTTGCATATTGATTGAAAATCGCAACAAATTCTTTGACAGTCTGGGGAACATTTTTGTAGTGTGTGTAATATGTCTCAGTGTGTGAACGGGTACCAAAATTCTTCTCTCATTTCCGTTTCTGTATTTTCTCAGTGTGGAAGTCTTCAATGAATTTTATTAAATATGTATGTATAAATACATATTTGTTACTTCTACAATATTTTGTTTTGCCGGTAAATTTTTATCGGTAGGGAACATAGTTGATACGCGCGTATGTTAACATTAAAGAATGTTTTGGGCGTACGTAAACAAGTAACTATGTTTGTACATCACGATAAGATATTTTCGGAACTGTAAGTGTGTAGGGTTGGATTACTTATTTATTTTGTTGTTTGTTGTGAATTACGAAACAACATTCTTATCAAATGTTTGATAAATGTTTCTTTGAAATTACCCTTTCAATTACGGATTGGGCAATAAATATTACTGTGGTGATTGGCATTTCATTGTTTGCTTTAGTTATTTTTTTAATTTCAGAGTGATTGTTGCCTTTGCCTGAGAAAGGCGCCTAGTGTTGTACTATACTAGGCGCCTTTCTTTGCAAACGCCGTTCAGTAAGCCCAAAATTATTTTCGTTTTCTATGAATTCTAGAAGTCGTTTGAAAATTTACAAAGTTATTTGTAATTAAAAACGGATACTTTGTCTAATCACTTTTTTTTGTATAAAAATAATAGAAAATTAATTTTCAGAAAAATTTCTGGCGAAAGTTTTTGGTGCAATGATTTATTACTATTTTCAATGTGACCTTAAGATTTGCGCACCCAGAGGCGGGAGATACACACAGAATTCAACTAATGTTGAAAGGGGGGCGACCGGTAGAGGTAGAGGTGCAGGAGATGCATGCTGGCAACTGCATTCTCCGAAACCAATTTATGCCAACGAAACGTCAATAGGGCCACATGGAACAGCTAACGCGCTATCCTCCCCAAGGGGTTAGGGCAATTGAGTAAGAGCGGTTCGAGGGATCACTCTTCATAAATTTTCATTCGCGATCAGTCGGCGAATACGACGACGCTCAAACCAACGGTTAAGACACAGAGGTCATCATCACATATAATCTGTACATGTTTTGTCTGCAATTTTTTTCCCTCCTATCGACTGGTTTGTTGTTGTCCCCTGTGGTGTGGGCGCAAGAGTAAGTCATAGTCTGTCCCGACTTATAGCTGTATGCGACTAAATGGGCAGGGGGCTAGCAACATGCATCATCCGAAACCAGTTTTTGCTAACGCAACGTCATCAGTTTAGCCTCTTAGAATTGGTTGACGCGCTGTGCCTGATTAGGGGTGAGGGCAAGTAGTACGTAATTTTAATGCGAACGTGGATCACAAAGTTTCCGGCCTGACGTAGAAGAAAAACTTTCGGGCCATCTATCAACTTTGGAGTGTATATTCAGAGGACACAACAATTCTGCCAGATTTCAAAACTAGACATTTTGACATGGATATGTCTTATAGCTGGGGGTCCCAATAAAAATCTGTCCGTCACACGAAATGTCTGTTTTTCTACTCGGGGGTCAGAAGAGGAAACAAGCCCATTGAAAATTTTTCTTTTCTGGTTGTGCATGTCGTTTGAGTGAAGTGGTCATTGTGCATGGTTGTTGCTTGTAGATCCGCGCGGGCGGTGCGCTTGCGGGGATCCTGTGTGTACATGCTGGGATGTTGATTTGATAGCGATAAAGGTTGACGTTGTGGACGGCAAGAAATAACATAGTGTACGGGTGAACGGGCGGACTTTCAATGACCTTCAATTTCCGCCAATTCCCATTCATCATTTAATAAAATTGCCCGTGTTGTACTATCTGAATCACTAGGGTCCCAGAAAAGGTAACAAGTAGTCAGTTTGACTAACATTTGGACATGCGCAGACGCAATTTGAGAGAGTGTACATAGTTCCCGCCCCCCGAAGATGAGCGAGAGCGGATGAAGTTCATTCGAGCCAAATCGGGTGATTCAGCGACTGTGTTTGTGCATTTGCAATGGCGGCGATTTGAGGTCTGACTGGCCCACAATGTGGCCCCCACTACACATGCAATGAACGTATCATAAAACAAAATAGCGGATTCGTACTGCGCGAGTTAAAATCTCCCAAGCCCCGAAATAGAGAAATATTCGTCGCAGGATGTTATAGTTCCGGGCAGCTCATCGTGACATGATGTACATTCAGAGGTCTGCAGAAGATCAAATGCCCCCTCCCCCTTCTGCAAAAAATCCAAAATTTTTCTTGTGCATTCTCTTTGTGCGTGTGTTGGAATGTTTTGTTTACTTTTGTTAGTTTCCCTTTCTGTTTGCCGAACACAATCGCATAGAGTCGCACGCGTTACTTGAAAAACGGATTGTGTGTGCCGGACCCGGACTGCTGATTAAAGGGGCGGGATGAGACGGATAGTGTGGGAGCGATTTTGCAATAGATACACAAACACAATACACGTCCGATTGGGAAAAGATAGTGGGAAGCGTGATTGCGATTAGCAGAAACGTACTCAGAGAATTGTCGATAGGCTGCAGTCTGCAAACTGTACCGAACGGGTAGATGGAACAGGTAGATGGAACAGGGTGCACGAGAGGAGGTGAATATTGCACACACGCAATGCAAACGAAAACGAAACGATCCCGCGAGAGAAAGTAGCCCAAGCGAACAGGACAAAGCAAAGCAGAATTTATGACGAGTATCTACACTGCCACCAGATACATGGATATGTCTTATGCCTACCGAAAGCGTGGGACGTGAATGATTTCATCCAGTATAACTATACTGGGATCTTTACAAAACTTACGTCGATATCTTCAACACAACAGGTTCCACGCATTCAGTAGTCATAGACATATCCATGTTCCGATGTATCTGCATGCAGTGTAGATACTTTGTATTTTTTTTCCTATTTTTGTTTGGTAGCGTGGACTACCTGTAGTCAAGGTTTTAGCAAATTTGTTTTATTTCCAGACCATTTTTTTCTCCTTTAATGCGTATTATTCGAAAATTTTCAAATCCAAATATATAAAAAAATGATACAATATAAATATACCAAATCTTCAAATTTGACAAAAGTTGCCCCAATGTGTTGGGCTCCTACACATTGGGGCAACTTTTGTCAAATTTTCAGACTTGTCAGTTTAAAGTACCGTTATAAAATTATCATTTGAATTTAGCTCCCGACGCATACACAGAGGGTGTACATTGTCATTGACGCTGTCCAATCTGAGGCTTTTCTTCTAGATTTTATTGACAATCTGACTGGATTAATAGCTGCTTCAGACGGTTCCTGAAGTTTCAGAGCTCCCTGAACTATGTTGCAAAGTTGACTATTCAATCAATGGGTAAGTTCCTGCGAGCGGATCAGGATTTGTCATTTCTCGAATTTTCCTCCATATGCTTTCCCTTCCGATAAAATTTGTACTGGCAACTGTCAATTTTCGGATCTGAAAATGTTCCCCTCCAGATCTGAAAAGTATTCTGATTTTCAGATCCGAAAATTGACAGTTGTCCGTACAAATTTTACCAGAGGGGAAAGCGTATGGAGAAGGGTTCGAGAAATGTCAAATCCTAATTTGCTCGCAGGAACCTACGCAATGACGTCCTATATGGAGAATAGTGATGGCAACAATTACTAGTCATAGAAGGAGGAATCATGCTGACCGAAAAGCTTAAATCGTCAAGAAAAGAGTCTGCCAAAAATTCATTAATTGAACATGGCTCTTCCACTAATCTCTAGCTCGAAATATATTGTTAGACTCAAAGCTACACCACTGTGTTGACTTTTTGGCTCATTTTGTCGACTCGTGAGTCGACGGGAGCGAACACCGTCTCATCGATATTTCTATGATGCTTTGAGATACACCTCAATTATCCAGGTTAGATTATGTGGAGTGCGGTTGGCCCGAAAGGCCACCAAGTACTCTCTCCAATTGCCTTGACCCCTCGAGGGGCATGGGCGCGCCAACATCTCTAGCATTTCTATGCCTTGTTGACGTTTCAATAGCATATCTACTTTTCGGAAGTGCAGTTGCTAGCAAGCACCTCCTATCCGCGCTGTCTTTATACTCACACGAAGGACAAACTGGGATAAACACCGTAAAATCCTTGAACAAAGTCTTCCATCACTTCCTGATCAGCCTTGTAATAAGCAAGAGTTGGATAATATGGTGCTTATCCTTACGGATGCGTTTTCCCATGCCACACTCAAGTCGTGTCCGGTCAGTAGACCGAACGGAAATAAAAAACCGGTGTGGTGGCATAGGGACCTTACTACACTCAAAACGGCTTGTAGGAAGCAATTTAACAGAGCAAAATCATCAAGAGAGGAGACGGAATGGGCCTCTTACAAGGAGCTTCTTGGTGTTTACAAAAAACAGATACGAAAAGCTAAACGTAGCTCATGGAAATCTTTCTGTGAGCAAATAGAGGGATCTAGCGAAGCCTCCAGACTTCGGAAAACCCTTTCGACTAATCCTTCTATGCCCAGTTATTTGCGGAAGCAGGACGGGTCCTGGACAGCCTCCAGTGAAGAGACTTTGGAGATTCTTTTAGACACTCATTTCCCCGATAGTTCTCCGAAAGCGACTCATAGTCAGCACGTACAGGAGTGGATGGGGAACACTGGCGTCTCAGGAGCTATCATCTCTACGGAGAAGGTTCTATGGGCTATCTCAAGCTTTGAACCCTTTAAGTCAGCCGGACCGGATGGCATTATACCTGCGGACTTGCAACAGACGGTAGATATTGTTGCCCCGTGGGTTGAGAAAATCTTTAAGGCATGCTTGGACCTTGTTTACATTCCACGAATATGGCTTGACGTCAACGTGGTATTTATTCCCAAGGCAGGGAAGAGCTCTCATGTGGGACCCAAAGACCTACGACCCATTAGTCTTTCATCAACACTCTTGAAATTGCTCGAGAGGCTCATTGATATCTACCTACGGAGCACGATACCAGAAAGTCTGCTCGCGGCATCACAACATGCCTACACCAAGGGCAGATCTGTAGATACAGCTCTACATTCCATTGTGAGTTATATAGAGAAATCGCTCAGCTACGGCGAATTTACTCTAGTTACCTTTTTGGATATAGAAGGTGCCTTTAACTATGTCAAGCCAGAGGCGATCATCGGCGCTCTCATAGGCCTTGAGGTTGAGAGTTCCTTGGTCCAACTCATTAACCTGATGTTAACATCCAGAGTGATCACATCAAAACTGGGGACTTCGTCAGTCTGCCGTAGTGTTTGCAGGGGTACTCCTCAAGGCGGTGTGCTTTCACCGCTTCTTTGGAACGTTACGGTCAACAGGCTGCTCTTAGACCTGGAGGAATTGGGTTGTAAGGTGACCGCATATGCCGATGATATCTCCATTGCTGTCTCTGGTAAGTTCCCAGGAACTCTTAGCGAAGTAACGCAGCATGCGCTATCTCTGTTGATTAATTGGACTAATAGATGTGGCCTGGGTGTTAACCCCAGTAAGACCAACTTAGTCCTTTTCACCAGGAAACGCAGCATTCCACCAGTGATGCCTCCTGTTCTGGAGGGGGTGAGACTTGCTTTCGCGGAGAGTGCTAACTTCCTTGGCCTCATTTTGGATAGTAAGCTAAATTGGAGACTGAATATCCAGAAGCGCACGGACAAGGCTACTACTGCTCTTTATTGCTGTAGGCGGGCTATAGGCAAAACATGGGGTTTGAAACCCAAAGTTCTGTACTGGCTCTATGTGGCAGTGCTTCGCCCAATACTGCTGTATGGAGTCGTAGTCTGGTGGAATGCCCTTCAAAAGGCAGCTAACTTTCAATTATTAGCCAAGGTGCAGAGAACAGCTTGTCTGGCGATCAGTGGTGCTCTACGATCAACCCCATCTGCTGCTTTGGATATGATGCTCAACCTGTCGCCGTTGGATATTCAGGCGAAGCTCATGGCGGCGAACTCAGCCATTAGAATTAGAGAGACCTACCAGTGGATAACCTTGGGAACCGGTCACTCAACGATCTTGAACGACGCAGAGATTCCTGAGTCGATTGATTACATCTCACCAAAGCGATGGTTCATGAAGAATCACATAAACCTGATTCCATCGCGGAGTCGGTGGGAAAGTGGTGGTCCATCTATACCGCACTCGCTGGAAATTTACACGGACGGGTCGAAAACTGCCGAAGGTGTGGGTCCTGGGGTATTCTCTGAGGAGCTGAACCTTCACCTATCCTTCCGGCTACCGGAATACTGCAGTGCTTTCCAGGCGGAAATTTTTGCGATTAAGGAAGCGGTGACTTGGCTCAGTCTTCACGCGATCTCCACGACGAAAATCACTATCTTTACGGATTGTCAAGCCGCAATAAAATCCCTCGATTCAGGGTTCTGCACTTCGAAAAGCCTATCGGAGTGCAGGGGTAGGCTAGCGGAGATGGGTGATTTCTTCGATATTATCCTGTGCTGGATACCTGGCCATCATGGCTTTTCTGGTAATTGCAGGGCTGATGAGCTCGCCTGGAGGGGTGCCACCGACGTGGCTCTGCAGCTTAGCAGCGATATCGCTACACCGATTGCCCTGGGAAAATCCAGAATGAAATCAGCTGCGATCAGGGAATCCCACCTTAGGTGGACTGATGGCGCTTCCTGCTATAATGCCAAGCTAATCTGGCCGAGGCAGAATATCAACCGCACTACTAAACTACTGTCGCTGACTAAATACCAGATCAGCCTGGTGGTCGGCTCCGTTACTGGACACTGCCTTATCGGCGAACATGCCAGGAGGCTACGGCTTCCTTTCTTTGATTACTGCAGAAGCTGTGGGGACGAGGAGGAAGAGGAAAGTATTACTCATCTGCTCTGCGAGTGCCCTGCTTTTGCGCAATTGAGAAGGTCAACTCTTGGTAAATATTTTTACAACCATCTTGGGGAGCTGGCGGAGGTGGAGGTGGGACAACTACTTCGTTTCGTCAGCGGCTCCGGGTGGTTCTAATACGTTGCTCTTTGGTTCTCCTAGGGTATCACAATGGACCTATGTTTTCTGGTCTAAGTGTGCTGTTTTCAGCAACCCTGTTACCTAACCTAACCTATACTCACAAGCTCGGAGCACTGTGAGAGTCCTATTAGTACTCACAGGCGATTTTTTTTTATCACGCCGAAATTTGATCTTCGAGCTCTAGATTAGTATCGTAGAGCGGTGACCGAACGATCACGGCCACCGAGCGCGACAAGTACTGGGACCCAAATGTCTCTTGTGCTACAATTTATTTAGGTTACAACTATCAATCCTCCCTTTTGCAATGTTGCCTGCGATCGACTATGGCAATGAAATCGTACATTAGATTCGAGTATATCAATTAATTTTTACATTTACTGACGTTGTATGCACGGTTTTATCTACTACTTATATTTCTTGGCAAATTATGTTTTGCTTTACATCTATCAAATGCTTGTGTGCTTAGAGGTATATCTTCACTGGTTCCAGAAAATCTTAATAACTGCAAAAAATTTCGACCTTGGATTAATGTGTGTTTTTATATAAAAACATTTCTCTGCACATTTCTATACATACATCATTAATTACAAATCGATAATGTTAAAACATGGAAGGAAACGAAAAAAAAATTCATTATTTTGTTATCATGACTTTCAGTTTTTATTGGCTTATGTTAAGAAAACAACAAATTGTATGTTTTCCGTATAAATATAAAATATCGATTTGAAAAGTCCTCAGCAAAAAGCTACCGAATCGATTAAAGTTGAAAATGCATAGTTAGAAATAAGAAAACATGCCACACAGAGGCGTAGAAAGGATGAGGCAACCTTACCTAAAGGGTGCGCCACCTGAAAAAAAGACCATTGCGAAAAAATTAATTGAATAACATTAATTGATTAATCTTTCCATTTTTCAGTAAGATCCTAAACAAATTTTAATTTGGATAAGTTTAACCATTACGCGGTCGGTATCCGTGAGGTCTCGGTCGCCACTCAACGATGCTTTAATCTAGAGATCAGAGGTTCATTTCCCCTGTGCGTTAATCAAATAAAAATAACATTCATTTTAACAATCAACAGAATGCAAACTTCTGTAACTGCTGACTCGTTGAAAAGTAGAATAGCACTTGTGCTGTCCTGGCTATAAGTAGATGAGCCATTTTACTACTTCACCGATCTGGGTGACCTAAAAGAGGTAGTTGAACATGTAGTACATATACACACTTCCTTCTTACATCCGAAAGGGGTTTGGCAGCTCTTGGCGGTTCTGATGAACGGGTCGCTCCGGTGCGTAGAACCGGCTGCCGCAGGAACTTGTCCATCTCTTCGCTGATCGTTCCTGAATTCTGGAAGAAAGAGAGAGTCGAAAGGCTTTCGACACAGTCATCGCTTCTACATATGTATCTGATGTCGACTGCTCATCCCTTCCAACACAATACGTCAAATGGATCGCCAATTACAGGAAATCCTACATTGACTTTAGGAACAGAAAGTCGAAGCTCAGGAATATTAAACAAGGTGTTCTCCAAGGAGGAGTATTATCTCCCACCTTGTTTATTCTGTATTTATCAGGAATTCCAACACATCCTGAAGATCTCCAATTAACTACGTACGCTGATGACTGTTAAATTCTGGCTACAAAGAACGATATCAATGAAATGTGCGAGTTGATTAATGGCTACCTCAACGAATGAGTTCTTTGAAATCATCTGCAACCCTGTTTATCACCTGGACAAAAGAAGTAAGAACGCAGCTTGAAATCTATATAGGCAACGAACGCATTCTCACCACCAATCTTCCAAAAATCCTCGGGGTTACCCTGGACAGCATGGCGAGTTCATCAGCCCATGCCACAACTATATGCGACAGGGTGTGTGGCAGGAATAAAATTCTTGAAGCCTTCCCCGGTAGCACAAAACGGTCGGAAGATCTGTGGCCAACTATGCTGCTCCCATAAAAAGGATCATAATGCTTACAAAAAGGAAATAAGATTGGCTAAAAGTGCATGGTGGCTCTTTTGTGAGCGCATAAAAGAATCAAGTGCGGCCTCTAGGCTTCGTAAGATCTTATTTACAAATCTGCCTATGCCAAGTTTTCTACTTAAGAACGAATCTTGGACAGCAACGAGTGCGGGAACTATTAAGCTTTTTAGATATGCATTTTCCGGATAACTCAACTGATACCGTGTCTACGAACGCCCCAATGTATTCAACTCTGGGGTCTCCTCATCTATTCTTGCAGTGGAGAAGATCTTATGGGCGATTTCCAGCTTTGAATCGTTTAAGTCCGCTGGCCCGGATGGCAATATCCCAAAGAATATACAATGGTAGCCTTTTTGGATATTGAGGGGGCTTTCAACAATGTTCACCCGGTGGCAACCACCGATGCACTCGCAAGCCTGAGGCACTACGCAGATTCATTAACCTGATGCTAACATCCAGGATTATACACGCGAGTCTGGGTGTGTCGGAAAAACGAAGGTGTGTAAGTAGAGGCACCCCCCAAGGCGGGATTCTCTCTCCTCTTCTCTGGAATCTGGCGGTAAAAAAACTGCTTTTTGACCTAGAAGGAGTAGGGTGTAAGGTGATTGCTTATGCGGACGACATTGCAATGGCCATCTGGGGCAAATTTCCAAATGTTCTCTGTGAAATAATAGATAATGCACTCTCAATTCTAGCAATTTGGGCTTGTTATGCTGGCGTTAAGGCAAATCCGGATAAAACGGAACTTGTCCTTTTTACTAGACGGAATGTAATTCCTGATCTGCCGCCTCCAATGATAGATGCGAAGAGGTTGGTGATCAGTAATAAAGGAAAATTTCTGAGTCTAATCTTAGACAGGAAACTGGCTTGGAAGCTCAACATACAGGAGCGGGTGAATAAGGCTACTGTGGCGATATACTCTTGTAGAAGAGCCATAGGTAAAAAATGAGGCCTTCAACCGAAAGTTGTCTACTGGCTGTACGTTTTAGTCTTGCGTCCAATACTCTTGTATGTCATTGCTGTTTGGTTTACGGCTCTGCGTATAGCGGCTTATCGCAAAATGTTAGGAAAGTTGGGAAAGGAGTGGGTGCGGGTGTATACTCCGAAAGCCTAAGAGTTAAGATCTCCTTACGTTTATCGGATAACTGCAGCGTTTTTCAGGCAGAGGCGATTACAGGGGCTTTGGCATGGGTGGGACGTCACATTGTAGCCTCTAGCTAGAGATATCACTATATACACGGGTAGCCAGGCTGCGATAAAATCCATCGACTCCGTTTCCACCTCATCTAAGTTGGTGGAAGAGTGCCGCTCGTCCCTTGTTGGGCTGGGAAAAGTTTTCAACATTTTGTTCTGCTAAATTTCTGGCCATAGTGGTTTTACTGGCAATTGCGAATCCAATGAGTTCGCTCGTGCAGGGACTAGAGAGATCGTGATGGAGCCCCACGAAATTGCAATGTCTATATCCGCTTGCAAAAAGAAAATATTGGAGGATGCGATTGGCAGGGCTAAAACAATATGGGGTACCAGTAGCACCTGCCAAATGACAAAATTGATATGGCCTAGAATCGATCCCTGCCGATCTTCCAAACTTCGATCAATGGATAGAAGGCATATTAGCGTTCTGGTGGGAGATATCACTGGGCATTGTCTGATCAGCGAGCACGGCAGAAGACTCCATCTTGCTTACAATGACTTTTGTAGAAGTTGTGATGACGAAGATGAAGAGGAAAGTACTTCCCACTTCTTTTGTGCCTGTCATGCCTTGGCGGTAAGGAGGAAAAAGATTCTTGGATCTTTCTTCTTCGAAGATTTGGATGACTGGAAAGATATGGATGTCAACAAGCTATTCCGTTTCATTATCAGTTCCGGCTGGTTCATTGATTAATCTTGTCTATGCAGGTTGGCAAATACCGCGGGTATCACAACGGACCCATCTTTGGTCTAAGTGAGCTGTGACACTTCATGGTAGCCCCTCTAACCTAACCTATGCTGCTCCTGTGCCGTCACAGAACCTATCTGGCACCCAGTGGAAGCACATAAAAACTAATGTCTCCCCAAGACCATCTACACCAGTAAACAAAGACGTTGCCTATCAAAGACCACAACAAGCTCCTTGCGAAGCTCTTCTTCGAAGATTTGGATGACTGGAAAGATATGGATGTCAACAAGCTATTCCGTTTCATTATCAGTTCCGGCTGGTTCATTGATTAATCTTGTCTATGCAGGTTGGCAAATACCGCGGGTATCACAACGGACCCATCTTTGGTCTAAGTGAGCTGTGACACTTCATGGTAGCCCCTCTAACCTAACCTATGCTGCTCCTGTGCCGTCACAGAACCTATCTGGCACCCAGTGGAAGCACATAAAAACTAATGTCTCCCCAAGACCATCTACACCAGTAAACAAAGACGTTGCCTATCAAAGACCACAACAAGCTCCTTGCGAAGCAATATTTAGTAGGTTTCTACCGGAAGGAACACCCTAACTTCCATCTTATGCACAAGAGTCCGCCACCAAGACATGTTCGGCGTGATCTGAGTCACATTGAGCGCGATATCCAGAGATACAAAAGGGATTCCTTCGACGATAATGCTTATTTGCGTATCAATTGGCACTGCGCTTTTGCTTAAATTGTATGAAGTGTCACCCCCTGCCTTGGTCGTTGCGTTAAAATAAAACCCCACTGAAGCAGCTGCATTCCGTGGTCTTGATATCGACACGGAATTAAACATGTAACACACACACACACTTTGCAACTCTGATCATCGCTGCAACAAAAACAACAACCTAAAAGAGAGGAGTTTCGGTTAACTCCCCGCCGTTTCATTGTCAGCTCCGGCGGATTTGTTGATTAAGTTGGTCTTGGGATGATTATGCTATCAATGGAAAAGATCCATGATGCGCACAACAGGAGTTGGCTCCTTGAGCCTAGACAATATCCCTTTCAATCTGGCAAATCCACAGAATACGCTCTACACAATCTTATTGGTGACATAGACGAGGCTTTCAGGCATTTTTTGATATTGATGGCGCATTCGATAACACCTCTTTTGATTTAATCGACAACGCTCTCATAGCAAAAGGTGCCGACACCCCCACGTTAGTCTGGGTGAAACGAATGCGCTTTTCCAGTTCCAGGAGGATCATCACTGAAGTTGGTGATAACATTCTCACAGCGCACGTCACGTGAAGCTGACACTCATGTACAGACTATCCTCCTTGGGATTTTCAACACGAGAATACGCGGACCACCTGGTTATTATCATCAGGGGTAAATACGATGAAGTTCTAGCCGACATCCAGAAAACGTTGCAGGTAGTTCTTGAATTCTAGAATGCTATGACATTAGTGGACTTGGGGTCAGCCCAAAATTTAGAGCGCTGAAATGCCCCCACAGTTAAAATGGCAGATAGTGTCTAGTACCTGGGAGTTACACTTGACAGTAAGTTACTCTGGACAGATCATATAACGCACAAATTCGACTTAATCCGAAATAAAATAGTGTAGGTGCATACTAGCAACTGCATCATCCGAAAAATATGAAATATGCTATCGAAACGTAACTAAGCATAGTAATGCAAGAAATGTTGACGCGCCCATGCTCTGGAGGGGTTACGGCAATTATCAAAAAACAAGTCACAGTACGCTCAGCAACCATCTTACCACTTAATTAGGGAGCTAAGTTCGAGCAGTCCTCCCGGTGAGCTGTGTGGGATAGAGAACAATGAGTGGAGTCCTACAATTAATTATTAAAATTAATTAAATCAATTAAATCACATTAAAATGGTTCACGGATGGCTCCAAAACGGATGAGGCGTCGTTCCCCCGGGACACAGATTTCTCATCGCTATGGGAAAATTTTCTCACTGTCTTCCAAGCGGAAGTTCATGCCATTGAAGACTTTGCGCGACTGTGCCGAGGTACAGGCTACATCAACAACAGGAATCTTCGCTGATTGTCAATCGGCATCTTGGCGCTGACTAGTATACTCCAGTGAAGTGAAATTTTATCTAGATTTCCTTGGTATCATTGGAGCTCCAAATAACCCTGATGAATTTGTCAGACCAGCATCTGCTGCCTTCTACATTCGCTCAAATACTTTTGCTGTCTACCAAGCGGGAGAAAGTTGTTGGAAACACTCCCTGGTGTGAAATAATCTAAATTATTTATCGCGGACCTCTCCCGTAACCGTACCCTTGCTTTGCTCAGCTTGATCAGAATCAGGGTCAGAACTATCTGCGAACTTTTCATAGGTCACTCTCATTTTCGAGGTTAACTCAAAACCGTGCGTATCGTATCAGATACAACCTGCCATTTTTGTGTTGCCAGCGATGAAACTCCTGAACACATCCTTTGTGAATGTGAAGCTTTTGCTGGCCGTCGAACAGAATGTTCCGGCATTGCGTACCCTATGGCCTCGATTAAACCCGGCCATCTCAGTGGATTTATCGACAGGAGCAAGTTGGACCAATAGATTTAGTCTTGCTCTCTAAGATCAGGGCATAGTGAAAAAGACCGACTGTCGCAGTGCTTGTTATTCTTTTGTGGATTACGGCCCATTTATTATTTAATCTAATCTAACCCTATTGTACTTGAAAATCTTTTTTAAAATCTTTTCTTTCAAGGTAAATTCAAATTGATAACTCTTTTTCCAACTAAAAGCCTTTAGCCTGGTGTTGGACACCCCGCAGGAATGGCATATCGAATATTTTAACGTTTTCATTAACATCCCTGTTTGACTGGCTGGCTGTAGGCAGTAGGGATATAATGTCTCATAAATTTTCTGCTGTCTCCGTTCGCGTTACTGGAATCGACCGTATACGTGTGTATGACACTCTGACGTCTGTGCAAATAACTGCCCCCCTAAGGGTTTCGGAAACGATTTTTTTCCTGCGACTCCATATTTCCGTCCTTATATTACCACTCTTTCGGCCATTTCTTCGTCTGTCACCATTCGTAATAGATGTCGTCAACCCTCCACAAATCGTACCATATTGGAGCCCACCAATGATTAGTAGAAAAGCGAGCCATTTTCAAGCCAAGATCGAATCATTTTTATCGCGCTTTTGTGCACATGAAATGAATTTCAAACGGAATTGGCTTTGACACGGCCCAGCCAGTACTCGGTCGGTAGAGTGAGAGTCCTAGCTGTGAAGACGATAAATGGCTGGATGCCGGCTCTACAACTACACGAAACGACCACGACGGGTTGTCGTGCCTCGCGCAAATGGGATAAGGTTTTGTGGATGGAGGACAACCGCTTCGGGGAACCATGAAAATTGCAAATTAGGTGCCAAAAACTCATTTTGAATATTTTTTTTTTATCGTGAAAGCATTTTGGGAAGATGGTGGTGTGTACGAGTATTGTGGTAGATTGAAAAGATGAAAAACATGCAAATTTGTAGGGACATTCTAGTTCAGTAAATGAATGCTCATAAGGGGGGTCTAAATAGAAATGTCGGTTACAGAAAAATGGATTACGGGATTTTATATGGACTAGTTAGGAGGTAAACATACTAAAAGTCCCCGGACCTACGAGGTGTGGAAAAGGGAGAGTGACACCATTTTTCCGTTTTTCGCATATATCCCGTTCGGCGTAGCAAACAAGGAATTACATGACAAAATTAAAGAGCACTAAATTCCCTGTAAGAGTGTCTTATACCATTTTTTTATTTGTATCTTTCATAGTTTAACCAAATAGTATAGACTGCACAAGAGAATCAATACATACAAATCTACCGAGCCGACCGGTAGCGCAATGTGTTGAGACATCAGTCTCATGTTTCACTACCGGCGCTTCGGGTTCGAATCCCGTCTACGACGACGTTCGTGGCTATGAATGTGCAGGAGGTGCATGCTGGTAACTGCATTCTCCGAAACCAGTTTATGCCGACGAAACGTCAACTGGGCCACATGGAACATTTGGTGCGCTATGCCCCACAAGGGGTTAGGGCAATTGAGAGAGAGAGAGAGAGACCGGCGGAGGCTAAAGTTGTATGGAGTGAGGACCGATAGTTTGCTATCGGATAACCTTTTCGAATGAATTCAAGGAAATTTCGGCTGACGATGGATACATTTCTTGCATGAATGAATGAATATGATTGCATATACATTGTGTAGGTAGATGCGATGTTAAGAAAAAAACTAGGGTATAACGACACTCTTGGCGATGAAGTGAGACCAGATGGGTATCATAAGGACTGGTAGGAGTAATGAGGCGTATGTACTAGACTACTGTTGATGGCATTGTGAGTCCGACACAAAGAACCCCCTGCCAGTTTTTTTCCAGCAAGATCGGTTTTTTGAAGAAAAAAGGGTTGCCGCTCAGAAACTTTTTCATTTTTTGAATTTTGGAAATTCTGATTCAGATTCGCAATCAGCGACCCAATCGACCCCCTACTAGTTTTTTCCAGCAAGATTGGCCGTGTTTATAAAAAAAGTGTTGCCATTCTGGATCCTCCATTTGGGTTTTTGCCATTTAGACTTCAGATTCGCAATCAGCGACCCAAAAAAATCCCTACCAGCTTTTTCCATTTGAAAAAAATGGGTTCCGTTCAGGAAAAGATCTAAATTCTAGTCCAAGTTTGTAACCAATCATACACATAATCTGTATTGTCTTATAAATCTAAAATCACATGCACATGATACCCCCTACCCGCTTTTTCGAGCAAAATTGGCCGTGTTTTTGAGAAAAAAAGGTTTGCCGCTCAGAAACTCATTTTTTGATTATTTAATACAATTCTGACTTCAGATTCGAAATCAGGGACAGAATCGACCTCCTATCAGATTTTTCCAGCAAGTTTGGCCGTGTTTATAAAAAAAGTGTTGCCATTCTGGATCCTCCATTTGGGTTTTTGCCATTTGGACTTCAGATTCGCAATCAGCGACCCAAAAAAAACCCTACCAGCTTTTTCCAGCTATATAAGCCATGTTTTTGAAAAAAAAAATGGGTTCCGTTCAGGAAAAGATCTAAATTCAAGTTCAAGTTTATAACCAATCATACACATAATCTGTATTGACTTATAAATCTAAAATCAAATGCACATGATACTGAGCCAGCCAACAACTTCTTTTCTAAGAACATGAGCGTCAATGCAGGTGAAAATAATGGAAATTAAAATTTTGCAGGTGTTGGAAAAAACCTTTCAATTTTCACCATTTTTTTTCACTAATTTTGCAGAAAAAACACCCTTCAAAATATGATGTCATCCCAAATGTTGGTTTATATTCTTCGTAATTTTATAAAGAATCATACTTTCAATTTTCATAATGATCGGTTCATTATTTTTTGAGTTAGACTTCCCGCAAATGTGAAAAAAGTCATTTTGAGAAAAACACGTTTGAAAAACAGAATATAACCGAAATAATCCCTTTTGTTGATGCTTCTAGTACCTTCTACACCGTTATTTGAAAGCAAAGATGCAAAAATGGGATTTCGCTGTAAGGCTACGTAAGTATATAAAGTGACTACCTGAGGTAGTGCTCCGCCCTGCCCCCTAGAGTGCACTCGAGCCTGTAGACTATACCCGATGAGCGCTCGGTTCTATGCTCATAACATCTAAACGAATGCGAATTTCGCTTTGAAAGTTTGGCAGCGTATTCTTGGATTGTTAAGCTAACAATTTATGCAATAAAAAAAATTGGTTTTTTTGAATCTCCTAATGTGGTCTCTCCCTTAAGGTAGCTACAGTACAAAACAATTGCGGTTTATCTCATTCGATTCGCAATGACCAAATATTCGTACATTAGAAATCAGTCTACAACTATCATATATATTGTTTGAACTTTTAAATTACGGAAGAAATTAAATATATTAATTACTTAATTATTTAATTAATTAAATTGGCTTGGGAAAAATGTCATCGAAACTTTTTAAACAAGATTTAATTATCTATAAAAAATAAAAAATAACTGGCGCAACAGTCCAATTTGAACCATGGCCTCGAGATGAGTTAGCATCATCTCATTTTCTAGATCGTGACGATCTTGTGCAGACGTGTGTGATCAGCAAGACGCTCAACCGAGCTATTTACCCCATAAATGGATACTCATTTAACAGCTGAGTGGGCTCATAGTCCGACACGTAAATCCCCTTTTTTATCGAAAACTACCGCATTCAGTGGGAATCGAACCGGGGCCCAGTGCGTAGAAGGCGAACGTGCTAACCGTTCGCGCCATCCGGACTATTTTCTATAAATTGAGACTAAAACGAAACTTGTACTTATTCAGGCTGAGAGATTTCTGCAAAATTTGGGCACGTTAAACTTGAAACTGAATTGTCTTCAATTTTCGTTTAGAAGCTTTTTTCATTTGGAACATCCGCTTCGAAGATCTGTGTGCTTGAAAATAGGTAAAGTGTGATTTTGCTCCAGAAGTTATAAGGAAAACATTGAAAAACCGCTCAAACTTGTCGGTTTTTCGCCTGACCATCGCTTAAATTCAAGGTTTGAGTCCCACCAACATTCCTGCCAAACGGCATCTCTCAATCATATTTTGCAAGTTTGAAACGCTTAGCATCCCAACTACTAGGCTCATAATCAATTCCACGTTGTTTTCAAAGTAAGCAGATCAATTCTGCTGAACTCGTTCATTAAAATACGAAGATACAAAGTGCTATGACGTTTGTACTAAGCGCTGCTTAGTATAGTACGGGAATGAAAGGTAATACCAGTGAGCAAAGCTTTTTTCTTTTGTTCTCAGAATATTTAATATTACATGTTTTTCTGTGCAGTATCTGCGCAGTATGTCCATAGTCCATAGATACGAGTACATATGTTTTATCATTGAAAACTCGGGTATTCAATTCACCTTTTTGTGAAGGTTTTTTGTTGCTGTTGAAAATCATTCGCACATCAACAAGAAAGCATCAACAAATTCGCACGACGTACAAGAGCATTATAATTGCACATAGTCATACTACACACATATCTGATTTCTGCTTTTTTAAGCATGAATCTCTCATGGGAAAACATTATATGTACGAGTATGTGTACAGTTCACAGAGGATATGCTCGCCTGCCTATGATTGTTATTATGTATTATATTGCAATAAAAATGTTGACAGACGATTTCATCTAACATTTAGATTGGTCAGAGCGTGATATTTAGTGAAATCTGACTGCTCCTTTTGAATATTTTAGAACTGTACGGGAAACTCATAGAATGTGTGTGAATGAGAATGTGTAATTCCCGAAAAGTTGGGATTTAATTTTTTTTTAACAAACAAACATCGTCAAAAACTTTTGGGTTGTTATAATATAATAATAGTCGGATTTTAAAATTATTTTGAAAACACACAAATAAAAAGTATTTGAGATTTGGGTAGAAATGCATAGGATTACTACAGATATCCAAAGGTTATCTTGTAATTGCTGCTGACATGAACCGCTTTTGGGTCTCCATATAGTGCAGCCTAGAGCCGGTGCACATGAGCGTCAAAAGTAATAGGGACGCCGCGTCACTTTCAATCTTATCTCTTTGATACCTATCGGCGTTTCAGTGCACATGAGGTGATAGGACGCAGCGTCAGTTTGTATTATGTATATTAGCCCGGCCACACCTTGTCGAACACGAACTCCAACTTTGTGTGAAGTGTCTCGAGCCATTCGAATTACTTCAGATTCGGAGTTAGCGACACCCGAATGCCCTTTAGTTCGAGCCAGCAAGATCGGACGAGTATTTCTCATGAAAACAGAGTTGTCATTCTAGGGTGGGCAACATTTCTCTCATGTACATTCAAAAATCCTGCATTGTACAGGAACAAATCGAAGACGCCATGCTCAATCATCTTTGTGCCAAGATACTACACTGCACAGCCACAATCGCGCCACAATGCGATCGCTCATAGCTTCTGATCGTGCGATGCCGTCACTAGCCGCGCAGTAGCTTGTAGCAAAACACCTCCATAAAAAATACGTAGTACGGTCCATAAGTTCTTAGCCTAACATAGAAAGAAGAGTCATAAATAAAAAAAAACTGAGACTATTTTTCAATATATTCTCCCTTTATTTGCACACACTTTTCAGAACGTCTGACTAAAGCTACTAAGCCACTATAAAAATATGATGCATCTTTAGAGTCAAAATGGTCGTACACCGCCTGTTTAATTTCATCGTCACTGTTGAATCTTCTACCCCTTAACTCGGCCTTTAACTTTAAGAACAAAAAATAGTCGGATGGGGCCAGATCAGGGCTATATGGTGGGTGTTCAATCTCTGTGAAGCCACATTCGCGAACAGTAGCCTTGGAAAGCGAAGCAGTGTGGACTGGAGCATTGTCATGAAGCAAGCGCACACCTTGGCTGATTTTTCCGCGCCTTTTCTCGATAATTTTTTGACGCAACTGCCTTAGTAAGTCAGAGTAATATGTTGCGTTCACGGTTGTATTTGATTCCTTAAAGTCAATCAGAAGGATTCCCTCGCAGTCCCAAAAGATTGTAGCCGTCACTTTTTTGGTGCTTTGAGTGACCTTTGCTTTTCTTGGCACGGGTTCTCCTTTCCGATGCCACTCCATGGAATCTCTTTTGGATGTCGGATCATAGTAACAGACTATGGTTTCATCATCCGTTACAATTGATTGGATTACTCCTTCTTGGTCCTCGTGGCAAAGCTCTAAAAATTGCTCATAACATTCTACTCAACGCGGCTTTTGCATTGCGCTGAGAATTCGAGGCACCCACCTTGCACTAATTTTTGTCATATTTAAATTTTCATGTAGGATCCTTAGAACACTTGTTTTGGAAATGCCGGTCTGTGCTGCAATTATTGTACTTTTGTTTTTAGATGTCGGTCACTTAGAACAATTTCTTCCACAAATTTAATGTTTTCTGGGGTAGTCGCCGTCACAGGACCTCCCGCACGTGGGTGTTCTTCTAATGATTCTCGTCCCCAATGAAACAACTTAGACCAATTTTTTATTGTTGATGAAATGATGAACACAAATCGCCGTAAACAGCCATCATTCTTTCTTTGATTTGTGTTGGCGTTAATCCTTCTTTAGTCAAAAACTTTATAACAGCGCGAAACTCAATTTAAGACATTTTTTAAAACAACTTGCCGGAGTGATCGTCCGAGCTTTACTACAATTAAACGGATTGAAGCAGCAAGTTGAAATTTTGTGTAAAGCTTGTCGAGACTTGTCACTGACGCTTGCATAAAAATTTTTGCGAACGCACTCTATTTACTATATGAGGCCAAGAACTCATGGACCGCACTACGTACATACAAATAGTGCTCCGTGCTGATCACTAGTCGCGAAAGATCGTCGCACAGCCGTGTCTACCATTGCATAGCTTCAGGAAAGCTGAATGTGAAGAAAATTCACCTAAATCCAAAGAAAATGGTCCACTGTGATCATATTTTGTTTGTGTTTGAGGTCGAGTATGTGTGGCGCGGCCGGGCTTAATCAAAACTAACCTGCGGATACTACTTTGCCTTAAACCCTAGTGGGACATAGCGCGTCAACTACTCCTGCGCGCCATCGTACTCTGTTCTAGGCAATGGGGCGCAACTCCCCAAAAGACTTACCCAGTGCCTGACACTCCTTTGTCACAGACCGACGCCATGTAATTCGAGGACCCCCTCTTGGTTGGCCTTAGTTGGAAATGGGGTTCCATTTCATGGCATGCAAAGCAAAGCAGTTATCACTCTTCCGCAATGTGTGACCTATCCACTGCCATTTTCGCCTGCGTATCGATTAGTCGATTGGTATCTGCCCTGTACGCCGACTTAGCTCTTCATTTGATATTGTTTCGGGCCAGAATATTCTTAGAATTCGGCGAAGACATGAGTTGACGAAAACTTGCAGCTTTCTAGTAACTCTTTTAGAAACTTTCCATGTACTGCTCCCATACTAAAGCATAGACAGTACCAGGGAGCGAAACAGGCCCAGCTTGGTCTTGATGCTGTGAGAACTGCTCTGCCAGATTTTGGACAGCATACCGTATGCGCATTTAGCCTGGTTGATGCGACGAGCGATGTCCTGCTCCGTACCACCATTTTCGGCAACAATGCTACCCAGGTAGGCGAAGTTGTCCATATTGTCCACAGGCCGTCCTCTAATATTGATGGCAATAGGTGTCGGACTTCTTTTTCGCAATGGCGGGCTAAGAACCTTGGTCTTGTTGGTATTAATCTTTAACCTAACCTTGCTTGCCTCCTTCTCGAGATCTAACGCCATTGCGGACAGATCCATGATTTTGTAGAGTAGGCATATGTCAGCGTAGTCAAGATGTTGTAGATAAGATGTCAAAGTCCATTGAATTTCTCTGCCAAGTCCGGATAGTGCTGCATGCAACACATCGCCGATCACAATAAGGAATAGGATCGGTGAGAGGATGCACCCCTGCCGAACTCCACTGCGAATCTCAATGTCCCCGGGCACCTTACCTTTATGCAAAACGCGACATTTCGCGCCGTCATAGTTTGCTTCTCAGGGATGCCTCTCCCGCGCAAGGCTGCCTATATAGAATCCCGGTTCACACTATCGAAAGCCTTTTCGAAATCGATGAAAAGCAAGTGAAGCGCAGAATCGTATTCAGGTGTCGCAAGGTGTTAATGTGATCGACACAGGAGAATCCGGATTGAAAACCAGCCTGCTCTTCATCAATTGTGCTTTCTAAGTGGGCCTTTAGTCTTTCCAGGACGATTTTAGCCATTGTTTTGGCAACGGCAGAAAACACACAAATGCCTCTTCAATTATTGGTCCTTATGCTCAAAGATAGTACCACCGATAAAGAGACTGTGAAACTTGCAGAACTCTACAAATCTTTCACCGTTATCGTTACGATCACCAAGACCGTGTCTCCCCATCACATGTCTGAGCCCATAGTTATCAGCGCCAACTTTCGCATTCAAATCGCCCATAACCATTATAATGTCACCTTTAGGTGTTCTGCTCTGAACGGCGTTTAGTTCTTCGTAGAAGGAGTCTTTTGCCAAGACATTGTCGGGTTCAGTAGGGGCATAACATTGTATTATTAAGATGTTTCTCATTTTGGTCCGGAACCTGGCGGTCAAGATTCTGTCAGAGACCGGCTCCCAGAATTAGAGACAGTTTCGCGCGGCTCTGATTAAAGGGAGCCCCACACCTGACTCACGACCACTACCGGTATCTTTACCGGAGTACAACATTACTGTGCTGCCCGTTGGAGAGATAAATTCTCCGCTGTTCCACCATCTTTTCTCACTAACTCCTATGATGTTTAATTTGTACCTCAGAAATTCACTCTCTAATTGAAGAAATCGTGCGTTCTGGGGACTTTCTGACCCATTGACATTGTAGAGTACGCACATTCCAGAATCCAATCTTTGTCATTGTACGATAGCCAAAAGTCGTAACCGTTGAGTCAGTCTTTTCCCGAGGCATAGTTGACATTTCGTTAGCATAAAAAGATTTCGGATAGTGCAAGTTGCTGGCATACACATACTCTTCTTTGTCGGTTTTAACGACAGGCCCCCAAAGGGAAAGGCCGTGGTATTATTTTTGCAGCCCACTCCACAGGAGGAGGGTTTACCTCAACCTAATCAACGCACCGGCATAACTTGCGGCTTGACAGTGGTAAGCAATGGTCAGTGACTAATGCAGTTCCAGGAGGCGGCCACGCGGAGGACTATGGAAGAGGAATTTTTTTGACGCGGTGTTCCGATTATTTTTTACGCTTATGTGCACCGGCTTTAAAAATGATACAAAAAGCAGCGATGAGCATTGATACTTTAGGCGCATCCCAATCAAATTCTAATGATTGATTGTCTTTCGGATAGCTTGAAAGCCCATCGTTCCAGTAAATGTGCATTGATTTAAAAAAGATCTCCCCAAAGAATCAAAACTGTGAATGTGCATTCTGCAGCAAATCTAGCTTTGATATGACTTTGAGTCCTTTATGCTGTCCGTGTCCTGCGTTACCTTATATGTCTTTTTTTCCGTTATGCTCTATATCTTACTTGTCCCTTATGTCCAGAGCAATTGTCTCATCATCCCATTGTTCCGAATACACCCATAATGACTAGGTTTGTTTTCCGTTTCACTTAATGCCCAAAAAGGTCCTCCTGTCCTTAGGATTCGAAATGCCTTTAAAAGTACAGTACAGTGCATTTGTTCGCATTAACCCAATTCAGCAAATACCTATAATTACCAGGTTTGTTTTTCGTTTCGCTATATGTTCAAGAAGGTTCAGTTCTCCAGAGACTTTACAATACTCCGATGCATTGTAAAATACTTATCACCCCGTTTTGCATAAGAAGGTCCTTTTGTTCTGAACAATGGACACTTAGTTCCTTCAACGGTACTCCAGTGCATTGGTCCCATCACTTTGTTTCTCTTTTAAATTATGATCAACATGGTAAGGTTGTCCTATGGCCCCACGTTGGGCGCTCCCTGGTCAAAAATAATTTGGTTGCAGTGACGGCGGCTCAGCAAAGCCGTGCTTCGCAATAGTCGTGACGTGCACTTACAGCAGTAGCAAAACGTTCCATAATTGGTTGAAATCGGACTATGGCAGATGCCTGGCGGAACGAACTTAGAAAAGACTTAGTCGATAGTCTTTCTGCTTTGAACACAACAAAATATTCCGTTCGATAATGAAAAAATCCGGCAATGGGTCGGGCTAAGGATCACCCAAGAAAGCTTCATACCAAATTTGGTTTAGATCGGACCAAAAATATGAGTGAGTGTCCACGAATCGGGAGTACGACTTCAACACATTGAAATCGTTCCAGTTCATTGTTCACATGTCATGTAGGAAACGAGTGACTGAGTTTTTGTTTTGGCTGCCATATGAATCGCAAAATGCGATGAGATGGTGTATAACATGTTAATTTGCCTTGACCCCTCCAGGGGCATGGGCGCGGGCGCGTCAACATCTCTAGCATGTCTATGCCTTGTTGAAGTTTCGATAGCATAACTACTCTTCGGAAGTGCAGTTGTTAGCATACACCTCCTAATCCTATCCGCGCCGTTTTTATACTGACAAGCTCGGAGCACTGTGAGAGCCTGTGCCCACAGGCAGTTTTTGGTCGCGCCGAGTTTTGAACTCCGAGCTCTAGATTAGTATCGTAGAGCTGTGATCGAACAGCCACGGCCACCGAGCGCGTTAGAAAGAAACGAAGTTCCATGCTGAAACTTTCGCCGCATGTCTAAGAAACCAAAATTTAGTTTGACAGAACATGAGCGTTGCTACTACTATTTACCATAACCTCCAGTGGAGCATAAGTGCGTGAAGTACTCCTAAATGGCTTAGTTTACAGCTTAGTTGGTTTGGGACGATGCATGCTGCTATCATACACGTCTCGCTCATTTAGCGGCATTTTGGCGAGAAATCAGAAATGTTGCTTATTCTTACGCTCCATTATTTTTTTTTTTTTTTTTTTTGTTACACTCCACACGACGGCGGAATTCGAACCCGCGAAAAACTGGTATGAGTCTGACGGCTCATCACACTAAGCTACCGGCTTCCGCGAAATGCGAATTTCTTTGGGGGGGGGGGCTCCATAGAAAGGGGACATTCCATTTCTGGCATTTATTTCCTATTGTAAGTAACCATAGCGAAGTGAGGACGCGCGATAAGTAATTTCATATCAATCGCATAATAGCTATCATAATGATTATGCTCATTAAAAGTTGTGCATCGTTTCTTCAGAAATGCCTATTCTTAGCTCATTAAGCAGAGAAACGTACTGTCATTACTGCAATTTCCAAAAACATGTATTGCGGTCTCTGCGGTTCTCTGTACTCCGCTTCAATTTATAATCAGCGCTTGGGAGTTAGATTTTTCTTTCCCGTTAGGTCAAAAATTGAAATCCTATTTTCTCGATGACTGAAAAAACTGTTGTTTTCTTTCGTACTGCAAATATTTTTTTTATAACCTCCAGACACATGTTTCTGGTGCAACTTGTGCCCTTCGTTTATGAGAATTTGACAATTATAGCTTTTTCCCTAGTTTTACTTAAAAATGTTCTTAAATTTTCCATCAACTTGCTAGGAACTTCCCCTCAGCTTTTTCCACTGAGATTGCCTAGAATAAAGTTATCATTGTTCACCAATAAATATACCAATAACTTTTAAGGACATAGTTAAGTTTACAAATTATACGTAGTTTTTTGCTTCCTCTATTAATATTTTCTATATCTGTCCCCACGGGGAAGCACTTTCCTCTTCTTTTCACCCTACACATCCATACATTTGACTATAGATAACATAACATAGTCACGCGCCTTTGATAGCCCATGTTGATATCTATGTTACCTGATGTCCTTCCATACACACAGCAGCTAAATTTACTCATATGAATGTTAACGAGCAAAATTATTTCACCCCTGGGTATACATACATGAAGGTCAAATTTTAGGGTGGATGTTTGTCAATAGTTTACCCTCCCGTTTGTCCTTCGCCACAATCCCAACTACAATTAAACCTACTTCTCCCCAATATTTTTAACTAAACACTCAAAAATTGGTTGTACCAAGACATGCGATTGCTTCATTCATTTTCGTCGGCTCGCTAAATTCGGATTCGGTTACGCTTGAGCTATCTATAATACTTTGTTGAGAGCGTAAACACCCTGTCTAAATTGGTGTGGGGGTGGTGGTGGCGGCTGAGTTGTTTTGTTACGGGAGGGTTTTATTTCATTACACCCAAATGGTGTAATTGAAGTAGGCAGGAACATTGTGCAGATAGACTGGGGCGTTTCGTGAGTTTTATTCCGGCTTTAAGCATATTTGAAAATGATAGCAGTCTGGCCGTAATGTGCTGAGTTGTTAGTTGGAGAGATACATAGTATACGTATTCAAACTGTACGGAAATTTATGCGAAATTTGTTTTAAATTTGGATATTACTGAAAATTGTTGATCATCACCCTCTGTTTCAAAAGGACCAAAGGGATTAAACTGTAGTGTTGAGAATTTAAGCATTTTCGTTTATTATTAAGAGCTACTAATAAAGTGGTTATATTGCCAAAAGCTTGAGTCACGAATGAATCCAGGGCAGGTGTCGGCCAACTTTTTTCGCAGATGGTTAGATTTCTTGTAATTGCAGTTTAAAGGTGCGAGTTCTACGACTGAGCGACTTGCGTTTGCGACTGAGAAAACAGCTATCATAGCGGAGCACTATTGGGTTTAAATGCAAGGTATCGGTAATATGTTGTATTGATTTGTTTAAAGAATTAAAAGCGAATAATGTGAATAAGCGATGTGCTGACAACTCGTCCTTGTAAAGACAACTCCACGTCCAGAAACCTGGAACAAAAGCATCGGATTGGACGGATCAACAACGACGACTACGCAAACGACTAACGGATTATTCTTCCAGATCCTGGAATGTACGCTCCCTTAACAAACCCAGGCCGAGAAGGTCCCTCCTTTTACAGGTTGAAAAGTACAAACTGAGCATTACTGCAGTCCAGGGAATAAATTGGCTTGGCAGCGAGATCAATGACAAGAAATCACACACAATTTTTACAAGTGGCAAACCATCGGGGCGCAAGGAGTTTGGAGTAGCATTTGTAGTAAACAACCACCTTAAGCCGTACATTACTGACTTCAAACCCATAAATGAGCGGCTGTGTGCGATTCGCATTAAGACTTGATTCTTCCATCTCTGGCTCATCAATGTGCACGCCCCCACAAGTTAAAGAAGACGCATTAAAAGACGAGTTCTACGCCCGCCTTGAGACTCTCTTCGACTCACTTCCAACAAACAACGTCAAATTTCTGCTGCGAGACTTTAGCGCGAAAGTCGGAAATGAAAGTTGGCACCGTTGGACCTTTGGACGCCACAGTCTTATCGACTTCGCCCGCAGTAGGAATCTAGTCGTAAGCTCTACGCGTTTCCGGCATAGACGCATTCACAAGCAGACCTGCAAATCTCCAGACGCACATACCGTCAACCAAATTGATCACGTCTCATTTGCAAGAGATGGGCGTCTAGTGTGCGATAGATGTCCGCTCCTATCGAGGAGCAAACTGCGACTTAGATCATCACTTGGTGAAGACGACCTACAGATGTAGAATTTCCTCACTGCACCAATCGAGAATCAGCCCTCCCCAAAGTCTTTGGGGTTAATCAGCTTCTGAGCGGTGCGGTGTCGTTTTCTACCCTCAGGGGCAGTAAATACTATCACCTATGCTACACAAGCGGAAGCGTAGTTACAGCAGATGGTGAAGCGGACGCCGATGTACAGTCTCGCATCAACAAGGCTCGAGCAGCTTTTTTCAGTTTGACTCCTTTCTGGCAAAACAACAACATCTCCAGACGTACCAAACTCAGGATGTTCGAAACCAATGTACAATAAAATCAGTGCTTTTATGTATATGGCTGTTCAACTTGGAAGGTGACCAGGGCGATAACAACTAAATTGCAAGCTTTCGTGAACCAGTGTCTACGGCGCATCCTACACATACGCTGGCCGGAGGTCATTTCAAATGACGACCTCCTGTTCATTACTGGCCAAGACAATATAGACACCTCCATAAAAAGGCGAAAGTCGCAATGGATAGGTCACACACTTCGAAAAGGGCCGGAAAACATTGCTAAACATGCCCTCGATTGGAACCCACAGGGAACCGATGCAAGCCTCGTTGGACGACCTAGAAACACCTGGAGAAGATCAGTTGAGGTCGAGGGTAAGTCATTAGGCAAATCGTGGAGTCGGTTGAAAGCGATGGCGGCGAACAAGACGAGGTGGAAAGTCGGCGTGGATAATGCCCTATGCCCCACAAAGGGTTGACAGGAACCACAGAGAGAGATGCTACACAATATTAGCAACACAGGCGTCCATGAGTCCTGAGAAGAATTCAAGAGTTCTATCAAAGAGGTCGCAGAGAAGTTCGTGGAATATAAAGCCCAGCGAGCGCGAGAAGACTGCTTCGGCGAAGAATGAAAAAATTTACTTGACGCCTATATCAGTGGATTCAACGAGGAACCAGAGCCAAAAGAGAAAAATATGACGAGCTACGGCGAATATCGAATAGAATAATTAGACGTAAGAAACGTAAATACTTTGACGAGCATTTGCTGAATATTAACGAAAACTTAGCTAACAGGAACACCAGACAAGCGTACAAACTAGTAAATACAATTAAAAACGGCTACCAACCCAGGACTAGCCTTTGTAAGGACAAGGATGGAAACATTATCAGCGACACCGATGGCATTAACAAACGATGGGCCTCTTATTTTGAAGAGCTTCTGAACCTCCCATCTAACATCCCCACACAAGAAGCTCTCGACCATATTGTTGATCCAGGTCCACCCATACAACCCCCGACAGTAGAGGAAGTTGATCTCGCATTGCGGTCACTAAAACGAAATAAAGCGCCGGGCGCTGTCGAGAATCCAGCTAAACTGCTAAAATTCGGTAGAACGGGTGTAGTTAATGCCATACATCAATTACCCCTGAGAGTATGGGAGGACGAGGTGACCCCAGACGATTGGCGCAGAAGCATCATCTGTCCAATTCACAAAAAGGGAGATTAGCTGCGGTGTGATAATTACAGGGGCATGTCACTAGTCCGGATGGCGCAACGGTTAGCACGATCGCCTTCTACACACTGGGCCCGGGTACAATTCTTACTGATCGGTTGAGCGTGTTGGTGATCATAAACCTCTGCACAAGAGCGTCACGATCTAGAAAATGAGATGATGCTAACTTCACGGTCAAACTGATACTGCAGAAGTGCTGGGAATACGACGTAGACGTATATCAAATCTTTGCCGACTTTAAGCAGGCATACATACGACAGTATTGATCGTGGTGTACTGTACAGCATCATGCTGCAGTTTGGAATACTGGTAAAATTAGTGCGACTGACAAAGATGACGATGACCAACTCCGTCTCACAGGTCAGGATCCATAATAGACTTACTGATCTATTTGGAACACGCGCTAATCTGAAACAGGGCGATGGACTGGCACCGACGCTCTTCAACATAACACTGGAATACGCTGTTCGGGCTATGAATATGGACAACAGCAAGACGCTACTCATCAAGTCGTCACAATTAGCAGCGTACGCCGGCGACATCAACATCTTGTCCCGAAAATTGGCCGACGCAGAAGAACTTCCGCATACGCTTGATACCGCTGCAAAAGAAGTCGGACTACTTTTCAACGAGGGTAAAACTAAAATAATGATGCAATCGACGACAAGGACACCTGCACAACCGAGCATCAATGTGCGGGACCTCAACATCGAGTTTGTATAGGACGTTGTATACCTGGGTTGCAAGTTGTCAAGGGACGCCAACGAAACTGACGAAATGAAGCGACGGATATAGTTAGCTAATACCTTTTTTCTCGGATCTCCCCATAATGAAATCGAAGCATGTGTACAGAAACACGAAGCTCAGCGTGTACAAAACCATCAGACGACCAGTGCTATTTAAGCATAGACTCAAGCTTCCGGAAACATGCTGGATACATCTGAACGTAAGGTTGCGGTTGCGGCGAATTTTCGGGGCTGTTTGCGATCATCTCGAAAATGGCGCATCCGGTACAACCATGAGTTGTATGAACTGTACGATGAGCTGGAAGTTTCGAAAGTTGTCAAACTACAACGACTTAATGGGCAGGGCATGCACAACGAATCGACGATGATCGCATGCCAAAGAGTGTAATGAATGCAGAACGAGTCGACGGAGCGAGACTGCGAAGTCGACCGAGAGCTCGTTGGGCGAGCTCAGTATATGCGGATGCCGCGCAGCTACTGGGCTTTCAAAATTAGAGGACGCGGTGACCGAGATAATTGGAGGAGAACGATCCAGGCGGCCAAGGCTTGACGTCGGGCTATCGCGCCACGATGATGATGAATTGGATGTATATATGAATGGCGAAATTTTCGTTTTTTTTTTTGTAAAGTCATCCAAAGCTCATTTCCAAACTCAATCTTTTTGCAACCTTTTTTGATCCATCTAGATATTTTATGCTCGGGCTAGTCAGGGTATTCAGCTCTGATTTCTAGTCAACATTGTCGTCAAGTAGTCCGGATGGCGCAACGGTTAGCACATTCGCCTTTAACGCACTGGGCCCCGGTTCGATCCCGGGGATTTACGTGTCGGACTATGAGCCCACTCAGCTGTTAAATGAGTACCCATTATGGGGTAAATAACTCGGTTGAGCGAGTTGCTAGTCACAATCTAGAAAATGAGATGATGCTAACTCATCTCGAGGCCGTGGTTCAAATTGGACTGTTGCGCCAGTTATTTATTTATTTTATTTATTGTCGAAACTGAATACGGTAAAGCCCACAAGAACGAATAAAGTTAAGTTGACCGTTGACAAAACAGAATGGATAAAACATGACAAATATAGGTGACTCACTTGAAGATGTATTTGCTTGTAACTGTTCATGCAGACTATTCAATGAAGCTAATTTCTCCATCACATTAAACTCAGTCTTCACCATTCGAATAAACAGCACGAATTGTAAGCAATATCGGAATCGGAAAGTGAACATATAACTTATCGAGAAACAATGAACAGGCAAATAAGACTTTTGAGGTACAGACAGTGTTACTGCCAACAGATCATTACCTCTCCAGAATCTTGGCTGGCTGAGGTCGTGCTAAGCCTACAAAAGGGTTGTGTTCCGTAAAATTTCGAGGCTGCGCCAAGCCTATCAAGTGACAGTCGAGAGAAACCAATCTGCAGTTAGTGCAATTAGTAAGATACAGCGATACTAGTACTAGGAAGCCGGTTGCATGGTCTGCCTCCGGGCGTGCCATTTGAATGGTTTTGAGTTCAACGTCAAATATACTATTTGCCCTAACCCATAGTACTCCGTAGCGCGTCAAGTACTCCTAAGTGGCTTAGTCGACGTTTCGTTAGCATAAACTGACTTCGGACGATACATGTTGCTAGCATGCACCTTCTGCCTATTTAGCCGCATACCTGCGACAAGTTGAGAAATTTTGTCGGGAATTGTTACGTCCCACACCACAGGGGGAAGACAACAGAAAAATACTTGGCCACGACGGGTTTCGAAACCGTGACATCAGACTGGCGCCTCAACGCATTGAGCTACCGGCGCGTCCATCCGTCAAATAGCGGTGGTGCTATTCTCATGACGGCCATCATTGCATTTCCAAACAGTGGTTGAACGTACAACTTCATATTACGGTCGCCGTATGACGCAAACCGATATTTCGACTTGTCCTATGCCACAATTAATAACACTTGGGACCCACACTCAAGCTTCTGAAAAAATGTTAAATGCCTATGAAACATTGGGGGCAACGCGCTAAGGAAACCAATTGCGACGTTTATTCAACCATGAGCTACCGAATATTTACCAACCAGAGGCTTTTAAATTCATCAAGGTACGAAGGCTACAGCTGGTAAGGCACATACAACGAATAGATAACCAAGGAATCCCTAAGGAGTCCTTCGTTGAGAAGTCTTACGACAAGTTAGAGAATGCTGGTGTCCCCACACTTTAATGTTATACCTAATGCACCAATGGATCAGACTATATGCCCGTCAAAAACTGAATTGTGCGTCATCGACCCACCATCCCACCTTCCAATTCAATTGATAACTCAAGTTCCCCTAACAATGCAAAAGAAATAAAAACTTTCGCCGCGTTAATTTACTCCCACAAACGATTAAATCAACATCAAAGACAATATAACAATCCAACCGTATTCCATTTTCCCCAGGCGATCCTCTTAGTCCAATTTACTAAAAATTATTCCACTTAAATTCGATTTGTTGAAAAGTTTCACTTGAAATTTCAAGAGAGCTGTGATATAAAAGTAGAAACCTCTTTTCGCCTCGTTAGTCATCAGAGAGAGGGAAAAAAATTAAATTAAATTACTCTCACAAACAATGCCCCAAAGGAATCAACCGATTAAAATTCTGAATAACATTTGAGCGTAATTCTTCAGAGTCATGTAACCCAATTTATTTGAATTTGGCTTGTCTGTTGCCACTACTACGACAAGTACTATTTCTACTCCTGCTGCACGGTGTCTGTTCACCGTTTCCTTGGCGGCGTTCCATTAAATTCAAATTTCTATACTAAAGATAGAATGCGGCGGAGTACCTGCTATTATTAAAATTTCTCCACTTTGGATTTGTTTCTGGCGAAAATTTCTCTTGATTCATGTCCTTCAGTTCGGGAAATTATGAAATTAGGAAGCATAATTTTCTTTGATCGTTTACGATTAAATTCTAGGATTTTGAATTTACGCACACATATTAGCTATAAACGAGAAAAACACATTTGTTAGATTGGGTTCAGCCCTTTACGTTCATTACTGCGGATTTCCAGGCAAAATAAAAAAAGCAAATAACATTTGTTGCGTAGGTGGTGGCACCACCTGCACGGATTCTAAACCATGGATAGGGGACCTAACTCGTAGGTTGGCAGCTTACGGCTACTGTGCTCTGCCTGTCCTTTGCGATTTATGTAGGCTTAAATTCAAATCAAGAGAGTAAAGGTAAATCCTTTTTTTTTGTCGGGATGGAATTCACTTCTTTCGAAGATTTGCCAATACGAACGTGTCCCGTGTTTTATCAATTTTTCCGTTTCAGATTTCTTCTGTTTGATCTAGTACTATAAATGTAGGGTGTACTTACATCGCTGCTGTCAAATATTTGTTCAGTGAACAACAGTAATGGAATCCGCATCCCGTATTATGCAAAGAAATTTTGAAACTAAATCATTGAATTTGTTTCAGTCTTTTATAGTTTCTCTCAAGCTGGACATTCACGAAAGGCCCAAAACCAAATTTTCCCTGATCGAATCCAAAATTTCCCTGTCAAATCTATACATCAACCGGTGAAATTTCGGCTTCGACCAGTTAAAAGTTGGCATGGACCGTTCGTGAATGCCCAGCATTAAATGTGCTTCTGATCTAGAGCTCAGTCTGGTGTGTTTAAGGCAAATTTTTCTTTAATTTTATAAAGATCCAATTAAAACTTATTCAATGGCAGACTAATGAGAGTAAGCAAGCAATAGCATAGTGCTCGTTCGAATCATCCTAAGAACCGATAAAACCAACTTTTAATATTCTGCATTTCTTCAGGCAAAATTCTAGTCTTTTGTACGTATCTACAGTCCGTTCCATAAGAAAGGAGGCGCGAGTATTTCGATAGTTATCAAAATATTTGCTCCAATTTTTTTTACAGTGTCTCTCTCTCTCTCTGGATCCTGTCAACCCCTTGTGGGGCATAGGGCATTAACCACGCTGACTTTCCACCTCGTCCTGTTCGCCGTCATCGCCTTCAGCTATCTCCACGATTTGCCTAATAACTTACCCTCGTCGTCGTCCAACGCGGCGGCTTGCATCGGTTCCCTGTGGGTTCCAATCGAGGGCCTGTTTAGCAATATTTTCCGGCCCTTTCCGAAGTGTGTGACCTATCCATTGCCACTTTCGCCTTTTTATGGAGCTGGGCAGTAATGAACAGGAGATCGTCGTTAGAAATGACCTCCGGCCAGCGTATGTGTAGGATGCGCCGTAGACACTGGTTCACGAAAGTTTGCAATCTAGTTGTTATCGCAATGGTCACCTTCCAAGTTGAACAGCCATAAAGAAGCACAGATTTTATACATTGGTTTCGAAGACCCTGAGTTTGGTACTTCTGGACATGTTGTTGTTTTGCCAGAAAATCTGCCCGAGCCTTATTGATGCGAGACAGTATATCAGCATCCGCTCCACCATCTGCTGCAACTACGCTTCCAAGGTAGCAAAAATTGTCCACTTTATTTTTTACAGTGTCAAACAAGTAAAAACTTCTGCGCAATCAATTAGTAAACAGTGCAGTCACCTTCAGCATTGAGAATGGCCTGGCACCTTCGAGGCATGCTTTCGAAGAGGTTTTTAGCGTAGCTGGTTGGAAGAGAATGCCAAATCCTTCCAATCTACCGAGCAAGCTTCAAATTGCCAACGGGCTTTCCCGCAAGTTTGCTCTTCATAATGGACCAGACATTTTCGATGGGGTTTGCGTCAGGAGATTGGGAGAGCCAGTCCAAGGTGTTGATGCCTGTCATCAGTTCCAAACACTTTCTCGGCCGACTTCATAAGGCTTTGTTTGTAAATGTCAAGCATTTTCACTGCATTCAAATTTTGCGTGAAAAGCCACAAGCAACCAAATCCGCGCTCTGCGAAGCACTCCCAAACATTTGCTTTTACTGGATGTTTGATAGTGCGCTGAACCAAATCGGTACTGCTTCCCAATCAGGCACGCTTCACTGGAACCCACTCCCAAAAAGTTGCTTCATCCGAGAAAATAGTTTTCGACCTATCGCGATCCTTGTTTTCCTCCGCCCAGGCGGCCCAGGTTCAGGGGTTTTTCTATGTGGGTTGTGCTGAGAAAAGGTTTCGAGCTCGTAGAACGGTGTAGCAGCTTGGCTTCAGGTAAACGTCGCCTTATCGTGTTGAGGCTGACATGAATTCCCTTCCTGGCGAGTTTGACCTTGTCTTCGCGCAGGCGCAGAGTGGGATGACTCTTGAACATCTGCACTATCACTTTGTCGTGTTTGCTGAACGGCACTCTTGTTTTCCCGCGTTCAGGAAGACCATCAACATTGTTTGTCTCTTTGTACCTTTTCACCCACTTCTCAACGAACTTCTTTGGCTTTTTAATAGCTTTAGCTGCCGCGGAATATGATAATTTCGATCCTTTTGCATGCGTGGACAAGAAGACAACTTCAAAGTGCTTCGCGTATGTGGAACTCATTTCAATAAACGACTGTTCACTTTGACGAGCAACACTAAGGTATGTAAATCAGTAACTGCGTCGTAGCCGACGAGGAGGTATGATCCTGCAAAGAAAGAAATTGGCATATTTTCAATTCTACTATTAAAAACCCCGCCTCCTTTACTGTGGAACAGACTGTATGAATTAAAACTGAACCGAACCCACGTCCAAACAGCGCGTTCACTACATTTTCATTTTCTACTATGGATCCCACAAGCCCTTCCAAATTCTGTGTTTGAATATATCCGGCGAATGTATCCCCCAAAATGCGACAGACATTCCATTTGTCTCCATGTCCTTGGGACATAGAAATATCTGTGACTGTCGATAAAATGGATAAATGGAGAAAATGGTAGAATTTCTGTTACCCTGTACTGTTATCGATTTCGATTTTTTCGTCGCCGTCTATAGTATATTTGCGTTGAGTCTCTTCCTCCCGACGAAGCAACCAACGTACGTACGTTGTACTTGTAGTTAGGTTTTTAGTGTTTCACCCTGAATAGATGGGAATCAACCCCAAGGCGGATGGTTAACCTATAATACCTGAAGTAAAATCCTTTTTCACAAAACCAGATGAAAGTAGTGTGAAAGAAAATCGAGATAATGGATATTGTACATTGTATATGATGAGTTTAAAAACACTCGATGATACTAGCGGTGGTGTCGCTTGCTGTGTGCTCTATACATCGGTTTTGTGTACTTGTATCGTGTATTTTGTATGTAAGTAAATTTATTTCGGTTCGACTAAGGTAAATAATTTCCTCGTTCTGCGCTCTACATGCATAAATACTGCTCTCGGTACTCTTATAATCGATTTTCCGTTCAATTTTCACAAGAGAATTGAGTGATTTGGCTGACTTTGGGCATAAAGTTATGATCAAGTTTGAAATGGAATGTCTTGAGTGGCTTACGATTCGTTGTAAATCAGAATGAAAGTGGATTAAAAACATTTCTTATGTCGGCATTATTGACTTTCTCTTGGCAGCAATTGGTTCTTTATGATTCCATTAGTCGAGACACGAGCAGATGTCCTTGCAGGAAGAAGTTAATGTAATAATGTATGTAATTGCATTCATGCATCTTCTGAATGTAAAGGAAGGACGTGTTCGAACAATGTGGATCAATGATGAGAGTGTTCTTCTTGTGATAATCATGTACTATAAGTAGAAGATCAGACATTTATGCATCAATATCTTTCTACAAATTAGGATTAGCATAGTGAATAGAAGAAGGAAGAGGCTACTCTTCTTCTACTACCATTCGTACGAGGTCTAGTATGTCCTTGCAGGAGTTTTCCTAATAGCGGCAGTGCTCGTAGCGATCTGCAAGGGGAACGTGTCTAGCCCTTGGGATCGCCGGGCATTCTCAACAAGTTATCGCAACGTCCTCCTAACAAAGGCAACATTCCTTCTCACTAGATAAACCCATCTTGTCGAGATGGAATCACCTACAAGTAACCTCAGTTCAGCTCCTCCGATTTATGCAGCCGTGGAAGGATATCCCAATATTGCTGTCGTGTTCTTTCGGGCCATTCCTTTTTAATTGTCCTGGCTGAAGTCAAGCCTAGATCACAATAGGATTCCGCGCCTTGCCTGGCAAGTTTATCCACCGTCTCACCCCCTTAATTCCTCGCTGAATTGGCACCCAGTAATGAAAAAATTGGTTGTCGGTCGCTAGAGATTACGGATGTTCACGACATTCTTTCAGTAGTCTTCAGCAAAGTGTGGCTGCCTGGTTTTCTGAACAGACAGTAATTTGTGCGCCACGGAAAATTTCCCTGGCGTCAGGGGAGCAGAAATCCTCTTCCATAGTCCTCCTCGTGGGCGCTCCCTTGAACAGCAGTGATGGTTGACAACTGCTAAACAGGTCAAGCCGCCATTTATGGCTATGCGGTCTACAACAGGATAATCACCATCAGGTTATGGACCAAAATGAGAAACATCACACTTATACCATGCTACGCTCCCACTGAACCCGCCAATGTTGTGGAGAAAGATTCCTTCAACGAGAAATTTAACGCCGTCCAAAATATAACACGCAAGGGTGACATTGTAAGTATTGTAATGGTTGACTGCGAAAGTGGGTGTTGATAACAATGGTCCAGGCATCTGATGGATGTCCGACGCTTCATGTTAATTGGCTTGACCCCTGCGCGTCAACATTTCTAGCATTTCTATGCCTTGTTGACGTTTCGATAGCATATCTACCTTTCGGAAGTGCAGTTGCTGGCATGCACCTCCTATCCGCGCCGTCTTTATACTGACAAGCTCGGAGCACTGTGAGTGTTTGCTCACACGGGTCGTCTCGTAATCGGCTCGTCTGCGATTTGAACTACGATTCCCAAGCAAATGCATGGAGGTGCTCATACGGGCCATCCATTGGTCAGCACGTAAGCGAATCGATGTGAAACATGGAGTTCGAATCGCAGACGAGTCGATTACGAGACGACCCGTGTGAGCAAACACTTAGAGTTTTATTAGTACCCACAGGCAGTTTTTGATCGCGCCGAGACATTAATATCGTAGAGCGTTGACCGAACGACCACGGCCACCAAGCGCGATAATGAAGATTCGTTTGGATGCAGTATCAGACGACAATCGAAGCAGCATCGAACCCCCCATCGTCAGAGAGCTCGTGAAGAAACCGCAAGAAGTAACAACTTAAATGCCGTATACGGATACGGAGTCATCGAGAATTTACAGATGGTCATAATTCCTTCCAACATCCGGTGAAGTATAGTGATGGCAAGCTACTTATCTTGGAAGAAGATCAAATGAAGCGGTGAAAAGAACACTTCGCCGCGGTCTTGAACCGTGTAGCCTCTAGTGAAGTTCCCCCTCATCTAGATAATTTAGCTAGCCATCAAAATGTGCGTATACGGTCCACTGCCCCGACTAAAGAGGAATTAGTCACCGCAATTATTGCATTAAAACTGGGAAAGGCCGCCGGACTCGACGGTATCCCTACCGAACTTTATCAAATAGCCCCAATCGTAACTGCCAAGTTTCTGCATCCACTAGTCGATAAAGCGTGGACAGTGAATTTTCCCACTGATTGCAATGAAAGATTGATCATAAAACTTCCGAAGAAGGGTAGCCTTACAGACTGTAATAATTCGGTGGTCGGTGTGAATAAGTAGATAAGTAAAAAAATGCTAGTTTCCGGTGCGGCATTTTAAAAGTTTGGCGACTGTCTGTAAATCGATGTGTTGATGTGATGTAACTTTTGTTACTCGAAAGAAACCCCAACACTCTCCTAATTTGATGTATTAAAAAAAAATATTTTATTTTGAAAACCCCTTATCCAATTTTCCTTACTTATCTTGTTGTTCACCAACAATTATCTATTTATTCACTGAAGTTACTCAATAATTCATGGCGTTTAACTATTACACACCAGGAAACACGAATATTCAGAATTAAAAAAAAAGTTGATTATTTTTATACAAATCTTTATTTCAAAAATAAAACAAAAGTAAATTAATTTTCAATGTTTACGCGAAAATGTCCCAATCGATTTTCTATTAGTTTTACTTCTAATACACCCAAACACTGCGAAATTTATTGACATGCTCCCTTATAGCGGTGGAAAACTTGGTGTGGTGTTAGAGTTTCCTAGTCTTTTCAGGGCCGGTAGACGGTTAAAGAAGACCCTAAACTTTATACTAACAATGGAGAAGAAAATGACAAAACGGAACAACCCAAGTGTCAGTAGGAGGCAAGGCTGCGACTACCGGCGAGGACTCGGGAGGTTCTCGCACCTCCTTAGTCGCCAGCGGCCTTTCAAAAACAGTCGAGTCAGCGTGGAAACCAGGCGACTCAGACGGTCATGCTACTGGTTCAAAACCCAAGTTCGGGCTACAAACAACAATTGCAGTGAACCCCCTCGTTGCTGAGCTTGACCAGGATCGCTCGGAACAGGGGACCGACATCACACCAGCTGAAGGGGAACTACTGTTTAGTTCTCCTCAGTCAAGCGAGGGTGCTGCACGGCGTACGACCGTGAGTCCCAAGCAGACCAAGGAGGAACTCAGGCCCCTCAAGCAATACAAAACAGTCATTAGGCTGAAGCGTAACCTCGGCACCAGAGTAAACTTTATCCCGAAAGAGTTGGAAAGGCTAGCATGATTCGAGGAAACTATTGAGAATGCTAGGAAGCGCTTCTCGACAAGAAGCGGATTTACCAGCAGTGATCCGAAATTCTTCAACAGTATTGCGGAAAGTTAAAACAGAAAACTAGCTTTCAAGAGATAACGGTGGGATGAGGATCCACAATTCTCATCCAGTAAACAGCAATGTCCCTCACACAGGCAATCTGCGAAGTGGAGATCAACTACAGCGCAAGAGCCCACTCGTGCCAAAAATACGAAGAAGAACGACCGTTGCGAGCCTCTCAGCAAGTTAAGCCGGGAGAGGTGGGAGCTGCTCTTCGACAAACTGACCGAAAGAGCTGTATGTGAAGATCAACACATACCATCCTTCGATGGCGCAGGTTGGTTCAACGACGCAAAAGTGATCAACTGTGACAATGAAGCGATGCTGGAATGGTGCAAGAGCACCACTGCAACGCTTGACGGTCTTTAGGAAGGAGCACAATTGGAAATAGTCGCAAGAGACCAAATTCCAACTGTGCCCATGGCGAAAGTTCTATTACCGAGAAACAAAGAGATGGCGCTAAAGCTATTCCAGCGAGAAAATTCGGACATTTCCACTGCCGACTGGGTAGTCCTACGTGTCAACGAGCACCTTGCAGAGACAAAAGCAGACACTGATTCTGTATATTAGCAAAGAGGCAGAGGACATACTATACCCAATATTTGGGAATTGAATTGTTTCCCTGAAGCTGAAAAAGCGAAGCCCATGGACGACAACAAGAACACGCTTGAGGCCAACGAAGTGGAGAAGGATCTAGGCATAGAATATTTAACCAAGGCGGCAAGATGGCATAACGCTGAGCGAGGAGGACAGTGAATCTGGGACTGAAGACCCAATCGCTACAATACTCTCTACGGGTGAGAGAGTGTATCCCTTGTAGCATGCTAAGGGTGTTGCAAATAAATCTGCATCACAGTAGTTGCGCGTCAGCGGAGCTATGTACTACAGACGCTGCTTGATGACCCCTACGATATTGTGCTCGTCCAGAAACCATACATTTCTGGGGAGGGACACATCAAAGGACCCTCAACTGGCATCTACAACGTATGGAATACTTCCAACATTTGCTACGGCATGGGTTCCTCCGTAAATATTTTAAATAAAGAGCTCCTTCTTTTGCCATTGTGCCACCCGTGCCAAAATCAGTTAGTGACTGCTCGCAAAATAAATTTCGGGAGATTGATAAAAGAAAGAAATGGATTTCGGAGACTCCCAAAAAAAATATTCAGCGGACATGAAAGAGCAAGCTCGTTATCGATTCTCCGCTGAACCGCTATGTCATAGACAACAATGGAAGTTAAATAATTCAAAATAAATAAATAAATAAAATAAAAATAAATAAAATAAATAAGTCGACATGCCTCAATATTCACGATATAGATTTTCTATCCAAAACTGAGTAATTGCACTTAACCAAGTACGCACAGTAAGAGTAATTTAATGCACTTAACTCACTTTCGGTATAAATTGACTTATCTACTTATTCTCCGAGACCACACAATTAAAGGGCCATTTGTGTGCTTCCTGCCGTTGCCAAGATAATAGCTAAAATCGTCCTGAATAGACTAGAGGCTCACTTAGAAAGCACAATTAATGAAGAACAAGCTGTTTTTCGATCTGAATTATTCTGTGTTGATCACATTAACACCTTGCGAATCATCATCGAACAATGCCCTGAGTACGATTCTCCGCTTCACTTGCTTTTCATCGATTTCGAGAAGGCTTTCGACGGTGTGAACCGGGATTCGTATAGGTGGTTTTGTGCAGGAGAGTCATTCCTCAGAAGCCTGTGGCTATTTCTCATTGTGATCGCTGGACTAGACAGAGGAATTAAAATAAATGGATCTTAACATCTTATCTGCAAAATCTTGACTACGCTGACGACATATGCCTACTCCCCTACAAAATCATAGATCTAAACGCAATGGCCTTAGGTCTCAAGAAGAAGGCGAGCATGGTTCGGCTTAAAATTAACACCAACGGGACTAAGGTTCTAAGCCTGCCGTTGCAAAAAGATGAAATCCAACTCGTCCAATTGCTGTCAGTATCAATGGACTGCTTGTGGAAAAGGTGGACCAATTCGTCTACCTAGGTCGCATTGTTGCCGAAAATGGTGGTACGGGGCAGGACATCGTTCGTCGTATCAACCAGGCTAAATGCGCATTCGACATGCTTCTAAAAGCTTGCAGTTATCTCAGTATTAAGATCAAGCTGGGCTTGTTTCGCTCCCTGGTATTGTGTGTGCTGTTGTATGGGAGCAGCACATTGAAAGCCTCGCTAAAGGTTACCAGAAAGGTGAAAGTCTTCGTTAACTTCTGTCTTCATCGAATTTTAAGAATTTTCTGGTCCGAAACAATATCAAATGACGGGCTGAGTCGGCGTATGGATCAGATGCCAATCGACGAACTGATACGCAGTCGAAAATGGCAATGGATAGGTCAGGCATTGCGGAAGAGTGGTAACATTCCCAATTAAAGCCAACCAAGGGGTTGTCCTAGAAAGTCATGGCGCCGATCTATGGCGAAAGAGTGTGAGTTTCTGGGTAAGTCGTGGTGGCAGATGCATCTGATTGCCCAGAACCGAGTACGATGGCGCGCAGGAGTAGTTGTCCATTAGGGGTTAAGACAAAGTAGTGGTAGACCTCAATGGCATGGATCTCGGCTTGATAAATTCTGGGCTAAGTACCTAAGCGAGTGAAATTTGTTTGTTGAGCGCAAAGATGCCAGCACCAATTTTCTGTTCAGTCTTAGACACATCGGTGTACTATACTCGTATACGATTCATCTGGTATTTCGGCGAGCATTGCCATTTTCCCCATTCCGTGCGGTCTGAAATGAGGGCTAAGAATTCATTGCCGAGGTATAACTCACCGGGGTCATATCATATGATCTTTGGAAGATCTGTATGCCAGGAATTTGTTTCAGAATGCTCATGGGACCAATGTCACTTCCCCATACATCTGAGGATAGATGTATCCTAACCGGATTGAGAGCTACTATTTCTTTGATGAAGATTTGCGGCGGGGTCAGTTCAGTTATCACCTTTAAAGCAAGCATATTGCATGAACGCATAGCCCCTGCTATCCTGAGACAATCAAGTCTGTTATGCCTTAGTGTCACCACACACTGTCGAACTCGAACACGAACCTGGTACAAATGGCCTCTGACACACGCACTCACATAAACGTGAATAAAACCGGTCCACTTGTACCAGGTTCGTGTTCGACAGTGTGTGGTGACACTTATACCAACATACTAGCGCAACATGTTGATATTATGTGATTACTGATCGATCACTGACCTCATTAACATGCGATACAGTTACTCAATCGTTTTCGGTGTAAGCCCCATGTCCGTTGAAAGAAGCTTTTACAAGCCCATATTATGCGTGTGCAAAAGCTTCTTTGGGCGGATATGGGTAATCTACTTAAATAAATTTATTCTCATGAAATGTTCAGATACGAATCAAATAAAAGGACACAAAACTCAGTTGGGAGCAATCCTGTGGTAGACCAAAGGATTGTCTATTCAAGTGTATACCACTCTGGATATTTTTGGTGCATGCATAGTTTAAGGATATCGAATACGAAGAGATATACTCGTATACTTGTATTATATTTTTTAGGAATCCATTTCCTACTATTTTCAATTGAAAGTGTCAATCCTCTAACAAATTTGTTAATTTTTTTTATTTACAGGGTTTTGAATGCAGAAAGTTGGGGATCAGCGTGCCATCGAAATTTTCGAGGTAAGTTCTTTCATTTAAACATCAAAACCCTTTGCTACAGATATTTCATCCGAAATTATATTTCCAGTAATATAGCGTTTTTGCCTGGCTCTTCAATCTAGAGTAGAATACCCTTCAAGGTTTCAGTCCACCAGAAACACAGAAAACCCTTGCATAGACCATAAAATCACATCGTTTGGCAGATTAGTTCAGTGAACGAAAGTACCAGGGTACTTGAATTACGACAGTCACTGGTTTCCTCCATTAATTGATAAGTAGTAGTATTGCCATTTATACAACAGGAAATGTACAATTGTACTCCCAATATGCTAAAGCAACAACATAAAAACCAGGCCGAAGTGAAGTCCGAAGTGTATATACCATAGACTTGTACAGACCTAGTGGTGATACCAAAAGTACCGATTGGCAACGACCATATGCATTAAAAGTGAGTTTCCTATATGACCAGTTTATAGGGGAGGTTGGCACATATTCAGGAGGATTTTGGGCGTTCTAAAAATCAATTAACTGACCCGTTTTACAAATATTTGTCGAATTATTCGCTAGCTTCATTCTATCGAAAGTTATTGCTTATTTGAAGTCTCACTTGTAGGAAAGGTAGAGGTTTCGTTTGATGTATCTTGCGCATTTTTCATAACAACCAACTAGATCCCAGTACAAATATTTTACTAAAATTTCAAGTCACTAGCTTAATTTTATCGAAAGTTATCGCTTATTTGAAGATTCACTTGCAGGGGTGGTAGAGGTTCCTTGGATCGGAGCTTGTCCATCATTGCCACCAACCAATTAGATCACCCTACAAACATTTAAAAAAAATGTCAGGTCTCTAGCTTCACTCTATCGAAAGTTAACGCTTATTTGAAGTTTCATTTGTAGGGGAAGCTGGGGTTTCATTGGTCGGATTTTACGAGGTCTGTGAAGTTGGCACCTCGAGTTGATTTTTTTTTCATACAAACTAGGTAAATCGTTTGCCCATCGTTAGCCCACGTATGCCCAGGAAAAATTTTCGTTTGCCCACCTTTAGAAAAAAAGTTATTAACGAATGTATTTTTTCAAAGGTTGGGAGCCACTGAAAATCAAAATTTCGATTTTTTGCGATTTTATACGCTGTATCGTTTGCCCATCGTTAGCCCAGGTTTGCCCAGCCTTTACTTTCGTTTGCCCACCTCTCAATATTTTTTTATTCGCACTTCAAAATTCCCGTAAAAAATAAAAAACGCAAATATATAATTTTAACATCGCAATTTGTGCAGTTCGTTTGCCCATTTTTAACACAAGATTGCCCAACCCTTAGTTTCGTTTGCCCACCCCCCAGTTTTTTTTTATTCGCACATCAAAATGCTAGTAAAAAATAAAAAACGCAAATTTAAAAATTTATTCGCGCAATTTGTGCAATTCGTTTGCCCATCGTAGGCCCATGTTTGCCCAAGAAAAAGTTTCGTTTGCCCACCCTTAGAACAAAAGTTATTAACAAAACAATTTTTCTGGGGCGAGTCGCAAAGAAACAAATTTTAATATTTTCCATATTTATGCGCTATTTCACGCCGTCTCGTCTGTCCATCGTTAACACAGAAATGCTCAAACTTTACTTTCGTTGCGCACCCCTCAATTTTTTTATTCGCTCATCAAAATGCTTGTATTGTAAAAAATAAAAGACGCAAATCTGAAATTTTATTCGCGGAATTTGTCCAAGTCGATTGCCAGTCATAGGCCCATGTTTGCCCAAGAAAAAGTTTCGTTTGCCCACCTATACAAAAACAGCTTTAAACAAAACAATTTTTTCGGGGCAAGTCGCTAACAACAAATTTTCAAATTTTCCACATTTATCCGACATTTTACGTAATTTCGTGTGCCCATCGTCAACACAAGATTGCCTAACCTTTAGTTTCGTTTGGCCACCCCCCAATTTAAATTTAAAATTTATTCCTGCAATTTGTGCAATTCGTTTGCCCATCGTAGGCCCATGTTTGCCCAAGAAAAAGTTTCGTTTGCCCACCCTTAGAACAAAAGTTATTAGCAAAACAAATTTTCTGCGCCGAGTCGCTAACAACAAATTTTCAAATTTTCCATATTTATGTGCCATTTCACGCTATTTCGTTTGCCCATTTTTAACACAAGATTGCCCAACCCTAAGTTTCGTTTGCCCACCCCCCAGTTTTTTTTTATTCGCTCATCAAAAATTTATTCGCGCAATTTGTGCAATTCGTTTGCCCATCGTAGGCCCATGTTTGCCCAAGAAAAAGTTTCGTTTGCCCACCCTTAGAACAAAAGTTATTAACAAAACAAATTTTCTGCGCCGAGTCGCTAACAACAAATTTTCAAATTTTCCATATTTATGTGCCATTTCACGCTATTTCGTTTGCCCATTTTTAACACAAGATTGCCCAACCCTTAGTTTCGTTTGCCCCCCCCCCCCCCCCCGTTTTTTTTATTCGCTCATCAAAATGCTAGTAAAAAATAAAAAACGCAAATTTAAAAATTTATTCGCGCAATTGGTGCAATTCGTTTGCCCATCGTAGGCCCATGTTTGCCCAAGAAAAAGTTTCGTTTGCCCACCCTTAGAACAAAAGTTATTAACAAAACAAATTTTCTGCGCCGAGTCACTAACAACAAATTTTCAAATTTTCCATATTTATGTGCCATTTCACGCTATTTCGTTTGCCCATTTTTAACACAAGATTGCCCAACCTTTAGTTTCGTTTGCCCACCCCCCAGTTTTTTTTATTCGCTCATCAAAATGCTAGTAAAAAATAAAAAACGCAAATTTAAAAATTTATTCGCGCAATTGGTGCAATTCGTTTGCCCATCGTAGGCCCATGTTTGCCCAAGAAAAAGTTTCGTTTGCCCACCCTTAGAACAAAAGTTATTAACAAAATAAATTTTCTGCGCCGAGTCGCTAACAACAAATTTTCAAATTTTCCATATTTATGTGCCATTTCACGCTATTTCGTTTGCCCATTTTTAACACAAGATTGCCCAACCCTTAGTTTCGTTTGCCCACCCCCCAGTTTTTTTTTATTCGCTCATCAAAATGCTAGTAAAAAATAAAAAACGCAAATTTAAAAATTTATTCGCGCAATTGGTGCAATTCGTTTGCCCATCGTAGGCCCATGTTTGCCCAAGAAAAAGTTTCGTTTGCCCACCCTTAGAACAAAATTTATTAACAAAACAAATTTTCTGCGCCCAGTCGCTAACAACAAATTTTCAAATTTTCCATATTTAAGTGCCATTTCACGCTATTTCGTTTGCCCATTTTTAACACAAGATTGCCCAACCCTTAGTTTCGTTTGCCCACCCCCCAGTTTTTTTTTATTCGCTCATCAAAATGCTAGTTAAAAATAAAAAACGCAAATTTAAAAATTTATTCGCGCAATTGGTGCAATTCGTTTGCCCATCGTAGGCCCATGTTTGCCCAAGAAAAAGCTTCGTTTGCCCACCCTTAGAACAAAAGTTATTAACAAAACAAATTTTCTGCGCCGAGTCACTAACAACAAATTTTCAAATTTTCCATATTTATGTGCCATTTCACGCTATTTCGTTTGCCCATTTTTAACACAAGATTGCCCAACCTTTAGTTTCGTTTGCCCACCCCCCAGTTTTTTTTTATTCGCTCATCAAAATGCTAGTAAAAAATAAAAAACGCAAATTTAAAAATTTATTCGCGCAATTGGTGCAATTCGTTTGCCCATGGTAGGCCCATGTTTGCCCAAGAAAAAGTTTCGTTTGTGGAAGACAACACAAACTCCCATGACCACGACGTGGGCAGGGTTTGAACCCGTGACTTACCCTTTGTGCGAGACATTAGGTTGAAGCTTTAACGCACTAACCTAGTAGTCGCCTGTAGTCCACAAATTAAATATTCCCCGTTTTCACGAATAGCAAAATTTCAGGGTTAATTTCAGGAAGCCTTGTTCCTCGAATGGGCTTTGATGTTCTCAGAAGATCATCTTTCTCAGCCCACGCCCCTACAACGTTCCTACTATAGGCCGTGTAGTGGCCTGGTTTGTGGCAAATAACACCTCCTAAAACGAATTCACTATCTCCCGCTCTAATTTTCTCGGGAACATTTGCTAATGGAACACGTTGATTGTATTTTGAATAGTTAACTGACAGGAAAATTTGGGTATCAATCAAGAGGGGACCTTCCCTTATTGAGATTGTTTTCTGAGCCAAACACTGTTTGCATTCTGTTTTCTTTTCCATTAAGAACTGAGAAAGGAATTCCTTTAAATACACCCCAAAGTTTAATCCCTTGTCGTATCCATCCAGAATTAAAATCGGCTGTTTTCGCACTTTTGTTTTGCAGTTTTCACATGTAGTAACTACTTCATAGCTTGGTATATCGACAAATAGTTCAGAAATCATTTTAGAGCAGCTACCGAAACAGTCTAGGAACCCATTATCGATTTTGAAGACCATAGATAAAATTTCTGCTCTAGTATTGTATAATGAAGAACTAATTCCTTTAGTCGAATATTTAGCTAAAAATGAAAAAATTAACATATCTGAATGCAAATCGACGTGATCTTTAAAAAGTGAGTAGTTGCCATAGCAATTGGACAACACTTCAATCAGCGAGTCAAACCCGCATGTATTTTGTACATAAACAGTTGTCCCCTTTATAGATGCGGGTTTACACTTGTTGCCGTTTTGGAGGATCTCGCCTTTTCGTGTTCGTAACGGTCTCTCATAAGCAAGATCAATTTCCGGAAATGCTTTCAAGTATTTACTTTTTCTGCGATTATTAACTGTTTCCAGGTTTTCTCTGCTATCTACAGCAGACGGAAAAGTTGAAACCAGGCCAGAGTTACTCTGTTCAAACTGACTAAACTCGCTAGTTGGATCATTATTTCCAGCATTTGACCAATTTGAAATTGGAGAAATTTCAACGACAGTTTCGTCAATTTCTTGTTCTTTTTCCAGAGCTTCCCGATTTAACCCAAACCAATTTTCCTGCGATTTTAAATGGTCAAAACCTTGATTTTTTGGTTTATCCCGCAAATTCACTGTCTCCTTTTCATTCTGAGACTTTAATTTTGCCAGACGTGGTTTGATAGTATTGTCGCCTGATTGTAATTGCCGTGCGCGATTTAATTTTGAAAGACTTTCTATCGAATTGATATGCTTTATTACAAACTTATCGGCACGCAAAGGCTGATAATCAGGGCCTAAATCGCTATTTTTTAAAAGGTTAAAGTATGCCTCACAGTGAGCTGATGTTGCAACAGAAGAAGCCTGCGTAAAGTATGCTGTCATCACGTTTGTCCATAGAGGGAAATGCTTTGCAAACCTCATATAATGTTTCACTATCCCTGGACAATAGAAAGCATTAATACTTTCTGTTTCTCCCATTTCATTAATTTCTGTTTGAGCTTTTTCGTGAATAGCATCAACAAATAGAGAAATATCATCATTCTCGATGTCATACAGATGATCATACTCTCGTTCATCTGAATTATTTTCGTTGCTTCCCTGAGAATAGGAAAACGATTTGATTTTATCAATCAAAAAACTCATTTTTCGGGAGCTTATGACGTTTTCCCCAGTAACATTTGTCCCTTCATACTCACTTCCAGCTACGATAAGGAGAGCTAGCAAAATTTCTTCGAAATCTTTGATACTTTCGCAAGTTGACATTATTCCCAGGCATCGAACATAAAAGTCTTTAACTTTGTAAGGTCTTCCATCGAAGACTTTCTTTCGGCAAGCTATCTTGATCAAATGAGCAATGTCAATCCTTATGAAACACCTTAAATTCTGCGCCATATTATGACGTAACCAACGATAACAATCAAGAATGTATGTAACTAAACTCTTTTCATTGAAAGCTAAGCAAGTTGCATTCAAAAGTGCCATGGAGTAATCACATACAACTTCTGGGGGACAAGAAACTCCATCTCTCAAAATTTCTCGAAGCCAGTAAGTTATAATATTTGTATCATGCTTCTGTGAAAGCATCGAAAAAAGTGGTTGAACCCCATTTTCTGTCGGTATTACATTTTGATACAGCAACGTTAATCTTTTTTCTCCATTTATAGGAGTAAGTGATTTTACAAGCCCTCCAGTAGCATCTAACTCTACTTTACCGTATTTTTTAATCTATTCTTTATACAAATGCACTTGCATTTTCGACCAATAAAAACAGTAAAACTTATCTCTACAAACTTCTTTTATGTATCCTGAATACTTTCCCTCATACTTCATTTTACATAAAGAGTCGACAGCATCTAGGTTTGGGCTAATGCCTAGTTGCCTATTTATAGCCTCTTGCTTAATTTTTCGAGTCGTAGCTCTGCGTGGTAAGTAAGGTGGCTCGGGATCACCGAACGAAATGTCTTTTATTTCTTCGTTGAGCCAAAATCGAGGCTTTTTATACAATAGTTCTTTGCCTATCAATTGACGTGCATAACTTTTTACAGGACGCCTTGCATTGTGAGGGACTCCCCTCGTATCAAATGTCACGATATTAAGAATAATACCATCGCCAGAAGCTGGTTCGTGAATACAGCGAGCATCGAATGTAGCTCCGCATTCTTTGCAACTTTCACGAATCTTTAAAAAGGATTCCGCTTCTGGAGATTCATGCACTTTACCGTACTGAAAAATGTATGCGCAAGGTATTTTCGTTTTTAGGAAAAATTCTTTTGCCACCAAATTTGTCCACCCAGTTTTCAAAACTCGATGAGCTTCGTCGTAACCATTTTTGTTGCTGTATACCCTTGAAACTGGAGAAATGCTTTTCCATTTGTCTTCCGAAAGAACTAGGTTAGTGAATAGAGTAGGGCATTTGAAATTCAACCCTTTTAAGCTACCACTTGGGAGATATTCTGAATTCGATTTTGAATCAAAGGTAATATCTGAATTAGTTGTTGTGTCAAGACAAGTATCGGTTTCTATTTCGGCTACGGGAATGCCAAAATTTTTTTTTAGATCGATTAGAAAATTCCAGCGATTACATCTAACATACGAATTAAGGGTTTCGTATGAAATTGATTTTCCAATCGATAAACAAACGTTTTTCCATACAATGTCTGAACGTTTTTTCAAATCATTGTTGTCATCAAATATTTGGTGTAATTTGAGTGCATCGAGCAAAACCTCTGGGTTGATTTTTGCTTCTCGAGGCATTTTGAAGACGCAAACAATATTAAAGTGTATGGCAAAATATACCGCTTTTCTATTTTTATGATAAGTTAAATACCCTAAGTAAATACCCTCCCCGCAATACAATGAAGAATAAGTTTTAATTTCGCTAAGGTACTAAGTACTTAAGGTTCGATAAAATAGTATAAATGTTGGGCAAAATTTAGATAAATTAATGTAGAAAATTATACGTAAATAATGCAGAAAAAGACCACGTTTGTGTTGATGTTGATCCAGATTCGACTTGAGTATATCGTATCATGTACCTCGGTGTCACGAATAAGATCTGAAGTCGAAAAAGGTTGTCTAATAAATAATTTAATATTGACGGAGTATTGTAAAAATTTTTAGAAGTAAAAAAAAAAACCGATAAACTCGTATATTAGCCTAAGATTGCTAAACGGCCGAGATGGAAAGTTTTGCAGACCTTTTGATTTTTGATTCCAGCGCAATAAGTCGAGATGTGGCAAAAACAATAAAGGTGGTAATAATAGAGTCATTTCCAATGCTGATAAGAGAGCAATTTTGAGAGAAGCATCGAACTCTCATGACTGGACCGCAAAGATCAGGGGAAATGTTGACGTTATAGCGAGCTTATCTACTATTCAAAGAGTGATAAGGAATGCTCCACATTTAATGAGACTAAAATTGAAGAAAAAAACACCCTCTTAACCTGGCTCGAAAGGAAATGGGCTTGAATTTTGCACGAGCGCACATGACATGGAATTCTGATTGGCGCTGCGTTGTCTTTTCAAATGAAAAGAAATTTAATTTGGAAGGTCGAGACAGAGTTGTATCTGTCTGGACCTTTCAAATTAAATACTCCCATGATCGCAAGAAGGAACACCAGTTGAATCGCCTTCATAGTCGGGTGGGGTGTGATGGTATGTGGAGCCATCTGTTACTATGGTACGTGCGAGTTACAGTTTTTGACAGCAAATAAGAATGCAAACACTTACAAAAACGTACTTCAAACTGCTTTTCCCTTTTTAAAAATTTGTGAAAATGCAATGGCAAGCTACCAAGTCATTGCATTTTCAACACGATAATGCTCCGATCCACACTGCCCGGGTGGTTAAGTCGTGGATTGAGGACCAAAATGTCAGTTTAATGCAGTGGCCGCCTTACTCATCTGACATCAATATAATAGACGTGTGGGGATGCCTGGTTCGTAAAGTTGTAATGAACCACCTGTAACGAACCATATTATGGTCTGGTAGTGCTGCTCCCACCAGCAGATCGAAGCAGCACCTGATGAGTAGTGATCTGCTGGTGGTACGAAACCAGAGGCCGAGGGTCCCATTACTCCCGGACCCAGGTGCGACCGTGTGGGCGTCTGATCCGTCCGCCAACCATTCCATCCTTATCGACTATTTTTTTTTATTCCCCATTTTTACCTCCCCTGTTTGTGTTGTCTTCCCCAAGCCTATGAATTTTTGTTAATACGTAAAGAACAGGAGCAACGAGTGGCGAAAACCCCGCCCACATTTCCCGAACTGAGCTACAGCAAGCATAGGCCGTTGCTTAGCTCGTTGAGGGGCCTTTTTCTTCGCCAGATGGCACGGCCCGACCTTCACGGTAATATGCTACCTTAGGCTCCGTCCCCACGGGCATCTTCGGATGCCCACCAAACCGTCCGTTACAAAGTTCACGAGTCTGGAAAACAATATTCCAACAAAGCGGAGCTAATTGAAGGCCATCAAGCGTGCTTCGTCAGCCATTTCTCTCAATTATATGGGATAATTGTACGAAATTGTACGAGTCGCTTCCCAATTGAATATATGATGTCAATCACAACAAGGGAGGATTCACACATTATTAAATTTACTGAAAAATGTTTAAATTACTATAATGCATAAGTTCAGAAATAAGTTCATTGCTTAAAAGCGCGAATAAATTTTTAAATTTGCGTTTTTTATTTTTTACTAGCATTTTGATGAGCGAATAAAAAAAAACTGGGGGGTGGGCAAACGAAACTAAGGGTTGGGCAATCTTGTGTTAAAAATGGGCAAACGAAATAGCGTGAAATGGCACATAAATATGGAAAATTTGAAAATTTGTTGTTAGCGACTGGGCGCAGAAAATTTGTTTTGTTAATAACTTTTGTTCTAAGGGTGGGCAAACGAAACTTTTTCTTGGGCAAACATGGGCCTACGATGGGCAAACGAATTGCACAAATTGCGCGAATAAATTTTTAAATTTGCGTTTTTTATTTTTTACTAGCATTTTGATGAGCGAATAAAAAAAAACTGGGGGGTGGGCAAACGAAACTAAGGGTTGGGCAATCTTGTGTTAAAAATGGGCAAACGAAATAGCGTGAAATGGCACATAAATATGGAAAATTTGAAAATTTGTTGTTAGCGACTGGGCGCAGAAAATTTGTTTTGCTAATAACTTTTGTTCTAAGGGTGGGCAAACGAAACTTTTTCTTGGCCAAACATGGGCCTACGATGGGCAAACGAATTGCACAAATTGCGCGAATAAATTTTTAAATTTGCGTTTTTTATTTTTTACTAGCATTTTGATGAGCGAATAAAAAAAAACTGGGGGGTGGGCAAACGAAACTAAGGGTTGGGCAATCTTGTGTTAAAAATGGGCAAACGAAATAGCGTGAAATGGCACATAAATATGGAAAATTTGAAAATTTGTTGTTAGCGACTGGGCGCAGAAAATTTGTTTTGTTAATAACTTTTGTTCTAAGGGTGGGCAAACGAAACTTTTTCTTGGGCAAACATGGGCCTACGATGGGCAAACGAATTGCACAAATTGCGCGAATAAATTTTTAAATTTGCGTTTTTTATTTTTTACTAGCATTTTGATGAGCGAATAAAAAAAAACTGGGGGGTGGGCAAACGAAACTAAGGGTTGGGCAATCTTGTGTTAAAAATGGGCAAACGAAATAGCGTGAAATGGCACATAAATATGGAAAATTTGAAAATTTGTTGTTAGCGACTGGGCGCAGAAAATTTGTTTTGCTAATAACTTTTGTTCTAAGGGTGGGCAAACGAAACTTTTTCTTGGCCAAACATGGGCCTACGATGGGCAAACGAATTGCACAAATTGCGCGAATAAATTTTTAAATTTGCGTTTTTTATTTTTTACTAGCATTTTGATGAGCGAATAAAAAAAAACTGGGGGGTGGGCAAACGAAACTAAGGGTTGGGCAATCTTGTGTTAAAAATGGGCAAACGAAATAGCGTGAAATGGCACATAAATATGGAAAATTTGAAAATTTGTTGTTAGCGACTGGGCGCAGAAAATTTGTTTTGTTAATAACTTTTGTTCTAAGGGTGGGCAAACGAAACTTTTTCTTGGGCAAACATGGGCCTACGATGGGCAAACGAATTGCACCAATTGCGCGAATAAATTTTTAAATTTGCGTTTTTTATTTTTTACTAGCATTTTGATGAGCGAATAAAAAAAAACTGGGGGGTGGGCAAACGAAACTAAGGGTTGGGCAATCTTGTGTTAAAAATGGGCAAACGAAATAGCGTGAAATGGCACATAAATATGGAAAATTTGAAAATTTGTTGTTAGCGACTGGGCGCAGAAAATTTGTTTTGTTAATAACTTTTGTTCTAAGGGTGGGCAAACGAAACTTTTTCTTGGGCAAACATGGGCCTACGATGGGCAAACGAATTGCACCAATTGCGCGAATAAATTTTTAAATTTGCGTTTTTTATTTTTTACTAGCATTTTGATGAGCGAATAAAAAAAAACTGGGGGGTGAGCAAACGAAACTAAGGGTTGGGCAATCTTGTGTTAAAAATGGGCAAACGAAATAGCGTGAAATGGCACTTAAATATGGAAAATTTGAAAATTTGTTGTTAGCGACTCGGCGCAGAAAATTTGTTTTGTTAATAACTTTTGTTCTAAGGGTGGGCAAACGAAACTTTTTCTTGGGCAAACATGGGCCTACGATGGGCAAACGAATTGCACAAATTGCGCGAATAAATTTTTAAATTTGCGTTTTTTATTTTTTACTAGCATTTTGATGAGCGAATAAAAAAAACTGGGGGGTGGGCAAACGAAACTAAGGGTTGGGCAATCTTGTGTTAAAAATGGGCAAACGAAATAGCGTGAAATGGCACTTAAATATGGAAAATTTGAAAATTTGTTGTTAGCGACTGGGCGCAGAAAATTTGTTTTGTTAATAACTTTTGTTCTAAGGGTGGGCAAACGAAACTTTTTCTTGGGCAAACATGGGCCTACGATGGGCAAACGAATTGCACCAATTGCGCGAATAAATTTTTAAATTTGCGTTTTTTATTTTTTACTAGCATTTTGATGAGCGAATAAAAAAAAACTGGGGGGTGGGCAAACGAAACTAAGGGTTGGGCAATCTTGTGTTAAAAATGGGCAAACGAAATAGCGTGAAATGGCACTTAAATATGGAAAATTTGAAAATTTGTTGTTAGCGACTCGGCGCAGAAAATTTGTTTTGTTAATAACTTTTGTTCTAAGGGTGGGCAAACGAAACTTTTTCTTGGGCAAACATGGGCCTACGATGGGCAAACGAATTGCACAAATTGCGCGAATAAATTTTTAAATTTGCGTTTTTTATTTTTTACTAGCATTTTGATGAGCGAATAAAAAAAACTGGGGGGTGGGCAAACGAAACTAAGGGTTGGGCAATCTTGTGTTAAAAATGGGCAAACGAAATAGCGTGAAATGGCACATAAATATGGAAAATTTGAAAATTTGTTGTTAGCGACTGGGCGCAGAAAATTTGTTTTGCTAATAACTTTTGTTCTAAGGGTGGGCAAACGAAACTTTTTCTTGGCCAAACATGGGCCTACGATGGGCAAACGAATTGCACAAATTGCAGGAATAAAATTTAAATTTAAATTGGGGGGTGGCCAAACGAAACTAAAGGTTGGGCAATCTTGTGTTGACGATGGGCACACGAAATTACGTAAAATGGCGGATAAATGTGGAAAATTTGAAAATTTGTTGTTAGCGACTTGCCCCGAAAGAATTGTTTTGTTCAAAGCTGTTTTTGTATAGGTGGGCAAACTAAACTTTTTCTTGGGCAAACATGGGCCTTTGACTGGCAATCGACTTGGACAAATTCCGCGAATAAAATTTCAGATTTGCGTCTTTTATTTTTTACAATACAAGCATTTTGATGAGCGAATAAAAAAATTGAGAGGTGCGCAACGAAAGTAAAGTTTGAGCATTTCTGTGTTAACGATGGACAGACGAGACGGCGTGAAATAGCGCATAAATATGGAAAATATTAAAATTTGTTTCTTTGCGACTCGCCCCAGAAAAATTGTTTTGTTAATAACTTTTGTTCTAAGGGTGGGCAAACGAAACTTTTTCTTGGGCAAACATGGGCCTACGATGGGCAAACGAATTGCACAAATTGCGCGAATAAATTTTTAAATTTGGGTTTTTTATTTTTTACTAGCATTTTGATGTGCGGGTAAAAAAAAATCGAAAGGTAGGCAAACGAAAGTAAAGGTTGGTCAATGCTGTTTTAACGATGGGCAAACGAACTGCACAAATTGCGATATTAAAATTATAAATTTGCGTTTTTTATTTTTTACAGGAATTTTGATGTGCGAATAAAAAAATATTGAGAGTTGGGCAAACGAAAGTAAAGGTTGGGCAAACCTGGGCTAACGATGGGCAAACGATATAGCGTATAAAATCGCAAAAAATCGAAATTTTGATTTTCAGTGGCTCCCAACCTTTGAAAAAATACATTTGTTAATAACTTTTTTTCTAAAGGTGGGCAAACGAAAATTTTTCCTGGGCATACGTGGGCTAACGATGGGCAAACGATTTACCTAGTTTATATGAAAAAAAAATCATCTCGAGGTGCCAACTTCACAGACCTGATTTTACGTATTTTCAATATTAGCCAACTGGATCCTACTACAAACATTTGACCAAAATTTCAAGTCGCTAGCTTTATTTCGTCGTAAGTTATCGCTCATTTAAAATTTAATTTCTAGGGGAGGTTGGGGTTCCTTAGGTCGGATCTAACCCATCTTTAATTCCAACTAACTCAATCTCATTTCAAACATTTGACCAAAATTTCGAGTCCCTGGTTTCATTCTATTAAAAGTTATCGCTTATTTGAAGTTTCATTTGTAGGGGAGGTAGGGGTTCCTTGGGTCGGATCTTGCCCATTTTCAATGCCAACTAACTAGATTTTACTATCAACGTTCTGCCAAAATTTTCAACTCGCTAGTGTTACTCTATCGAAAGTTATCGTAATTAAAGCAGTATTTAATTTTTTTAATTTTGTAGGGGAGATAGGCGTTCCTTTGATCTGATTATGCCCAACTTACTAAAACCCAAGCAAGCAGCTTCTCACTTCAAGGTTACATGCCAAAAATCAGCTGTCTACGTCAATTGCTTCAAGAGTAATGACAAAAAACATGAAAAGTAGGGTAGTACGGGGCTCTTCGTAAAAAATTACCGTTATTTTTCAACTCATCGATTTTATTTTTCCAGGGGAGTATAAGACTACCCTCACGAGCAATCTGCCAAAGCTAGAGCTTTTCATGTTTATTTAATTGGGAGCTATAAATACATTTAATTATTTTACATATGTAGGGGAGGTTGGCGTTGTCTTGGCCTGATCATTCTCATTTTCAATACCAACCAACTAGATCATACTTCCAACTTCTGACCAAAATTTCAAGGCTCTAGCTTCATTCTATCGAAAGTTATCGTGCGAACGGATTGACGGACGGACAGACAGACGGACATGGCTAAATCGAATCAGGAGGTGACCCTGATCGTTTATATATACACAATGCTATACCTCCGGAGCATCCTTTAAGGTGTTACATATTTCCGTCGTGGCAAAAACAATATACCCTATACTAAAAGTCTAGGGTATAAAAAACCTAATGACGTTGCCTATGGACTCTCTAATAAGCAAAAATATACAAACGCTCTGTAAAGAGTGGAACTACCAAACCGAATATCGTACAGTCAGGGCAGATCCTTTTGACTCACAAGCCATTAGAGCCTAAATTTGTTCCACGATTCGATATGTGCCCATGTGTTATCTGCCCGCTTGTCTCGGGGGTTAAGAAACCCCTTTTAGTAATCAAAGATGCTTTTCGTGGGCTTTGCTTATCTAACGCCAACGACATCCGCGGTGTCGGCTTGCTTGCGGAGTTCTTCCGTTGTACATGTCGGGATGTTGATAGCGATTAAGGTTGACGTTGTGCACAGCAAGACAACATGGTTTTCGCATTGCTTGTGGATGTGCGGGGGGCGCTATCAACATCCCGACATGTACAACGCACACCGCGGATCCACAAGCAATAGCCGTGCACAACGTCCACCTCAGTGAGCCGACATGCACAACTCGCAACTTCATGTAGTGTACATAAAATGCACTGAATACAGATTGAGAATTAACACACACTAATGCTTTTTACGCATTCCACAGATTCTACGGCATTACACCGTACCGTGCCATAAGATGTTTACACATCAACAAACGCGACGAAAAATTTTCTTTCACGGCAAATTTACGATAATTAATCCCCCGTACTCGACTTTGAAATTTTTAATTAGTAATGCTAACTTGGTGGACATGAACTCGATTGAATTGGATTGATGAATCTGAATAAATAAATGGTAAATCAATAGTGGTTCACATTTTCCCTTATTTCTAGATCAGTAGGTACTTGAATCAGATTCAGATAAAAAAAAAAACCTTCCTTCCATAAATAAATCAGTATGATTACAATAATTTATTAATTTCCCCTATTCATGATTTATATGAATCTGAACTGCGGAGTTTGAAAATCCTGGAACGCAACCAATATCGTCTTTGTGAAACATACATACATATACATGGTCTAATATTTTTCTCAATAAAGGAAAAGTTTCCGTGTCACTTTTCTGTCTACTTTATGCGAGAGATGAATTTTATTACATTGGGTATATATTTATCGGGTATATTTATGAATGGATGCGAAGAACGAGTATAGCGTATAGAGTTATAGTATATGTTTAGGTATAAGAGTCTTTTATAGGAATGAAGTCATTGAATACAGATAGGATTCTATTTATGTACACAATAAGAGCTACGGGGTACGCGTTGATTAAAGGTATATTTTTGTATATTTTATTTTGGGATTTAATCGAAATATTATTGCAATTAATAGTTAACACAGAAAGTATCTTATGCTTTTGGTGAGTAGCATTCAGTAGCATCGAATATCAATCAGGTAATTGAAAGTATCTATGACAAAATATCATTTTGATACATTATTGGCAATCCCTAATTTGTACACAAGTTACTTATTTAATTTAACCACCATCTTCACAGTGATTATGCCGAGGAACACATTATACTTTTTCACCAAAAACCATTGAAAAAGAAAACTATACCACAATTTGTTTTAGAGCAAATCTTATAAGCACGTAATGACTGGGCTAATGCTTCCATGGATAATGGAATGGAATGGCTGGAACATGCGTCAAACCAAGGCAGATCGATCTATAGGTCTGTTTAGTACTCAGATTTCCAAACCGGTTTCCGGTTTTTCTGAGCAAGTGGTCTCCCGGTATTTTTGGTATACCTATTTTCAGTAAAGCTAGGTACATACTAAGATCGCACGAAAAAATTTCTCTCTCTCAGTAGATACATATACGAGGGTCAGTCAGAAAGTAAGTTTAAGGGTCCGATTAGGGGGGGAAGGAGTGGTCAAAACAAAAAAGCAAGGTCATTTTCGGGAAATTCATACACTTTTTTACTTTTCTACAAAGTCGCCATCTCTCTCAATACATTTTTTGTATTTACAAACTAATTTCGTAATTCCGACGTCGAAATGTTTTGCGTCCAAATTTTTAAAGTACGCTGTGACTGCTTCGGTGATGTCACCTGTCGTGTCGAATCGTATGCCGCCAAACGCTGTTTTCATCGCCGGGAAAAGGTGGAAATCACTTGGGGCCAAGTCAGGGGAATAAGAAGGATGCTCAAAAACGTCCCATTTGTCGAGATAATCAATCAAAAGAATACCTCGATAATCCTAAAACACTGTCGCTAACACCTTGCATGCGGAGAAAACTGTTTTACATTTTTTCGGCAGTCATGGAGTTCTTTTCTTCCGTTTAGGTACGCTCTTCGCCAACGCGTAACCATTTGAAGGCTCATACACTGCTCACCGTATACAGACGATAATTGTCGATAAATTTCACTAGCGGATAATTTTTTTGCGGTTAAAAAACGTATCACGCTACGCGGTTCACATTTGGACGCTACTTCTATCGGCGTCTCCATTTTAAATCGTTGTAAAAAACACAAAAATAGACTTATCGGGCTCAGCAATGCGTCAAATTGGTTAGGAACAACCTCCTAAAATTTCGTTAGTTTCTCTTTTCACCACGCGGAGCGCTGCCCTATGTTTATGGTATGGATTAATCCGATTCACATTTGCAGTGCGGCCAATTTTTATTTAGAAAAGTATTTTGTATTGTTTACGCGCGTTTGGGTTTCTTTCGAGATAAAACAAAGATTAAGGGGACCGATGATGGGAAAAATGAAAAAAAAAAATATTTTTTTTATTAGCCCAAAAAATTCTTCTTTCTTTTCTGAACATTTTGGTATGACTATTATGAGGGTTACGACTTCATAAAAGCCTTTCAAAAATTAATTAATACCTTTCGGTACCGGGGCATTGCTCAAGATATTACACGTTTTTTTGATAGTGGACTAGAGAAAAAAATTGAAAACGAGGCGCAAATATGGATCCAAAAATACTATTTTGTCCGTCGGAAGGTACTGCGACTGTTGGCTCGTATCGATTCGTTATCAAAAATCGATATTTTAGAGATAAAATGAAGTTTCGATGTGCGCCAAAAGCGAAAACCGATGTTGAAAGAAAAACACTCGTCCTGAAAAGTAGTGTTTTTTGCCCTTTAGGTACACGTTGCTCCTTTACTATTTAATATTAAGCAAATTACTTTATACGAGCGTGGTCCCCGTTTTTATCGGACACTACAAAGCTCATTTCATGAAAATCGAATAATGTTAACGTGTCGTAAAAAATGAAACAAGAAAGAAAAAAGAGGCTCTTTCTGGAATAAAAGCCTGAAGCTAAATGCATCGATCGAATTCTGTCAAATGATCTTTAAATATTCGTGACATCATTATGAACAAAAAAAAAAATCACGTTAATATCTGTACTCGTTTTTGAGCAACAGGTACTGAAAAATGTCCCCTCCTGCCTTGTTCAGGGGGGAATCTTCGGTCCCCTTAATGTATGATATAATCAGGACAGAAGTTTAAAGCATATTAGCATGCAGTTGCAGAGTGCTGTCTGATATTTTTTGGAATGAATATTTTCCTCATGGTCGTAGAAAAATAACCTAGATCCCATGCTTTTTTTTTAATTTTTACTTTATCGACGACCGAAAAAAATCACTACTTCCAGCAAAATCGGTCGTGTTTAAGATTAACCGAGTTTATAAGAAAAACGTATTGTCATTCTTTATTTTTTGCAATTTTAACTTTAAATTCGTGATCAGAGACTTAAAAAACCCCTTAACGAATTTTTTTCTGCAAGATTGGCCGTTTTTTTGATTAAAAAGAAGTGTCGCCGTCCAGGTTCTTCTTTTGTATTTTATTTTTCCCAATTTTGACATCAGATTCGCAATCAGATATCTAAACGGCCCTCTGCAAGTTTTTTTTCCAGCAAGATTGGCCATGTTTATAAAAAAAAGTGTTGCCATTCTGGACCCTCCCCCCCCCCCCCCCCCCTAAGTTTTTTTTTTGCAATTTTGACTTCAGATTCGTTACCAGCGACCCCCAAAAAAAAACTCCTAAAAGTTGTTTGTTTTTTCACCAAGCTTGGCCGTATTTTTGGAAAAAAGGGCTGCCGTTTCCGGATCTTCGTTTCCTTTCATTTTTGTCTATTCTGACTTTAGATGCGCAATCACAGGAATCAACAGTATCTATAGCTAAATGACATTTACGAATTTGGTCGAAATCGGACCACTACGTCATATAGCTGCCATAGGAACGACCGGTCCAAAAATTCGTCTTTGTGAGAAAAACTTTTTTATTTTTGAAGATATCGTTTTTAGATTTCACACTAATGAATAGTATCTTTAGCTAAATCACATTCCTGAATTTGGTTGAAATCGGACCACTATGTCATATAGCTGCCATAGGAACGACCAGTCCAAAATTCGTCTTTGTGAGAAAAACTTATTTCTAAAGGTATTGTTTTCAAAATTCACATTAATCAATAGTATCTTAAGCGAAATCATATTTCCGAATTTAGCTGAAAGCGGACTGCTCGATCAAATAGCTGTCATAGGAACGACCGTCCCAAAAGCAAGTTTTTGTCAGAAAAACTTTTTTTTTATTTCTGAAGGTATCTTTACGAAATTGCATATTATTCAATCGTATTGACTGCTAAGCCACGTTCTTAAATTTGGTTGAAATTGGCCCACTATTTCATATACCTCTTATAGGAACAGTGAAATCGGAACAAGTTTTACTACTAATTTCAAAAAGGCAAATGAACCACAAAACACAACGAAGGTATGATACCCTTCACGCTTCGCGTGAATGGTATTATACCTTCGGCTAGCTTGTTTTTTGTAATTTAGGCTTCAGATTCGTAATCAGTGACCTAAACAACCCCTACCAGCTTTTGCAAGCAAAATTGAACGTACATTTTCTAAAAAAAAAATCGACCAGTAATTTTTGACATATTAAATCAAAAAGAAAGCCATACCTAATCTATCCATACCCAGACCAACTTCTGATGTTCTGTTCTTTCAAAACATGTGTATCTGACCAGACGTACTCCACTAATAAGGAAGGAGTAGGTCTGCGTATCTACCCAGGACTGATCTTCTGTAATTTCAAAACCTGCGAGTCTACTTAGACCTGTATACCTAGTCCGACCTAGAGACCTACCCAGACCTGGATATATTACCTACCCAGCACTGATCTTCTGTTTATTGAAAATCTGCGTATCTTTCTAGGCCTACCTAAACCTGGCGATCTAGATATTTTTCAAATTGTACCTACCAGACCTAGGTGTTGGACCTAGGTCGAAAAGTGTAAGTCGGCATTTGAGCAACCATGACTACCAATTTAAGTATGTGAGCATGACACCAAGTGTGAACACGATTCACATTGAACTCTTTTAAATAAGCTGAAAGTTTTCAAAACAATCAGCGACACAATTTTCAATTTCATAATTTCCAGAAGGAGGAAATCAGGCAACATTTCTTAAAATTGGGCAGAAAAATGTTCAGAGAATAACTTGACTTATGTATTCGGGAGAATTCTGCCGCCCGCGAAACGGCGCCCAGGAAAAATCCCAGTAGCCCGGCGGGCCAGCACGCTTCTGATCGTTGGCGACTCTAAAAGAAAAACAATCATAACGTCCATAAAATACGAGTACATGTGGTAGTACAGCCTTAGAAGTACACTCAGCATCCGATGAATCCTTAAACCTTAAAATACGTACGAATAGTGCATTATGATGGTTTTTTATACCCTTCACGGATGTGATAGGGTATATTAACTTTGTCATGAAGTTTGCAACGCACAGAACGAAGCATCTTTGACCATATAAACTATATATATTCTTGGTCAGTATGATGAGACGAGTCGATTAAGCTTTGTCCGTCTGTCTGTCTGTTTCTATGCAAACTAGTCCCTCAGTTTTAAAGCTATCGAGCTGAAATTTTGCACAAAGCCTTCTTTCTATTGCACGCTGTATATATGTCGGAACCAATGGAATCGGACCACTACGTCATATCGCTGCCATAGGAACGACCGGTCCAAAAATTCGTCTTTGTGAGAAAAACTTTTTTATTTCTCAAGATATCGTTCTCAAATTTCACACTGATCATTAGTATTTTTAGCCTAATTGCATACCCAAATTTGGTTGAAATCGGATCACTACGTCATATAGCTGTCATAGGAACGACTGGTCCAAAAATTCGTCTTTGTGAGAAAAACTTTTTTATTTCTAAAGATATCATCTTCAAATTCCACACTCATCAGTAGTATTTTTAGTCAAATCACATTCCTGAATTTGGTTGAAATTGGACCACTACGTCATATAGCTGCCATAGGAATGACCGGTCCAAAAATTCGTCTTTGCGGGAATAACTTTTTTGTTTCTATAGATTTTCTTTTCAAACTTCACATTAATCCATAGTACCTTTAGTAAAATCACATTCCCGAATTTGGTTGAAATCGGACTACTCTATCATAATAGCTGTCATAGGAACGACCGTTCCAAAAGCAAGTTTTTATCAGAAAAACTTTTTATTTCTGAAGATATCTTTATGAAATTGCATATTAATCAATCATATTGACTGCTAGCCACGTTCCCAAATTTGGTTGAAATCGGCCTATTATTTTATATACCTCTTATAGGAACAGTGAAATCGGAACAAGTTTTACTACTAATTTCAAAGTTGCAAATGAACCACACAACATAACGAAGGTATCATACCTTCGGCAAGCTAGCCGAAGGCTAGCTTCTTTTTGCATTATTCTCAACGATAGTCGCCCAGCCGCGCCTAGCAAAACAATCCTTAAGCCCTGGGCGATTCGTTGTTGAACTATAAACTATTTAGTTTTAAAATAGGATTGTCCTTTATTTTCTTTTTTTTTTTTTTGGTGCCAAAAACTCACCTGCTTTCCTCCTACTATGTTTACTACTATCTAGTTCCTACCTTTAATTAAACTGCTTTTCGAGATTAAATCAACAAAGGAACCACGCTGTGAGTCCTGAACCGTTCAGCTACATCGTTATGGTCGCTATTTTTATGCCATCCTCCACCGTCGACGAAATGAGCACATAAAACTTGCCTATTATGCATTGTAAAATTTTCAAAACCACTATCTTTTGATGCAACTCATTTTCCCTAGTTACGTTTTCATATTTTCATTTTAATCTCCCTAGACGCAATCTTTCCTGCATCGCGGGGCATTCATTGCATCTGAACTCTTCATAAAATTCCCCCCTGCGCGCACCGACACGGTCGTGTGCCTGTGCCGTAAAATAATTATTATTTGCTCAACTAACATCAACATAAACAAGATTTCAGAACGAAAACATTCCCATGCGACACGAAAATGACGTGGCGGGAGTTTACTTAGTTGGGGAATTGAATGTCCTTATTTTGCCCTTAATTTAATTTCTTCATCTCATTTTCTCGTGGGGGGGGGGGGGGGGCTATATGATATTTACGTTGATTGTGTTGTCAAGCCGTCAACTTTTAACTGTGCGTGTACATATTGCTTAAAGGCTGGGATATGTTTCGCAGCTTGTGTGTCAAGGTATGTTTGCCTGACACTGTCACTTGTGTCAGTGAATTTATTTTGAACGAATTTGATTTTATGTTTTGTGGCGCATCAAGACATTTTCGAAGTGAAAATGTTAAAAATTCACGTTAATTTATTAAATTGGTTCTATTGAACAAGTAATCTTGATATTAAACTTTCAAAGTGCCATGCTGATGGATAAGGGTTCGTTGAAGAACTCAATTTCAACATTTATTGTTATAAACGAGTCCGAAGCGAATATACCCTAGACCAGTGCAGACCTAGTGGTGACACCCAGGACCGTCGAGAGAAAATCCGGGCGCGGTGCGCGTATTTAGAAAACGTCCTCAAGTCATCGACAAAATCGAGACGGCTTTCTAGTGACTGAATGGCAAAAAATTAGTTTTTTAGAACATTTGTCATCTAAAATCCCAATAAAACCGTATTCAGTACGTCCCCAAGCTGGCAACTACATAGCTCATCCTGTATGAATCCATTATAATTATATACTCAAGGTGGATTTGTGGTTCCTAAAGCGGAAATTCCTTGATTGTGAGTTCACAATCCATTTCCGCTTTAGATGGTAATGCCTACTACAGACAATGGCCCAGCTCATAGATAACCATGATGGTCACCATCACACACCAAATGTAAATTTGAATGTTCAACATCCAAACACTGATTTTCGATATGCCAGTCAAGAAACGGCTTATCACATTGTAAGTTAGAATTTGAATGGCAGCACAGCATAATGATCTCTGTGTTGTGTGTAGCAGCCAACAACAACTTATTGATCAGCCTAATTTTCAAGGACAGACGCACTGGGCCATTGTCTGAAAAAAAAACTATGGAAGCTATTTGTGACCATCCGGTGTCCCTTCGCCACCATCGATTAGCCACTATTGGATTGGCCACTAAACGCCATCCGCCCGTCTACACAACGACAGCTTCAAATTGCACGGATTGGTCATTGTCTGTAGCAAGCATAAAAGCCCAAGACCTTAACACAATAGTTTTTTGGTCCCTAAAGCAGAAATTCCTTTAGTGTGTGTTCAGAGCCCATTCCTGCTTTAGGTAACAAAGAACCTGGAATCCTCATACGGTGGATTTGTCGTTCTTTCAAATTAACGGTATCGATGCGGATTTAGCCACTACACCAACGTCTCTGATCGGTAAACTGTTTTTGGTCATTCAGTCTCGATTTGGTCACTGGCATGGAGACGTACTTAACGCGGTTTTATTACCATTTCAGGCGACAAATATCTATGTCTCGTCCCCTTAAAAAGACGATATCACTTAAAGCATAGTGTCTTCTACTAGCTGTTCTCTGATACTACTCCCTTTAACGAAGCCTTTCAGCTGCTGATTTATTTCGGGCTTATTTCTGTATATTTTGCCTCTCAAATAAGTAAGTTTCCATCAAATCATTAAATAATTTGCCTGAAATAATAATTCCCTCCGCATGTGATCCTTACAGTATGTGCAGTAGCTGATCTACTGCAGGAAATTTGTCTGTCTATACGCTTTTACAGCCTCTATGGTTTTTAGTTTATTGGTTAAGTACGGGTGTATTCTGTCAATAATACCCTGCCAACCAATTGCTCATCAGCCCACTAATTTTTTCGCGGAGGAGTAGCCGGGGTAGCACAATAATTTGTAAACATACACAATCATGTGTTTGGCTTACCTTTGTTGAATTACTCGTCCTCGATGAAGTTATGTACTTAGCCACTCTCGGGCGTGCTAATTAACTCAGGCCGTAGCTGATGAAATTTTTAATGCAACTAATTAAAAAAATTCAGGCCGTCGTCATCTAAATAGCTGCGGACTTTTTTATATTTTTCACCGAAGTACTCAAGGGCGAGTTTGATATTTGCTCAGCTCTTCTAAACAAGACAGCTGTGGTAGCTCGAAGAGTAGAGAATGGATCTATTCTACTGTAGCGTCATAGGGTCAGCGATTTGCACAATATACGATATTATATAACTATTTGCCAGTCCACCCAACGCCGACCCAGGTATGTGGTGTTATTTTGTCTGCAATCGGACGAAGTCGAGCCCGGCGCAAGTCCTGCACCGCGATAAATGAAAAATTGAAAACGGAAAGTAGGCAGTGAAAAATTAGTATCGAACTTTTCATGCTTAATGTTGGGCACCCTTCTCGTAACTCTCGGTTTTTGAATATGTGCACAAGAATTATTCTTGAGGTACGTGTGATTCGTAGTCTTGTCTTTTTTTCTACAAAACTGACTGGTTTCTTTCATTTCAAGAATAAAATTTCCGGGCCCCTTTAACATCACGGACCCGGGGTGGTTCGCCCTCTCGACGGCCCTGGTGACACCAAAATTTCCGATTGGCAATAGCCTTATGCATTAAAAATGTGTTTCCTATATGGGCAGTTTGAGCAGAGGTTAATCGATGATGGAACATTAGTAGGGGAGCTAGGCGCCGCGCCATTTGAAATGAGTGAGCTCTTTTTGCTACGACTTTATAGGGGAGATAGGATCCTGCCTATTCCTAAATCAACTAAGTTACACTAAAAACATTTGGTCAAAATTTCAAGTCGCTCCATTTTGTGGATAGTTACCATAAATTTAAGATAATTCAGGGGCGGTTGCCCACTTTAATATCTACCAATTGGATCCTTTTAAAACCATTTGACCAAAATTTCAAGTCGTTAGCTTCATTCTATCGAAATTATCGCATATTTAATGTATGAGTTGTAGGGGAGATAGACGTCTCTTTGATCGAATCTTTCCCCTTTTCAATACCAACTAACCAGACCTTGCTACCAAAATCCGACCATATTTTCAACTCGCTAGCTTGATTCTGTTGGAAATTATCGTAATTATAGGTATATAATTTTATTTTTCGACATTTGTAGGGAAGCCAGGCGTTATTTTTGTCTATGCTTACTAGAACTCAAGCAGCTTCTTATCTGAAGCTTACATGCAAAAATCTGCTCTCTCCGTCAGCTGGCTTAAGAGTTATAGACAAAATATTGTAAAAGTGGGGCAATGACGGGCTCTATGTAAGAAAAGTGCCGTTATTTTCCAACTGACCGATCTTATTTTTAGAAGAGAGTATAAAATACCCTCCCGAGTCATCTACTAAAGTTAGGGCTTTTCACGTTTATTCAGTCGAGAGTTATAGATACATTTAATTATTTTACATATGTATGTAGGGGAGGTAGGCGGATCACGCCCATTTTCAATACCAACCAAAAAATATTGTAATATTTTTGATACGTAAGGACGGAGGCAGAGGCTTTGGTCATTTAGATCATACCGGACAACTGAATCTCACACCCTTCTCAGCAAGTGACAAGTTGTACGCCAGTTTGATAGAACGCTCAGCTATCGGTAGCGATGGGAAGAGTCCTAAAAGAGTCACTGTTGCCTTGAATCTTGTTACAAAAAGAAACTGTACCTCGCGATGCCCGAGTGCCGGAAGACAAACGGGAACTCCCTGCATAAGGTACATATCAGAAAAAAACGGTGTCGTAGCGTATGTACCCTACACTTGTGCAGATCTAGTGATGACACAAAAACTTCAAATATGCAATAGCTATATGCATTTAAAGTGTATTTCCTAGAGGAGGTTACCTTCTATATTTCGGGATTGGACAACCCTAGTGTTGCAATCTGGCAACTGACAGCTCTATCGTAAAGTTTGACATTTTTGAGGTTATACGTACTCAGAACGTTTTGACATACGAGCGCTATTTGTGTTTTTTACAGTAACTTAAAAGATTAATCTCGGCCAAATAATGGAATTCAATCGTGAACATTTTCGTTCGATTATTTTTTACAACTTTCGACGTGGATTAACTCAGCAACAGTGCATGGATGAAGTGAATTCAATTTTTGGCGATAAAGCTCCATCAAGGACCAGTGTTTATCGATGGTATGGTGAATTCAATCGAGGTCGTAGTTCACTCCAAGACGAATTTCGTGAAGGTCGTCCAAAATCAGTTGTTGTTCCGGAAACCATTGATGCTGTGCGCGAACTGATATTCCAAGATCGTCATGTGACCTATCGTGAGATTGAGACAACCTTAGGCATTAGTGGGACCAGCATACATTCAATATTGCATGAACATTTGACTGTCAAAAAAATTTGTTCGCGTTGGATCCCACACAATTTGTCAATCGCTCAAAAAAAGGCTCGTGTCGATTGGTCGAAAGAAATGCTCAAAAAATACGATCGCGGTGCTTCGAAAAACGTCTATGACATCGTGACAGGTGATGAATCGTGGATTTACGCGTATGAGCCCGAAAGTAAACAGCAGTCGACTGTATGGGTGTTTCAAGATGAGCCAAACCCAACAAAAGTTGTTCGCGCACGAAGCACTTCCAAGCAAATGGTCGCCTGTTTTTTTCGGAAAAACTGGACATGTCGCAACCGTACCACTAGAACAACACAGAACAGTCAATTCTGAGTGGTACACAACCATTTTTTTGCCAGTTGTCTTCCAAGAAATCAGGAAAACCAACCGCCTAAGACGGATCACTCTTCACCACGACAATGCGAGCTCTCACACATCAGCTCGTATGTTCGGTTTGGACAGAAGTTAGGCGATGAAACTACGCTGAAAAAACATTTGTAGGGAAGGTGGACGCCATTTGAGACGGGTGAGTACTTTTTACCACAACTTTATAGGGGAGTTAGGATCTTGCCCATTTCCAAAACCAACTAACTAACCCACACCACAAATATTTGACCAAAATTTCAAATTATTCTATGGAAAGTTACCATGTATTTGAGATATCATTTATAGTGGAGGTATGCGTCCTTTTGCCCCGATCATGACCATTTTCAATACCAGTCAACTGGAATCTTTTAGAAACAATTGACAAAAATTACAACTTGCTAGTTTTATTTTATCGAAAGTTATCGCCTATTCAAAGTATCATTTGTAGGGAAGGTAGGGGCTGCTTTTGTTGGATTTTGCCTATTTATATTAACTATACTACCAACATTCTACCCAATTTTCAACTCGCTAATATAATTCTATCGAAAGTTATTGTAGTTAAGAGAATATTTAATTTTTTTGAAATTTGTATTGGAGGTAGGCATCCCTTTGGTCTGATAATGCCCATCTTACTAAAATTGAAGCATCTGAAGGTTACATGCCAAAAATCAGGTGTCTACGTCAATTGGTTCAAGAGTTATAGGCAAAAATCGTGAAAAGTAGGGTAGTACGGGGTTCTTGGGAAGAAAAGTACCGTTCGTTTCCAACTGATCGCTTATATTTTTCCAGGAGCGTATGAAATTACTCTCTCAAACCATCTGCCAAAGCTAGAGCTTTTTACGTTTAATTATTTTACATATGTAGGGGAGATAGGCGTTCTCTTGGCCGAATCATGCCCATTGTCAATACTAACCAACTCGATCATACTGCCAACATTTGATCAAATTTCAAGGTTTTTGCTTCCTACTATCCACAGTTATCGTGCGAGCGGACAGAGACGGACAGACATACATGGCTAAATCGAACCAGGAGGTGACTTTGATCATTTATATATACATTGCTATATCTCCAGAGCCTCCTTTAAGGTGTTACATAGTTTCGTTGTGATAAAAACAATATACCCTATAATTATAAAGTTTAGGGTATAAATATTGCCAACAAAACCCGATACACATCCCTACAACTAGCACGGGAGCCCCTAATGGCGGTGGAACTCCGCGCTCCCTCCCCAAATTTTGGGGTAAGCCGCGCAATATTGCTTAGCCCCCTTTTGCGCTAACGGACGAAAACTATCGTGGAAAAGCTGGAAAGTGGAGGGCCCTTAGGGAGTTAAGGAAGCAGAAGTCAGAAATTTCGTTACTAGTCATTTTGTAAATATATTTTGTTCCATTATTTTTTCTTTTCGATAATTCACAGTACAGCGTTATTCTCTTTATCCCGTACTCTTGTTAATTTAATTAGAACTAGTTTCCTTCGGTTTAATGTTAAATAATTAGTTTTCATTTCAGTTACACCCTTCCTATCCTACCGAGATTTCTGTAGAAAACTCAACCTGTATCGCAAGCTTAGTCCTGTGAGTATCTTTTACCAATGCAGGTATACGTCGCCGCGGATTGTGGTGGACTATCGCGGGTATTGTGGTCCGTGCGTGGCCCATACTATGGGCGGACTGTCGCGGCTGTTGTGGCCCGTGCTATGGGCGGACTGTCGCGGGTGTTGTGGCCCGTGCTATGGGTGGACTCCAAAATCTGCGCCGTGGAGTCTGGCTGGTCAGCGCTCAGTTGCAACTGAGACGACTAATAGCGCGCTTAGTGGTGGCACTACGAGCTGCGACCAGCCAGAAGCGGATAGGCGGCTGGGAGTTGCTCCTATATCTTATTTTCCAAACGACTAGCTTGGAGGCTCATGCCCCACGGCCAAAGAAAAAAATTCGGATAAAATCCATCACGTGCTGTAAAGTGTCGCCGCAGAATCCTCGACTCTGCCTCACCAATCGATGTTGAGCCAATTGTAGCCGGATCTGGTGAAAAGGGTTGTTTTTTTTCAGTAATTTTCTTTTTTCTTTTTTTTTTCAGTTAAATACAAAATCTTATCTTGGGGGTTTTCCTATTTCACTTCGTTCTTCGGCGGTGGCACTTTTGGCAATGATCCGACAAGAGCTTGACAATCAAGGAACTCTGGCAGTGGAACACATGGAATGAGTCCGTCATGTCGCGCGTTCCACTTCCAGAGATGGTGTGGAGTGCGGCACCGAAATAGTGCATGCCGAAACTCGCATTCTCAATAACCCACACGCACACCCTCGGTTGAGTCGAAAGTGTGCGTAGACAATAGAAATTGACATTTGCAACACAAGACCTGCGTTTTTTTTATTAAACGCTACAAGTATTCAGGCCTTCAAATGCATATAAATCGGAATGAAGAGAAATAGATAAGAAAATTTTTCTGATTTATTTTCCCATGTCCAACCCACATGCAATCTGCGCCTGAATTTGAATTGTGTTGAGAGACACTTGTAGCGTTTAGTTTCTTTTTTTTTTTTTGAGAACCCACTCAGTGACACTCAGAACCAATATCTGCTTGCAGGCACATATAGTACGAGTACATTCGGCTCAACCGAATGCAGAATGTCGGCATGCACAATTTCATGGTGACGTCTCGTCCGCTGCCGCTTATTACGATTTCAAGCCTCTGGTCCTAACCAGATTGAACGCAGCAGCAGGGGCATCGGCAGCAGCAGCGGTGGCAGCAACAACAACAACAGGAAGATCTGTCGCGATGACATAGCGACCTGCCATCGCCGCTGTGTCATCGATCTACAGATCTACCTGTTGTTGTTGTTGCTGCCATCGATGCTGCTGCGTTCAATCTGGTTAGGGCCTTTAGTTTCATTCTGTCGAAATTTATCATGTGAACGGGCAGACAGTTGTCCGTCTGTCGGACTGACAGAAAGACAGGCATGACAAAACCGAATCAGGAGATAACCCTGATCATTTATATGCACATTACCATACCTATGGAGGCTCTTTTAAGGTGTTACATTGGTATTTTCGTCGTGACAAAAACAATATATCCTAGACTTTAGAAGGTCTAGGGTATAAAAAAATGAGTCAGAGCGTTGCCCCCAAAACAAACGTTTGAAGAGCAAAACTGCCACGAACAATGTCTTAGGCTGCCCGCATATTGGATTGTGTTCACATGTGACATGTTTTCGGTTAATGGGTTGCTTTTTTAAGACGCTTGCTCTATTCAGCAAAAATGAAACTCTGTCAGTATGAGAAATACTCGGCTGTTTTCGTGTCACCAACTCTGTTAATTGTTGTGTAAACAAGTAATTAGGTAAGAAAAGTTTTGCTGACATACGTCTTACCAATGTCCAGTCGTTTGTTTTATCGCTCATCTTTTACATAATTATCTGCTGTAAAACACAACAACCATCTTTGTCGGAAAGCAGAGATTTTTAACACGTTTGATAGAAAACTCCCGAACGCGATACAGCCGGCGCCTAAAGATGGTGGGTGAATCCACTCTCCAAACCGTGTTTTGTTCGGTTTTTATATAACGAGAAACCCGTAACTCTTTCATAATAAATGCTTTAATAAGTCGCTGTGCTAAAAAGAAGTGTTGTCTGGTGAATAACTATACCCATCAAAGACGATGTTGATATCATTATGTTCTCCCCAGAGAGTTTTTTGCGTTTCATACTTTTTTAACACAAATACCAAACGTCATAGTGGAGGCTATTGTTATATGGTAAAAGTTTAACATTTACACAAAAAAAGTATATTGGCTGATCTGCAATTGAAAGTATCAAATCAAAAAGAATAAAAACCGAAACTCCGTCATTCGTTGCACTGGATATTGAAGGGAAGCCAGTTACTGAACACATTGATTCTTGCTTAATTGAACCAACATTCTTGGTATCGCCGTGATTTGGCTTATTTGAAATTTCATGTATATTGTATTCGTAGAACGCACTCATTGGAAATCGATCTTGAAAAATGTATGAATCACTTCACGATATCATCTCAACAGTAGCCAATTATAATATTGACTAAAAACTTCACTCAGGAGTTAGGAAGAGGTACAGGTTAATCTATCCAATGAAAATCTTCTGTGGACGAGTTTTGAATTGCTTTTCCCATTTTTTTTTCATAAGAAGCGGCTAGAGGGATCCGTGAATCAGCATTATATGGAATAGAGCGCAACTAATGAAGTGTACACCGACAAAAAGATGGAGTAGCTTACTCTGCATAAAATTCACAATTTACATTGAAATTCTTGGGTTATTGATTATTACGCATATCGGTCATTTATGTTTATTATCATAACGTCCGAATTTTCGCATAAATCGAAAATCTACCTCAAATCATTGCGTGGTTCAATTCAAACCATAAACAAAAAGTCATATCTGCCAGATGAAAATATGATACTACTACTCGTATGCTATTTTAACCTAACGTATAAATACAAACTCCTCTCATGTAGCAATTGTATCTAATTTAGGGTGTCCTTAAATAATGCCACTAAGTGACACGTGAATGAAATCATAAAGTCTAAATTTAACGTTTATATCAGAATTTACAACATAATATAAAATTCTCCAACACATTTACTTTTAATATCCCTTTCCTTGGGGGACACTCTCTTCTCTCTTTTATGGTTAAACCGACAGTAAATATGTGTAATACGCAACATTGTAATATACACAAATGTTTGAACCCTGTGCATTTTCCACAGAGTTTGGAATTTCTTTCGGATGTGAATTGCAGCGATTTGGACTTACAAACTCTGAAAAATAAAGAATTTTGTCGGACTTGAATATTGAAGTTGCTTGCAGCAGCGGGAACTATACCCTAATGAATTTTGCCCCGAACTGAATGAGACTAGGAGGCATTTTGCAAATGTAAAATCTCTCCAGAGGAGAATGGGCGTTTTATATAGAAATTAAATTATTGCCAATAGTGCTTTAAGTATTAAGTAACTTCGTATAACTTCAAACTCAACCCATCCCAGCCCCACTACCCTAATTTCCTTCCCACCAAGGCTGTGCTCTCGCATCAAAGGATATCCCCTAAGCCTTAGCATAAGCATAAAAAAAGAAAATAACTTTAATCTTCGGAATTGTTAAGAAACAAGCGCCTTTGTATGAGCTTCGTCAGTACTAGGCAGCTTTCACACGGAATCGGTGAGTCGATGAGCCCACAATGCTTTTAGCATAGGACCCGAACTCACCAAAAGTACAGTGTTAAATAGGAGCTTTCACCCGCGTGAGTCCGTGAGTCGCCCACCGGCTCCTTAGACATTCCTTTGGACTTTTCGAAGATACTCGGCGGCTAATGGGGTCAGTAGGATTTTAGCCAGTTATTAAAACCGAAAAGGCCATCGAATAAGCGCGTGGTGTAGTTAGTTACATGAATGTAAGACGGCGTAATAAGAAAGTATTGCTATATCGAATATCGCTGGTTTGCATCCAAATAATATAGTTTGAAATTTTCCAACGTCACTATTATGTTTTTGCCCCCAAAATGCAGCCACTGAGTGTTAACCCTTGATAGTTGGGTCATGGCCAATAAAAGAGCCAAAAAAAAAAAGAACCACAGGCAAATGTAGGCTCCATTATCGATCTCACCTTCGCTAGAGCTCTCTAGCACCGACGATGGTCTGGGATGTAAGTGAAGACTATACCCATAGCGACCACCAAGCAATTTTCTTCTAAACAGCAGAAGAGAAAAGCCAATCAAGGGGAACGACAAAGACACTCGGATGGTCCGTCAAAAGCTTCGATGAAGAAACCTTCAAGCAGGTCTTGCTTCAGATGGAGCCCGTCGAAGGACTGGCAGAACAAAGGAGGTCGCAGATTACAATGGACATCACGAAATCATGTGATGCCTCTATGCCGAGGAGAGGATTTCCCAAATAACGGAGGGAAAATTATTGGTGGACTGAAGAGATTGCAAGTCTGAGGCGTAATTGCCTAAAAGCACGGCGCCTCAGTCCGCGGGCCACAAATGAACCTGAATATGCTAACCTAACCTGCATAAGTCATTCAAAGCCCTTCGTAAACACCTAAAGCGGGCGATAGAGAGAAGTAAGAAAAGCTGCTTCAAACAAATCTGTGATGATGCAGATATAAATCCGTGGGGAACGGCCTATAGGATCGTGACGAAGAAAATTAGCCACAAATCACCCCAGATAAAATGCCCTGCTCTGCTTAAAAAGATTGTCTCCGCTTTATTTTTCCAACATGAATTGGAAAACACGGAACATGGCTCAGTGTCGATGGGTGAGACTATGCCTCCCATAACCGTGGAAGAACTACTCCAAGCCGCATCTCGATTTGGGGATGAAAAAGCTCCAGGGCCAGATGGAGTTCCCAATAAGGCGCTCAAGTTGGCAATTAGAACGATTCCGGAGAAGTTCATCGACACCTTTCAAACTTGTCTGTCGGAACGAACTTTTCCCAATAAATGGAAGAGGCAAAAACCGGTACTGCTGCCCAAACCAGACAAGCCACCGGGAGAACCGAACTCTTACCGCCCAATATGCCTGTTGGACACTGCGGGGAAAGTGCTTGAGCGGATAATATTCAATCGGTTATCGGAGTTCATAGAGGAAGGGGAATGCCTGTCGATAAGACAATATGGCTTTAGACGTGCGCGGTCCACAGTTGACGCCATCATGAGGGTTAACAACCTAGCAAGGGATGCTTTGTGCAAGGGCAGATGTTGCGCGGTGGTGACACTCGACATTAAGAACGTCTTCAACTCCGCTAGCTGGAAGTGCATCCATGAAGCTCTGCAAAAGATGGGTGTTCCCGATTATCTGGCTGGAATAATTATAATTACTTTGGAACATTATGTACGATGCAATTCTCAGGCTTCCGCTACCCCAGGAAGTGACGATAATTGGGTTTGCTGATGATATTGCGGCCGTTATTGTAGCGAACGACCCACGTGATGTCGAAATGTACGCCAGCGAAGCAATTACGACCATCAAGTTATGGCTGGAAAGCGTTGGACTGGAGCTAGCTGAACAGAAAATGGAGGCTGTCCTTATCAGCAAGCGTAGGAAGAAGAGGTCTCTACAGATCAGGGTCGGGAAAAGTGTAATAACATCTAAGCCGGCGATTAGGTACTTGGGTATTATGATCGATGCGAGGTTGAGTTTCGGTGAACACCTGATCGATGTATGCGACAAGGCAGCATCAGCTACTGTGGCCTTGTCAAGAATGATGCCAAATATAGGTGGCCCAAGAGCAAGCAGAAGACTCCTGTTGTCTCGAGTTGTAACATCTATTATGCTCTATGCATCGCCGGTCTGGGGTAGCGCGCTACAATTTAAATGCAATACCAAAATCATCAGTTCGGTGTACAGAAGAAGTGTGTTTGAGGGTATGCTCTGCATACCGAACGACATCACACGAGGCCGCGTACGTCGTCGCCGGAATGATCCCATTCGATATCCTGGTCGATGAATCGGAGAGGTTGTTTCGAAACCGAGCCCTGGAGCCATCTGAGATGTCGGGGGAACAGAGGAGCATCGAGAGGGACGACTCCTTCAGGAAATGGCAGGAGCGTTGGGAACAAGCATCGACTGGTCGTCGGACTTACAGCTTGATCCCTAATATAAGAAAATGGGGGGAACGAAAGCGTGGGGAAGTGAACTTCTACTTGACCCAGTTCCTTACGGGCCACGGCGGGTACAGACAGTACCTGCACAGGTTTAAATTGGATGACTCTCCAGACTGCCCCAGATGTAAGGGAGTAGTTGAGGATGCGAGGCATGTTATGTTCGACTGCCCCAGATTTGCAGAGAGCCGCGGACAATTAGAAGCGGAACTGGAGAGTGAGGTGAATCCGCAGAATGTGGTGGAAATTATGCTGACATCGTCATAACACTGGGAGGCGGTGAGCCAGATGGTCTGCACCATCCATAAGGAGTTCCGCAAAGAAGAAGCTAGGCGTAAGTCGGGCAACAGAAATGGTGTCTGATTGGCCAAGGCCATCCCTGCGAAGTAATGCCGAAAGGTAGTTCCGCAGGGGCGACCGGTAGCGCAGTGTGTTGAGGCATCAGTCTCATATTTGACTACCGGCGTTTCGGGTTCGAGTCCCGTCCACGACGACGTTCGTGGCCATGGATGTGCAGGAGGTGCATGCTGGCAACTGCATTCTCCGAAATCAGCTTATGCCGAGAAACGTCAACTGGGCCACATGGAACAGTTGACGCGCTATGCCCCATAAGGGGTTAGGGCAATTGAGAGAGAGAGAGTTCCGCAGGGAGGAAATGGCAGTGGGAGGTGTTTTTTGGTTTTAGTCGGTAAAAATCCGGCATGCCGCCAAATCGGCGGTATCTTTGGAAAAAAATAAAAAAAAAAATAAAAAAAAAGAGCCACACGCACTGTGATAATGAGTCCTATTGTGCTATTAGTATTAACCATTAGATCAAGGTGTGATTAAAAATTTCAAATGTTACTACCGATTCAGTTTTGGCTATTTCATTCTTAAAAAAAATTGGAAGGTTGCCCCAAAAAGTTGGCGTTCTTTTAAACGGATACTTACTCCCCTTAACTGGACAAAATTATTAGTCTCGATAGTGTCCGGTTATGAGAGCGTACACTGTACATACTCATGGCGTTAAATTTGATGAAATACTGAACCCACTGCCAGGTAAACTTGATTGTCTTGACGCCCGGTCTTTTGTTCGTGTTTAAGCTTTTGCCGGGTGGAAATTAGTCTAAAAAAAAAACCTCCGCTTACTGGAAAATCATTGCCACTTAACTTCTTGCTGTCAAAGCACAAAAGAGAACTAGATCACAATTTACATCGTGATATTTTAGAGCAGACGGCCAAGGTGCGACGTCGGGCTGTAGTGTCACAATGATGTAGCCATGTAGTCCAGTTGCGACTTCATCGTAAGTGGTACTTTTCTCCGCACTTTTTGGAGTCTGCCTCAGTAAATTAGCAATCCCTTAAAATATTTATGCTTTAACTAGTAATCACTTTAGATTATACCTAAAATACAATACAATAGCTAATATATAGGTATACACAACGGTTGGCATACTGTTGCCAATTTGTTTTATGAATGCTCTCCACTGAGTTTTTGTAGGACACAACATGCTGTACCAAATGTAATTTTTTCCATCACAAAAATTAGGACCAGCATATGGTGGCAGTTTAGAAATGACACTCACGCTGTCGTATTTATAAATTTTTTGTTGTTAGTCAGTTTTGAGCTTAGAATATAGAGCCATGGAATGAGCTTATCCTGTATATCTCTGGCTCCAACATTTGGCGAATAAGTCGACAGCCAGCCTACTCGGTTGTTGATATTGACATTTGTTGACTGTTCTGTCGAATTGTGCATGAATAAAGGTCAATTCTTGTCAGATTATCGACAGTCAGCCTACTCAGTTGGCGTTTCGGTATTGACATAATGTTGACCGCGCTGCCGAATTGTGCATAAACAAACGTCAATTCTTGTCAATATTTAAATTTCATAATTACTAAACGGTCTACTGAGTTAGCTGACTGTCGACCACATGTCGACTTAGTATCCATATTTTGGAGCCACTGTTTCTATGGAGACATACAGGACAAGCTCATTCCATGGCTATATATTCAAAGGTTTTGAGCTATGAAATTTAACAATTGATGGATGACTAGATGCGACTGTTGTTCATAATACAATGCTTCGATACTGCTGGCACAGCATGTTGCGATTCTGCTTTATTTTATGAACGTAGCCATTGTTCCGATTCCGATCAATTGTTTAAATTTTTTGTCACATTCGCATAGGGCTTACTTGAAATAATTCCTACGATAAGAATGTTAATGACTTGAACCAGGAAAGAGACATAGTTCCGTCATTGTACTAGTCTTTAGTTAACGAGGTAGTATAGTACTATTTCTCGTCTCCTTTATTACGTAATATAATTAGAAATTTTCTGTTTTATACGTTTAATTTAAGCTAAATCTAGTCCAGCCCGTTTAGGTGTAATCAGTGCTGCGATGGTGTTAATAAAGGACACTATTGGGGATAACAATTTAAGCACCAAAAGAAAATGAAGAGAGAAAAAAAAACTTTTTTTATTGCCATCGCAGAGCATTGGGAGGTGGAGGAGTGCATCGACTTTATTTATTCATATAAAATATTACTATTCTCTTTATGCGTCATAGTTCTGAACAATACATCGCAATATAATAATAACAAGGACAGGCCAAGATACCCAAGGGTGGGCACTGCGACCAGATCTATTGTGCCATAGCCTTAATTAATCCAAAAGACCCTAAACCAGCCTAATGAAGGCTAGTAGATCCTTTGTAGGGGCGCTCCTTACGACCGCTGAGCTCACGATGGAGTCTCCAAGAAACAAGAACCTGGAACGGGCTACCGCCGGACATTCGCAGAGAAGATGTTTAGTTTACTCTGTGTCCTCCAGGCAAAGCCTGCACTCCGTATCAGTGGATAGACCCATTTTGTTGAGGTGATATCTCACCCAGTGGTGCCGCGTGAGGTAACCCACGATTAGGCCCAGGTCCGCTCTACCCAGGCGGTTAGTTTCTTTGAGACCGTAGGGTTTGATAAGATCTTCGAACTGCCACTGTCCCATTCCTCGCGAGTGGGGATGGAAACCGAGAATTTTCTACCAAAACATATTTCCCGAGTCATATAATCAGATCTCGAGCAGATCTGCATACCAGGGATCCGCTCCAGAATGCCCATGTGTCCCTGATTGGACACATAGCCATCGTATGTATTGTAAAACCCTAGACAGACGATACGCGATAATTATCATTATCAGATAATTATGTTTGCGAAGCACGTCTGTCATGTGCTGTTTCACCTGATGATAATTGAAAGACATCATTTCGATCGTCATTAACATACGGATAACGTCATTACGACATAATTACGTTCACTTTCAACCGCTCGCCGCGCCATTCTTTGGAAAAAATGGAAAGAACAGCTGGTTTCCAGTTGTCTTTTGCAATTGTTTGCACGGCAATGTCATCCGTTCACGTCCAAAACCGCACAAATCTTGTTCTGGTTCCCGCTAGTGCTAGTCCCATTATTGGTGTCGACCGTCTGGAGTGTGTTAGAAGGTGTTTTTGTGTGTTATTGTTCTGCAAATTCTCTTTACTCACATTCGATGCTTAACAGTTCGAACGTAATTATGTTTTTCACGTGTGTCACTAGTCAACGATAAACACGTTTGGACTTAATGATCATTGACGCAAACATGTTTAACGACGATCGTCTGTCACGGGTTTTAGACACGTTCGAAGAGCGCTCAGAGCCGCAGACGCTTGTATGAAAATATGCAGCGGAGTAAGTCCAAAAATCGCCCCAATAGCCGATGTCGGACAAGTACGGATGGATCCTGCCATACCAAGGCATGCAAGGCGCTGCAACTTACTACAAAGCTGAACGGTGCAACGCTGATTCGTTTTGGGCCACCAAACTAGCGCCGCATAAGTTACAACTGGGCGTACGACCATCAAATATAGCCACTCGATCATTTTCGGGGAGGTTGCGTAAGGGGAATGCCTGCATTCTAATTTGACATTTCGCTGCTGCTGCACTCTTCGTTCAATCTGGTTCGGGCATAACTTATAACCCTTGTAAAGAAAAAAGGGAATCACATCACTCTCGTATTCTTTACTTGTACTTATTTTTCTAGCGCAATATTGCAGCAAATTCGTATGCAATAATTACACCTCCTGCCACATGGACGCCATATCGTATGGTCAAACTTTCGACATTTTCTTCCTGAATTTCCCAGTTGAGAAAAGGGTTTCAATCTAGAAATATGCCACCAATAATCACGTTCATTTCAATTCTACTACAACCCGCATAATAACTTACATACATATGGTTATGGCATGGGTACAAAGAGTACAATGAAGCAACTACCACGAAAAGAAGCCATTCAAGTGGCTGCAGAGAGTATCGTCGTTTCGATTGCATTGTCAGGATATGCACACACTGGGTTTTTGTAAGTACCTTCCCAGAAAATCACAATACACCTTTGTCCTTTGACGTATGGCACATTTTCATTTCAATTGAGTTTTTTTACGAAGAAGGACATTTTATTCGGTCGACATGTGTATAAGGACATTGGAGCATATGGTAAAGTTGAAAATATAATAAGAACCGCAATTTCTTTAAAAGTATTGAATTTCGATACTTCGGGTTATGTTTGGATGGTATGAGTTTTTTCAAGTTCTAAACAACTATTATATAACTTAGGTACATGCTGGTATGTGAGGCACTACACTGAGGATATGTTCTAATTAATGTTTTCTCTTGAAATTTGAGTTGAGGTTTGAAGGCTTACTACGAGTAACCCAAGACACACTTTGAATCAAGAAAACACTCCATCCATTTTCCCCGAAATTACCCTTTCGCTATTCTGTTCTGTATCGTTTCTTTGTTACTTATTCTGTTCTGTTATGGTTCAGTACTAAAAACGCGGCTATTATAGTTTTTTTTTAACTAAAAAAAACTAGAGTCACCTCTCCGAGTAATTAATTTGGGAAAATAACCTCAGTAAAATGCTGGAAAGTTTCCAAAATTTCAATACTATGAAAGTCCCAAACACTACAAACTACTTGTTAACATATAATCCAGTAATTAAGTAACAACCATACGGAAATTTTGTAAAAGCGATGCATATACAAGAAATCGTTATGAGAACTTGTTTTACATATGGACTTACAGTATACGAGTACATGTTCATTGCCTTGATCCCTCCAGTGGCATGGGCGCGCCAACATCTCTACCATTTCTATGCCTTGTTGACGTTTCGATAGCATATCTACTTTTCGGAAGTGCAGTTGCTAGAATGCACCTCCCATCCACATCCACACCGTCTTTATACTGACAAGCTCGGAGCACTGTGAGAGTTCTATTAGTACTCACAGGCAGTTTCTGATCGCGCCAAAATTTGAACTCCGAGCTCTAGATTAGTATCGTAGAGCGGTGACGGAACGACCACGGCCACCGAGTACGACACGAGTGCATTCATTACGTATGACGAAACATTCAACTGAATGCTTTGTAAAACTCTTCGATATGTACGGTTGAAAAATGGTATGGAAACTATCCGAAAAAAGAGAGCCACTTTTAATAATACTCCGAAATTTACTAGGCAAGGTAATTATAACTCGTAAACAGGCACTGTATTAAACAGCAATATGGTTTTTAGGTATGTGTCTGCAATTTTACGCATTATAAGTAGTATAGATGGAAGGTCCGGAGTACCAAAGTGTTGAAGAGCAACCGTGAAGTTCGGGGCGCTCCACAAAGGGGAAATGCTTAGACATTTAGAGTTATTGGCTTCTTTCCTCGCTCATGATACAACAGAAAGACAGGTAAATTAACTCCCGTGGACTATACGAAGTAGGTATTTAGATAGTAAAAATTCACCGTGTGTGTGCCATTATTACGATTTTTTTCTGTGTATTTTAAATAAAATATCTTCTCTGCGGATATTATTTTTACACCTATAGGTGAATTTCACAATTTCCCAAATAGATAAAATATCAAGTGTACAACTTTTCTTCCGCCGTTTTCCGACAGACGGCTGCATCGGTGAGGGCTGGTCAAAATACATAGCTCAAAAGTGTCAAAAAGTGAGTTTGGACGTCTGTGAACGTATCGACATCCCCGCATTAGTAAAAGTTGTTCGCATTTTTTATAAGATTCGCGATACAGAATGTCTGTTTTCGAGCCAAATTCTCGTCATTTGCGGAAAGTTTTGATCTTCTGCTTCCATTTGAAAGAAAAACTGCAGCTGAGGCTCATCGAATGCTCTCAGATACTTACGGTAAGGTTGCTCTGAGTGACAGAACATGTTGTGAGTGGTTTCAACGTTTTAAGAGTGGCGATTTCAATGTCGAGGACAAACATGGTGGTGGGAGAGAAATTTTTTTTTCAAATGCGACGAATTGGAAGCACTGCTCGATGAAGATTCGTGCCAAACGCAAGAAGAATTAGCTGAATCACTGGGAGTGACTCAGCAAGCCATCTCGAAACGCCTCAAGGCCATAGGCATGATTCAGAAACAAGGAAATTGGGTTCCGTACGAGTTAAAACCGAGAGATATTGAACGGCGATTATTTGCATGCGAACAACTTCTTCAAATGCAGAATCGGAAGGGATTTCTATTGTACATCGCATCGTAACCGGCGACGAAAAATGAGTCCGTTACGATAATCCCAAGCGCAGAAAGTCATGGGGAATGCCCTGACATGCCTCAAAGTCGACGGCAAAACCGAATATTCACATCGACAAGGTTATGCTTTGCATTTGGTGGGACCAGCTTGGTGTGATATACTACGAGCTACTGAAACCGAATGAAACTATCACAGGAGATCGGTACCGAATGCAATTGATGCGTTTAAGTCGAGCATTAAAGGAAAACCGATCACAGTACCAAGAGAGACACGACAAATTACCCTCCAGCATAACAATGCTCGGCCGCACGCCGCAAAAGTGGTCAAGACATACTTGGAAACCCTGAAATGGGAAATCTTGCCCCACCCGCCGTACTCCCCAGACATTGCTCCTTCCGACTACCATATTTTTCGTTCCATGGCGCACGGCTTGGCTGATCAGAATTTTCGTCCGTACGAGAAAGTCGAGAAATGGATCCAATCATGGATCGCGTCGAAAGACGCCTCCTTTTTTCGAGATGGAACCCGAAAATTGCCTGAGAGATGGGCGAAAGTTGTCGCTAGCGTTGGACAGTACTTTGAATAATACATCTGTAAGTACTTTTTGACAATTGAGCTTTTAATTCCAGGAAGAAACGGCGGAAGTAAAGTTGTACACCCAATGTAAGATTTTGATCCACGTACGTTATCTCAGCAGCGATTTCATAATTCTGGAAGAAACGTCTTGACGTATTTCCCGTATTTGTTGTCCCACTTCGTTGCTTCACAATGTCCACAAGCAATCGTAATCTCTCTCTAAACTGGAGCGGAATTTCTGTTTTCCTAGCTTGGTTTACAGGTAGCGTTTTTGCACATGTTCTTCAGGATTTGAATGGCATGTTGTAGCTTAAATGTAATATATATTCCATGAAGCGGATTCTCGCGTGCAATATCGACTTGCCTAATTTCAGTGACTCGATATTTGATGGTCTCACATACTCCGAACAATTCATTTCCCATGGTTTCGCTCCTCATATCAAGCAATTACTGCATGAGCTTGTACTCGTCACAACTTGTGCTGTTTTTCCATCAATCATGGTAGAATATAAATTGTGCGAAATTTTTACTACTTGTCCATTGTACATCGATTTCGGTGTCCTGGAGATTCCTTATTTCATTTTCGATTCGATGTCGTTCCGCCATTATTATTTCGGGAGTTTCCTTCTGAAAGGAAAATCTTAAGGCCCTGCAATATCTCGTAGAAGATGGTCGAGGATTTGTCCAAATGCTTTCTTCCTGTTTCTCCTTCAGCGTAAGTTTAACGGTTACCATCGAAGTCAGGAAAATGTAGACATCCGAAGTACCTTCTTCTGTCCTTCAAAATACTTGCATATACTGGCTGTGTCCACTCGCACCACCACACCCCCATTTAGTACGAAGTATTAGCTTGCCACCAAGAAGTTGATCATTTGGAATGACTCCACTTTGGAAAATTCGCCTACATGTGTGTTCTAGTAGATCTTGAAGCGGAACCTGTTTCGGCTGCAATAACGTTATCCGGGTAGCATTCTTTTTTATAATCGATTATTTTCTTGTAGTTCGGAAAAATATCATGCCCGATCTCTTTTGACGCCTTACGCAAAACTTCGTATTGATCCTTACTCAACTTTACTTGAACAATTAAGGCTAATGCAGCATCATTGCTAAAGCCCGAAATCGAATCTGTAGTCGGAGTGGCTGAAGCATCTATAAGGGCTTGTGGAAAACTATCTTGAAGCCGGCGAATCTTACTTTTCCTGCTACGGTCATTGCATTCTTCGAAGTTCTTCGTAGGTCGTCCGCCTTTGCTTGTGGATGCTAGATCGGGAGCCCCATTACTGCTTGATGCGCTTATAATAGAGTTCTCCAGCCATCCACTGTACTTTTGTAAAAAAAAATTGTTTACACTGTTTCACAGCACGGAACCTCGAATTAAAATGGGGCAAGAATTTAAAATGGATATTGTTCCCTCAAAAACTAACGTACAAAATCATCAACTGAAATCGCTGTGGGTAATTGTGTGTTATGATTTTTACAGATTACTAATCCTAAGAGTATCTAGTTTCTCCTCGGAGGCACGTGTTTCAGAACTCAAGTTGGAAATAAATTAGGGGTGAATTTGACCTGCGTTCATTGGCAGCCATTTTTCATAATTTCAAAAAACTATTGTAGTAGTCCGGATGGCGCAACGTAGTCCGGATGGTGCAACGGTTAGCACGTTCGCCTTCAACGCACTGGGCCCCGGTTCGATTCCGGGGATTTACGTGTCGGACTATGAGCCCACTCAGCTGTTAAATGAGTACCCATTATGGGGTAAATAACTCGGTTGAGCGTGTTGCTGATCACATACCTCTGCACAAAAACCGTCACGATCTAGAAAATGAGATGATGCTAACTCATCTCGAGGCCGTGGTTCAAATTGGACTGTTGCGCCAGTTATTTATTTTTATTTTTTATTATTGTATAATTGGATTTTTTTGTGCCAATACATTCTTAAATGCATAACATTTAATGATAAAACCATCAAAAGACATTATAAGCGAATTCGAGGTCAGGATCTTAAAGGAAAATTCGCCTTGAAAATTTTGAATAAGTCTTTCGTAGCAACTCTCTCCATTTCGGGAACTATTTTTTTCTTTGTTGAAACGAAATTGGATAAAATCTTTTTGCAGAAAAAAAGTTTGAAATATATACTACGATAAAATTTAAAAACAAAAACATAACAAGCATGTCGAAATTTTGGGTTTTTTCCACTACGGCCCCACTATGCACCGTCTTGCGGAAACCGTATCCTCCGGCTTAGACTAGACACTGGAGAGATTAATAGATGTCCATCTGCGTAGCACCATATCGGCGCGCTCATTATCTATGTCGCAGCATGCTTATTGGAAGGGCAGATCGGTGGACGCGGCACTGCATTCCTTGGTTTAGTTTCATTGAGAAATCTCTGGAGCAAAAGGAATACACGATGGTCGTTTTTCTGGATATTGAGGGCGCTTTCAATAATATACTACCAAGTGCAATCGTCGAGGCGCTCTCGAGTCTGCAGGTTGATGAGTCGCTCTGCGCACTTATCAATATGTTATTGAGTTCAAGACTTATTCATGTAACCATGAGTACATCGGCGGCATCCAGGTTTGTCTGTAGGGGAACCCCTCAAGGCGGTGTTCTGTCCCCTTTGCTCTGGAATCTAGCGGTCAACGGACTGCTAGTGGATCTGGAGAAGATTGGGTGCAAAGTTATTGCCTATACGGACGACATCGCCATTGCCGTCAAGGGAGGGTTTCCTGAAACCCTTAGCGGTGTGTTGCAGAATGCTCTTTCCATTCTAGTGGAGTGGGCTAATCGGTGCGGCCTCAAGGCCAACCCGGATAAAACGGAGCTTGTGTTGTTCACTTGAAGGCACATGATTCCCCCTGTTGTGCCTCCTACCCTGGAGGGAACTAATCTGGTTTTCTCTGATAAGGCCAAATTTCTAGGTATAATTTTTGACAGGAAATTACAGTGGGAACTCAACATTCTGGAACGAGTAAAGAAGGCCACTGTTGCGCTGTACTCGTGCAGGAGAGCCATAGGTAAGAACTGGGGCCTTCAGCCGAAAGCGGTACACTGGATATACACAGCTGTCGTACGTCCCATATTGTTGTACGGTATCTGTGTATGGTGAACAGCACTTAGAACGGCGGCCTACTGTGGTCTGTTAGAGAAGGTGCAAAGGCTGGCCACGATGGCCATCACGGGGGCTTTTAAGACCACCCCGTCAGCCGGACTCGATATGATACTCGGCTTGCTCCCGCTGGATATTCAGGGAGAACAACTGGCGGCTAACACGGCTCTGCGCCTTCGCGAGGCGGGACAGTGGCGGGCGCTAAATAAGGGGCACTCCACTATACTGAGCGACCTGAATCTCCCTACGGAGACGGACTATACACCCCCTGGTTACCATTTTGGCAGAAACTTCACTAGTGTGATTCCGACGAGGAGCCAGTGAATGGGAGATATGCCCACGAACTCGGATCTTATGGCAATCTACACGGATGGCTCCAAGACCGACGAAGGGGTCGGGTTGGTATATTTTCCGAAGACCTGGGAATCACCCTGTCAGCTCGTCTTCCTGATTTCTGCAGTATTCTACAGGCGGAAATCTCGGCGATATCGTTAGCCTTGTCCCGTCTAAGCAGTTCTGTCATCACTGCGAGGGACATCGTTATTTATACGGATAGTCAGGCGGCTATTCGCTCACTCGAGTCCATCTCGATGACTTCTAAAACCGTTAAGAACTGCCGCGCAGCTCTGGAAGAGGTGGGTGGCTTTTTTAACATCACCCTGTGTTAGATACCGAGCCATACTGGTTGCGAGGGAAACTGCGCAGCGGATGATCTGGCTAGGGAGGGCAGAAATGGGGGGGTTTGACGTAAGATTGGAGGATATAGCAATGCCTTTTGCTATGTGTAAATCGGCGATTAAGGCCACTGCTGTCAACAGGGCCAATAAAAGATGGCTCAACGGGGCGACATGTAATACGACAAGGTCGATTTGGCCGATATTAGATTCCAGCCGCTCTGCCACCCTGCTTTCGTTGAATAGGAGGCACATTGGCAGAGTTGTTGGGGGAGCATGCCAGGAGGCTCAACATCCCCCATCATGATTTCTGCAGGAGTTGTAGAGATGATGAGGAGGAGGAGACCATCCTCCACTTTCTCTGTCATTGTCCGGCCTTGGCTGGTAGGAGGGGCTACTTTCTGGGCTCGCGGATCTTCCATGATTTGGATGACTTTGGGGCGACCGGTAGCGCAGTGTGTTGAGGCATCAGTCTCATGTTTGACTACCGGCGTTTCGGGTTCGAATCCCGTCCACGACGACGTTCGTGGCCATGGATGTGCAGGAGGTGCATGCATGCTGGCAACTGCATTCTCCGAAATCAGTTTATGCCGAGAAACGTTAACTGGACCACATGGAACAGTTGACGCGCTATGCCCCACAAGGGGTTAGGGCAATTGAGAAAGAATATATGCGCCTTCCGGTTAAATCGCTATATCAGTAGCACGGGCTGGTTTTGATACGCAGCCCTCTTAAGGAGACGGTTTTTTTTCTTTTCCGGGTGGTATCGCAACGGGTCTTCGGAGGCCTAAGTGTGCTGTGTGTAGCATGGCAGCCCCTTAACCTAACCTAGATTAGACACAGGAAGAAGACTAACGATTTTTCTACTTTCAAGGCGTAAACCAACTCAGAGCTCCTGAATCTTAACTCAAGACTTTATCATGTAGCGTGAGAATCCAATAAATGGGACAATGCCAACTTTTTAAACAGTTTTTTCTTTATATGCTCTAGTAGGCCTTTGATTCTACTAGTCGTTACTTCCATTCATCTGGGACCAAATACTTAAGGCGCCATGTTGTCTTTATCGACAAGCGGGCTTAAATCGCCAATATATCAATATCCTAAATCGGCGTGTATTCAATTTTTCAAAATGAGCTTACCTGTCGACATAATCGTTAAAGTTAAAATGTTTATCAACGTAGTATTCATGCGATACTACGCAAACATTCAAATAATCATACGGATTGTTGCGTTATTTTTGTACGACTAAATTCATCGCTTGGGACAAAACATTTTGATAATGTGAATGGGACACATTTAAAATAAAAACACAATAACTACGACAAATAAACTAGAATTGTATTGTTATTCTTATTTTGGGTAAGTACGCAGAATCCTTAGTATGTTATCAGTAAAGGTCTAAAGTTTTTGTTCTTTGAAAATATTTAATTATCACAAAACAAGTGGTTGAGCGCGACTCCCATTCATAAAATAACGATAACCTAACAACTTTTTTCTACTATTATGATGAAATATATATTAATTTATCTGCGAAAACCACATTGTTATTATTCTCGCTAAGGAAGACATTAAGACTCACTGATGATAATCATTTTACTCACGTGAATTGAGATGGAATTCTTATTAAAAGTATTCATACTATTAGGTTGGTGCAGATGAAATGTCGGATTTTGCAATGACACGAATTTGGCTGCGATTTTTATGTATCACCAGTCGGCCGTAGTGATATGACATATTGAAGTACAAGTACTGCTACCTTGGCTTATGGAGTCATTTCGGTTTTGCACTTCATGGTGATTGGTGAAGAAAAAAGAAAAAGCGAGTGAAAAACGACTATTTTTCCTTTACGAATTTAATCTAGAGCACAACGCAACGGAAGCAACGAGGAATATCAACAGCGCATTTGGATCTGATACGGTTAACGAACGAACCACTCAGCGGTGGTTCGAAGAATTTCGATCCGGAGATATGAACCTCCGAAATGAGCCGGGTGGAAACCCAGCACCATCGATCGATAACAACGAGCTGCGTGCATTAGTGGAGTCTGACCCCCGCCAAACCATAAGGAATCTTGCGGAGAAATTGGGCGTGCACATTACGACAGTTTGCCACCACTTACAACAACTTGGAAAAGTGAAAAAACTTGACAAAAGCATGCTCTTACCGAGCAAAACATGGCGTGTCGAATGGAGATCCAGATTCCAGTTCTTTGGCCTTGGCCGCCTGGATCGTTGTCCTCCAATTATCTCGGTCACGTGACCGCGTCAGATTAAAATTTCCTTAAACATTTGGACCACTTTTTGACAGGAAAACAGTTTAACAATGAAGCAGCTGTCAAAAATACCTTCGAGGAGTTTCTTCGAACCAGAAACTCGGACTTCTACGAAACAGGAATAAATGCCATTGGATCTCGTTGGGAACAGTATTTCGCATCCGCGAATCAAATTATCTTTATAAAAAGTTACAGCTGTTCAGAAATTTACTACTGAATCCGACATTTCATCTGCACCAACCTAGTACATTTTTTTTACTTTCATGTAGTTGTTGTTTTAAGTATTCGACTAACGTAGCGCAGATGCCGTAATAAGGGTTAATTTATTAATCATGCTGTTTTTCGGCTTTTTTCATGAATTATAATGTTTGTTTTGCGTTTTTTCAATATGCGTACGCATTTCGAATTTGATATCAATTTTAATTGTTTATTTCTTTAAATCTCGTTACAGATTTACGTCATTTCCTTTAAAGGTAAGTAATTTCTTCATTGCTTCTCTGTTCGTTCGGCTAGAAATTATTGCTAACAAAGTTTTTTGCCGGGCGACGGCCATCGACTATCATACAACGTGCATGATGCTTAACATGCCGTCGCCCTTACCAGCCATTAGTGTGGCTACACGTATTGAAAAAAGAGTTTTTAAGAATGATTTCCCCCTCGAAGGGGGCCCAAAAAGCGTGATTCGCCGGTTTCGACCGCTGGTGCGAAGCGCGTCTCATCAGACGCCTCTGCTCCGCGCATCGCACCAGTGGGAGAGGCGTGACCGGGAATGACCCAAGACAGATGTTGTTTTGCCTTATATAGGCCGACCAACACGACATGGGTGTGAATCCATACCGAATGCAAACTGCAACGTGCAGCTTGTAGGTATGGAATTCATTTCATTGTTCTGGCTTGGCGCCAGTGGCAATTTACAAACAAAGTTTTTTGCCGGGCGACGGCCATCGACTATCATACAACGTGCGTGATGCTTAACAAGCCAAGCCAAGCCAGAACAATGAAATGAATTCCATACCTACAAGCTGCACGTTGCAGTTTGCATTCGGTATGGATGGAGTCCGAAGCGTATATACCCTAGACTTGTACAGACCTAGTGGTGATACCAAAAGTCCCAATTGGCAACGACCATATGAATTAAAAGTTGGTCTCTTATATGGCCAGTTCATAGGGGAGGTTGGCACTCATTCAGTGGGATCTTGACCATTCTCAAAATCAATTAACTAACCCATTCTACAAATATTTGTCCAATTTTTCAAGTCGCTAGCTTCATTCTATCGAAAATTAACGCTTATTTGAAGTTCCACTTGTAGGGAAGGTAAGGGTTCCTTGAGTCGAATCTTGCCCAGCATTTCCATCAACCAATTAGATCCCCCTTCAAACATTTAAACAAAATTTCAAGTCTCTAGCTTCATTCTATCGAAAGTTATCGCTTATTTGAAGTTTCTTTTGTAGGGGAAGTAGGGGTTTCGTTGGTCGGATTTTACGTATTTTCAATATTAGCCGACTGGATCATACTACAAACATTTGGCCAAAATTTCAAGTCGCTAGCTTTATTTTGTCGTAAGTTATCGCTTATTTTAAGTTTCATTTCTAGGGGAGGTAGGGGTTCCTTAGGTCGGATCTTACCCATCTTTAATGCCAACTAACTCAATCTCACTTTCAACATTTGACCAAAATTTCAAGTTGCTGGCTTCATTCTATCAAAAGTTATCGCTTATTTGAAGTTTCATTTGTAGGGGAGGTGGGGGTTCCTTGATTCGGATCTTGCCCATTTTCAATACCAACAAAGTAGGTCTTATTAGCAACATCCTTTCAAATTTTCAAGTTGCTAGTATCATTTTTTCGAAAGTTATCGTAATTAAAGGAATATGTAATTTTTGAAAATTTGTAGGGGAGGTAGGCGTTCCTTTTATCCGATTATGCATAACTTACTAGAACTTAAGCAGCTTCTCACTTCAAAGTTACACGCCAAAAATCAGGTGTCTACGTCAATTGGTTCAGGAGTTATAGACAAAAAACCTGAAAAGTAGGGTAGTACGGGGTTCTTTGTAAGAAAATTACCGTTAGTTTTCAACTTATCAGTTTTATTTTCCCAGGAGAGTATGAGATTACCCTCATGAGTAATCTACCAAAGCTAGAGCTTTTCATGTTTCTTTAATCGGGAGTTATAGATACATTTATGGATTTTACATATGTAGGGGAGGTAGGCGTTCTCTTGCCCTGATCATGCCCATTTTCAATACCATCCAACAAGATCACACTTCCAACATTTGACCAAAATTTCAAGACTCTAGCTTCATTTTATCGAAAGTTATCGTGCGAACGGACAGACAGACAGACGGACAGACAGACAGAAAGACAGACAGACATGGCTAAATCGAATCAGGAGGTGACCCCGATCATTTATATATATACATTGCTATACCTCCGGAGCCTCCTTTAAGGTGTTACATATTTCCGTCGTGACAAAAACAATAGACCCTATACTATAAGTCTAGGGTAAAATGAATACATAGGTGTCACAAAGAAACTGCATGAGACTGGAACCAACCAACCAACACAAATAAAAATCAGCACAAAATTTGTGTGCCAAAAACCATGTTTTCCAGTGTTATTGACATCTACAACAATAAACCACTTCATCCCTGTCCAAATAAAACAGTTCTTTCATCAGATCTGCAAACTTAATCGAAGCAAATCCTTTCTAAATGAAATTTTCTATTACATTGTTATTGAGCGTACAAAAATAATTGCCGGTTAAATTCACGAAAATTTTGCATTTACATAATTCAGACATACGACTACTCCGTAGTACGACTCATCAGGGGTGTTTATTAGACGTTCGTCTAGCTGTTGAGAATCACCCCGAGTAGCATGATCATGAATGAGACATAACATCCATCCCTACAATTGGGTGTGCTATTTACAGACATATACAAACTAAACTATAACCACGAAGTTCCTTGTCAATAGTATCTACTATCTACCACAAGGCTTCTGAATAGAGTAAGATTTCAGTTGATAATGGAGAGTGGTACTGGTGATTTATTGGATTCTGTATTATAGAGAGTATGGTCGTGCAATTGACGACGGAATCAGATTGTTGTTGCCTCTACAATTTTCTTTGTTCGTGATTTTCTAAAGAAAAAGGAATGCAATCTCCCAAATAAGTTTTCCTTCTTGTCAGCATGAAAGTTCTACAAAAGTTTCGTATAAAGTGGACTCATTTTTTTTGTGTAGTATATCGACGTTCAATGAATTGAATGTTAAAAAAAATAACTGGCCCAACAGTCCAATTTTGTTCCGAGGCCTCGAGACGAGTTAGCGTCATCTCATTTTCTAGATCGTGACGGTGCGTGTGTGGTCAGCAACACGGTCAGCTGAGTTATAACCCTCAAGGTACTCATTTAATGCCCGTATCACATTATGCGGGACTCGCCGAGCCACGAGCCAAGTGGATAACACCTTGTGCACACTCAAGCACCGTGCGTCTCTTCCGTTCAGCGACGGGTGAACGAAATGCTCCACGAGTGCTTGCTCGGCATCCGTTGCATTGGATGAAATCCGTTCACTCGTAGGTGCATGGATGTGCACGACGTGTTATCCACTTGGCTCGTGACTCGGTGAGTCCCGCATAATGTGGTACGGGCATAACAGATAGTCATCCCGTATGCGGACGACATCGCCATCTCTGGGAAATTCCCTTGTGTACTTAGGGATATTTTTCAGAATTCCCTCTCAATCTTAATGGGTTGGACTGGCCTAGGTGGGATTAGTGTCGATTCGAATAAAACTGAAGTTGTTCTCTTTACAAAGAAACACAGGCTACCAATATTTGAGCCGCCAACGCCGAACGGGGTGAGACTTGCTCTCTCTCTGACAGGACCAAGTTTCTGGGGGTTATCCTGGACAGGAAGCTGGCGTGGACACCCAATATTCAGGAACGAGTAGCTAAGGCGACTATTGCGCTGTACTCGTGTAGGAAGGCCATAGGTAGGAAGTGGGGTATACAGCCGAAGGTTGTACTCCGACTTTACGTCTCAGTCCTGCGATCTATACTTCTGCATAAAATTATCGTCTGGTGGACTGCTCTAAACTTTGCGGTGTACCGGACTATCTTAGAACTACACCGACGACTGTTCTTGATGTGCTGCTGAATTTGCTCCGCTTAGATATTTTTGCTAAGCAGGTGACCGCGAACGTGGCCATCTGTCGTCGGGAAACTGGTCAGTTCACTGTACCCACGGGTCAATCGTCTGTTCTTACCAACTTCCTGCAGGGACGGATTACACTCAACCTAAATACCTGTTCGGTCGAAATTTTGTAAGCCTAATTCCCCCACGGGAAGAGTGGACAGTAAACTCCCTCCAGGAGTCAATTGCTATAAGTATATACACCGATGTCTCTAAGACGGATCAAGGAGTGGGAGTGGGTGTCTACTCGGATAGACTGAACTTAAGCATATTGGTGCGCTTCTTGACTTTTGTAGCGTTCTTCAGGCAGAGCTCGCGACTATTTGGGAGGCTCTTGCCTGGCTAGGGCATAATGTAGCTTAGCTACTAGGGATATAACTATCTTCACTGATAGCCAATCGGCGATAAGATCCCTTGAGTCTGTTATCACTTATTCGAAAACAGCAACCGATTGTCGTACCTCTCTCCTGGAGATGGGGAAATCCTTTAACATCTCCTGGATCTCGGAGCATAGTGGCTTTGACGGGCACGCTATGCCAGCGCCTTTTTGGGCGGTCCTTAGCAGTCTGTAAAACGCTGCTAAATGCTGTTCCGTTGGCTACTGCCAACGCCAGATGGATTAATGGGAGTACTTGTAATGTTACTAGGCAACTTTGGCCTACGTTCGATCCCAATCGCTCTGCAGAGCTGCTGACGTTTAATAAATGTGAATGTCATACCCTGGCTATAAGAAGAAGGAGTACATTGGGGTCCTTTTATTTTAATGATCTGGATGACCGTAAGGATGCTAGCATCAGCCGGCTCCGGCGTTTTATTCTCTCTCTCAATTGCCCTAACCCCTTGTGGGGCATAGCGCGTCAACTGTTCCATGTGGTCCAGTTGACGTTTCATCGGCATAAACTGGTTTCGGAGAATGTAGTTGCCAGCATACACCTCCTGCACATCCATGGCCATAAACGTCGTCGCGGGATTCGCCGGTAGTCAAACATGAGACTGACGTCTCGACACACTGCGCTACCGGTCGCCCCAATCTGATCTGCATGTGCTGTGTGTCATGGCAGCCCATCCAACCCAACCTAAACTAACAGATGAGTAGGCTCAGAGTCCGACACTCAAATCCCCTTTTTATGGAAGAGATAGAGAATAGAATAGATTACGGTAGGAATCGGACTTGTCGAACAAAATCCAAATTTGTCAATCTACATGATCTAGAGAAGAAACAAAATATCAACCTTGACTTAACAGATCAGATAGTTCACGCTACCTACCGGAAGCCATCGAAAAAGTGCATGATATCGTGTTGGACGATAGGCGAATGAAAGTGAGTGATCTTGCTGAGGCTGTGGGGATATCGGAAGAAAGGGTGCGAAACATCTTGCACAAAAAATTAGAGATGCGAAAGCTCTGCGCAAAAAGTGTGCTGCATTTGCTGAATGCCGATCAAAGGCAAATGCGCAAACGATTTTCGCAGCAAACTTTGCACCGGGATCCGACCGATTTTGTGCGGCGATTTGTCACCATGGATGAAACTTGGGTCCACCACTACACGCCAGAAACACCAGTCGAAGCAGTGGGTGGAACCCGAAGTGAAATTTTTTTTTATGGAATGCCAAAGGTTAGTGGGTAACCCTTTGATACGAGCACAACTTTGGCGGAAGGAGAGAGATAGAGTAGGGAAAGGCAGCCAATATTACGTGCTGGTTGTTCGGCGCCAAAGAAACCGAAGTCGATCGCATCTGCCAGAAAGGTTATGGCCAGCTTGTTTTGGGATGCGAAAAGGATCCTGTTTATTGATTACCTTGAAAAAGGCAGGAAAATAATAGGCGAAAATTACTCCAAACTTCTTGACCAGCTGGATGCCAAAATCCGCGAGAAGACAACCAAGACAACGCACTTGTACACAAGTGTGCGTTGGCGATGGGAAAACTGCGGGATTTGGGGTACGATTTGCTCGGCCATCCCCCCTATTCTCCTGATTTGGCACCCTCAGACTTTCATCTGTTCCCAAACTTGAAGAGATTTGTTTCTGGTAAGCATAATGAAGAAGTTGAGAGGGCCGTAGATGAATATTTTCACAGCCTCTCAGGCTCTCACTTGCGGGAAGCAATACTGATGTTGCAGAAACGCTGCGCCAAGTGTGTTGAAGTCAAGGGAGATTATGTAGAAAAATAAAATCATTTTTTAACTGAAAATGGCAGTCTTTCATTGTCAGGGCGAGAACTTTTCACCTTACCCTTATCTTTGATGTAACGGTTTTTTTGCAACTGGGAAGAGTCCATTTATATGAAATCTTATGTATGTTTTGGTGGGCATCCGAAGATGCCCACAAGGACGGTGCCTAAGATAGCATAATGACCATGAAGGTCTGGGTTGGAATGGGGAATAATAAAAAAAATGAGGCGGTAAGGATGGAATGGTTGGCGGACGGCTCATATGCCCTCGCATTCGCATAGTGGTCCGAGTGTAATGGGACTTTCGGCCTCTGGTTTCGTACCACCGACAGATCCTTACTCATCAGGTGCTGCCTTCGATCTACCGGTGGAAGCAGCACTGTTAGAATATAAATAGTTCATTACAAGTGCTTCATTACATGAGGTCAAATCTGGGATTAAATGATTGAGATAGTGGCAGATTTGGATTTTGTTCGACAAGTCCTGCTTCTTGACACAATTTACAAAAAATGATTTAACTCTGTTACGATTAAAGAGAGAGTGTCAATGTCATATTTTAATTTTCCTCAAATGAACACTACTATCTACCATTGAATTATTTCCCATCGGGAACGGTACACCCTCTTTAATACAGAATGCTCTTCCAACAGATATTATATCCTTTTCGATATCCCCAATGACCCATAGGTTAATTCTGGAGTTGTAGAGTCAGTTCAGTTACAACGTGGTCCTTATGGATATTTTCTTTTCCATACTGTTTTCTAATTCCCAGAAAGCAAATATCCCGGTAACCTTCGCTGCTCTGCCCTCTTCACGACTTATTTAAGGTACCAAATCAGATCTAAACCACTCGTCCGCTCAATTTCCTATCTTTCCTTTCATATGGAAACAAATTTAGTCAAATGATTTCTATCCTATCACTTACCCAATTGACATTTTCTGTATATCTGATCAACTGCTACCATTTGAAAATTTCAATGAAAAAGTTTTATGGTTTCCACTTTATATTTTTCCTCCAATAGGGATTTTCTATGTATGGTTAGTAAGGAGTAGTATGCAAGCGGGAATACAACTTTACTCGCTCGAGTCCTTTGTATAAAAGGGATGTTTTCAATCAGAAAACTTGTAGAGATACCCTAACGTTCTATGTCTATAACTCATTCTGTATTACATAATATAATTTCCGAGTTTTCTGAAATGAAAAAATGGAAGGCCGAAGAGAGAATCTCATAAAAACTTTCGTTTAACTTTCTTTTATGGGGGCTTCGTCTCGGTTGGTTCGTGTCGGTATAAGACTGTGCTCTGTAAAATGTTCTTGCGTCATCTTCACTGAAGGATAGAGGTATATCTTCCCGTAGACGTATGGATGGAACGTGTAGGTTTTCGGCATATCTTGCTAAAACATAAGGGAGTCACTACAAACAGAAACTTGTATCCTTCTTTTTCAATCACTTTTCCTTATTACATTTTCAGTTTAGCAACATCAATTTAGAATGACGCATGTCTCCGAAAAAAAATGCATTTGTATATGAGGGTGTCTTCTTTTTTTGTGGAACATTAGGTTTGAACAGTGCTGACATCCTAATGTTTCGGCTAACATTGGTTTTGGTCCCCTTAAATTTGAGGTGGTGCCATAGCCTGTTCTCATCCTCCATTGAGTGTTCAGACTCAAGCCCTTTTCCACAGCCTAACTTCCTTAATGGTGACATAATTTTCAAGGACCGAAACTTTCGAGGCTACAGTGATGGTTGCATAGGGGCATAGTTGAACCGAAAATCAACCCTGACTCAACACCATTACGTTACATATTAATGCTGTGAAAGTCGTTTCTTTGTCATCTTCATTGTCTTTAAGTAAAATGTTGATGAGTATGATATGACTTGGGTAAGTGAGATAAAAAAAACTTAAGGACTTCCATAGGAAGAACTTAAGATTGTTAACAGTCGACGTTACTGCCTGCTGGGCTCCTGTTATATCGCATAGTTGCTCATTTAGACGAGAGAGAGAGTTATAAATATGTGCCACAAAGGGCCATGCGGTTTATGGTTGTGAGTATGATTAATGGTTACTGAGTGGGACTTTTATATTTCTTTATAGATTTTTTTTTAGGTTCCATTTGTCGTCCACGTAAATGTTTAGCTGAATGTTAGACGGATGCTTGACGAGCGAAATGGCAGGACAAGAAAACTGGAAAGTGCTTGTCACATTTGTTTCCGTCAGCATTTTGTAAGGGGATCGAGCATAGTTGATTGTGTTTTAGGACCGTCTTTCATAAAGAAAAGGATGTTGAAATTTGACACATACATTATCACCACAATGAACATAAGATGCTTTATAGTTAGTCAATGACATAAGGTTACGGCGCACTTGGGCAAGCTCTTGCTTTTTGTGAATATAATGGCGTTTCGTACAAATTGTGGCATTCAGTACATTTTTATTGTTAATTATACATCTGTGGAGCATCAGTAAAAATTTCATATTATCAGCCTAATCGTTTTCGACGGGATATGGTTTCTGTTTCTGTGTGTCTTTGTCGACATTCATATAGATTTCTGGACAATTACAAGTCTTTCTGGGAAGAACGTTGCTTCCCTGTGAAAACCATAAATTGAACCCCTCACTGTTTGCATTGAGAAGCCTTGCGACCACAATGGGGTCTTAGCGTTAGTAAATGAACCATTCACCACCCACCACACAGTGGGCATAAATGGGGACAGGTCAAGTACATTAATTTCCGATACAAATAAGTAAATTTCCATAAAAAAAATGTCCGAATCAAATAAATAAATTTCCGGAATAAATAAATAAAATGCAAAGTGAAACGAATCAATTTCCGAATCAAATTTACAAATCATTTTCCACATGCAATAAGTAGTGTTCCCATTAAAATAACTAACTTTCATGCTATTAAAATGGATCGACGAAACAACTCAAACATTTCTCAAGTTTGTCTGCTTCAATAGGATTTTTGAAAATTTATTTGACCATCATCATCGTAGCGCAATAGCCCGACGTCGGGTCCTGACCGCCTAGATCATCGCCCCCCAGTTATATCGGTCAAGTGACCGCGTCCTCCAATTCTAGAAGCCCAACAGTTGTTCAGCGTCATCATCTACTGAGTCGTCCCAGCTTTGCTCCGTCGATGCGTCGTATATGTCCTACCCATTATAGACGTAGTTTGATGATTCTTGAAACTTCCAGCTCATGGTTGTACCGGATGTACCATCGGTCGCAAACTGCTCCGAAAATTCGCCGAAGGACCATTCGTTCAAATGTGTTTATCATGTTTTCGGAGGCTTGAGTTAGGGTTCAGGTTTCGCAATCATATCATAGCACAGGTCGTGTGATGGTTTTGTTTATGCGGAGCTTAGTATTTCGGTGCACATACTTCGATTTCATTATTGGGAGAACCGAGAAGAAATTCTTATTTGGTAGCTGTATCCGTCGATAGATTTCATCAATTTCATTGACGCCCTTTGACAGGTTAGTACCCAGGTTTACGTATATTTATTTAATCCAAAGATTAATTTCTTTCTTTCGGAAATCGCCGTTGCGATGATGATCATCATCGCAACGGCCCATCGTCGGTCTTTGGCCGTCTGGATAATGTTCTCCAATTGTCTCGATCCATTGAGCGCGTCCTCCAACTTCAAAAGCCCAGTGGTTGTCCTGCGTCCACGTGAAATGAGCCCCCTTTCGTATCGAGCTTTCGGTCTTCCTCTCAGCGTTTATTTGACTCGGAGTTTAACTTATTTCACACGATTTTTTTTTTCATACGCAGAGTTCTTTATATGTTCCGAAAACTTATTTATCTCAGAAATTTGTATAAACCTGGAAATTCTGTATATATTGTAATTAAACACCACTATCCTGCGTGAGTTGTGGATTTAAATAATTTGATGAAAATTGCGAACCAGTCAATATTTTCGAATTTATTTTCTTTTGAAGTCGAATCTTCAGAAATGGGCGCAGGGATGCCCCATGGAAATAGTTTTAAGTATAGTATTACTTCGCGGAGTGGGGTCGACGCCTAGATCTGCACCTCTCCTCCTCCTTGTGGAGCTCTTTATGAATGCAACTTATGACTTCTATCTCAGCTTCAGTTCACCACGTTTTTCCCGTAAATCACAAGTAATGGAGTAGCAGGTGTTCCGGGTTTTCCTCCACTTCTCGACGTTCTGGACAACTTACGTTTTGGCGACGACTTATGTAGGGTCTGGTAATGTTGTTCGCACACTCTTGACTCCTACGATTATCGAGCTGACCCGTTGGTGTTGCAAGTGTATCCACACCGGTGACGCGTATAGCAGGATTAAAGTGATGGCTCTAGACCAGGGGTCGGCAAACTCCGGCCCGCGGGCCAGATCCGGCCCGCGACATAGTATTGTTTTTGAGATGGAAAAAAAATCAAATTTATACAAATACATATTTAAAAAATATTTTTTTTTTTATAGCAACGTAATTTGTATAAATGAGAGAGAGAATTTTAAACTCAGTTGGAATAATCATATAGACCGCGTAAAATGAATAAATATTCTGGCCAGATTCTGGGTGTATCATATGGTAAAAACATTTCTGGGGTCATTGGACTGAATACTAGAATTTGAATCGGTATAGACGTCTGGCCCCGCGTATATTAAATCTACATCCATACTATTCAGACCTACGCCAGGAAGACTCTAATTCAGAGTACTTCGAGATACTTGAAGGGGTCCGGTAAACAGCATTCTGGTGGGTGAGGAATTTGCGAAATCGATACTGATTTACGGTCAATTAGTCAACAGAATATCAATTTCGTCATCGGTTTTGGAAGTAATAGATACAGCTGACAACTTACGATGCCGCCGCACCGTGTCCCGTTTGCATTGATTGAAATGAGGCTGTGAAAAACTTGATAGGCTTATCTCATCCACGAACATTTCCGTGCCAGAACCCCTTTTTATGTGCTTAGCTCAGCCTCTGCCAATACTCTGGGTAGGCAATGACCTGCTAACAAAAGAGAGCAACATTGGACTGCTAACGAATTACGGCTTTTCATTGCCCTTCCGATAAGTTGACATGCAATAACGATATTACCCATTAATGTTGCTGTTTCTTAGACAGGAGAATGTTGAGCCTGACGTATTTGAGAAACTATGACTAATCTGTAAACAACAACTACATGCGAAATATATCCTGAAGGAAAAAGAAGTCACCTCAATTTGTCATGTTATGTTTTATCGATTAAGTTGTGTCAGCGATCAACTTTATTCTTTCTTGTAGGCTTAACCATGTATTCAATTTCGTAAATTTTAACTAGAGATCTAGGGCCCTATCATGTCATTCGAATTGCTTTCGAAAGGGAGAAAATGGTACCCCGTAACTCGAAAACGAATTTCTTCATTCCAATAATCATCGAGTATTCAATACGAACTTTTCATTCGAAGCGAATACTCGATGATTGAAATCGGGAAATTCATTTTCGAGTTACAGGGTTCCATTTTCTTTCTTTCGAAAGCAATTCGATTCGAATCGAAATATATGGTAGGGCCCCAGAGCTCAATACCCTGGGTTACCCTAGCATGAAATATTCGTCACATCTTCAATTGGTTGATCAGTAGGTTGATCACACCGGTAAGCAGTTACATTTCCAATTTGCTATCCGGCCCGTTGAGTTTAAAATTTAAAAACATTGGCCCTCTATAGAAAAAGTTTTCCGACCCCTGCTCTAGACAGTAATAACCTCCTGAACGGTGTGCCCCCCCTCTTTGTTAGGAATTATTCTGGTCAACACTACCATGGCGTACCCCGCTTTTTCACATGCGTACTTGAGGTGCTCTCGGAAGGTCGTCTTTGCGGAAGTGCTGTTACTGCTTCTGACTCTAATCTTCAGATAGTTCAGTTCCTCTTTCTGTGATAGCTAATGTGAACTCTCGGAAACGATCAACGGCGACTTCGCTAGAACGACAACTGACAGACGCTTTCACTGGGACGCAGCTCTCTCACCCTCCTGATTTTTTACTTGTTTCCTGACGTGCCAAATGGGTATTCCTTCAAAATATTCTGGGACTATGAAGGAGGCTGCGAAGGTCTGCTTGTTGCATTCATTGTCAGACCGCTCGCTCGTCAGTGTAAGTTTGATCTTTAAAGGATATGGATAATGGATGGTGATAATTTCTGGCCCGTCTTATATATTTATAATGAATGAACATACGAGTATAGTTAGATGTTTGTCCATTTGTTCGGACATTTCCCGTGGTCCGATCTTAATAAAATTGGGTATAGTAGGTTCTTTCGACGATCTTAAGCACAGTCGGTGGCTGGTTGGAATTTCAACAAATTAGGAAGCTTCTTGCCTAGGTTAGGTTAAGGGCCACTAGAACTAGAAGACGGGTATTAAGCTGGTCTTCATCGACAAAGCCAAATTGCTTGGTCTCATTTTAGACAGCAAGCTTAGTTGGAAGCCATTAAGGGAAGAACGGGTGAACAAAGCTATTGTTGCACTCTACTCGTGCAGAAGGGACATAGGTAAAACCTGGGGTGCGCAACCGAAAGTTGTATATTAGATATATACAGCTGTCGTACGTCCTGTACTACCTTACGGTATAAGCGTATGGTGGACGGCACTTAGAGTAGCGACTTATCTTAATCTGCTGGCGAAAGTACAAAGGCTAGCTGCGCTGCCAAAACGGAGGCTTTTTGAACTACTCCGTCAGCCGGACTAGATGTGGTACTCGCCTTGCCCCCATTGGACATATTCGGCGAAAATCTGGCGGCAAAAACGGCTTTACGCCACTCAGCTGTACTGGGCAACTTGGATCTCCTCATAGAGACTGACGACACTTCTCCAAAACACGCTTTTGGTAGGAACCATTCCAGCCTGATTCCGTCAAGGAATCGATAGACTTTCCGAATTCTGTAGTGTTCTACAGGCGGAGGTTTGACTGACCTGGCAGGGGAGTCATTTTGTGACTTCGAGAGACATTACTATTTACACGGACAGTGCGGCGTCAATCAGTTGATACAACGAAAACAATTGAAAATTGTCGTGCTCGGTGTCCGTGGTCATCTACCGCTCTAGATGCTACATCTAGAGCTTGGAGTTCAAATCTCGGCGCGATCAAAAAACTGCCTGTGGTTGCTAATAGAACTCCCACTTGCCAGTACTCCGAGCTTGTCAGTATAAAGACGGCGCGGATAGGAGGTACATGCTAGCGCCTGACTTCCGAAAAGTAGGTATGCTATCAAAATGTTAACAAGGCATAGAAATTCGAGAGATATTGATGCTCCCAAGCCCCTGGGTCAAGGCAATTAACAACATTAAGAGCTGTCACTCAGTTCTCAAGGAGATAGGTGGCTTTTTCAATATTACTCTTTGTTGGATACCGAGCCAGGCTGAATTGTTAAGAATAATTCTCCCCTTGGAGGGGGCCCAAAAATGCGTGCTCGCCGGTTTCAACCGCTGATACGCATCGCACCGGTCACGTCTCTCCCACTGGTGCGATGCGCGAAGCAGAGGCGTCTGATGAGACCTTAAGGATATGAGCGTAGTACAGCTCAATCGCTATATCGCCAGTACAGGCTGGTTTTGAAATTTAGGTTAATGAGGTTATTTCTTGGTGGTATTACAACGGACCCAATAGTGGTCTATGTATTCTGTGAGATATCACGGCAGCCCCTTTATCTGACATAATCTAGAGGGCCGCTGCACCAGCACAACACACTTAGACCAAAAAACGTAGGTCCGTTGTGATACCCTAAGACTGCAAAAAGAGATTCCAACCTGCCTACAAAGTTAAAACCATTTTGAGCCTGTCTCGAAACGGAGGAGTTGACCCACCTCCACCTCTGATAATTCGCCCATATTATCGAAAAAGTATTGTATTGTAGTCCGGATGGCGCAATGGTTAGCACGTTCGCCTTCTACGCACTGGGCCCCGGTTCGATTCCTACTGAATGCGGTAGTTTTCGATAAAAAAGGGGATTTGTCGGACTATGAGCCCACTCAGCTGTTAAATGAGTACCCATTTATGGGGTAAATAACTCGGTTGAGCGTGTTACTGATCGGCTGATCACACACCTTTCTACAAGACCGTCACGATCTAGAAAATGAGATGATGCTAACTCATCTCGAGGCCATGGTTCAAATTGGACTGTTGCGCCATAGTTATTTATTTTATTTATTTATCGAAAAAGTAGTCACCGAGAGTTGACCTTCTCCTACAATATTTGCCAGCGCCTGACTTCCGCAAAGACAATCCTCGTGTCCACAACTCCTACCGGAATCATTATGCGGAAGCTGAAATCTCTTGGTGTGATCATGATCACCAAGAAGACAGTGCGCAGTGACTACCACCACAGTGATCTGTTGTTTCGACATCGGCAGTAAGCTGATATCTAATCTTGGCCAAATCTGCTTGGCTATACGACAAGTAAGACCAGACCATCTTAATTTGGATGTTAAAAACGGCCAACTTTATGCTTGCCTTAGTGTGATCCAAGATGGTTCGTTCTTTTCCTTTGGACATTTCCCGTGGTCAAATTTCAACAATATTTGGTACATAGCTTCCTTGAGCCATTCTGAGCTTTCTGAGTTCTGCTGTAGGCGTGTCTCATGAAAAATTAACCTTTTTGTGTATGTGATGAAATGAATGCCCAATCTAGCAAGTATGGGTGTTTTCGGAAACTGGATGATGGTGCCATTTCACTGGAGTACTGTTAAAGGCAGCATGAGTCCTTTGTTCAAGACAACTGGACTTTCTTGGACATGTAGTGAAATAGAAACCAGACCTGGGAATTAAGTTCTATAGATGTCTATAGAAGTTAATTTCCATTTTTCACTCATAAGCGCATGTTTGTAATTTTTTTAAGAATTAAAGTGGAGTGTAGCATTGCTAAAGCTCCTGAAGAGTACCGTTTATGCAATGACGAAACCAGCTCAAGCACTTTTGTGTTTTGGCTTTATGCTGACAATTTTTAGATGGGGATTATTGCTAAATGGTCTTGTTGACTGTTCGGCAATGGTACACTCCACTTTTATTCCTAGCGAATTTATTTTATTGTATTTTCGGAGAAAATTAAGATCATAATGAACATAGAGGACATAGTGGATACGAAAGGCATGATGAAGATAAAGGAGTGCCAACTCGTAGTCATTTCGAAAACACATTTGCTCCAAGATACGCATCCCATGATATTCCCCTTTGGGAAGAAATTTTTCCATCTAAATGGGTATGTCATTTGAAAAAAAAGGGTCGTGTCCCTGCACTGATGAACATCGCTACTTTTTGTGTCTATGCAAAAATGGAGGCGTGCCTCGGCGCTAGGCCCCATACTGCAATCGATATCCTGACTTTATTGCGTGAGGAATCCTAAAGGTCAGTTAATTAGTATGGTAACGACATTAACCGGTGATTTAACACCATTACATTTTTATAGGGCTACGTGTTATATTATGGATATAGGTAACTCGAGGCACTGGTGAAATTGAGCAGCTGTATCATCGAGCAACTCAGCGCAGACGCGATTCCCATTTGGCTGATACTTGCTGCGTTTTATTCAACAGTCCAGTTGAAAGCAGAATAACTTTTGCACACATTACACTAACAACATTTTCCGCGATAACTCTTGATAACTCTCGATGAGCAGCTGGTGCAGAATTTTTGTTCTGAAAGCGAATTCGTAAGGTTGAAATATTCCACTTCCCTGCGGGTAATTCAGTTCTTTTTTTCAGTTTGGGAACTATACGGAACTCATTTCCTCACAATAAAATGCTGATTTTGTGTAATTATAGGCAATAGTAAACATACAAAATGATTTTGCTGCCTAAAGGAAATTTGTCAAATTGTATCTGTATTAAGGATTTAAGTTTTCTCTTCAAATTTGAGTTGACGTTCGACTGCTAACTAAACCAAGACACACTCCATTTTTCGCTTCACTACTCTGATATGTTCTATATCGTTTTTTTTGGAACCAGCTTTTTAAAGCAAGGTTGCGTCCAATCTTAAAAATAAAGTATGTATGTATTTTCCTTTCATTTCGAATCGAAACATGTGGTACGAAGTGTAACAAAGCACCTTATTTCTGAATCCGTTTTATGGGAGGGTGGTAATTTGAATGCGAATGATCGTTAGCACACTCGTTCCGCCTTGACTCCAATGTACCCATTTACAACTGAGTCGGCTGGAGGCTGGCGAGAAAAGCAACTGTTTAAATATCTTCGTGGAAGGAAACGAACCTGGGACCTCTCGATTGGTAAATCGACGCTCTACCCATCGAGCTACCGTGGCCGTGCATCCATTATTGATTCAAAATGGAAATGTACGACGATATCCTTATGGGCTTTTTACACGTTAGACCAACGAGCCCTTAGATGATGCATTAGACCACCTATCAGACCAGCTATTCGAACACATATCAGATCAGCTTAATATGTGGTCTAATGGTCTAATGCGAGTTCTAATCGCTGGTCTGATAGGTGGTCTAATCCGTGGTGTTCTTTTAAAGACAGGCTTTTCCCCATATAACACATTCCACTTGAATTTTAAACTACAAATATAGAAACCCTACACTCCTTAGGGCATAAAGCTGTTTGTTTGTTACTCCATTCCCGAAATTTACTGATCCTATGAAAGCTACTACCATAGATGTACACAAAATTTAGATATTTACTCGTATTTCCCCCACTACGTACATACCCGACTATCCGGGAAAATTCATCTTGCATTTCGCATAAATTCTAATGTTTGGAAGGTCGAGGCTGGTGATTTAGTGTCCTTTTCCGCACCAGGAGCTATAATAGTCTAACAAAATATCCATTTATATGCGATAGTAAATGTATGCATGCACGGGTTTATGTGAATCGTTCTCTATCCTTTATGAAGAGAAATAATGCAAAATGTGTTCGTTCCCAGTAGCAATATTTTCAGTCGGTCTTTGTTGCTTCGGTTCATTTCAAACAATTTTAAGATTTCACCAACATATTGTACATTTTTTATTGGCTCGTCCGTATCATTACCATATGTTATAGAGAAGTAAAGTATGTACCTACTTAAAATAACATGAAAGAAAGAAAAAAAATCGCACATCATTCCTACCACTTCCTGCATGTCATTGGAACATATTCTAAATTTATTGTATCTTTCTTTTACCCTTTCAAGAGTACGATCGGCCGTCTTGTTCTGTTTTTCATTTCAATCCTGAAAATCATTCAATAGACTGTAGCCAATATTTCTTGGTCCTTTCAGCACAGCATGCCATTTTGTAACAATGCCAATGGCACATACTTCCACTGTTACTCTTTGTTCGTTCCTCCGGCTGAGTCCTTTTTTACATTTCATTCGTTACGGAAAGTCCTCGCCCAAATATGAAAATTGATTAGATCGGATTTCCAAGTGGCATGGGTGCGAAACGTATTTCCAAGGCCGGTTCAGTTAAGGGTAAAACTGTTCTAGAATTAAAATCCAGTTTGTTTTTTTTGCTGCAAAGAATTAAGAATGACATATTGCCTTGAGTGGTCCTGACATGATGGAGAGCCATGACGTAGCAAAGTGAGTTTTGAGTTAATCATCAGGACTTCAACGGCTATTTGCCCAGCTTTTAGGAATCGATTAAAAATTAATAATGTGGGTTAATCGATGGACCTTGGTTTTAGAAAAAAAAAATTTCTGGGATGAAATTGACAATTTTGAAACAAATAAGGGTGAGCCATAGCTGTTTCGTTGCCACCATGCTGTTAATAAAAATATTTGTATTCAAATATGTTGAAAAATCCAGGGTACTTGTGCCCTTTCAGATCAATCAATAATAAGTAATTTTGAAATGGGAAGTTCTTCTATAGATATACAGCATAATATACACAGCAACACAATTAAAGGGCCACTTTAAGAAAAGAGTGAGGCAGCCAAGATCATCATCATCGTGGCACAACAGCCTGACGTTGGGCCCTGGCCGCCTGGATCATCGTCTTCCGATAATTTCGGTCAAGTAACCGCGTCCTCCAATTTTGGACGCCCAGGAAATGTTCGGCGTCCTCATCTACTGAGTCTTTCCAACGAGCTCTCGGTCTTCCCCGCAGCCGCGTCGTCCATTGAATATTTTCTTAGGCATTCAGTCATCGTCCATCCGTTGTATATGTCCTGCTCCGCTTGATACATAATTCTCGGAACTTACAGCTCATCGTGTACAGCTCACGGTTGTACCGGGTGCGGCACTTAACCATTATTTCCTTGACCGTTAAAAGCTGATCGGTTGTAGATTGACCAGGTCTGAAACCGCCTTGATATTCGCCAATGATTCGTTCAGCGTACGGTTTTATTCTACTTTCCAGACTGTTCGTCAGCATTTTGTAGGATGTACAGACTAGTGAGATGGCTCTGAAATTCTCACACCGCAATTTATCTCCCTTTTTGCGAAATAGACAGATAATGCACCTGGCGCTTTATTTGGTTTGGGTGACTGCAGGACGGGATCAGCTTCTTCTACTGTCGGCGGTTGTTTATTGGGACCATAATCGACCATATCGTCAACGATTGGGGCTTTTTGTATGGGGACGTGGGATGCGGGATTAGGAAGCTCTTCGAAATAGGAGCCCATCGGTTGTTGAAGCTATCGGTGTCGCCGATATTTCCATCCTTGTCCTTACAGAGGGTAGTCCTGGGTTGATAGCCATTCTTAATCGTGTCTACTAGTCTAGGATTATCATTAGTGTTCAACAACTGCTCGTCAAAGAATTTTCGTTTCTTAGGCGGCTATTACACTATAAAAGTTATTTTACAAATATCTTTAAAGTACGATATTTTAAAAGAACTTTTATGAATGATATTAGCCGCCTAAGGGGGAAGAAGTGCAAGCTTGTAAGAAAGGTACTTGAAACAAGCAACGTTCATGTCGCAAATCTTTTCTCAGGCGGCTATTACACTATAAAAGTCCTTCGAAAATGTCTTTCATAAATGATATTTGTAAAAGAACTTTTATAGTGTAATAGCCGCCTTACGTCTAATTATTCTATCCGATATTTGCCGTAGCTCGTCATACATATATTTCTCTCTAAGCTCTAGTTGGACGTTGGATACAGTGTCTGTAAGCATCGTTCTTTGCGTCAAGTGATTTTTGGCATTCTTCGCCGAACCAGTCTTTTCGTGTTCGCCGACCTTTATGTCCCACGGCCTCTCTGCGGCCTCCTTGATATAACTTTTTAGTTCTTCCAAAAACACATGTACACCTTTGTTGCCGATTTTATGTAGCTTTGGTGTCAGCTCAAGGGCGGCTGTATATGCCTGCGCCGTAGCATCGTTCAAAAGTTTGTTAACCGCAAAGATTTTGGGATGGCTGATTCTTGATTGGTGCACTGAAGAGTTCCTACACCGATAGGTTGTCTTTACCAAGTGATGGTCGGAATCGCCATTTGGTTCTAGGCATGATCGGACATCCATCACGTATCAAGCCCATCTCTTGCATATGAGGATGTGGTCAATCTATGTGGTTGACGGTGCGTGTATCCGGATACCTGTAAATATCCGGATTCTTTATATATTGAACTTAGGACAAGGTTCCTAATGCATGCGAAGTCGATTAGTTGTTGACCCTTCTCGTTGCATTTCTCGTGAAAGCTCTTCTCCAGTGGTTCCACGATGCCAACTCTCGTTCCCATTGAAATCTGCCAGCGGTATTTTGACGTTGTTTGTTGGAAGTGAGTGGACTAACCAGGCGGTCGTAAAACTGGTCTTTCACTTCTTCTTGCTTCACTTCAGTGGAGGCGTGCACGATGATGAGACAGAGATTAAAAAAGAGTCTTAATGTGAATCACACGCAACCTTTCATTAAGGGGTTTAAAGTCAATAACATGCGGTTTGAGGTGATTGTTCACGATGAACGCAACTCCAAACTCATGGTGTCCAGGTGGTTTACCGCTTTTGAAAATTGTGTGCGATTTCTTGTCGTTGATCCCGCTGCCAAGTCAATTTGTTTTCCGGACGGCAGTGATGCTCAGTTTGTATTTCTCGTCCTGTTGTAGGAGGGCTTTCTCGACCCCCGGTTTGTTCAGGGAAAGTACATTCCAGGTTCCGAAAGAATAATCCGTTAAACTTATGCGTGGTTGTTGTTGTTGATCCGTCCAATCGGAGGCTTTTTACCCAGATTTCTTGACATGGAGTAGTTTTGACAAGGATATATTGTCGGCCCATCCCTTAATCCTTTTCAGGGATGGCCTCGGTGGTAGCTGCTTCAGGTGGGTCATAACGTACCAGAGTTCACGCAACTATGTCGTATTATCATTCCCTCTTCCTTTCACAACCATGGCTTGGGTCAGGCTTTGGTGGAGTTATTGTATCTTACATTAGGCGTGTTTTTTTGTACTGCGGTGCAGGTTAATTGGGGGCTATCCGGGTTAACTTACACACATTACACAAACAACATACCCTAGTTGTTTGTGTAATGTGTGTAAGTTAACCCGGATAGCCCCCAATTAACCTCCACCGCAGTACAAAAATACACGCCTATAATACGAATATACTCGTATATCTGTGAAAGAAAAGGATCTTCTGTTGATCTGTTTGGGGGAAGATATTGTACATTCAGCATTTATATTATAAGAGGTAGGATATTTTTCATGTTTTGAAGAGCGACCATCAAACATTTGCTAGGAAAGTATTCTTTCTAATGATTTTAATGCCTGCAAAAGATGGTTAGATCTTCTCAAAAAATGGTATGGTCTGCATATTATTTAAGACGGACCATACCATTTTTTTAAATGATCGTGCTATCCCTTATAGAAGTTTTTTCAATGTCGTTAAGTTCAGTAACTACATATCATATATTATGGAACTTTGATGATCTGGAAATTTTTTGGAAAAAAAAATTAATTTTTGCACAGGATACTCCGCTTTACAGAACCCGGAGAAGTATATCGAGCGTGCTGGAGATAAAGGTTGACGAACACAACATTGAAAGAGTAGACAACTTCATTTTCCTTCGCGTGAGCATCGCGGGGAAATAACGATGATACTCTTGAGACTAAACGACGCATCCAGCCGGCAAACAGCTGCCTCTACACAGTTCTGCCCCTGCTGTAGACTAGCTGCATCCACAGAAAAGCAACTCTCCAAGCCTAAAATCCGTCCGGCATTATGGCATGGTTGTGAGACTTGAACCCTCAGTCAGGTATCTGAAAAAATTATCAACGCCTTCGAAAAAAGGGTCCTTCAGTGAATTATTGAACTACGCGCGATGGAGACCAATGGCGAAAAAAAGTACAACTACGAGCTGTGCGAGTTATTTGACGAACCAAAGGCCTCCATATTTGTGAAAATACGGAAACTGCAGTGGGCAGGTCATGTGAAAATGAAGCCGGAATATAGAGGGCTACGCCCGCAATCCGAGGGTTTTGTAGCAAGCGCTTGTTTTGGAATATAGTTATCGGCTCCTTGCTCTTCTTGATACCACTCAGATGGATAAAAAAAAAAAACATAATTAAAATGTCTTACCCACTTACATTTTACATGCCAATTCATATTACGTGATTGTAACGAAACGTGTTTAAGGCATGCAAGGGTGTGCTAACTGTAACTATAGAAATAAACTATTCTTGACCTATTCTGAGAAGATATACAGATTCCATGATTTTCTATTTTATATGCTACTCGGAACCCACCTACCTGTAAGTTTTCTTAATTCTAAGTATAACAGTCTCGAAATGCTGGGGGGGGGGGGACAAATTACGAACCAATATTTTCTCCTCCCGCACTGTACCCCTTTCTCCAAATTCCAAGAAAATGCGAAAAAATGCAATGTGCTCAACATTACCTTTCTCACGACACCTCACTTGCCTATACCAGTCGATAAAAAAAATTGACATTAATTTTGCCTCAATGTGGATCCTCCCCCACCCCCCCCCCCCCTCTTGCACCCGGTAAAGTTGGCCAATTACGACGCAGCGCCCCCAACCAATCTTTACCCTTTCAAAAATGATCAATTCAATAACTGCAATTCGCACTACGAAAAACAACATGAAAGTAGTACTCACACCTATGAGTCCGGTAGGTGTATTTTTTGTGTGGATAGTGTCAAAATGCCTAACTTTAAATGAATGTGCTATTATTAAATATTATATGATTATAATGAAACTTAGAAATATTATTGCCTATGATGTTGGTTATCATTGGCTATCAATATTTTTAACCTGGGGTATGCTTAAGGTGCAGGGGTGTGCTAACTGGAACTATAGGAATGTACTATTATTAACCTTTTTTGATGAGATATCAAAATTCTACGATTTCCGGTTTTCTATGCTAGTAAAATGATGCTTTTCTGCAAATTTTCATATTTCTAAGTATAACGGTTTCGAACGGGGGGGGGGGGGGGGGGGGGGGACAAACTCGGATCACATATTTCCCCCTTTACCTCTTTTCCCCTTTTTTTTTCAAATTTGATGAAAATGCCAAAAATGGAATGTACTCGGTGTTACCTTTCTCATGATACCCCACTTGCCTATATCAGATGAAAAAAAAATTGACCTTCATTTCCCCTCTATGGGGACCTCCCCTTAAAGTCAGCCTATTACACCTCCGGCGAATTATAATAATTCTACATATTCCCACAAAATTTCATATATGTAGCTTCAGCCGTTCCTGAGATATTTCATGGACAGACGGACAGACATTTGACCGATTTCATAAGGGTTTTGTTTTTAACACAAAACCCTAAAAAAGACACCTGTCGCAGTGAAGCCAGAGGAACTGATTTTTGATATGGGATAATTCGGGATAATTTATGAGTTAATGCAAAATTAAGATATGGATGGGATACTTAACTGCAATAGTTAGTACACCAGGTGCAGCTGCAGAATTATGTATTTCGATATGCGGGCGATATTTTCAGATGTTAAAACTTTTTAAATGTTCGACTGATTTTACTATATGAATTTATCTGTTGTTTCATTTTAAACTTCATTAACTAAATCCTGGGGTCATGAAACGTAAAAAAAACCCACTCCGGGGTCGAAACTCGGTATCAAGGGAGGGTCGAATAACAGATTTTTTCTTCAAAAATCAGTTAAAAATGGACGAACACCGAATTCCCAAAATGGCCTTTGTTCACACCGGCAAAGGTGTGAGAGCGCGCGGAAGATCTTATGCTTAGTTTACACATGAACACTGAGTCGCGCACCATATATTGAAATATTGCATTGAAAACACCAACAACAAGAAGATACCTTCTCTGATCTTACATGGCGAACATGAATTCATGAGCATTCGTGACCATTTGAGTCGTTCCCACAAGAGAACTATTTCTAGACAGGATACACATACATAATTTATTATAACATGAGCCAATCAAACACCGTAACTCTAACTACTTCGGAAATTTTTTGCGATAAAGGGGAATAAAATTGTTTGAAAAACTTTTTTTTTTCAGCACTGTACATTCCGGATGGGACAGCCTGCATATCAATCAATAGGAATTTAGGTATGTTGTTTTACGGATATGTGCGAGTATTCCTTCAATGTAGCTTTTCAGTACACAATTTCTCTATAAAGATTGAGATGTTGTAATAAATGTCAAATTTTCATATATGTAAAGCTCTGACTCGACTTACGAGAATTTCGAGTTTCGAGAAATCTGCCGGAACTAATTACTCTCGTATGTCGGAGGTCCACTGTATATTCGTAAAAATGTCAATTTCATTCGAAAATGTAGGAATTTCTTTCATAAATAAATATGATCTTAAAGAAAAAATGTATAACACTCCGGGGATCTAGGAAACATCTAGCAATTGATTGTCGAAGTCGAATCCATATAGGAGATGATATAAATCAGGCAAAGATGTATAGCATTTTCAGGTCAAGTACGTAAACTTCCGAGACAAATAAATAAACTTCCTGATGAAATAGACAAGTTTCCGGATGAAATACACAAACTTCCGTTTCAAACAATGGACTTTCCGGATCAAATAGATAGATTTCGGGATGGAATAAATAAATTTATAGATCAGTTAAATATTTTTATTCATTTTACACGGAAAGGTTTATTTGTTCCGGACATTTATATGCTTAATTCGGATTTTTTTTTATTTGAAAATTGGAGTGTGAAGTCATCTCAATTTGAACCCCACTATTTTGACAAAGACGCGATCCATTATGCATCTTCCAGTCAACTAGGAATGATATCAGCGCTCTTCTTAGGAGGCGATAATGGCTTTGGAAGTTCACTAGTCACTAAGTTCTTTTGACCTTGCCATGATACACCCTTTTTGTCAATAATTTTTTTTTATTTTATCAGTCCGTATGCTACCGGATACGCCTTTCTCGTGTTATATACTCGTATGCTTAGGCATCTAGGTCAAACCTATTGTTTGCCTAATCGCTTTAGAATGATTTAAAACAATAGTATAATAGTCTGTGTTGCAATATGCATAAATGCAGAACGGATCAACCATTCTGCATTTACCGCTTTGAAATTAGCAGTAAAACTTGTTCCGATTCAACTGTTCCTATGAGAGGTTTATGAAATAGTGGATCGATTTCACCCAAATGGAATGTGGTTTGGCGGTAACTATATGATCGATTAATGTGAAATTTGGTAAAAATATCTTGAGAAATAATTTTTTTCTGACAAAAATTTACTTTTGGACCGGTCGTTCCTATGACAGCTAATGGTCCAATTTCAATCAATTTGGGAGATGTCGTTTGGCAATAGATACCATTGAAAAACATGAATATTGGTTATTGCTTTGCACTAAATTTCAAATCGATAGCTTTAAAGCTGAGAGATTAATTTGCATAGAAACAGCCGGAAAGACAGACAGACAGACAAAGCTTGATCGACTCATCTCGTCATACTGACTAAGAATATACTATATGTACATAGCTCATATGGTCGGATGCTTCTTTCTGAGTGTTGTAAACTTCATGTCAAAGCTAGTACACTCTATTACATTCGTGAAGGGTATAAAAAGATCCCCATTACAGTACATAGCAGACAGTCAGTCTAAAAGCGACCGTAGACGTTCCGGAAATCCTTTCAGGTAATCAGATAATCCTAATACGGAAATAGGTTAGGCTAAAGAGGCAGCTGTGCAAAAACACAGCACAGCACCCCACTACTGGGTTGTGATGTCCCATGGCAACGGCATGTGAGCCTAGTCCGCAAACCACCCGGATCTATCAATAAAGCAATGCAGATGATCAGCATTTACGTCCTTCAGGTAATCGAAATCAATAAAGTGCCAGAGCAGTGCAGCTGCACAGGAAGTGATGTATTATCTTTTCCTATTTCTCGTCTCCACAGCTTTTGTAAAAATCATTGTATGGAAGCAATGCCCTGTGATGTTCGGAATCCGGTACAAAATGATGTCAAGAAGTTGCCGAGCTCCTTAAGAGCGGTGCGACGCTCCACTACGGTTTCTGAAGTAGAACGTTTTGCGTCCAGGGACTTAATCGCCACCTGACTACCTGTATATATTCGAGGGCTGTCTTTTAAGTTTTGCATACAGGAACATCGAGATTGCCACGAATCAAATGTAATTAACTAAATATTAACCTGCATTCATTGTTAACCTAAATCCAAAGTGATAGTGCGATATGTATAGTGTTACAACTACAGCCGATTGTCGTCGAGTTATCCGAATAATGGAATTGAACCGAGGCCATTTTCTCGCAATAATTTTTTACAACTTTCGATGACAATTATCTCAAAAAGAATGCCACGCCGAGTTGGTTTCACGGAAAGGTTTATTTGTTCCGGACATTTATATGCTTGATTCGGATTTTTTTTATTTGAAAATTGGAGTGTGAAGTCATCTCAATTTGAACCCCACTATTTTGACAAAGACGCGATCCACTATGCATCTTCCAGTCAACTAGGAATGATATCAGCGCTCTTCTTAGGAGGCGATAATGGCTTTGGAAGTTTACTAGTCACTAAGTTCTTTTGACCTTGCTATGATACACCCTTTTTATACCCTTCACGGATGTGATAGGGTATATTAACTTTGTCATGCAACGCACAGAAGGAAGCATCTCCGACCATATAAAATATATATATTCTTGGTCAGTATGATGAGACGAGTCGATTAAGCTTTGTCCGTCTGTCTGTCTGTTTCTATGCAAACTAGTCCCTCAGTTTTGAAGCTATCAAGCTGAAATTTTGTACAAAGCCTTGTTTCTATTGCACGCTGTATATATGTCGGAACCAATGGAATCGGACCACTACATCATATAGCTGCCATAGGAACGACCGGTCCAAAAATTCGTCTTTGTGAGAAAAACTTTTTTATGCAGTAGTATGCAGAATTCAAACGTGGACGAGTGAGTCTTAACGATGATCCAAGGGCATGTGCACCAAAAACGCCAGTCGCCCAAGAAAACGCCGATGTTTTGAAACGGAAGATCGACATGTTACATGTCGCGAGATTGAGGCATCATTGGGGATTTCAAAGACCCCAATTCAACAAATTTTGCATGAAGAATTGTGTGTAAACAAATTGTTCCCCGTTGGATACCGCATCTATTGACCGAAGAATAGAAAGCAGCTCGGGTCAGTTGGTGTCAAAAAACTCTAGACCGCTTCAACACGGGAACGTGTACACTGTACAGCATCGTCAGTGGTGATGAATCGTGGATTTACTTTTATGAAACCGAAAATAAAAGCCAGTCGTCTGTTTGGGTGTTCCAAAATGAAGAAAACCCGACAAAAGTCATCCGTTCTCGATGTGTCTCCAAAAAGATGGTCGCGACATTTGTCTCAAAAGCAGGTCATGTGGCAGCAACTCCTCTGTAAGATCAAATAGTAGTTACTGCCGATGAGCGTCGAAAAACCAACCCCGAACGACGAATCATCCGCACCCAAGACAATGCAAGTTCGCACACAGCTCGCAAGGCAATTGAATTTTTAAAGCAACAAAACGTCGAATTGTTAGACCATCCTCCGTACAGTCCCGACCTAAGCCCCAACGATTTCTTTGCATTTCCGGAAATTAAGAACAAACTGCGTGGTCGAAGTTTCCAGTCGCCAGAAGAAGCAGTGGACGCCCTCAAAAACGCAATTTTGACTGTACCAACAAACGAGTGGAATAACTGCTTCCAGAGTTGGTTCGAACGCAAATACTTCGACAAACAATAAGTCTTTAAAAACTATTGTTTAACTATGTTTTAATTCAGCCCTTTATGTAAAACTTAAAGACAACCCTCGTAGTAATATTAATATTCCTTGCAGATACATACTACGACGCAGTTAAGCCAGAAATTCCGCAATCGCTGTGACCTCCGCCTGGAGAACTCTACAACTCTGTTTCCCTAAGACGGATGGCCGTAATCAGCCAGCCAGTACATCAAAAGCAGCGGTCGATGTGGTCTTCAGAGCACGAGTGATAGCAATACAAGACAATCTTTGAACTTTATCCACTAGATTCCTCTATGATGCTTTATTGAGAGCCGTCCAGCGTCCACCAAACAACTACCTTCTATATTAATATGGGTCGTATGACTGATACGTACAACCAGAAAACCGACTTCGGTCGCAGGCCCCATTTCAGGCCAATAGCCTGCCTGCAGGAGTTCAAAGCAACACTTGCCTTAGTGACGCACTCCTGAATATCGCCTTTCAAGATAGCTTCTTATCGAATATTAATCCCAGAAATTTGGCTTTTTTGCTAAAGACCAATCTCGTCCCCTCCAGAGATTGACCCCAACATTAACTTGCCTAGCCCACTGAGATAGAATATTTAGGGGATTTTGCATAATTTCACTAAGGACCCGGGAAACTTCCCATAGATATCAAAGGTTGTAACGGACGGTTTGGTGGGCATCCTGAGATGCCCGTGGGGACGGAGCCTAAGGTAGCTTAATTGACCGTGAAGGTCGGGCCAAGAAAAAGGCCCCTCAACGAGCTAAGCAGTGGCCTATGCTTGCTGTAGCTCAGTTCGGGAGATGTGGGCGGGGTTTTCGCCGCTCGTTGCCCCTGTCCTTTACGTAAAATTCATAGGCCTGGGGAAGACAACACAAACAGGGGAGGTAAAAATGGGGAATGAAAAAAAAATAGTCGATAAGGATGGAATGGTTGGCGGACGGATCAAACGCCCACGCGGTCGCATCTGGGTCCGGGTGTAATGGGACCCTCGGTCTCTGGTTTCGTACCACCAACAGATCACTACTCATCAGGTGCTGCTTCGATCTGCCGGTGGGAGCAGCACTACCAGACCATAATATGGTTCATTACAGGTGGTTCATTACAAGGTGATATCGTCCGCATAAGCAATGACCTCGCAGCCCAGCCCCTTCAAGTCCAGTAGCAATCTGTTAACCACCAAGTTCCAAAGAAGGGGGGACAGGACATCTACTTGAATGGTTCCCCTACACACCTGTCTGCGTATTCTTAATGATCCCAAACTGGTACAAATAAATCTAGATGTAAGCATTAGACTAATAAGCTCACAGAATTCATTTCAAATAGCCGCCGGTTTGAGGTTGTTAAAGGCACTCTCAATATCCAAGAAGGCAGCCAGCGTATACTCCTTGCAACTCAGAGACCTTTCAATATACGTAGTCGCACCATAAGTTCTGTCCCTAAGTTCTGTGAATACGCAAGTGTTATGGGACTGACGCTCGCGAGCGGCTTTGTTTACAAAACAGAGTGGACCCTGCATTGCAAAATACGAGTATTTCCTAGTTTGGGTTGTTTCGTCGCGGAGTTAACATAAACTGGAGCGTGAATGAAAATCGTATCGCAGTGACCACGCTGCACAAGAGCAATAAATCGCCAGTAGCGATTTTCAATCTGCAAAGACCTTTACAAATTTTTCAAAAGTTTGTTTACCGGTTGATGAAACGGTTCGACGAGACTTTCTCAATCAATGACATACATAGCTAGAAGCAGCTGCCCGCGCACCACGAGGACGCCAGCAGCTGTAAAAGCCGTAGCTGCGTGAATTCGTCGAAACCCTCTTCGAAAACAGAAAATCATTGCCCGGGAGATGAAAATCTCAAAAAGGACGATGTTCCGCATTATCAGACAGGATCTGAAACTTGGGATTTACAGAAGAACCGCAGCACAGCTGCGGACACCAGCTTTGAAAATGATACGAGCCTCAAGTGCGAAGGCGTTATTTCAGCGGTACGCGGACGGGGGACACTGGCGAATCTTCTTCAGTGATGAAAAAAATTTTACGGTAGAAGAAAAAATCAGCCGGTTAAATGACAGAGCTTACGCTCACAGTTCTCGGGAAGCTGCCGAACAAAATTCGAAGGGTTCAAAAAGGCCACCATCCTGCTTCAGTCGTGGTTTGGTGTTGCGTTGCGTACGACGGTGTCACCCAGCTGCATTTTTGTGAACAAGGGGTGAAAACCAAAGCAGCGAACTATCAGAGCGATATTTTGGTAAAGGTAGTGAAATCATTGAACGGCACTCGGTTTAATGGACACAACTGGTCGTTTCAACAAGACTCAGCGCCAACACACAAAGCTCAAATGAACCAGAGGTGGTGTACCGACAATATTTCCGAATTCATAGCCGCTGAGGATTTGCCTTCTGGAAGCCCCGATCTCAATCCGCTGGACTACCGCATATGGAACTACTTAGAGGAGAGGGCCTGCAGCAAACCTCGTAGAAATATCGAGTCGCTGAAGGCTTTAATTTCCCAAGAACTGGTGCGTGCAGCGATTGACGAGTGGCCTGAACGGTTGAAGAAGTGTGTAAAAGCCAAGGGTGGTTATTTCGAGTAACATGTAGTTTTTTTTTGTTCTTTTGTGAATGGAGAAAAAGTGGCAATAAAAGATTTTGTTTACTTGAACGTTTTAGTTTAACTGAACCCATGGTATCACTACGTAGGTTACCTATGAGTGCAGAGCAGTGTCCACCGATCTACCCTTCCAATAGGCATGCTTACAAAGGGAGAGAAGTCACGATCTGACGCTCAGCATCTTCAGCAGAGTCAACGATAAACTTATAGGACAGAGATTTTTCGGACGGGAATGTGAACTTCTGCCCGTCTTGGGGATAAAAACCACATACGGAATACATACGGAATTAAAATGTTCCAATCAAATGCCAATCGGATAATGTTTTTACGAAACAAGTACAAATGGGTTTTATGACAGTATTATCCGGATTTGTACAATACTAATAATCATAAAAATTAGTCATCAAGTTACATGGAGTTGTTCATTGGCTATAGAACATGTTAACTCTTTTTTGTACAGCGTTAGAACTCCGTTTGATTGTTATCACTTTATTTTATTGTACTTCACATAACGTACATGCACATACTTACATACATTGAACGCCGTTCCATCGTCTGTAGCGTTTGTCACTATGATTATAAAACCAAACCAATACAAATAACTATTAAAAAAAATCAGGTTAATTCAATGAAACGTTTCATCTGGGCTCTATTTTATATACTTAACGAATTGTGTGGCTATCGATGGAAATACAAACATAATGTGGAAAATAGCAACACGACGTCATCAGAATATTGTGCTCGAATGTAGTATACTTCAAATAATTATTTCAACACCCCTAATGAAATTGATTAATGGGCGCCAACGTTTATTTGCCTCTGATTTGAGCAGACGTACATAGAATAGATTTCATCTTCCGCATTGGCCGCCTCTATATTACCACTTAGTCCACTCCACACCAGCTAACTGATAAGAGCGCGTATTCCCTTGTCAAATGTCGGTGTAAATCAACTTGATTGGAGGACTTTTCTGAATGGGGTCACGCTGGAGAATTGATGACTATGTTTGGCAAAACTAGTGGGAATTGTTTAAATTCAGCTAGAGATAAGTTGACGTCGAAACTGAAGAGAATGGTGCTTATTGGTTTATTTTCGGTTGACATTCGAACGTTTGAGAAAAGAAGAACTAGGGTCTTAATATAACCAGTGGTTTTCAGGACGGTTTCTAACTATGTATATGAAATCGCCTTAAAACATTTATGAACCGCTTGTTATAAATAAGACCCCAAGGGCGTTGGTAAGATGTTTTACCTCCTTTTTTGGTCTTAAAGTTTTTATCCTTTTTTTTTAGAAAAACTATGCCAACATGTATTCACTGCACAAGTTCAAATCTTTCACATGATTGATATATCACTGCAATAGGGTATTCCGAACATATTGTGCTACAAACGAAGCTCGTTAGATTGAAAGCAGTTTACACAGATATTCAGAGTGCCCCAAATTCACTAATTGGAGATTTTATATTTTAGCATCCGTTGAAATCGAGCAAAAGGACCACACTGCCCCGAATGTCGCGACATCAATTCTATTAGTGAATTTGCCGTGGTGTTCTACGATTCGATGTTAGCCTGCAAATTAGCAACATACAAAATGCAAATACGTACATACGAGTATACGTACATATGTACGTTGATATGTACGTTGAGGTTAACATTCGGGCCATTGAATTTAACATTGGCTAATTTCGTCCTCTTTGTTGCCGAGTACACGAACCAAACTGCTTTTTCATTTCGTCATTATCGGTCCTTTTGAGAGTTCTCTCGTGCCGCAACGTGCAACCTACGGAACTCTAGGTGTACATGCTTCGATGAAGTTTCGTTGTATCTACTGATTCTGTTTCCGAATCGTTGATTCAATAGAGGAATTGAGAATTTTTAGTCTATTGTAACCCAGTTGCTTCCATTTGTTTGATGAGTACTGAGTAGAATTGTTTTCTTTTGACAAGTACGTTAGAGAGTGGTTATCGGAATCCTTTGATATCTTTTTTTTATAGAATCTTTTTTCTTTCGAAAGCTTATATAAACTTACATAGGTAGATTCCGGCAGGAATGTTGATGGATTTTAAAGCATGTGTGATATTTTTCAAATGGGGTAGTATGGAGGAAAAAAGTGGAGTGGAGTGTATAGGAACAATGGTATTATTAACTGTCTGTACTGGGTTACGACCATATGCATTAAAAGTGAGTTTCCTATATGGTTAGTTTAAACTGTGTGTGGATCCACTGAGGAATTTCATCGTTTATCCAATCGGATATTGTATAGTAGGTATATGTATATTTGAACTAACGTTTGTAGGGGAAGTTAGCGTTCATTCAGTAGGATCTTGTCCATTCTCAAAATCAACTAACTAACCCATACTAAAATTTGTCAAATTTTTCAAGTCGCTAGCATCATTGTATCGAAAGTTGTCGCTTATTTGAAGTTTCATTTATAGGGGAAGTAGGGGTTCCTTTGATACGATTTAGCATATTTTCAATATCAGCCAACTAGATCCTACTACAAACATTTGGCTAAAATTTCAAATCGCTGACTTCATTCTATTAAAAGTTATCGCTTATTTTAAGCTTAATTTGTAAGGGAGGTAGGGGTTCCTTGGTTCGGATCTTGCCCATTTTCAATAAACACCAACAAGGTCTTACTGCAAACATTGGACCAAAATTTCAAGTCGCTAGTTTCATTCTGTCGAAAATTATCTTTTTTTTTAAGTTTCATTTGTAGGGGAGGTAGGATTTACTTGGGTCGGATCTTGTTCATTTCCAATCCCAACCAACTAGATCCTACTACAAAAATTTGACCAAAATTTCAAGTCTCTAGTTTTTTTTTTATCGAAGTTATCGTGCGAACGGACAGACAGACATGGCTCAATAGAATTTGGAGGTGATCCTGATCATTTATATACATATATGTACATTGCTATACCTCCGGAGCCTTTTAAGATGTTACATATTTTCGTCGTGACAAAAACAATATACCCTATACTTACAAAGTCTAGTGTATAAAAAACATTAAACGTAAAACACACTACAACAGACAATAATCCCGAAGCAGCTTCCGATTTTAAGTATTACAAATTTTGGTTAGTGCAACGTTGCTATAGTCAGTTTCTTTATACCCTAGACTTATAGTATAAGGTATATTGTTTTTGTCACAATCAGGGTCACCTCCTGATTCGATTAAGCCATGTCTGTCTGTCTGTCCGTTTGCACGATAACTTTCGATAAAATGAAGCTAGAGCCTTGAAATTTTGGTCAAATGTGGGCAGTATGATCCAGTTGGTTGGTATTGAAAATGGGCATAATCAGGCCAAGAGAACGCCTATCTCCCCTACATATGTAAAATAATTAAATTTATTATACCTTAGACTTATAGTATAGGGTATATTGTTTTTGTCACGACGAAAATATGTAACACCTTAAAGGAGGCTCCGGAGATATAGCAATGCATATATATAAATGATCAGGGTCACCTCCTGATTCGATTTAGTGATGTCTGTTTGTCTGTCCGTCTGTCTGTCTGTCCGTTCGCACGATAACTTTTGGATAGAATGAAGCTAGAGCCTTGAAATTTTGGTCAAATGTTTAAAGTAAGATTGAATTAGTTGGTATTAAAGATAGACCAGATCCGACCCAAGGAACCCCTACCTCCCCTACAAATGGAACTTAAAATAAGCGATGACTTACGGTAAAATAAAGCTATCGACTTGAAATTTTAGTTGCATGTTTTTAGTAGGATTCAGCTGGCTGATATTGAATATACGTAAAATCCGACCAATCAAGCCAGTACTTCCCCTACAAATGAAACTTCAAATAAGCGATAACTTTCGATAGAATGAAGCTAGAGATTTGAAATTTCGCATGAATGTTCATAGCATAATCTAACTGGTTGGTGGCTATGATGGGCAAGATCTGACCCAAGGAACTCCTACCTCCCCTACATATGAAACTTCAACTAAGCGATAACTTTCGATAAAAAGAAGCTAATGACTTGAAAAATTCGACAAATATTTGTAGGATGGGTTAGTTAATTGATTTTGAGAATGAGTGCCAACCTCCCCTATAAACTGTTCATTTAGGAAACTCACTTTTAATGCAAATGGTCGTTGCCAATTGGTACTTTTGCTATCACCACTAGGTTTGTACAAGTTTAGGGTATATACGCTTCGGACTGTAGTTGTACATAATTGAACTTATTGTTCAGCAGTGAGGCTCACTTTCTGACCCAACAGGCTGTCTATCTCGATTCGTACTTGATTCAGTTGAATTAACTAACGAAGAAAAAGAACTGTGAGAGAGGTTTCTACCAGATGAGAAAAAATCTGAAAGCTGACGAATGTGAAGAATTAAAGTCACTCAAAATATTATCCTGTTTTTCATCCTGCTGGTCATTGGTTTTACGCCAGAAGTACTCATTTGTATCTACTGGAAATGTTGTGTTTACGAGACAAAATTGTACCCCCAGGGATTCGCAAATTCACCGTGGAAGGTTGTTTTACTATTGGAAGGACAGTTTTGGTGCAGCATTTGGACGGATATGCGGATCGAGCAAAAAATAGAAATGATGATCGATGGAGGAATCATAAGAAGGGTATGACCAATAGCACACTCCTATATCACTGGGAATGCCTTCCCCACTAGATATAGCCCAAGAAATAGAGAACTTCACTAGTGTAGCATCAATGTCTTCTGAACAGCTGGTGTGTACATTAAAAAAATATTTGGCTTCTTTTAACACCAGTTGCTGGATAATGCACCTTTTCTATCCATTCGGTGAATTAATACTCCTTTAATACACCGCACGATAGGTGTTTAAAAAATAGTACCATTACCTGGTGTAAAAGACAATATGGTTAAAAAAATACATAACCAAATGCGAAAATTAGCTATTAGTGGTATAAATATTTACATCATCGGCTAGATGAAAGAGCTCGCTTCGCTCACTATTTTGATCATTTTGGGCATTTCTTCACGGTCACTAACACGGTCGTCTGCGGCAACGGGACCAAATATTTTTTATTCTCAAATTCCCTCTATTTAATTTCTCCATGCTTAGTGGTTTCGAATAGATAGAAGCACTCATCAAGTCTTGCATCTTTGCGCAGCTATCCGTGTGCACAACGGCCACGAAAGTGTGAGAATTCTGTTAGTATAAGCCATGAAGGCGTGATGTTTAACTTGAAAACTCAACTGTGAAGGTCTAAATGGCGTGAAGCACTTACATATATGAACTCACTTGAGAGGGTGAAGAGAGAGTGAGAACTGGAGATATTTGTTCCCTGGCAATTTTACTTCATGTATTCTACAATATATTCTTGCAATGTACAAGTGCGAATTATTTCAGTGAAAATTGGAAATATATTTTTTATTGTGACACTTGGTTTCATTCTTCAAAACAACTTAGCATGCGTCTGTAGCTTAGCTCGATAACGCACCGGGCATTTTTTGCTACTCGAAACACGGTCGTCACATGTGCGGCGGATGTTAGGTTAATTCTGACAGCATTAATAACCGCAGATTTCTATGTATGAGTTTATAGCGGAGTAATTCCGATAATCGCCTCTAGGACCGATGTCGGGCAAGTTCTCATGGATCGTGTTATATTCAAGCATGTTTGCTCTTTGCGGTTTCCTGCACAACTGCATGGGAGACCGATGTTGGATTTTGGTTTACACAAACACTCTGTCATTTTCGGAGTTAGCCCCATGTTCTTCCAAAGAGGCCTCTGCCAGCCCATATGATTGGTGTTGCTCTGCTGATCAGATTCTGAACATGGTTGCTCCAGTTGAGCCTCCAATCGGATGTGATTCACACGCATTTCACTTGCGTGGAGAGCGCCAGAACCGGCCTGCCCGGGTAAACTGGACCCAAGTTCAGTTTACTTCTTCGTGTGAGTGAGACACCTACCTTAGCACACCAATATAGGATTAAATCAAGAGCAGCCTCTATCACCTCGGTAACGGTTGTGCCAAATTTATCCCAGATTATAATAATTATGTCGTCAGCAGAACCGATTGTGCACGTGCACATAGTCAAAAGAAGACTTTGAGGAGAACCCTTTTGAGCGCTAACGAGTATTGAGGTGGGGAACACCTCACACCAGTGTTGAGCAGATTTCACAACTGCGCAGCATGGCATCAATCCACGCGATGACTGAAAGTACAATATATCCCTGGGCTCAAGGGCTCTGGATTTGCTGTTATACTCGTAATTAGTGTTATCAAGTAAAGCACACAAAGCAATTTCCTTGTGAATTAGTAAGGCAACCACTGTAGAGTTACGTTTCGTATATTCGAACGGAGTTCTGTGCAAATGCAAAGGAAACGTATATTCCATTGTTTGTGTTATGTGCACATCCAAAAGTATTTCGTTCGTTTTCTAGAATAACGATGTTAGGCTAATTGGTCTGTAGGATTTCGGTAGTTTTTCCTAAAAGTGGTTAAGAGCATTACGTTTCAGGCGCGTGAAAACAGCCGTATGAATTAACTTCCAGGTTTTTGTCAACAAAATGAAAACTTTAAATTTAATCTTTCTATTTTGAACTTTCCAAAATCGGTTTTTTTTACTTTTATATCAGAGTAACTGTCAAATTTAAAGATTGCGGACGAAATAAAAATAAACTTTCATTTCCTTTCAGTTTCCCACCTCATCTTACTATTTCCACTGTTTCATCAGTTCTGGCCTTTGAACAATGAGTGAATTATTCGTTAAAAAAAAATAAGATTCGTGATTGTAATACCTTGCTTATATAATATTGTCCATATTTACGATTTTTTCGTTCCCCGTGTATACATTGTAGTTACTTTTGACATTTTCGTTTTGAAGCCCATCTCATTACAATAAATTGTAATGCATAAGTAAAATAAAGTCGAACGCCATTTGAATTCAACCTTCAAATGCAAAGACTTCGTAGTCTTTCGAATTCAAAACAAACTTTAAATTCAATCAAATCAAGATTGCTGGCGCCTTTTAGAAATTGTCTAACTTTCTGTATATGTTGTAGTCCGGATGGCGCAACGGTTAGCACGTTCGCCTTCAACGCACTGGGCCTCGGTTCGATTCCGGGGATTTACGTGTCGGACTATGAGTTGCGCCAGTTATTTATTTATTTTCTGTATATGTAATTAGATTTTAGATTTAATAATTAGATTTTTAGGTTTTGGAAAATTTTTGAAAATTTGTTGAATTATGCATGCATTTACGCACTCTAATCATCTACTTTTTTTATTTGCAGGTAAGCATCAATTGAGAGTATATTATGTGCATTATAGAGTACGTGGTATGTATTCACTACAGTCGAATGTCTTATTTGGGTGATTGATCACTAAGAAGACATCTAGGAGATATCATCAATAGCATTAACATCACACGCCATTCAATGATAGCTTAGAAATTAATAATTTTACCAGATTATCAACATCCATATTAAGTCATTGTACAAAGTTTCATCTCTTTTAAAAACAATCAAATGATTGCGGGGTATTGTATTGTAGAAATATGTACAACAGAATATCGGATTTTCTGATGTAAACCTTTTCATGTTTTTTCGAGGGATAATTCCCAACAAATTGAAGAAAGGTAAAAAAAATATAGTAACTATGGCAATGGAGTGTGCTTAAAGAAATTACACGAAAAACGTTTTCTACACACAGCAAAATAATTAAGGGCCACTTAAAAAAGTCTAGAATTCTTCCTGCTGAAAGCTAAGACGGCCGTTTTGAATATAACTGTTGTCGTTAACTACCTTGACCCGTCCAGGAGCATGGGCGCGTCAACATCGCTTGCATTTCTATTCCTTGCTGACGTTTCGATAGCATATCTACTTTTCGGACGAGCAGTTGTTAGCATGAACCTCTTATCCGCGCCGACAAGCTCGGAGCGTGGTGGGAGTTCTAGTAGTACCCACAGGCAGTTCGCGCCAAGGATCGAACCTCCATTCTCTAGATCGTAGTGCGGTGACCGAACGAACACGGCAACCAGTGATGTAACTGTAGGGATATTAAAAAGTATAAAGCCTTTTTAAAAATTAATTTCGAGTATAACGGTATATTTCATACAAATTTTACTAACTCCTCAAAAAATCGAATATCCAATCCAGCAATAGTTTATGATTTTTTGTTTCTATTTTTAACGTCTTCTAATCTTCCAGGCGGCCAAGGCCCGACGTCGGGCTGTCGCGCCTCGATGATGATGATGATTTTTAACGTCTTATTATTTTTCATTCTGCTTCATCGACTGCTTAGTAACCCGTATTGCCACCGTGCGCTCGAGTAATAGCCTGAATCCGTTTAGGCATGTCTATTATGACACGCCTGATATCCTCCTGAGAAATTTTCGCCCATTCGTTCTTGACGTCTTGTTGCAGCTCTCGCAAGCTCTGATGAGGATTGGAACGGGTTCTGAAGCGTTGTCCTAGCTGGTCCTATAATTCTTGATGGTGTTTCAATCTGAGCTTCACGCTGGCCAGTGATCGATATTATTGGCAATGAGGAATTCACGCACTCTGTTTGCAGTATGAGGGTGGGCTACATCTTTCATCAAAATGAAATTCTGTCCACCAGGACGTGCTGTTGCAGCAACATGAAGGCTTAGCATAGCACTTCTTTGATGTATCGCTGAGTTGTCAAATTGCTATTGGCGTTCGCAACTAAATCGATTTGTCAAAAGGTTATGTGAAGGGCACAGAGTAGGAAACGTTAGTTTTTCCTCTCCAGACTCTAGTCCCACTATAATTTCCACACAGGCAAAATCTTGAATCATCAGAGAAGAAACCTCTCCCCCAATATCTCATATTCCAATTGCGGTGGTTCCTGGCAAACCAATGTCGAGCGATTTTGTGCTTTCTTGTTAATTGTGGTACTTTTACTGTATATCTGCAAAGCAGTTCACTTCCCTCAAACAATTTCGTACGGTTTATTTGGAAATAACGGTTCCTGTGGCGTGCCTGTGGTCTCTTGGTATGGAAGGTGCCGTGTTTCGACGGAAGAGCTTTTAAGTGTATAAATCGGTCCTCTTTGGCCTTGATCGGACCTATTTTCGTCTTCTTGTGAATTGTCCCGTCTCCTGGATCCCTTCCCAAGTTCGCTGGGTGACAGAGTGTCTCACTTCAAGTCGATGGTTCACTTCCCGGAATCCATGTCCTTCCTCTAGCCAACAGCCCTGTAGATTTCAAATTCCTTGAGATATCTTTTAACACCTTCTGGAGGATCCATCATTAGCTAAACAATAGCAAACTTCAGAGAAAACTACACAACGGATCGATCAAGACTGACAGAGGTATCGGAAATGACGAAACCAGAAAAAAAATTAAATGAAACCGGAATATAGAGGGCTACGCCCGCAATCCCAGGGTTTTGTAGCAAGCGCTTATTTTGGTATATAAATATCGGCTCGTTGCTCTTCTTGATACGACTCAGATGGACAAAAAAAAACCTAATTAAAATGTCTTACCCACTTACATTTTACATGCCAATTCATATTACGTGATTGTAACGAAACTTAGAACATATCATTGCCTAAGGTGTTGGTTATCGTTGGCCATCAGTACTTTTGACCTCGAACGTGTTTAAGGCATGCAGAGGTGTGCTAACTGTAACTACAGAAATAAACTATTACTTACCTATTCTGAGAAGATATACAGATTCCATTATTTTCCATTTTATATGCTATTCGGAAGCCACCTTCCTGTAAGTTTTCATAATTCTAACAGTCTCGAGATGCCAGGGGGGGCAAATTACGAACTATTTAATATTTTTTCCTCCCCCACTATTCCCCTTTCTACAAATTTCAAGAAAATGCGAAAAAATGGAATGTACTCAACATTACCTTTCTCACGACACCTCACTTGCCTATACCAGTCGATAAAAAAAAATTTGAGCTTAATTTCGCCTCTATGTGGACCCCTCCCCCCTTCCACTCGGTAAAGTTTGCCAATTACGACGCAGCGCCCCCAACTAATCTTTACCCTTTCAAAAATGATTAATTAAATAACTGCAATTCGCACTACGAAAGAACACATGAAAGTAGTACTCACACCTACATATGAGGCCGGTAGGTGTAATTTTTGTGTGGATAGTGTCAAAATGCCTAACTTTAAATGAATGTACTATTATTAAATATTATGTGATTGTAATGAAACTTAAAGATATTATTGCCAATGATGTTGGTTATCATTGGCTATCAATATTTTTAACCTGGGGTATGCTTAAGGGGTGCAGGGGTGTGCTAACTGGATATTTTTGACCTCGGCTCTGCTTAAGGCGTGCAGGGGTATGCTAACTGCAACTATAGAAATGTACTATTATTAACCTTTTTTGTTGAGATATCAAAATTCTACGATTTTCGGTTTTCTACACTAGTAAAATGCCGCCTTTCTGCAGATTTTCATATTTCTAAGTATAACGGTATCGAAATGCAAGGGGGGGGACAAATTCGGATCACATATTTTCCCCTTTATCTCTTTTCCCCTTTTTTCAAATTTGATGAAAATACCGGAAATGAAATGTACTCAGTGTAACCTTTCTCATGATACCCCACTTGCCTATACTAGATGAAAAAAAAATTTTGACCTTCATTTCCCCTCTATGGGGACATCCCCTTAAAGTCAGCCTATTACAACGAATCGCTTTCTCCGGCGAATTATAATAATTCTACATACTCCCACAAAATTTCATGTATGTAGCTTCAGCCGTTCGTGAGATATTTCATGGACAGACGGACAGACGGACAGGCAGACAGACATTTGACCGATTTCATAAGGGTTTTGTTTTTAATACAAAACCCTAAAAAAGGTACTCTTTAAGTGACTCCTTTATATTTATCATAGTTCTATGTAGCCAAATTTACCGTTATGTTGGAAACTAACATTTTTAAATGTAGGTTACATTTAGCCCTCTCTGAACTAAAACCAACAAATTCGATTTGGTAGCTTCCAGTACCGACTGTCCATAAAGTGGGACTTAAAATAAATTTAAATTCGCTATAGTCGCCCCTACATTATAAAAATGCGTTAAAACAGCTATTTCGTGTAGTGTTTTGTACTTATGCTCCATTTTCTGCTTTATCATCTAACCCAGAGGTCGGCAAACTCCGGCTCGCGGGCCAAATCCGGCCGCCTCTGATTTCTATCCGGCCCGCGAGTTAATATTGCTTTTGATATCAAAAAAAAAAAATTATACAAAAAGCGTTTACTTTTAACACGTAACTTGTTTTAATAAAATTTGAATCAAATTATTTCCTCAATTGGAATAATCATACTTATGTCGCAGAATGGACAATACTTGTTCAAATCTTAGGTGCACCATATGGCGAAAACCGTAAAAAAGAGATTGTGCTGGGATTATTGGACTAATCTATTGTAAAACACTGTGGTTCAGTGACCCTGCCTATTTTAAGCCTAGATCCATGCCATTGAGCCCTGCGCCAGGGAGATTCTTACTCAGAGGCTTCGTGGCATTAGCATTTCTAATTTTGCAGACATGGCCTCACAAGCTCTTATCGATACTAGTGAAAAAGGAATATCAATCAGGTCAATCTGTACTGGGTGCTAGGTCATCATTCTGATTTCGGCCGGGGAAAGTAAAATACCGCGTAATTGAATAGATGGAAAGATACTTTGAATCTCTGGCGATCTTTTTTCACTTGTGCATCCAGCCGCCTGAAAGGCCTGTCCTGTGGCCTGCCCAGCCGCCACTCCAACCGCCTCAAGGCCAACAGTCCGGCCGTGTAACCAGAATGAATTTTCATTGGAGGTTATTTCAATAGATATACATATATTTTGATTCTATGGCGATAAGATCGATTTTCAATTATTCATCCGGTCTCCTGAAAGGCCTGTTCGGCCGCCTCAAGGCCAACTGTCCGGCCGCGTGACCAGAATGAATTTTCACTGGAGTTTATTTCAATGTAGTAATGTATCTGAAACTTGGCCATTGAAAGTAAAATGCCGCACAATTCAATCCAATAGATAGATACTTTGATTCTATGCCGATAAGACCGATTTTTAATTATGCATCCGGCGGCCTGTCGGCCCCCTCAAGGCCACATGTCCGGCCGTATGACCGCAATGAATTTTTGCATGGAGTTTTTTTTTTTCAATATACCAATGTATCTGAAACTTGGCCGGGAAAAGTAAAACGCCGCCGTACAATTGAATAGATGGAAAGATACTTTGAATCTCTGGCGATTTTTTTTTAGTTGTGCATCCGGCCGCCTCAAGGCCAACTGTCCGGCCGCGTGACCAGAACGAATTTTCACTGGAGCTTATTCCAGTAGACCAATATGTCTGAAACTTGGCCATGGAAAATAAAATACCGTAAAATTAAATTCAGTAGGTAGAATGATACCCCGAATCTCTGGCGACAAGACTGAGTTTTAAATTGTGCATCCGGCCACCCGAAAGGCCTGTCCGGCCGACTCAAGGCGGCCTGAGGCAGCCATACACGATCCGGAATTCCTCAAGGCCGGGCCTGATCAGTTTTTCCGGCAGGAATTCCGGATAGTGTACGGTGTATTCTATATTCAGGCAAACCGGAAGGTCTCATCAGTTTTTTTCGGACAGGAATTCCGGATGGTGTATTCCGACAAGAATAAGTAACCGTCTAAACATTTACATTCCCCATTATCTGAATTCAGTTCCGTATCCATCTAGTAGTCACATATGCTATCGAAAAACGCATTTACTGCTTCGAATTGACGAAAATTATACAGGTCTATGGTCATTTGCTCAATAGAATCACATATACATATGTAGGTTCCGACATTGGCTTGGGGCGTAATAGGTACGTCTAACGTACGTCTCCTGATTTAAACGACGAGTACAAGACTACGCTAATGAAACCTAACATAACATTCCAACTTCGGTTAATGTGATTGAGCGAATCGCTCACATCCACCACGTTTGAGTAATATAAATATGCCAGGAACAAATGTATTAATGTTATGTGTCAAGTTATTGACTTTTGTCTTGCCAAAAGAATAAGTCCAATTCGGCAGGACGTTGATTAATCGAATATTTAATTTATATTGAATGTTTACTGCTAGGAAAACAAGCTCAAGGATACAAGCTCATGGTAAATGCAACGGGGATTTGTTGCCGAAATCGGGAACCATCGAATTCATTTCAGGATAACAGTCGATTTTAACGATGCCTGCCAATCTGCTGAACTGTATAGTAAATGGGCAATGGAAGTTGATTGATTTCTGTGACCTTATTTATTTAAAACTCAGCGGTTAATCCGAACGGCCGAATCACATTGATCGAGTAATCAGTTCAATTCCCAACAGGTCGCATGCTTTGATTAGAGCTGGAATCACAATCACACAATCGAATCGATGTCGAGCCGACTTGTATATATGAATAGAATTACATAGGATGCCGAGAGCACTTCGATTATGAGTCGATGTCGAGCCGACCTATATATGGAATGCATTAGAGAAAAGCGATATGACGTGTCTTTTCTCAAACAGGTCGTAATTTGGAAATGTACGCATTCCATTCCCAAGTGACTGACGAAAGAGTGACGGATTGCGATAGCAACCTGTAAGTGTAAGGCGTTTTGTCTGGCATACTGTAATGTAAATCTTCTAGAATTCCTCGACAGGCTACTGCACTGGTTCTGTATAGAATTCCAATCCCTAAAAGGAACATTCACTTGGCACTTTAAACTAAAAAAAGCTGTTTATTTGATGCAAATTTTTGAGGAGTTTTCGTAAAACAAGTTAACCTTCGGCTAGTTATTAAATAATTGCGGTAAAAATAAATTTTCAAATATGTAATAACAATTAAAATGCTAACAGCAACAAAGCTCGTTCCCATTCCGCTGTTCCTAGGGGGGGGTATATGAAATGGTGGGCCCACTTCAATCATATTTGGGATTGTGGTTTAACAGTAAACATGATTGATTAATATGATGTAAAGGGTATGACAATTTTCCGAAGACGATACACTTTTTGTGCGAAACTTGCAAGAGTATCACCTAATAATATCCTCACTGTCGCAGCCGACAACATCACAGTAAACGAGAATAAGAGCGAATCTGAAACGGATGATCTAACGATCATGTCACTATTCTATTGAAGCAACCTTAGTGATATAATAAAGGTGCTTCAAATTAACCTGCATACCGTAGTTCCGCATCAGAGGAGCTGCTGTGCACACTACAGGAGGGCGCTATGATGTGGCGCTCATCCGGCAACCGTTGAGTTACTCTCAAAGAACAACTATAAAGTTATAAGCTATCGGAAAGAAGACAGGATGCCATTATGACAAGGAAAAGCCCCAATGCTCTCCTGGACTCCGAGAGAAGCACGAAGCGCGTTTCGTTAGCATATTGAAAATTTCGGATAGTTGTTGTCATACACATCCTGTCCTTTGTTTGTCGCTTTCTACGGCAAACCGGTAAACGAAAAGGCCGTGATATTCTTACGCCGCGCCGCACACCAGAGGTGGAATGTTTGCCTCAACTGAATCATCGCAACGTCATTGCTGGCGGCTCGACTTGGTGAGCAATGGTCAACAACCACTGCCGTTCCAGGGGGCGCCCACGAGGAGGACTATGGAGGACCCCCCCCCCCCCCCCCCATAGTGTAAAAATATTCTCTGCCGTCAAATGTAGCAACAGTCGTTTTATACTGAAAACACACTACAAGGTAACCTCGCCCGGTAAATTCCTAAGAGCTTTGTGCTTTCAAAACCTCCAATCCATGACACACTGCATTCAGAAGGAGGTTGCGGACGTCAGAATCATATGATTGAGCTTTTCATCGTTTTTAGCAGTTGAATTATTTATATATCAGTAGAAAGAAATATAGTAGGGGAATTAATGCTCACGTGCGTCGTATTTATTCGACGGGGAGCGTGAATTCCCCTAGCATTTTCCTACACCCGCAATATTGCATTTATATAGTCAGTATAGTCATTATGCCCGTCACTAAAATGGGCATAATGACTCTTTTTACTGTGCCAGCACATAAGCTCTGACTCTTTCCAATGAGTGGTTCCAAAAGAGTTATGCAAAGAGTCTGAAACTTGGTTAATAACATATTCAATTAAAGTTGTAGTTTTTAAAAATTCAGTTTTTTCCTTTATTTTTTTTTACCCCCGATTCGAAGTCGGTGACCCCCAATGCCCTTTAGTTCGAGCCAGCCAGATCGGGCCACTTTTTCCCATGAAAACGGGGTGGCCAATCTGGTATGGGCGACCCCAATTTTGTTTTCACTTTTTTTTGACCCCAGATTCTAAGTCAGCGACCCCCCAATGCCTTTTAGTTGAAGCTAGCCAGATCAGACCAATATTTCCCATGAAAACGGGGTTGTCAATCTGATATGGACGACCCCTATTTTTCTTGTGCCTTTTTTGACCCCAGATTCGGTGTCAGCGACCCCCCAATGCCATTTAGTTCGAGCCAGCCAAATCGGACCACTATTTCCCATGAAAACGGGGTTGCCAGCCTGGGGTGGTTTTGACCTTAGGTTAGGTAACAGGGTTGCTGAAGACAGCACACTTAGACCAGAAAACATAGGTCCATTGTGATACCCTAGGTTTTCACCTTATATTCGGAGTCAGTCAAATCATTCCACTCTATTCTAAAAGCTCCATGCCATGAATTCCTCATTTGGCAGAGAATTTGAGTAATTGGAGTAACCGTTTCGTGAGTGGAACATCTGAATTTGAGTCTATACTGAATTACACAAATAATCAATGTTTGTGTTATCTTATCACCACTGTCCAGTGAGACATCTCACAGCGCAGAGTGAGTGAAATATAGAAGTGTGTTGCTTGTGTTAAAAACTCAAAACTCACATTGCGAATTACTCATTTCGTGCCACAGTATACAGAGGAAATTACCTGGTTGTTGGTTTGTGTGTCTTTTTCAGCTAAAGTTGAACTTGAGGTGATGATACAAGACGATTACTTTTGTTTAGAATGTTGGGCATGTTTTATATATTTGGGAAAACTTGGAAGTGCGGTGCGACGTAAGCAAATGATTTTTGATTTGTTTGCAGCCAGCATGGGTTGTTGTGTGTATGTATATTTAGAAGTATGCACAATGCGTGCATTCCATACTGCATAGAGATGATAATGAATGGATTTAGATGGAATTGGTTTGGTAGATAGATAATGGTGGTTTTAGTTTCAGATAGATATTAGGATGGGATGTGAATGAATGTAGTACATAGGTATATGTAATCAGAAATTTTGAATGAGCGTGGATTTTCTATGCTTTGCGTAGTATTTATGCGGAGTTTAATTTGAGTATTCATTTGAACAGTGTGCCATTCTTAAATTGAACGACTCGGAGGCTATATCGTTGTGCCGAATTTTTCGCTCATTCTGTTGAGTCGTTGAAAAAGAACGACACTTACACATCACTATGTAAGCCATTCGCATTGGGCTTTGTATACAAACAACACATGTAATACTTGCTGGAAAACTTCCCTTATTTAGTGTAAGCTTAGTTAAAAAGAAATAACGAAAATTATATTTAGAGGACCCAACTGCAAAATATTCAGCCTATTATATTTTTTGAGAAATGACATAAACATCATCATCCCCACAATATTAAATATGTACTTACGTTTAAATATCTGCGATTTTACGTTCCACATACTGTGGACATAACGTTTCCCTTGATTCAGTTATATGCCATTTCATCATCTGTAACTCCAGTTCCAGCTTTTGCTGATTTTTCGCAGAAAAACGGCCTTCGAAAATACTAGGAGAGCAATAAAGAAGAAAAACTGCCATTCAATTGCCTAGAATTTCATTGATTCTGAAACATTCACATTCTTTCCTACGAAAGAACGCGCCACTCTAGAGAAAGGTTTGACAGATGTCGGCTTTTCTGTACTGGTATATGCAAATCGATGGTGCTTCTCATCATATATTCATTCTTAATCAAAATCGATTCGAAATATATGTACGAATGTCATACGAATATGTTATTGCAGAATTTGAAAGATAGCCCAAGGGATACATACATACATATATCTTTTATTTTATTTTTCCGAAAAAACAATAATTGCTCTTTGATTTGAATTGCTTTGAATTTCAAGTAATTTTAGATTTGAATTGTGCGTAATTTAGTTTGGATCATTTTGAAGCTGGGAAATAATTGTTATTTTGATTTAAATTATTTGGAATTCTTGGGTCCGTTTTCATCACAATGTCTAAATAAAGTTTATCTTATAGATAAACGCTTAACGGCAATGTGTCATCTCATATGAATGGTGGTGATATGAGGCGAGTGCACTAGACTACCGTTGATAGCATTTTGAGTCCTTTGGTGAGGGAAAAAGGACATTCTTAGCAACGAAGTGATATCTAGGCATGATGGGTATCATATGACTGCGGGTGTTGAGGCCATTAACTAGACTACTGTTAAAGGCATTTTGAGCCCTTTCATCATCATCGTGGCGCGACAGCCCGACGTCGGGCCTTGGCCGCCTGGATCATTGTCCTCCAATTATCTCGGTCACGTGACCGCGTCCTCCAATTTTGGGAGCCCAGCAGCTGCGCGGCGTCCACACCTACTGAGCTCTCCCAACGAGATCGCGGTCGTCCTCGCAGTCTCGCTCCGTCGACTCGTTCTGCATTCATTACTCTCTTAGGCATGCGATCATCGTCCATTCTTTGTACATGCCCTGCCCATTGAAGTCGTTGTAGTTTGACGATTTTCGAGACTTGCAGCTCATCGTACATTTCATACAACTCATGGTTGTACCGGATGCGCCATCCATCTCGATCGCAAACAGCCCCGAAAATTCGCCGTAGAACCTTACGTTCAAAAGTGTCTAGCATGTTTTCGGAGGCTTGAGTTAGGGTCCATGCTTCGCAGCCATAGCATAGCACTGGTCGTATAATGGTTTTGTACACGCGGAGCTTCGTGTTTCTGTGCACATGCTTCGATTTCATTATGGGGAGAACCGAGAAAAAAGTCTTATTAGCTAACTGTATCCGTCGCTTGATTTCGTCAGTTTCGTTGGCGTCCCTTGACAAGTTGCAACCCAGGTAAATGAAGTTGTTCACGAACTCGATGTTGAGGTCCCCCACATTGATGCTTGGTTGTGCAGGTGTCCTTGTCACCGATTGCATCATTATTTTAGTTTTACCCTCGTTAATACGTAATCCAACTTCCTTTGCAGCGGTATCGAGCGTATGCAGAAGTTCTTCCGCGTCAGCCAATCTTCGGGACATGATGTTGATGTCGTCGGCGTACGCTGCTAATTGTGTCGACTTGATGAGTAGCGTCTTGCTGTTGTCCATATTCATGGCCCGAATAACGTAATCCAGTGCTAGGTTGAAGAGCGTCGGTGCCAGTCCATCGCCCTGTTTCAAACCAGTGCGTGTTTCAAATAGATCAGTAAGTCTATTCTGGATCCTGACTTGTGAGACGGAGTTGGTCATCGTCATCTTTGTCAGTCGCACTAATTTTGCTGGTATACCAAATTGCAGCATGATGTTGTACAGTACTCCACGATCGATACTGTCGTATGCCTGCTTGAAGTCGACAAAGATTTGGTATACGTTTACGTTGTATTCCCAGCACCTCTGGAGTATCAGTTTGACTGAGAAGAGCTGATCGGTTGTGGAGCGCCCAGGTCTGAAACCGCTTTGATATTCGCCAATGACTCGTTCTGCGTACGGTTTTATTTTATTTTCCAGAATTTTCGTCAAAATTTTATAGGACGTACAAACTAGTGAGATGCCCCTGTAGTTCTCACACCGCAGTTTATCTCCCTTTTTATGAATTGGACAGATGATGCTTCTGCGCCAATCGTCTGGAATCTCCTCGTTCTCCCATACTCGCAGGAGTAATTGATGTATGGCATCAACTAGACTCGTTCCACCGAATTTTAGCAGTTCAGCTGGAATCTCGTCAGCGCCCGGGGCTTTATTTCGTTTTAGTGACCGCAAGGCGAGATCAACTTCCTCTACTGTCGGGGGTTGAATGGGTGGGCCTAGATCAACAATATCGTCGAGAGCTTCCTGTGTGGGGATGTTAGATGGTCGGTTTAGAAGCTCTTCAAAATAAGAGGCCCATCGCTTGTTAATACCATCGGTGTCGCTGATGATGTTTCCATCCTTGTCCTTACAAAGGCTAGTCCTGGGTTGGTAGCCGTTCTTAATTGTATTTACTAGTTTGTACGCTTGTCTGGTGTTCCTATTAGCTAAGTTTTCGTTTATGTTCAGCAACTGCTCGTCAAAGTATTTACGTTTCTTACGTCTAATTATTCTATTCGATATTCGCCGTAGCTCGTCATATTTTTCTCTTCTGGCTCTGGTTCCTCGTTGAATCCATTGTCTGCAGGCCTCGTTTTTCGCGTCAAGTGAGTCTTTGCATTCTTCGTCGAACCAGTCATTTCGCGCTCGCCGGGCTTTATATCCCACGACCTTCTCTGCGACATCCTTGATGGTACCCTTGAGTTCTTCCCAGAACTCATGGACGCCTGTGTTGCTGATGTTGTGTAGCATAGGTGATAGTTTTTCCTCAAGGGCGGTAGTATACGCCACCGCTGTAGCATCACTCAAAAGCTTATCAACCGCAAAGATTTTGGGAGGGCTGATTCTTGCTTGGTGCACTGAGGAAATTCTACATCTGTAGGTCGTCTTCACCAAGTGATGATCTGAGTCGCAGTTTGCTCCTCGATAGGAGCGGACATCCATGACACTAGTCGCCCATCTCCTGCAAATGAGGACGTGGTCAATTTGGTTGACGGTATGTGCGTCTGGAGACTTCCAGGTCTGCTTGTGAATGCGTCGATGCGGGAAGCACGTAGAGCTTACGACTAGATTCCTGCTGCAGGCAGAGTCGATAAGTCGCTGGCCGTTATCGTTACATTCTTCATGGAGGCCGTGGCCTCCAGTGGTCCCCCGGTGCCAACTTTCATTTCCGACTTTCGCGTTAAAGTCTCCCAGCAGCAATTTGACGTCGTTTGTTGGAAGCGAGTCGAAGAGAGTTTCAAGGCGGGCGTAGAACTCGTCTTTTACTGCGTCTTCTTTAACTTCAGTGGGGGCGTGCACATTGATGAGCCAGAGATTGAAGAATCGAGTCTTGATGCGAATCGCACACAGCCGTTCATTTATGGGTTTGAAGTCAGTAATATGCGGTTTGTGGTGATTGTTCACTATAAATGCTACTCCAAACTCCTTGCGGCCCGATGGTTTGCCACTTGTAAAAATTGTGTGCGATTTCTTGTCATTAATCTCGCTGCCAAGCCAATTTGTTTCCTGGACTGCAGTAATGCTCAGTTTGTACTTTTCGACCTGTTGAAGGAGGGCCTTCTCGGCCCCCGGTTTGTTCAGGGAGCGTACATTCCAGGATCCGAAAGAATAATCCTTTAGTCGTTTGCGTGCTCGTCGTTGTTGATCCGTCCAATCCAAGGCTTTTGTTCCAGGTTTCTTGACATTTGTAGTCCGGATGGCGCAACGGTTAGCAGGTTCGCCTTCAACGCACTGGGCCCCGGTTCGATTCCGGGGATTTACGTGTCGGACTATGAGCCCACTCAGCTGTTAAATGAGTACCCATTTATGGGGTAAATAACTCGGTTGAGCGTGTTGCTGATCACATACCTCTGCACAAAAACCGTCACGATCTAGAAAATGAGATGATGCTAACTCATCTCGAGGCCGTGGTTCAAATTGGACTGTTGCGCCAGTTATTTATTTTTATTTATTCTGGACATGGAGTGGTTTTTACAAGGACGAGTTGTCAGCACGTCGCTTAACCCCATTCAGGGGATGGCCTCGGAGATAGCTGCTTCAGATGGTTTAATAAACGTGCTGGAGCCCACACAACTATGTAGCAGGTCCAACTACGCAAGTCATTCCATCCTACTAAACCTGAGACGCTTAGGTGTTCGTCAGCCATTCAGGCTACAGCTATCTGCCTTTTCCAAACTGTCTTATCGCTAAGACTTGGCCGTCAGCGGTTTGACGCACTGCCGTTACCAGGGGCGTCCACGAAAAGGACTATCTAAAAGGTGTTTTGCCCGCCAAAAAAACCTAAACAAAAAAAAATCTGTGTCTACTTTCTTCACTGCCCACTTGTGTTTTTCGTTCAAATTCCAAGTTTTAACATGGATATGTTTTTTTTTGGGGGATTTGGACACCGAGTACTTTTGCTGCTTTATCGAAAGCTAACAACGTTTCTTTTGGTGTTCCCGACATGATGTTGATATCATTTGCGTATGCGACTACTACTACTAAAGATACATTATTCGGTTTATGTTGCGTTATTGTGTCTAGTTTTCGAATCAAATTTTCAAACGGGAAGAGATTGAACAAGAGGGGAGGGGAGAGGAGTGAACCCGTCATCCAGCCCGACTCTCGTATATTGAACGCTTCGGTCAAGTTTTTGTTTGTTGTGTTTTATTCAAATTATCTAATGGTACTCTTCCCTCCGTGTACGGAACCAAAATCATATCGATTTTAATAAATTTTTCTAGTTCATTCATTTTATCAACAAGGTAATGTGTTGATGAAATTGCGAACAAAAGAAACCCTGCATGAATTTTACAGGCTTCATTTCATTCATCCCCTAAATCTGCACACATCATTGTCCAATTTTAAACAAAGTCTTGACAAAAAAAATCCAATTAAGTTCCTTTATTGGCTATCTCAACGTGTTTGCATACCGACATGCATCTCTCTCTGTAGAATATCTCTCTATCCACTGAAAGTCCTTGTTGAAGTTCCACCCAATTATCGAGTCAACTACAAAGTGTATAATGAAATTTATGTGTATGCTCCATGGCTTGCGGATAAGTAAATCTTCAAAGTACAGTATTTTGTTGTCAATATCGTTACATTGAATTACCCACGCTAGGCGTATACGCCCAAATAAAAGTTGCCAATTTAAGTTTTATGTGAAATTCTCGAGTTTCAGTCCATAAATGATGCGAAATAATGAAAACATTAGAAAAAGGCGCTATAGAAGTTCCTTCTGACAGGACTTCGACAGTCTGTTCCGAAAGAAAGACGAAGGATAGTGAGTCAGAGAAAGTCGACAGTAGTAGACAGTCTAAAGACGATAGCATGTTCGACCGAGGCCCAATATTCACGATTTCTTTCGGAAATCAATTACCCGTACAACAAATTCAGACAGGATATAAAATCCGCCTATAGGCGAAAGTAATCGGACCACATCAGCAATTCCTCCAGGGATTATCCCTTCAGCGGATTTTGTAGTGAATATCGACAACGTAGTACTCTTTCACTGTATACACCCACCCAACAATCTAATGCAAAACAGCGCGGGTTCAAGAAAGATTCAAACCTCCTTTTAGGCGGAAAAAAAGAAAGTAAAATTTCTGGATGCGGTGGCTGCTGTCATCGTAGGCGGATTTGGTGTGGTGTTCAGATGAGAAATTGTATTTTGTCGTTCAATTTTCCAAGTTAGAAAAGTTTACGAGAGCAGATTTTCATTTTGTTGCCTTTCTCGTCTTTGTTACGATACGATATTCTTATTTAAAGTTATTGCCGGTATTACGCTTCTTGTTAAAAGTTTTCCACTTTACGGTCGTGGAATTTATCAAAATGTACGCACAAGATACATTTATACTCACATACGAGTATGTGCGATAGTTTATGGCAGCGATTCCAATGAAATTGATTACATAAAGTTTTCTAGATTGAAGAATTATTTCAATTTAGTAGAAATTGAGTTTTTTGATTAGAAAATGAGTTTCACGGAAGCTTTAGCGGAGTCGATAAGAAATAGAACCAAATGCGGAAGTAGGACGTGTTACTTGGAATCAAATGTAGATTCAGTTCTTGTTTCAAGAGACTGAAGAATCTCGTGAAAATCTATACTTAACAATATACTTACATACATAGTTCTGAGTTGTGTGTAATTTGTTATCGGAACCGCCATTGCACGTTCGTAGAAACCTAAACTACAAAGTATTATTCCTTTAAATAAATAGTCTAGTGCTATAGCACAAGACTATAGAAAGACTATAGTCTTTCTCGAATTTCAGGAGAAATGAAGTGTATATGAAAGCAGTAGTAAAGAAAACGCGTAGTAGTTTGGTCGAAAAAAACCTTCGCTGCTACTCAAAGGAAGCATTAGATAGAACGGCGAGTCTTCTTATAATATTCCGCTATATACATACATATAATACCACTAGAGAACTCTTCAGAGATTGAGAATATAGAAATAAACGCGACTCAATTGTTTAGTTCTGCTAGTACGAGTATTAATTGCACAGTTCATTTAATGAGACATGAGCACTTGAAAATTAAAAAAAAAAAACGATTTTTCGTTTTTATACCCTAGACTTTTAGTATAGGGTATATTGTTTTTGTCACGACGGAAATATGTAACACCTTAAAGGAGGCTCCGGAGGTATAGCAATGTATATATATAAATGATCAGGGTCACCTCCTGATTCGATTAAGCCATGTCTGTCTGTCTGTCTGTCTGTCTGTCTGTCTGTCTGTCCGTTCGCACGATAACTTTCGATAGAATGAAGCTAGAGCCTTGAAATTTTGGTCAAATGTTGGAAGTGTGATCTAGTTGGATGGTATTGAAAATGGGCATGATCAAGCCAAGAGAACGCCTACCTCCCCTACATATGTAAAATACTTAAATGTATCTGTAACTTCCGACTAAATAAATATGAAAAGCTCTAGCTTTGGTAGATTACTCGTGAGGGTAATCTTATAAACTCCTGGGAAAATAAAATCGATCAGTTGAAAAGTAACGGTAATTTTCTTACAAAAAGCCCCGTACTACCCTACTTTTCGGGTTTTTTGTCTATAACTCTTTAACCAATTGACGTAGACGCCTGATTTTTGGCATGTATTTTAACCCTGGGGTGAAAAGATGCTTGAGTTCTAGTAAGTTGGGCATAATCGGATCAAAGGAACGCCTACCTCCCCTACAAATTTAAAAAAATTCAATATTCCTTTAATTACGATAACTTTCGATAGAATGACACTAGCGAGTTGAAAATTTGACAAAATGTTGTTAGTAGGATCTACTTGGTTGGTATTGAAAATGGGTAAGATCCGACTCAAGCAACCCCTACCTCCCCTACAAATGAAACTTCAAATAAGCGATAACTTTTGATAGAATGATACTACCGAGTTAAAAATTTGGTGGAATGTTGCTAGTAAGAAAAAAATTCAATATTCCTTTAATTACGATAACTTTCGATAGAATGACACTAGCGAGTTGAAAATTTGACAAAATGTTGTTAGTAGGATCTACGTAGTTGGTGTTGAATATGGGCAAGATCCAACCCAAGGAACCCCCACCTCCCCTACATATGAAACTTCAAATAAGCGATAACTTTTGATGCAATGAAGCCAGTGACTTGAAATTTTGGTCAAATGTTCGAAGTGAGATTGAGTTAGTTGGCATTAAAGCTGGGTAACATCCGATCAACGAAACCCCTACTTTCCCTACAAACGAAACTTTAAATAAGCGATAACTTTCGATAGAGTGAAGTTAGAGACTTGAAATTTTGTTTAAATGGTTTTAGGGTGATCTAATTGGTTGGTGGCAATGATGAGCAAGATCCGACCTAAGGAACCCTTACCTCCTCTACAAGTGAAACTTCAAATAAGCAATACCTTCCGATAGAATCAAGCTAGCGACTTGAAAAATTCGACAAATATTGTAGAATGGGTTAGTTAGTTAATTGATTTTGAGAATGGTCAAGATCCTAATGAATGAGTGCCAACCTCTCCTATGAACTGGCCATATAGGAGACCCATTCTTAATGCATATGGTCGTTGCCAATTGGTACTTTTGGTATCTCCACTAGGTCTGTAGAAGTCTAGGGTATATACGCTTCGGACTGGTTTTTTTTGTGATTTAAATAGTTTAATATTTTCTGAACATTTTCATCCATCCATAATAATTCTAGGTTGCGTATAAGTACATTATTCAAGAAGAATGACGTAGTACGCAGTAGCCTGACTTCGAAACCCCATCCTGTAAACTTGAATGTTTTCACGTTTTTCAACACTCAATGTACCTTTTCTCAGAAACGGCTAAACGGATCGAGTTAATTCTTTTTTTTTTTTTTGTTTTATTTGCTAATATAATATCTATGTATAATCTGATCGAAGAAAAATTAAAAATATTTACTGGTCTCTGAGTAATCTGTGTTTGAAAATATAAAAAAAAAAACGATTTTTATTTTTCACTTAAAAAAAAATCGCACGCTTAAAATTTTCGATCAAATTAATGTCGACAACATGACAAAACAGTAGAAAAAAAAAATTGGCAAAAATTATAAGTGGGGGCAGAGAAAAGGTATGTTGAAGTTGTGTAATTTGGTAATGGTAATTTGCAAGCACTCATGTCCCCTTAAGAGCTGGCGCCCATAGCAAACTTTTTAGTTCGCAGAGAAACTAAATAGTTTAGTCAGAAAAATAGATCACACGGCGGTTTATGAGACTGCGCACACAGCAAACTAAACTTACTTAGTAATCGATGTGTGCGCAGTCTCATAAAATACCCCGTGTTCTATTTTTCTGACTGAACTATTTAGTTTCTCTGCGAACTAAAAAGTCTGCCGTGGGCACGAGAACTAAAATGTAATTTATAATACATGTGAACACGCTTAAATCTAACCTCGACTGACTAGCTGCCAGTTCCTCCTCTTGCCCCTCGAACCACCATCTGGTGGCAAAGTAGGTTCGCTACAGTACTCCCCCAGAAGTGACATTGCTGGCCGAGGCAATGTTACGAATTCAAGCTGGTGGGAGCGGCTAAACAACTGTGGCAGTAGTTGGGACGATAAGCGATTTAACCTTGCAAAATATGATAGAGAAATGCCGTTTCGTATGATTGTTGGTGGTCCCCATACATTCATTTTAAGAGATGGAGCCATCTTTTACCCGCGGCAGATCGGCTGTGCGGGCGAAAAACCGAAAAATATGAGCCCTTTTTTTAATATTCTCCTCATAATTTGTAAACGGTGCCTCTGATCAAAACACTTAATAAGATTTGAATTGAAGAGCGTCAAATTCTACATCCAATGCATTGCTCAAAGTTGGAGTTCGGTTTAGTAGTATAGTATATATAGAGGCTTTGGAGGAAAATCACACTATATCGCTTTTCAAGCTCACATATCTCTGAAACGGATGCTACAAATGGAAAAACTCAGTAGACAAAAGTTGAAGATATTTCTATTTCAAGTTTAACTAGCCCAATACTTTTCAAATCAGCCCGTTTTCAGTGTAGTTGTGAGCGAAAATGCAGAAATATTTTTTTTAGAGATTTGAGCCTTAATAGCTCTATCTCGATAAATATAACAGCAAAAAGTTTTTGTTTAGCCTCAATTCGTAGATATTTTAACCTTGTTTATAAAAGCTTTGCATCCGATCGTTTCAACCCGCCGCGGTTCAGTTTTGAGTGTAATAGCCAGTCCAGTGCTTCGATTCGCCGGTGATGCTGCAATGGGTGGGCTGCGTGGTACAGCAGCTCGCTGAGGATTCGTTGCGATGCGGCAGGTGTGTTACATATGCGTCAGGATGCCGTGAGTGGGCTGCGGGGTATAGCGAATCGGGTTGCCTTGAGTGGGCTGCGGTTGCAGCGATTTGTTGTACCGTTAGCGTGCTGCGTGGTTGCAGGGGCTGACTAGGCACAATGGCGGTCGAGGCATCGTGGAATCGAGGCTGTCGATGATATACATGCAAATTGCTGAGCTGCGGGTTGTCCACTAAAACGAATTGTTGCCGTCTGTTGCGTGAGGAACGCTGGGTGTTAGTTGGTGCTGGGCGTTGGTTGGCGCTGGCCTTTGGTTGGCACTGGCCTTTGGTTGGCACTGGGCGTGCGAGGGGCACTATGCTCTTGTCTGGTTGAGTAGGATTGAGACCTACGATGGTGCTTGACAGGTCGATGGCACCTGAAGCTGCTCAGCGTGGTGGTGAACGCCACGGCCAAAGTCTTACTATGAAAGTTACTTAAAAGTCTTACTATAAGAGCTCTATCCTTTTATGGTAATAATACATACATAAGTACATACATAAGTCCCCGTATGAGAGTCAATAATTTAACGTTGGATTTGGCGTTGATGTTCGTTCGCGGTGTGTTGATAACCAATATTTTCCATCGTTGGAACCTATCACCCGTGGACTTATCTGACTCGATCAGCGTTTACATCGCACGAATATACACCGCGAGGTGCATAATGTAGAATTGCACAGATTGCTAAATTTAAAGTGAAATTTTAAACTTGCACCCTGAACACTCTTCTTATGAGCATTTTCGTATATTAACTTTCATAGCAGCATTATTGTTTGAAATGTTTGATTTAATCTCTTACAAGGCTCTTTTTATAAGAATCATAAGAGTTAATCTCTTGTAGGAATATTTTTATGAGAGTGGATGTCTTCTAGATTTGAACTCTCACAAAAAAACTCTATGAGAGCACATGATAACAGCTGATCATATAACAAGAATGAAACACTTCTAGAGTGATACTAGAAGAGCTAATTTAAATTTTATCGCAAGAGTTACGTTATGAGTTATGAGAGTGGCGGAGAGTCTTGCTAGAATCTTATGAGAGTTTTTTTCGGTTCACAAGAGTTTTCTAGTTGGGTTCCCCGGTATTCTGAAATTACTATAACATCATCCATTGAGACTTCTGCTCGTAAATTCATTTTCAAATGAATTCAAATTATTTGGGGCGGCCGTTAGCTCAGAGTTCGTTGAGGCTTCATTTTGTTGTCTCGGCATACCGGTTAACCACGGGTTGGAGTCTTCCCCTGTGGTGTGGGGCAAAACAATAAGCTACACCTTCTCCGACTTGTCCCAGGTATGGGCAGGAGGTGCATGCTGGCAATAAGCATCGCCCGAAAACACGTTATGCTAACGAAACGTCAACTAAGTCACATGGGAATAGTTGATGCACTATGCCCCACTAGGGGTTAGAGCAAACCAACATCTGTTGAAGCTTCAGTTCACAAAACCATTTGCGTCGTATACTGAAACTAAAAGCACCATTGAATGCATATCCATTTAACACTGAAATAAAATCATATTTTATTATAAATTTGATAAACTGATTTAGTACAATTTGGATCAACAGCTTATCTGCAAACATTGTATTAAACCCGAAGCCGTGTACTTTCAATGTTCGTCCAGGCTCGAGAACGAATCACTAGTACATAAACTCCTCGTCTTTTGCATGAACAGACGCTTTCTTCTAATTGTCAGATATCAATTATCGGGAAAGTTTATTCATAAAAATTTGTACAGTGAAAACTCTCTTGGGCGGACACTCACCGTCAGCCAGTTTTTGTCCGCCCAAAAGAGGTTTCCGCTCAATAGCGGGGGATGTAGATGTTTTTTTTTGGTATTTCAATGATACCAAATATACAAATTTTGAATATTTATTATATGTTTGCATTTAAGAAACAAAAAGAAACATTGATAATTCACGTTATTCATTAGACATGTACGTATGTAACTATCATAAAATAAATATTGTACACGCATATTTCAAAAATGTAAAAAAATACAAAAATTATTATGGAACAACCTGGAAGAAATCTGAAATTGACGATTGGCGAAGTTTTTGTTGATTTTCTTTTAATAATCTATCTTGCATATGACTTTCCAAATTTTTAAGGTGCTCAAAAGCGATGATGTCATCTTTGCAAAATCGCTTCAAATGACCAATATGAATCAACGCTGTTCGTACTGAATCTACCTCTTGGTATTCTTCTGTTGTAATTTCTGGGTCACTATCATTACTATCATGAATTTCTTCGACAACCTCAATATCGCCATAATCAATTTCTGGATTTTCTGTTAACAAATTTGCATCTATCGTCAGAAATTCGTCACAATTCGTAGAACATTCACCAAAACATCCAGGGAGTTGCAATATCGAAGCCAACGTTGCCAGGGGCAAGTCGTCCTTAGCGTCGAAATCAGGTGGTTCAATCTCGGAGTTTTTGTTAAAGCCCGCTTTTTTGAAGCAGTTTTTTATGACTTCTGGCTGAACATTAATCCAGGCCGCTTGGATAAAATGAATGGCCTCCAATACATTTAATGATGTCATTGTCAAACACGTCTCGATATTTGCCAAACTATGTTTGACAAGATGGCTGCGATAGTGGACTTTAAAGTTTCGGATAACACCTTGGTCTAAAGGCTGGCAAACTGATGTAGTGTTACTGGGAAGGAATATAATTTTTATATGTTCGAGTCGTAAGTCACGGGGGTGGGACGTGGCGTTGTCTAAGAACAATATTATTTTTCTGTTTTGCTGGCCAATCCTGCGATCAAAGTCCATGAGCCACTCCGCCATTATTTCGCGTGTCATCCACGCCTTTTTGTTTGACTGCCAATCTATTGGAAGTCGTTTAATATCAACAGACTGAAATGCTCTGGGACGTGCGGCTTTTCCAATAACCAGTGGCTTCTCTTTTTCTCCTGCCATATTTACGCAAAAAAGGACTGTAAGTCTGTCTTTGGAAAATTTTCCATTCTTGAGTGCAAATGTTTGTTCGTCAAAGCTCTAAAGAACAGACCCGTCTCATCGGCATTGAAGATGTCATTCGGACTGTAGCCTATCAGCATTGATGGCAGCTTCTCCAAAAATTGCTCCACGTCCAAAGGGTTTACTGCGGCCGCTTCGCCAGTCACACACCGAAAAGTAATGTTGTGCCTCTTACGCCACCTTTGCAACCATCCATTAGATGCCGCAAAATCATGTATCCCGATTTTGTCAGCAATTTCCTTAGCCTTTGCTTGGATGATTGGCCCAGATACGGGAATTTTCTGATTTCTCACTTTCGAAAACCACTCAAAGCACATGGAATCAATTTTGTTACCATCTGTATTTAGAAAGCTTCTTTTTCGATTGATGTTTCCACCGGCCATCCAGCTTGAACGGATTTCCTCTTTTTGGCGAACGATGAGTGCAGCTTGTGTTTTTCCAATTTTAAACCTTTAAATTCAAAAATGCTCACTCGTGATTTTGTTTATAATAACGTCTTTTAATACATTACCTATTTGCTAATTCACGCACCGGTAGATTTTCTTTCTCACTTGCATTAATAATTTCCATTTTTTCTTTCAAAGAGAGTATTCTTCGGACCATTGTGATAACTTTTGAACTAGTTTTCGAAAACCTGACTGAAACAAGATAAACGAACACAGCACAAATACCATATACGGGAAATCCCCCATTTTATTCCCAATATGGCATGTACATACCAAATTTTGTCCGTTCAAGAGGAGTCCGTGTCCGGCCAAGAGGGGCAATACCAAATTTTGTCCGTTCAAGAGGAGTCCGTGTCCGGCCAAGAGGGGTATTTTGACCGATTTCATGGAAATGTGTTGTCCGCGTCCGGGTTAGAGGGGGTCCGCCCAAGAGGGGTTACTTTGTATGGAAAAGTCATTCTAAAAGCTGCGTTTTGAAAAAATGTCCGCCCAAGAGGGGTGTCCGCGAGGCGAGTTTTCACTGTAATTGGTAAAGGATTAATCCATTTATGGTTAATGAAGTCAAAGCCTTTCATCGCTTCTGGTCTTCGGAAGTAAGCATTCACGGATTTTCAAAAGACGTCATAATGCGCGCGATCGGGCCCACCATCCTTACAATCACGTATGAGAATCTGTTTAAAAATAAATACACACATAAGGCCGACTCCATGCGTTCCGCTATATCGGAGAGGTATACCTGCACAGGTCGACTGTACAGGTATACCGAACACCTGCACAGGCGTCCAGACCTATACAGGCAACCGCAGAGGTAAACTTCTCCGGTATACCTGAACGTATCTAGGTATATGGCCGACCTAACATATTTATAATTCAGAGTGGATTTTATTGGTAGCTGCTAATGGTAATACATACTCGTCGTATCTGACTTGTATGCCGAACATTTATCTTTCAATGCATGTACAATTCTTACAAACATAATTCGGTAGCTCACTATTACTCGAAATATTGACGACGGTACTAAAGAAATACATGCAATAATATTATTGTAATAATTTTTTATACCATAATGTTCTACTAAATATGTATGTACATATAAGCAAATGCATCAAAATCTTGGGCCACGTGAAACAGTATCTGCTTAATATGTATGCACAAACAAACAAATCTCCAAATTTTATCAAAATAGCTTTTCAGAACCGATTTGTAATCTAAATCCCTTTTTTTCCGATAACTCAAAAAGCGTGCTATAACGTGCTCACGTGCTTTAAGCGCAGACAAATCGTGAAGATTTCCTGCTGTGCGTCTGGGTACTTTGAGAATCCAATTTTAGCGTTTTAGTTAGACAAACAAAAACAATCGGAGATGAACTCGCATAACCCCTCAAGATTTTGCCTCTTATTGGATTTGAATATTATATGGTCCACTGGAAATATTTGACATAGAAAAGAATTCGTTTAAGAATTTAAGGCTCGCGAGGAAGTAAGGCGGTCATAATTCGGTGCCACCCACAATACCTTTTTCATAAATGAAAATCCTCAGATCCTTTGTGAAAATATAAGAAACAACGGGGACGCACAAACAAATCCACCAGCCGCTTTTTGAAATTCTTAAATAAAATTTTCACAATACACAACAATATGCGCGTTATTTTGCCTATCTATCGAGTGTAATGTAGGGCGGGGGTTGGCAACCTTTTCAGGACAGTGGACCACTTTCAAAAGAAGTAAGTATTTAGTTGTTGTTGTTGTGGTAGCGATGCTTCGAATATTGCAGTTCTTCTTGCATCGAGGGGGCTTGGCAGCTTTTGGCCGTTGAAAAACGGGTCGTTCCGGTACGAAGAACCGGCTGCCGCAGGAGCGAAGTATCTTTAGTCGGGCCGCACAGTGAAATAACATGAAGTGCAAGAAAACAGACCCAAATTCTGTTGTTAACACCACACCGCGCAAGCAATTTGTGAAATTGGAAATATAGTCTGAGTTTAAACTTTCTGCAGACATAATAAATAGCGTCAAGAAAGGACCCAGATCAAAACATTTTCTTATTCTTGAATCAAACGGAACTTTATTCAAGATACTCATCTAAGTGCCAGTGCACAAAACAGCAAAATGAAATTTCGTTGCAAACTGAAGCTCCGTTGGTCATGCGCAGAAAATGTCGTAAATTGGAAATATGGAAAACGCCGGCCGACGTCATTAAATCCGCGAATAAATGACCGTAGTCACGTCATTTGTACAATGTTGATTCGGACGACATTGGAGGTACGCTCCCCAGCAGTGCCAGATAATACGTTGTGCGTATACGTATTGTATTTTGTACTACAATATTTTCAACATCTAATACGGTTTTACGATTTTAAAGGAGCTCTTGTGCAGAATTTTGCGAATTGAAAAATTTTAAGTACAATTTAAGATTTGTTAGTTAGGCCCCAAAAATATGTATACTTCACACAAATTCAGTAAAGTGCAATGCATTTCGAATCATAAATTCTCTTTAGATTTTTGTATAGAGAGTGTGGATTAGGTTAAGAGAGCCACAAACAGTTCAACAACCAATATATTATGTTTTTGTCCTGATTCTAGAGAGCCGGAGCCGTTCTGTTGATCCAACCAGCTCTTTCCGATAAATCGACTGAGATGGCCAGTTTTACTTGAAGCTACGTACTCGGCAACGTCGAAGTATTCATTCTTCCTTAGCATGACTAGCGCTTCCATAAGTTCCAGTTGAAAACGACAGGTCGAAATTCTTTTGAAGAGCACTGCGTAACTTTACGCGTCGACGGTTGAACCTACTCGAGTGAACATGTCGATTCGCGCGTCAAAATTTCGTATTCTTACATTCAGGGCAATGTTGGCAACGAAGTTTTAGTGTTGCCTTTTAGCACAGACACTTTTGGCAGTGTCCTAAATCGAATACCATTCGAATCAAGACTGTGCACCTGAGTAGGGTCGATTTGCGATTTTGATGACGCCCGTCATCGTTTTCGTAACATCGAAATATCACAATTTTCTGTTTTTTTTTTTTACATTTACACTTGCAGGAGTATCCTGAACCGATTGGCGTCAAGTGCCTCCATTGGTTCGTGCTTTTGAAAACTTCTGTTACCGCTTTAGCAACGCCCAAACGGTCTGCTTCTTGTGGAATATTGCCTACTACCGAGCAAAGACCGACCATTGAGCATATGAGTTGAATTGCTTCGCTTTTATGATATTCATGTTAATTTATACACCCGTTAGCAACAGACAGCAGACACCAGTAGACAGACCACACTTTCCATGCGTAACCAATCAAACAAATGCTATTTCAGGTTATGTGTTATAACTGTAAGCAAATAAGCAAATTTTCTGTCATAGTTCTATCATGCACTTCACTACATACTCGTATTTCTCCGCACTTGTGCGCATTCAAACCTTGTTCGCGTTTTGCAGATCCTAACTTAAAGTACATGATTGGTTTTTTCCTCGCGGGTCGCAGGAAAATTTATGAAGGGCCGCCTGCGGGCCGCTGGTTGCCGATCCCTGGTGTAGGGTAACGAGCACGCATTACACAAACAACAAGCGACTTGTTTGTGTAATGTCTGTTAGTTACCCCACACTACACTGGCTATACCTATACATACATATATATGCAAAAGAACGCGCCTAATGTCATCGGTTCATATTTTTAGCCCAGTAAACCTGTGGAGTGGGGGGCAAAGACCTTTTCCATAGTCCTCCACGTGGGCGCCCCCTGGTAACGGCAGTGTATCAATTCGCTGACGGCCAATGTCTTAGCGATAAGACAGTTTGGAAAAGGCAGATAGCTGTAGCCTGAATGGCTGACAAACACCTAAGCGTCTCAGGTCTAGTAGGATGGAATGACTTGCGTAGTTGGACCTGCTACATAGTTGTGTGGGCTCCAGCACGTTTATTAAACCATCTGAAGCAGCTTTCTCCGAGGCCATCCCCCGAATGGGGTTAAGCGACGTGCTGACAACTCGTCCTTGTAAAAACCACTCCATGTCAAGAAACCTGGAACAAAAGCCTCGGATTGGACGGATCAACAACGACGAACACGCAAACGAATAAAGGATTATTCTTTCGGATCCTGGAATGTACGCTCCCTGAACAAACCGGGGGCCGAGAAGGCCCTCCTTCAACAGGTCGAAAAGTACAAACTGAGCATTACTGCAGTCCAGGAAACAAATTGGCTTGGCAGCGAGATTAATGACAAGAAATCGCACACAATTTTTACAAGTGGCAAACCATCGGGCCGCAAGGAGTTTGGAGTAGCATTTATAGTGAACAATCACCTCAAACCGCATATTACTGACTTCAAACCCATAAATGAACGGCTGTGTGCGATTCGCATCAAGACGCGATTCTTCAATCTCTGGCTCATCAATGTGCATGCCCCCACTGAAGTTAAAGAAGACGCAGTAAAAGACGAGTTCTACGCCCGCCTTGAAACTCTCTTCGACTCACTTCCAACAAACGACGTCAAATTGCTGCTGGGAGACTTTAACGCGAAAGTCGGGAATGAAAGTTGGCATCGGGGGACCACTGGAGGCCACAGCCTCCATGATGAATGTAACGATAACGGCCAGCGACTTATCGACTTCGCCTGCAGCAGGAATCTAATCGTAAGCTCTACGTGCTTCCCGCATCGACGCATTCACAAGCAGACCTGGAAGTCTCCAGACGCACATACCGTCAACCAAATTGACCACGTCCTCATTTGCAGGAGATGGGCGTCTAGTGTCATGGATGTCCGCTCCTATCGAGGAGCAAACTGCGACTCAGATCATCACTTGGTGAAGACGACCTACAGATGTAGAATTTCCTCAGTGCACCAGTCAAGAATCAGCCCTCCCAAAATCTTTGCGGTTGATAAGCTCTTGAGTGATGCTACAGCGGTGGCGTATACTACCGCCCTTGAGAAAAAACTATCACCTATCCTACACAACATCAGCAACACAGGCGTCCATGGGTTCTGGGAAGAACTCAAGGGTACCATCAAGGATGTCGCAGAGAAGGTCGTGGGATATAAAGCCCGGCGAGCGCGAAATGACTGGTTCGACGAAGAATGCAAAAATTCACTTGACGCGAAAAACGAGGCCTACAGACAATGGATTCAACGAGGAACCAGAGCCAGAAGAGAAAAATATGACGAGCTACGGCGAATATCGAATAGAATAATTAGACGTAAGAAACGTAAATACTTTGACGAGCAGTTGCTGAACATAAACGAACACTTAGCTAATAGGAACACCAGACAAGCGTACAAACTAGTAAATACAATTAAGAACGGCTACCAACCCAGGACTAGCCTTTGTAAGGACAAGGATGGAAACATCATCAGCGACACCGATGGTATTAACAAACGATGGGCCTCTTATTTTGAAGAGCTTCTAAACCGACCATCTAACATCCCCACACAGGAAGCTCTCGATGATATTGTTGATCTAGGCCCACCCATTCAACCCCCGACAGTAGAGGAAGTTGATCTCGCGTTGCGGTCACTAAAACGAAATAAAGCGCCGGGCGCTGACGAGATCCCAGCTGAACTGCTAAGATTCGGTGGAGCGAGTCTAGTTGATGCCATACATCAATTACTCCTGCGAGTATGGGAGAACGAGGAGATCCCAGACGATTGGCGCAGAAGCATCATCTGTCCAATCCATAAAAAGGGAGATAAATTGCGGTGTGAGAATTACAGGGGCATCTCACTAGTTTGTACGTCCTATAAAATTTTGACGAAAATTCTGGAAAATAGAATAAAACCGTACGCAGAACGAGTCATTGGCGAATATCAAAGCGGTTTCAGACCTGGTCGCTCCACAACCGATCAGCTCTTCTCAGTCAAACTGATACTCCAGAGGTGCTGGGAATACAACGTAAACGTATACCAAATCTTTGTCGACTTCAAGCAGGCATACGACAGTATCGATCGTGGAGTACTGTACAACATCATGCTGCAATTTGGTATACCAGCAAAATTAGTGCGACTGACAAAGATGACGATGACCAACTCCGTCTCACAAGTCAGGATCCAGAATAGACTTACTGATCTATTCGAAACACGCACTGGTTTGAAACAGGGCGATGGACTGGCACCGACGCTCTTCAACCTAGCACTGGAATACGTTATTCGGGCCATGAATATGGACAACAGCAAGACGCTGCTCATCAAGTCGACACAATTAGCAGCGTACGCCGACGACATCAACATCATGTCCCGAAGATTGGCTGACGCAGAAGAACTTCTGCATACGCTCGATACCGCTGCAAAGGAAGTTGGATTACGTATTAACGAGGGTAAAACTAAAATAATGATGCAATCGGTGACAAGGACACCTGCACAACCGAGCATCAACGTGGGGGACCTCAACATCGAGTTCGTGAACAACTTCATCTACCTGGGTTGCAACCTGTCAAGAGACGCCAACGAAACTGACGAAATCAAGCGACGGATACAGTTAGCTAATAAGACTTTTTTCTCGGTTCTCCCCATAATGAAATCGAAACATGTGCACAGAAACACGAAGCTCCGCGTGTACAAAACCATTATACGACCAGTGCTATGCTATGGCTGCGAAGCATGGACCCTAACTCAAGCCTCCGAAAACATGCTAGACACTTTCGAACGTAAGGTTCTACGGCGAATTTTCGGGGCTGTTTGCGATCGAGATGGATGGCGTATCCGGTACAACCATGAGTTGTATGAAATGTACGATGAGCTGCAAGTCTCGAAAATCGTCAAACTACAACGACTTCAATGGGCAGGGCATGTACAAAGAATGGACGATGATCGCATGCCTAAGAGAGTAATGAATGCAGAACGAGTCGACGGAGCGAGACTGCGAGGACGACCGAGATCTCGTTGGGAGAGCTCAGTAGGTGTGGACGCCGCGCAGCTGCTGGGCTCCCAAAATTGGAGGACGCGGTCACGTGACCGAGATAATTGGAGGACAATGATCCATACGGCCAAGGCCCGACGTCGGGCTGTCGCGCCACGATGATGAAACCTGTGGAGTGCAGAAAAGATAGACACGTGTAGGATTGTTTATTTTTCGCCTGAAGTGGTTTTCGGAAGGAAATCTTCTTGTTATTTCAGCCAATGTTATTTGCGTATTTTTATCCTGACTGCTATAATTAGAGTGTCACAGAACGCAATACATGACGTCGTATGACAGTCCATACAATACACTGCATAATTCAGTAAGTAGATGATGTATGTATGTTGTATGCTCCTAAAAAAAACAATAAAATTCTTCATCCCGCTCTACTATCTCGATCACATCAGCTTGTTGTATCCGAAATTATTTTTCAGGATGATTGATTGATTTTCCATACAATTTTTCATTTATAATTGGAATGCATATACGTACGTACGTGCCACTTCGCCCGGAGTTTTCAAAGGACAATATATCAAGCGTCACATGAATAATAATGTCGCTAGTGGCGGATGAAGTCACAAGGATAATTGCTGACATGTTCAACAAACAATGGGCGACGTGCACCGAGTAGAGTAGTAGGCTTGTTAATTTTGGAGTACTTTGGTTGCATGGTTGTAGGTAAGAGGGATTTGATGGGCAATTGAGTCGGTTTCAATTTGCAATGCGGACGGAAAAGCAAATGATCCGTTTTCTTTCAAACATTGTCATACCAATCGAAGTGAGTGCTTTCGGGGCTACAACAATGATTTTAACAAGGACGAGTACGTATACAAAATGTTTGATAGCTCATTTAAGCTAGCAGAGCAAAAGTAGCAGACATAATTGGAAGAAGTGTACTAAATTCGGGCTTATTTAGTGCTAATTTCGTAAAGTTGAAATTTTTTTAGTACACTTTACTTTTCAAAGTTACGGTAGACATTCACAAACACAAAGCTTTTTTTAGTCACACGTTGAGCGTGGACGTGGAAAGGCTCAGAGCCTTTACAGACGGCTCCAAGATGGAAGCTAGAGTCGGTGTAGACATGCCATGCTTCCATGCAGTCTATCTTTCTGGCTGCCATATGAGTGCAGCAGGCGGAAGTGCTTGGAATTCAGAAGGCAGGCGAAGCGACTTTCATCTTGTTATACTTTCGGATAATGAGGCCACGTTAAAGGCGCTGCAGTTCGTTACGGTCAAGTCGAAGACAATGCACAACTGTCAAAAAGCCCTCGAAATGATGGGGACTGCTAGAACAGTGGAGTTCCGGTGGGTTCAAGGTCACAGCGAGGTTCTAGGTAACGAAATCGCGGATGCACCAGCTATACAAGGGGCTATCCTGGACAGCTGTAAAGCAGCCGGTGCCAATACAGACATGCAAGAAGAAATGGCCGACAGGATGTATGGGCTGGCCGATGCAAACTGGCACAATACCAAAGACTCTAGAATAACAAAAATATTCTGGAACTCGCTTGACTGCAAGAAGACCAAAACTGTGAAACTACACAGGCCACAGTGCGCCTTACCAGTAGGCCTACTAACGGGGCACTCCTTGTTAGGGAAACACGCATACAGATTGAAACTAATCACTGGTGGTGGTTGTAGCAATTGCAAGCTACCAAATATAGTGAAAACTCGTAAGGCAGCGGTGGGCAACCTTTTTTATCAATGGGCCAATAGAAATTTTGACATTTTTTGGCGGGCCGCAGACAAACTAACACATATTAATAAATTAGAAAACTTTATATATTTAATGAGCTTAACACAAAATACACATAATTCATATAATAGAAAATTTAAAGAAAAAAACCACTCCATAAAATGTAATATAAAAGAGCAAAAAAATATAAAAAAAAACCGAATTTATATGAACTTTAATGCGAAATTTGGCACTGTTTCTTCGCTACAATTTGGTCAATATTAGCCGGTATTCCCGACACGGCTACACGTACGCAGCTCTCCAATCGTGCATCGCTCAGTCTTGATCGGTAGTCGTTCTTAATTATCTTCATTGTTGAAAATAGTTGTTCGCAAATATATGTACTTCCGAACAGAGACATAATTTGCTTTGCATTTTCCGTCAAAAGTGGAAATTTTTCAGGGCTCACATAAAATTTATAAAAATCATCAATGGTCACTGATAGAAATTTATTTTTTAAATCTGTATTGTTCTGCATGTCTAGTAATTCCATTTGCAGTTGTCCTGGAACTGTATACTACTTTGCCTTAACCCCTAGCGGGGCATAGCGCGTCAACTACTCCTGCGCGCCATCGTACTCTGTTCTGGGCAATGGGGCGCAACTCCCCAAAAGACTTACCCAGTACCTGACACTCCTTTGCCACAGATCGACGCCATGTGATTCGAGGACCCCCTCTTGGTCGGCCTTGGTTGGAAATGGGGTTCCATTTCATGGCATGCATAGCAATGCAGTTATCACTCTTCCGCAATGTATGACCTATCCACTGCCATTTTCGCCTGCGTATCAATTCGTCGATTGGCATCTGACCCGTACGCCGACTTAGCTCTTCATTTGATATTGTTTCGGGCCAGAAAATTCTTAAAATTCGACGAAGACATGAGTTGACGAAAACTTGCAGCTTTCTGGTGACTCCTACGGAAACTTTCCATGTACTGCTCCCATACAAAAGCACTGATAGTACCAGGGAGCGAAACAGGCCCAGCTTGGTCTTGATGCTGAGATAACTGCCCTGCCAGATTTTGGACAGCATGCCGTATGTGCGTTTAGCCTGGTTGATACGACGAGCGATGTCCTGCTCCGTACCACCATTTTCGGCAACAATGCTACCCAGGTAGACGAAGTTGTCCACCTTCTCCACAGGCTGCCCATTAATATTGATGGCAATAGGTGTCCGATTTCTTTTTCGCAACGGCGGGCTAAGGACCTTGGTCTTGTTGGTATTAATCTTTAGCACAACCTTGCTTGCCTCCCTCTCGAGATCTAACGCCATTGCGGACAGATCCATGATTTTGTGGGAGAGTAGGCATATGTCGTCAGCGTAGTCAAGATGTTGTAGATAAGATGTCAAAGTCCATTGAATTCCTCTGTCGAGTCCGGATAGGGCTGCATGCAACACATCGGCGATCACAATGAGGAATAGGATCGGTGAGAGGATGCACCCCTGCCGAACTCCACTGCGAATCTCAAAGTCCCCCGACACCTTACCTTTATGCGGAACGCGACATTTCGCGCCGTCATAGGTTGCCTTAATAATAGCCACAAGCTTCTCAGGGATGCCTCTCCTGCGCAAGGCCGCCCATATAGAATCCCGGTTCACACTATCGAAAGCCTTTTCGAAATCGATGAAAAGCAAGTGAAGCGGAGAATCGTATTCAGCGCATTGCTCGATGATGATTCGCAAGGTGTTAATGTGATCGACACAGGAGAATCCGGATCGAAAGCCAGCCTGCTCTTCATCAATTGTGCTTTCTAAGTGGGCCTTTAGTCTTTCCAGGACGATTTTAGCTATTATCTTGGCAACGGCAGGAAGCACACAAATGCCTCTCCAATTATTACAGTCTGTGAGGCTACCCTTCTTTGGAAGTTTGATGATCAAACCTTTCTTCCACTCAGTGGGAAAGGTCTCTGTATTCCACGCTTTATCAACAAGTGGGTGCAGCAAATCGGCAGTTACGCTTGGCGCTGCTTGATAAAGTTCGGCAGGGATGCCGTCAAGTCCGGCGGCCTTTCCTCGTTTAAGTGCAATAATTGCAGTGACTAGTTCCTATTTAGTCGGGGCAGTGGACCGTATACGCACATTTTGATGGTTAGCTAAATTATCTATATGAGGGGGAACTTCACCAGAGGTTACACGGTTCAAGACCGCGGCGAAGTGTTCTTTCCACCGCCTCATTTGATCTTCTTCCAAGATAAGTAGCTTTCCATCACTATCTTTCACCGGATGTTGGCAGGAGTTACGACCACCTGTAAACTCCTTGATGACACCGTATACGGCGTTTAAGTTGTTACTTCTAGCGGCTTCTTCTGCTGACGCTAAAAGAGAATTGGCATAAACTCTTTTATCGCGTCGCACACTACGCTGAACTTCTCGAGCTTTCTGACGGTAAAGGAGTTCGATGCTGCTTCGATTGTCGTCTGATGCTGCAGCCAAACGAACTTTCAGCTCCTTTCTTTCAACAATCCGCTGCCATGAAGCGTCGGACATCCAGGGCTTATTCCGGCAATCCGGGTTTGGGCCAAGGATGGTATTTGCGCTATCAATGTACGCATTTTTTATGGCATCCCAGTTTTCGTTTATGTCACTATCTGGGTGACTAGTTATCTCAGCTGCTTTTTGCGCAAGATGGTCATTATATTGTTGTAAGACAGCTGGATTTTTTAGTCGAGCGGTGTTGAATTTGCGGGGCCTGGATCTTTCGTCGCTGGGGCGGCGCACGGCTGCAATACGCAATCGAACATTAGCGATCATAAGATAATGGTCTCTTCCCATCCCAATATCGGCACCCTTCTTGTTTCGCACGTCCAGGAGGCAACTCTTGAATCTTTTACTAATGGCAAAATGGTCGATCTGATTTTGTGTTCTGCGCCGATCAACAGAAGACCAACTGATTTTGTGGTGGTCCTTATGCTCAAACATAGTACCACCAATGAAGAGACTGTGAAAGTTGCAGAACTCTACAAATCTTTCACCGTTGTCATTACGATCACCTATGTTGAATGGCGTTGAAAATATTTTTATGGAAACCACTGTCCCCTCGACTTTAAACATTTTGAATCGTGCTTGGAATTCGCTTATTAAGATATCAATATATTCAACATATTTTTGACAACTAGGCGCCTTTTCTTTTCCTAAGTATGGGAAATGGGACATATTATTTTCCAAAAGATGTTTTCTCCACAATTTCAGTTTGCTTTCAAAGCCTTTAATTTTATCATACAAATTGTGGATAAATTGTCCTTTGCCTTGAAGTTCCACATTAAGGTCATTGAGATGCTAAGTTATATTGATAAGAAACCCAAAATCGCACATCCAATCTTTATCATCGAATTAAGGAAAGGGATATCCCTTCATATCCACAAACAATTGTATTTCACTTTTTAAGTTATATACTCTTTTTAGCATTGCACTTCTACTAAGCCAACGTACTTCGGTGTTGAAAATCACGTCACCATATTCAGTTTCTAAATCCTTCAGAAATTCTTTAAATTCACGATGATTTAATGCCCCCGACTTTATAAAATTAACCAATTTTATTATAGGTGCCATGACATTCGGCAAACTCAAACTTTTCGCACACAGAGTCTAAGGCATCTTCTGTTGACTGTCCAGCGCTCGCTAGGAAAATATTAGAATGCCTGGGGCCTTCAAATACATAGAAGGAGTTGCTGGTCTCAGCTTGAGAAGTCTTTGTGGCTTAGCTAATGAGTCAGGATCCTTCGAGCTTAACAAAGATCTTTTGGCAACGACTAACACCAGAACGTAATCTAATGGGTATCGGAAACACGTGGTATCGCTATGGACCCAAGTGGTCTGTGTTGAGCCGTTAGGCTGACACCTAACCTAACCTAGGCAGGGAAAAAATAAGTTTGTCAAGTTAGCTATGACGAGTGAAAAACGTCCGTAGGTCAGCGAAGTTTTCATTCGTACACTGTTGCAGACGCAGGACATCAATTCTCTTATGGTTTACTGTATGGGAGTAACAGTGGTAAAACCTTTAATGGATTGCTATTCCATTTGTTTGCAAGAGCTCTTGTGAAAGGCAACTCCAATCTCACTTCCCTTCCTCCAACGCAAGAAGCAGCATATCAACACAGCTTAAGAGTGTACCTACAAGTTTATTTATTGTTATATGCAACAAAATGAATTTCATTGGCAAAAGTATGGCTTGGCTCCTATTCTCACCAAGAAAGATCCTGCCCCACTGTCGCTTTTGGCCACCTTCTAAATGCACTAGGAGAGGAGGTAGAGGAGGTTCCAGTTATAAGAAAACAGGCATTAAATGCTTAAATGCTTATACAGATGATGATGTCAGTGTCAAATGATGTAAAGGAGCCCCTAGACGATCAAGCCGCATGATCAAAATCTAGTGTCATTCGATTGAATCAAACGTGATTGACTGTCTAGGGACCGGTTTGACGCTTGAGCCAAGCGTTGACGGTGATTGATAGAAAGTTTGATTGACTTAAGCGGTTGACGAGGGTGCTTGATCGTCTAGGTCAAATTTGATCAAGCATTGCGTCAATCACTCGATAATTGCTGAGCGAGTTTACATCATGATAAGTTCCAGAGTCTGGGAAGCAATGGCAGACATGAATTTCAGGTCTTCCATATCCATGCCTGAAGCTAGGTACCTCAATGTGATAGAAAGTCTCTGAGTTGTAGGAATCGCTTCACGCATATTTGTTTCCTTCTTCTCTATTTTACATAAGCCGTACTAACGTCAGTAAAAAATCAAAACTCTCCTGGTTTCTAATTTCTAATGAAGTTCCTGTAGTCTTCTGGTTCCGTATCGCGAAGAACGTTAAGTAAATGTTCATGATTGAAGCGCTTTATCATTTCATACCACTCCTTGGACTAACGTCGTTTCCTCTTATTTTTTCCGCTTCAGGCCAACCAATGTAATGGCAAGAAAGGTCAAATCTGTATTGGAAGCCACTGCGAGACTTCACTTCACACTCTTTCCGAGTCGAAAACTTAACTGAGAATGAGTTTTGATCAAAAGCTTGAAGAATTGATTGAAGCGTTACTTGAAGAGTTGATTGACCGTGTAAAAGGTTGCTTGGCGCGTCCTTGCTTGACGGGACTGCAACTGATTGATCACGCGGCTTGATCGTCTAGGGGCTATAAAGTGAACGTGCGCGTTTGAAATACTAACTTATTTCTTTTGGGATTCTCGACAGATTTCAACGCGCTGAAACTATTCGTCTGATGAAGAAACATTCCAGGCTTTATTCGTAGGAAATTATGTTAAGACTATTTTTTTTAACTTATTAGTTTTAAAGCTACGTGCAAGAAACTGAGAAAAGATAAATTTTCGCGCAGTTTCGTGCGGTTTTCTCAGAACCGGCACCTCCGCCGAGGGGTAAAACTTTGGATAGTCACGATAGGATTCAACTGAGTGATTGAAACGATAAAACCTGTACCAGGTTTTTTTCCGAGCGGATACACCCAAATATCAGTAAAAAAATTCAACCCTACTATATATTGTATAAACGATCTTATGTATTTTTTTTTTTAATTTCCAAAGAACGTAAATGGCAAGACCATAAGTACCTTACCCAAAATAACCATTAAATAATTTTCACAAATTCTTATAAATAGCACCTTTCTCATTATTACGATTTCGCACTTCAAACAAATCAATTTGGATATTATACAGATTTCGTGCTGAGCTAAATAAATTTATTTACATTATGATGAATTACGTTTTCAGGAAAACAAACACAATGAGAGAGTTAAGACCGGGAGCAAAGAACGTTTAGTTTGGACTGGGCAGACTTTTCCTCTTTCTTTGCATACTGTACATACATATAAATTAAATTATACCAATGCCTAAATTATCTGAATGATTGATGGTCATTTAAATCATAAATTAAATTTTGGCTTCTATGAAGAATCGTCTCTTTGATCTTTTTAATTTGTATTGGACGGTTTTTGGCATTTCTGCGAACTTCATTCAGAATAAAATCGATGAAATTTCAGTTACTTGTATTCGAGTTTCGAATATAGGAGTATACTTACTGAATATGTAAGCATGAATGAAAATAAAACGTAATATCGGCTCATTTACTGCGTATCTTATTTAGGTAAAGAAAATAGTCCATGTTTTAATTAATTGGACGTGAACTCTTCAGTCAATGACAGCTCTAATCGGGGCAGTAGATAGTAATGTTGAGATCCTAAAAATTCGATTTTGTTTGAACATGAAAAACACTGGCTGAGATTCCCTATGCTATTGAAATCCTGGTATTCGGTCTAAAGAAAATTGCTCTCCGTTCTGTTTTTGACCCATATCGATGAACCACTTAATACATCTAGGGTCTGGACAGGGTGTGCCATTTTCCCATTCCGTACTGTTAGGGATAAGAGCTGAAAGTTTTGTGCCGAATCATGTAATCTGATCTCAAGCAGGTGTTCATGGCAGAAATTTGATTCAGAACACTCATGTGACCGCCTTCTCCGGTACGTGCGTCGGAAGTTAAACGAATTCTGAGAGCATTTAAAGCTGCTGATTCCTGAATGAATAAATATCGCGGAGTAAGTCCAAAATTGATCGCCTCCAGGACTGGCGTTTGACAAGTGCACATAGTGATATCTAGGCAAGCAAATAAAGCATTTTAGTAAAACATACGTATTGTCGTCCAAAAGTGTGCCCATGCCCATTATTCAATAATATGCTTTCAATGGGATTACTGAAAATATCAATAGAAAACCGGAGTCCGAAACGTATATACCCTAGACTTGTACAGACCTAGTGCTGATACCGAAAGTACCAATTGGCAACGACCATATGCATTAAAAGTGAGTTTCCTATACGGCCAGTTTATGGGAGAGGTTGGCACTCATTCAGGAGAACCTTGACCATTCTCAAAATCAATTAACTAACCCATTCTACAAATTTTTGTCGAATTTTTCAAGTCGCTAGCTTTATTCTATCCAAAGTTATTGCTTATTTCATTATTTATTATAGTTTCACCTGTAGAGGAGGTAGAGGTTACTTGGGTGGGATCTTGCCCATCATTATCACCCATCACCAACTAGATCACCCTACAAACATTAAAAAAAAATTTCAAGTGTCTAGCTTCACTCAATCGAAAGTTATGGCTTATTTGAAGTTCCATTTGTAGGGGAAGTAGGGGTTTCATTAGTCCGATTTTACGTATTTTCAATATTAGCCAACTGAATCCTGCTGCAATTACTTGGCCAAAATTTCAAGACGCTACCTTTATTTTGTCGTAAGTTATCGCTTATTTTAAGTTTAATTTCTAGGAGAGGTAGGGGTTCCTTAGGTCGGATATAACCCATCTTTAATGCCAACTAACTCAATCTCACTTCAAACATTTGACCAAAATTTCAAGTCGCTGGCTTCATTTAATCAAACTTTATCGCTTATTTGAAGTTTCATTTGTAGGGGAAGTAGTCGTTCCTTGGATCGGATCTTACCCATTTTCAACAACGACTAACAAGATCTTAATACCAACATTCTACCAAATTTTCAACTCGCTAGTGTAATTCTATCGAACGTTATCGTAATTGAAGGAATATTTAATTTTTTGAAAGTTGTAGGGGAGGTAGGCGTTCCTTTGATCTGATTATGCCCAACTTACTAAAACTCGAGCAGCTTCTCATCTCAGAGCTACATGCCAAAAATCAGATGTCTACGTCAATTGGTTCAAGATTTATAGACAAAAAACCTGAAAAGTAGGGTAGTACGGGGCTCTTTGTAAGAAAATTACCGTTAGTTTTCAACTGATCGATTTTATTTTTCCAGAGGAGTATCAGATTATCCCCAAGAGCAGTCTACCAGAGCTAGCTTTTCAAGTTTATTTAATCGGGAGTTATAAATATATTTAATTATTTTACATATGTAGGGGAGGCAGGCGTTCTCTTGGCCTGAACATGCCCATTTTCAATACCAGCCAACTAGATTATACTTGCAACATTTGACCAAAATTTCAAGGGCCTAGCTTCATTCTATCGAAAGTTATCGTGCGAACGGACAGACTGACGGACAGACAGACAGACAGACGGACAGACAGACATGGCTAAATCGAATCAGGAGGTGACCCTGATCATTTATATATATACATTGTTATACCTCCGGAGCCTCCTTTAAGGTGTTACATATTTCCGTCGTGACAAAAACAATATACCCTATACTAAAAGTCTAGGGTATAAAAAAAAAAGAAAACCTGGATGCTATCCTAGATCGTTCTTTTGCGCAACCAGGATCAAACACGGTTACGCAAAAAAATGCGCCTAATATTAAATAATTTTTTTTGGCAAATTACTTATTTCAACCGGAAAGTTTATTTATTTTTTTGATCCTGAAATTTATTTCATTCGGACAGTTATTTATTTGATTCGAAAACGTATTTATTTGGTTCGGAAATTTATTTATTTGATCGGAAAATTGCTTAGTTTATTCGGAAAGTTATCTATTTGATCCGGAGAATTATCTACTTGATCCGAAAAATTGTCTATTTGTTACGAAAAATTATCTATTTGATCCGGAAAATTGTTTTTTTTTTTATCCGGCAATTTATCTATTTGACCTGGAAAGTTACCTATTTGTTCCAGAAAATTGTCTATCTGATTCGGAAAATTATCTATTTGATCCGGAAAATTTTCTATTTGTTACGAAAAATTATCTATTTGCCTCGGAATTTTGGGTCTTTGGCCTGGAAGTGCTATATATATGAAAATAATCAGGGTCACCTCCTGAATAAATTTAGCCATTTATGTCTGTCTGTCCGTCCGCCTGTCCATCTGATTGTCTGTTCGTCTGTTTGTCCGCCTGTCCATTCGCACGATAACTTTCGATAGAATAGAGCTATAGGCTTGAAATTTTGGTCAAATGCTTGAAGTATTGTAGATTCTAGTTGGTTAGTATTGATATTATACTCTCTTGTAAAAATGAGTCGATCCGTTGGAAAATTTTTGTACAAAGAGCCCCGTTCTACACTTCTTTTCATGCTTTTTTTATCGATAATTCTTGAACAAATTGACACAGAGAGCTTCTTTTAAGAAGGTAGACTTCATATGAAATATATTTTAGTAGATATATAGTTTTACTAAAACGTGCCTGATCCGAACAAGAGAGGCCCACCTCCCCTACAAATGTCAAAAAATACGATATACATATAACCGCATTAACTTTTAATAGAATGAAGCTAACGAGTTGAAAATTTGGTCGAACGTTGTTAGTAACTCTTGTTATTTGGCATTGAAAATGGGCGAGATCCGACCAAGGGACTAAGGATGGGCAATATCGTTACTTTTAAGTAACAAGTAACGATTAGTTACTTCTTTGAAAGTAACACTTACTTTTATTTCGTTACTTTCGTTACTTTTTTTGTAGTAAAAAACAAACCCGCAACGTTCTTTCAATAGTAAAACTATAAGAAACAACGAATTCAATGCCAAATTTTTCTGATGTTTGCAGGATGTTTCTAGAATAAATAATAAAATTAACTGTGACTAACAATATCGGCGGCAATTAATTAATTGTTAATCGTGACTACTACAATTAACAATTAATTTTGAAAAAAAAATAGTGGGGGTGGATGCTCCTCAGCCCGCATTAAGGGGGGTGAAAATGGTGTCAAAAATTCGAAATTCCTTATATTTTAGAAGTTATGGCCACAAAACAGTTTATTTAAAACTAGAGTATAGAAAGTAGTGGTGTAACTGCTTGAAACAGAATGAGGCTTCCGCGTGCTTACTTGCGTCGTGTGGTAGCGTCGTCCGTGTTCCGTGTTTTCGTGAGGAAAGCCTGCGCAAACAGAATTATGGTGATGCTTGCGCGTGTAGTAGGCACTTTATTCAGATATGTACTTAAATTGGCTTTAAGTTCACAGCTATGAAAGTACTGAACTCTCGATAATCGTTCGCGCCAATTTTGATCAGGCAAACATTGCCAAGCGCTTCATATTAAAAACCATAAGACGGTGAAATCGAATCATTTCGGCATTCACTACAATTTCTAGAAACTCAACAAGGAGACAGCACAAATTGATATGTATGAGAGCCATAAGTGAAATATATGAATTTGATTTCTTCGCGCCAATTTAAGCCACCAAACATTATTTCAATCTAATGATGAGCTGAGTCTCACATTCGGGGACCTCCGTGAATTCAGATCAATTCGATATTCGCGTGATTTTGTTTTGAAAGTTAGCCCGGCTAACTTAGCCGTGTTTTCGATGCTGTTCTGCTCCTTAAGCTCTGCAGAGCTGGAAACAACAACAACCACACGGTCAACTTTTATGATCGAAGAGCAAAATAGCGTAGAAAACACGGCTAATGTATTTATTCTGTACTATCCACACATAGTGAACAAATTGTAAGCCCAATGATTCATTCTATGCAGTATTTTCTCCCCTTGCAATTGAAAATGAAGAATTTATCTACAGAATCTTAAAACCTGTCGAACTATTTTTAGAATACAAACCACTTAAAAGTCGCATACACGCGATCTTTTATGTTTGCACCTTGGTCCTGAACCTGATCGTAGTATGACTGGAAGGCACTCGAAGGAAACAAAATGTGGTCAACCGCGCAACACGCCCCCTCAGATGGGTGGAGAAGACCATACATTTGATACTCATATCGACGAATTTTAGGAGAGGTGAGGGTTCCCAGGAATGCAACCATTAAACTAAATGGATCCAAAAACAGTCTTGATACCCATCTCAATTTTTTGGTTTTCGGCCCCAGCGGCCCCTCGGAGGGGAGGGTTCTCGGGAGTATCACCATTCGACTCAGCGACTTCTAAAACCATTTTTTAGATATTAATCTCAAATTTTGGTTTGCGAACCTCGCGACCCCATGGAGGGGATGACGGTTCACGGGAGTACCACCATCCAACTCAGCGACCCCATTATTTTAATATTCATTTCAATTTTTTTTTTGCGACCCTCCCGACTCCATGGAGGGGTGAGGCTCGACGGCAGTACCACCATTCAACTCAGCGACCCGGGAATCTAAGTCTACTTACCTAACTTAGTCTTTCCACTACCCGCTACTTTTCACGATTCGCTACTTAACTAACCACCACTTTTTGCTACTTTTCACTACCCACTGCTTTACACTACTCGCTACTTTTCACTACTCACTACATCTAACTACCCAGTACCCACTATTTTTCACGATTCGCTACTTATCACTACTTTTCACTACCAACTAAATTCGTTACATTTACTACTTTTACTACTTTCGTTACTTTTTATTCCCTAGACTTTTAGTATAGGGTATATTGTTTTTGTCACGACGGAAATATGTAACACCTTAAAGGAGGCTCCGGAGGTATAGCAATGTATATATATAAATGATCAGGGTCACCTCCTGATTCGATTAAGCCATGTCTGTCTGTCTGTCTGTCTGTCTGTCTGTCTGTCTGTCTGTCTGTCTGTCCGTTCGTACGATAACTTTCGATAGAATAAAGCTAGAGCCTTGAAATTTTGGTCAAATGTTGGTAGTGTAATCTAGTTGGATGGTATTGAAAATGGGCATGATCAAGCCAAGAGAACGCCTACCTCCCCTACATATGTAAAATACTTAAATGTATCTGTAACTCCCGACTAAATAAATATGAAAAGCTCTAGCTTTGGTAGATTACTCGTGAGTGTAATCTTATAAACTCCTGGGAAAAAAAAATCGATCAGTCGAAAACTAACGGTAATTTTCTTACAAAGAGCCCCGTACTACCCTACTTTTCGGGTTTTTTGTCTATAACTCTTGAACCAATTGACGTAGACGCCTGATTTTTGGCATGTAACCCTGGGGTGAGAAGATGCTTGAGTTCTAGTAAGTTGGGTATAATCGGATCAAAGGAACGCCTACCTCCCCTACAAATTTAAAAAAATTCAATATTCCTTTAATTACGATAACTTTCGATAGAATGACACTAGCGAGTTGAAAATTTGACAAAATGTTGTTAGTAAGATCTACTTAGTTGGTATTGAAAATGGGTAAGATCCGACTCAAGCAACCCCTACCTCCCCTACAAATGAAACTTCAAATAAGCGATAACTTTTGATAGAATGATACTACCGAGTTAAAAGTTTGGTGGAATGTTGCTAGTAAGACCTACGTAGTTGGTGTTGAATATGGGCAAGATCCAACCCAAGGAACCCCCACCTCCCCTACATATGAAACTTCAAATAAGCGATAACTTTTGATGGAATGAAGCCAGTGACTTGAAATTTTGGTCAAATGTTCGAAGTGAGATTGAGTTAGTTGGCATTAAAGCTGGGTAACATCCGACCAACGAAACCCCTACTTCCCCTACAAACGAAACTTTAAATAAGCGATAGCTTTCGATAGAGTCAAGTTAGAGACTTGAAATTTTGTTTAAATGGTTGTAGGGTGATCTAATTGATTTGTGGCAATGATGTGCAAGATCCGACCTAAGGAACCCTTACCTCCTCTACAAGTGAAACTTCAAATAAGCAATACCTTCCGATAGAATGAAGCTAGCGACTTGAAAAATTCGACAAATATTGTAGAATGGGTTAGTTAGTTAATCGATTTTGAGAATGGTCAAGATCCTAACGAATGAGAGCCAACCTCTCCTATGAACTGGCCATATAAGAGACCCATTCTTAATGCATATGGTCGTTGCCAATTGGTACTTTTGGTATGTCCACTAGGTCTGTAGAAGTCTAGGGTATATACGCTTCGGACTGGTTAAGTGTTACTTTTGTGAAGAAGTAAGGGTGAAAAAGTATTATGAGAAGTAAGGGTGAAAAAGTAACACTTACTTATTTTTTGCACATGACTACAAGGGACCTCTAACCTCTAAGTTTCGATAGAATAAAGCTAGCTATCCAGAGGAAATTTGTGCCAGGTTCGTGCTCAAGGTAGAGTTCGGGTGTTGCAATCCTCAGTATAACGCCCTAGATCGATCGCTTTACTCGTTACATACGCTACAGCGGTAACCCCTATTAGGCAAACCGTGAACCGCGATGCATCGGCCGATGGAATAGGAATATATCAACATACTTCACTAATAGGTCCCTCGAATTTTTTTACAAAAATATAAGAGCTTTACTTTTATACAAAATTTTACGGAAGCAAATATTTTAGAAATTTTCCGCAAATTTTGCCGACTATTTCACATTTTTGCGAATAAAATTCCGTATGAGGGCTATCGTACTCATCCATTCTGTCTGTGCGTTGTGTTGAGGGGTTTACGGTCAAGTAAACTTCTAAACCACTGGCAAAGTTCTGAACCACTGTAATTTTTGTAGAGAAAGTTGAGCAAGTTTTTGCTAGTGTAGGGGGCTTATTAGTTCTCAGTATCTTTGATCCAATCTAAATAATAGCGTTTCCATTTTTTTTGCGAAAAGCTCATTAAACAATGTTGCTGTGCTCCGAAAGAGAAAAAACTATGACTAGCACTGCTTCCTACTGAGGGTTTCGATAGTCCATTCCCTTTACGAAGAAAATACGATTCAATCTTTAATTCCAATCAAAGATTTGAAACGACATGATTTGTTTTAACAATTGTATCTTTACGGGTTGGAAACATTGCAAGGTTTCTTTGAAATTTACACATAAAACAGCAAACCGAGTGCCTGTTCAGATCCGGTAGCTAAAAAAAGCTGAAGCGAGAAAAACACTATAATTTCCTGGCTGCCATCAAGTGCCAGTTCAGATGCCAGCACGCCAAATCATTGACTTGTTTCTAGTCGATTTTATTGATTTTCCTACATAGTAGCGTAAGGGAAATTATTTTTTTTCTTCCTTCGCCCGTACATTTCCCTCGCTCGAGGAGCTGACGTTAGTTCACGTCAACACGTAGGATTATAGTGCCGAGCCGAGGGTGGTGCGGAGAGGATGTTGGACATCCCTACAACATTGCAATGCAATGTATAGAAATAGAACAAAAATGACCATCCAAACGTTCAGTAATTTTCTCACCCTTGGCGATGGGTTCCCTATTGGCGAGTAGGAGCAATACTCGTATACATATATACATGTAGTGCTTACTTGGCAGCTAGTGAAGTTGCACTTGAGAAGATGGATGAGAATTATTTGCGATACTATGCAAATATTCGACGAGAAGGAATAAAGACTCGTAGCACCGCGGATGTTGATGAATGCAATACCTCGTGCCTTTGCAAAGGTTTGTGGGATCCAGATTGCTGCTGATGATAGCGCACATATTTGAAGTTCCGTTGCTTCGTTAAATCAAAGAACACAACTCGTGATAGACGTCAATTAAAGTCAAAGCGCTCCTTGATGTAAATGTAGAAATGTTTCATTCATATTTTACACAAAGAAAGATATGAATGCGAAATTGAAAATGTGTTGTTTATTGGAATATAGAGGTGAGACAACGAGAACATTGAATGATATGGAATATGCATGAATGGAAATTCTATTTGATATTGAAAATTTAATTTAACAATAATTAGAATTATTTAAATTGCCAAAAATCTCCTGAATTCATGAATCACGTGCAAGTCCGCAAAATCAAAAACTAAAACTATCCATGTGTATGAACTATTGCACTGTCCTACATCTCAAACATATGGATAACACTGGACAGGATAATCACTGATTAAACGGAATCCTCTTAATTTAAAAAAAAAATGGTCCAGCCATATGGTTCACATTTCTTCTCGAATTCATCATCCTAATAGGCCGACCCATTTCAACATAACCTGACAGGTGAAAGACTAACTCACTCTGAAGAATCCACTATATTCGGACTAACAATGATACGCCCTTATTAATGCACCCCTCTCGCCTGTTGAGCATGGTATGTTAAAGGGCTTTAATTCATTCTGACTTCATTTTGAGCTGGATAATGGACGGATGATAATAGTGATGGCAGCCTTCCAAGGCGTATATCCACGTATTACTCAACATGATGTATGCTTTCCAGTCTCAGGAATTAATTCCGATTTTTTTATGTCCCTCTTTTACGCTTTCACAAGCTTGCATTGATGTACGTATAGATTATGTCCGGGATAAAGATTTTTTTGAGGACAGACAGCCAGCCGCATTCAAATCATCCAATGTGACTAGTTTAGTGAAAAGATTTACACGATATTATGTCTTCTGGGCAGCCAGAACGACCAGCATGTATTGTATTGGTCGATGCATGGTCTCTCTGGGCTGTTGATATACTGCATCGTTTCATCGTGTCCATGTTATCAGTACGCTTCCTTGTATCTCACTGTTCGCTTGGTGTTTAGGTACAATTTCTATTGAAATAGCAGTCCCTAGAGCAGCTGAATTGTTCGTCGCCTGAATTGTTTTCTTTTATAGCCAGTCCCACATAATTACTTTTTTTCCGAAACCCGTGGCCAGATTGAATGAGCCATATAGGAGGAAAGAAGTGATTTCTTTATGCTGCGGGCTTTATGTTGTACATAGATAAGCCAGCATCCATTGTTGCAGTAGAGTAGAGTGCTCTTTTGCTTTGTCTACTTACCAGTTCAGGGGATTATTGGTACGTAACATACGAATATATGACCATACGGTCATTTCACTATTAACCAAGTGTCCTATGCTAGTTTCAGAAAGACCAAATATGCCACATGAGATTAAAGTGGTGGAAATAAAAAGAACTGACTTTTAACTATTGATAAATAAAAACGTTAATTAAATTCATGTGTATGCATTGTTAAAAACAAAAGTTTTTGTTGTACATATTTAGTATACTAGAGGAACACGTTGAATTTAAAGAGGCTCCAGCTAGCTAATTTTGTTTTTAGTATGTAGCTGTGCTTTCTGTCTGTGACAGAGCGAAATTTGTGTTTCGGGGCAGACGGTGGAAAAAGTGGACAATTTTTGCTACCTCGGAAGCGTAGTTACAGCAGATGGTGGAGCGGATGCTGATGTACAGTCTTGCTCTCGCATCAATAAGGCTCGGGCAGCTTTTTTCAGTTTAACTCCTTTCTGGCAAAACAACAACATCTCCAGACGTACCAAACTCAGGATTTTCGAAACCAATATAAAATCTGTGCTTCTTTATGGCTGTTCAACTTGGAAGGTGACCAGGGCGATAACAACTAGATTGCAAACTTTCGTGGACCAGTGTCTACGGTGCATCCTGCACATACGCTGACCGGAAGTCATTTTTAACGACGACCTCCTGTTCGTTACTGGCCAGGACAGGATAGGCATCTCTATAAAGAGGCGAAAGTGGCAATGGATAGGTCACACACTCCGAAAAGGGCCGGAAAACATTGCTAAACAGACCCTCGATTGGAACCCACAGGGAACCGATGCAAGTCGCCGCGTTGAACGACCTAGAAACACCTGGAGAAGATCAGTTGAGGTCGAGGGTAAGTCATTAGGCAAATCGTGGAAACAGTTGAAGGCGATGGCGGCGAACAGGACGAGGTGGAAAGTCGGTGTGGTTAATGCCCTATGCCCCAAAAGGGGTTGACAGGATCCAGAGAGAGCTGTGCTTTCTCCACTGTATAATAATAGGGGTACCGGTTAATTCGAGCGGTTTTCTAACAGATGGCGTAACTTCATTTTTATTCCAGTGATTCACCTTTCCAAATATGTGTTGGAAAGCTACTGTCATATAGTTTCAGAATCAGTATGTGTCATTTAGCTGAAGCGTAAACAACAATACTTTTTTTTACTCTGAAAATGTCGAATTTTGTGCCGAGTAAAGTGTTTTTGCGGGGAGTACTTCCTCATTACTTCAATATGAAGAAAAAGGCTGCCGAAGTCATCGTATTTTCGTGGAAGTATATGGTGTGCATGCTCTAGCTGAGCGTACGTGCCAGAAGTGGTTTGCGTGGTTTAAAAGTGGCAATTTTGACTTGGAGGACGATGAACGGCCCGGACAGCCAAAAAAAGTTTGAAGATCACGAATTGGAGACATTGCTCGACCAAGATCCATCCCAAACGCAAAAAGAACTTGCAAAATCACTTGGCGTTGCTCAACAAACCATTTCCGATCGTCTAAAAGCATTGGGAATGATCCGGAAGGTAGGCCATTGGGTGCCGTATGAATTGAAGCCAAGAGACGTGGAACGCCGATTTTTCACGTGTGAACAACTGCTTCAACGGCACAAAAGAAAAAATTTTTTTGCATCGAATTGTCACTGGCGCTGAAAAGTGGGTCCATTACGATAATCCAAAACGTCGGGCAACGTATGGATACTCCGGCCATGCATCATCATCGACGGCCGTTCAGAATATTCATGGCCTGAAGGTTATGCTGTGTATTTGGTGGGACCAGCTGGGTGTGATCTATTATGAGCTGTTGCAACCGAATGAAAGGATCACAGGGGAAGTCTACCGACGACAATTGATGCGTTTGAGCCGATCACTGCGCGAAAAACGGCCGGATTATGAACAAAGGCACGACAAGGTAATTTTGCAACATGACAATGCTCGGCCACATGTTGCACAGGTCGTCAAAACCTACCTTGAAACGCTCAAATGGGATGTCCTACCCCACCCGCCGTATAGTCCAGACCTTGCGCCATCCGATTACCATCTCTTCCGATCAATGCAACATGGCCTGGCTGACCAGCACTTCTCCAATTATGAAGAAGTCAAAAATTGGATCGATTCGTGGATAGCGGAGAAGCCGGCCGAATTTTTCAGAAAGGGTATTCGTGAATTGCCAGAAAAATGGGAAAAAGTTATAGCTAGCGATGGACAATACTTTGAATATTAAATTTGTAACCATTTTAGAAGTTAGAAAACCGCACGAATTAACCGGTACCTCTATTACCCGCCTGTGGGGTATAAGGTCGCGCGGAGGGAGTGTTTTTCTGTATCTTGCTTTTATCTCCGCATATTAATCCTTGAAAATAGGACATAACCTAAGAACCTTACCTAAGTTAAAGAACACAAAAAAAATATTTTACAAAGAAAAATATGTTCTAATCAGTTCTTCCTTTATTTTAATAGTTTTCGAGATAATCTTACGCGGAAAACACTGAAAAACATTCTTTGTTAAATGCTCATTTGTCCGCACGTAGTGGAAAAATCATCGTTTTTGTGATGTATTTTTTCAAATATCGGGTAAAATACTAGTCCCAAGAGGAAAATGATACAGATCAATTTTTTGTATTAGGTGTACAACTTTGCTTCCGCCGTTTTCCGACAGACGGCTGCATCGGTGAGGGCTGGGCAAAATACGTAGTTCAAAAGTGTCACAAAGTGAGTTTGGACGTCTGTGAACGTATTGACATCCCCGCATAAGTAAAAGTTGTTGGCATTTTTAATAAGATTCGCGATTCAAAATGTCTGTTTTCGAGCCAAGTTCTCGTCGTTTGTGGGAAGTTTTGATCTTCTGCTTCCATTTGAAAAAAACTGCAGCTGAATGTCGAGGACAAGCATGGTGGTGGGAGAGGAAAAGTTTTCAAAGACGGCGAATTGGAACCACTGCTCGATGAAGATTCGTGCCAAACGCAGGAAGAATTAGCTGAATCACTCAGCAAGCCATCTCGAAACGCCTCAAGGCCATGGGCATGATTCAGAAACAAGGGAATTGGCTTCCGTACGAGTTAAAACCGAGAGATATTGAACGGCGATTGTTTGCATGCGAGCAACTGCTTCGAAGGCAGAATCGGAAGGGATTTCTACATCGCATCGTAACCGGCGACGAAAAATGAGTTCGTTACGATAATCCCAAGCGCAGAAAGTCATGGGGAATGCCCGGGCATGTCTTAACGTCGACGGCAAAACCGAATATTCACGGCGCCAAGTTTATGCTTGACATTTCGTGGGATCAGCTCGGTGTGACATGCTACAAGCTACTGAAACCGAATGAAACTACATATCACAGGAGATCGGTACCGAATGCAATTGATGCGTTTAAGTGGAGCATTAAAGGAAAAACGACCACAGTAGGTATACCAAGAGAGACACGACAAAGTCATCCTCCAGCATGACAATGCTCGGCCACACGTCGCAAAAGTGGTCAACACATACTTGGAAACCCTGAAATGGGAAATCTTTTTTCCTAACCGAGATTCATCTAGTTAATGTACCTTTTTGCAAAAACTAAACTAAACTAAAGGAAAGAATACCGAACATTTTGTCGTTTTATTTATTCAGATCTATTTTTTTTTTTTTTGACGTGAAATTATTGGTGTCGGAAAATTTAACCCGTTTTCACAACCCTTTGAAATTTTTTCCCCAATCTTTTAATAGGAATTTTTTAAAAATAAAACGTTAAAATCTTCACATACTATTCAAGAACGGATTGATAGGTGCCCATAAAGGGTACATTGAAGAAGAAAAAAACCTGATTTTTCGGTGGAGCACTTTTTTTAATGGATGACGTTTCATGACGTATTTCAGTCTAAAATCGATACTTGGGTTATCTTTGAGACCAGGAACGATATCTAATCGATCGGTGCGATCTTTTAATACCTTCTTACTAGTGTTTTGTCGAATTCGAACCCACTGTGTTGTGTAAATTTGTTGCTGCTTTTGCCTACACTACGATGCCTCGAAGCGGAAATTCGCAGTTTGTAGTTACTAAGTTGTTCAAGAAAATATTTTTTTTATCCATTTATAACTGGGATATTTTCACCATTTTTTGCAAACATGACCAGAATGACATGGAGAATTGTTTAAGCTAAAAAAATATCATTTTTTTTTCGACTGAGACCCCCCTTAATGAAAAAAGATACATTTTTGACTTAAGCGATTTTCATTCATAGATCCACAACTGCTCGAAATTAATAAATTAGGGTGAACCGATTTGACAACAAAAAAAAATTTATTTTTGAAACCAAACTTGTATGTTATATAACCGGAAATTCAAGGAAAATGGATAAAAATGCAAGATTAAAAAAAATATTTGCATTTAATGAGAGAAAGGGCACAGTAAAAAAAATACCTAGGGAAAATTCACCAATTCGGTGTGCCATTACGACGTTTTTTTATGTTAATACAATACCATTTGTGCGGATAATATATATTTTTACACCTATAGGTGAATTTCAAATTATCCCGAATACCCCAGTATAGCTAGATATTTTGCCTCGTATCAAATAGGGTATTCGTGATTTTTTGATATATTAGGCGTATTTTTTTTTTCAACAGTCCAAATCAAGAGCAGAACAACAATCTCACGGATTACACTAACAACCTTTTCTGTATAGAGCGATTTTGTTAGTGTAACGCGTGCAGTTTTTGTTCTGCTCTGATCTAAACTGTTGAAAAAAAAACGCGCCTATTTTATGGTCGTGGTCTTATTATGAATCTAAGTTTTCGACCTCAGTGGAGGACCGGAAGTCCTTAGGGAGGGGTTGCTTGTATCTCCGTAGCTATCAATCCTAGACAAAATTAAAGATCACAAAAATACATAAAAAAATGTTCGAACTTCTACGCATCTTAAAGAGTTTTCGAGATAATCGCACTTGAAAAACAACAACAAACAATTTTCGTCAATTGCTCGTTTGTTCCCACGAAGTGGAGAATCCTTGTTTTTAATGTATTTCACCAAATAATGGTTAAAAGACTAGTCACGCGAGGAAAATGATAAGGATCGATTTTTTTTATAACTACCTAAATGAGCTATAATTTGAGATAAGTCAGATGCCTGTAGGCTTGATAATTACTTAGAAAAGGAGAAAAAAAACTAATTCCTTAAAAAAAGTGATGGTTGCGATTGGAAAAGGGTGGTTTTTGCTGTTTTTCAAGGGAGATTATCTCGAAAACTATTATTTAAACTATATTTACGATTCGGGGAAAATGGTTATAGCATTTTTTATGATTTTTTTTGTGACCTTTAATGTTTTTCTCTCAGAAAGTTTTTTGCTAGGATTGATTGCTACGGAGATAAAAGCAAAAAAAAAAAAACAAAGAAAAACTCCCCTTTAATTCCCTCCCCAAAGAATCCCCTGTACTCCACTGAGGACGAAAACTTAGATTCATAACAAAACCGCGAACATACGAGTATAAAAGAAAAATCACGAATACTCTATCTGATGTGAAGTAACTCCCATCTCAAACCACAACTGTACTGGTCTAAAATGGATTAGGTATGATATAAATATTTACACCTCGCATTGGATTAATAACTCCGGTTTGTTTTTTTTTCGATTCTGGCTATGTATTTTTGACAACACCGGTGAAATAAATATACCAAAAGTAAAGGTATTAAATTTTAAACACCAATCGTGCGGTGTATTGCAGGAGTATTAATTCACTGAAAGGATAAAAAAGTGAACAATTGGTGTTTATATGGTATAGTATGGACGGCTGCCATATAGGAAAGTATAGCACACTTCGACCAAGTGCAGGTCCCTTGTTTCATCCTAGTAATACACATCTCCAGTCATCATCTAATGATTGAATCAACCAGAGCTAATAGCTAGCAGGCGCTCTCAATGTTTCTGCTGTCGGGACCCCTTTAGAAAAAAATCGCTGGCGACCCGCTGGCCTGATCATAGATTTAAAATACCGAAAAAGTGGTGATAAAATTTTTTATGCATTTATATACTTTTATGCATCAAATTATATGCCCGTCCATTATATGAGCATTGTGGTCCGGATGGCGCAACGGTTAGCACGTTGGCCTTCAACGCACTGGGTCCCGGTTCTATTCCGGGGATTTACGTGTCGGACTATGAGCCCACTCAGCTGTTAAATGAGTACCCATTAGGGGTAAATAACTTAGTTGAGCGTGTTGCTGATCACATACCTCTGCACAAAAAACCGTCACGATCTAGAAAATGAGATGATGCTAACTCATCTCGAGGCCGTGGTTCAAATGGGACTGTTGCGCCAGTTATTTATTTTATTTTATTATATGAAAATATGGGACAGGCCAAAAATTACCTGTGGGTATTATTAGAACTCCCACAGTGCTCCAAGCTCGTCAGTGAAGACGGCACGGATAGGAGATGCATGCTGGCAACTGCATAATCCGAAATATACATACATAGATGCTATATCGAAACGTCAACAAGTCATACCTATGCAAACGACGTTGACGCGCCCATGTCCATGGAGGGGTCAAGCAATTGGCAATAAAACAATATAGCCAAATCCTTCGATCATCTAATCCTTATTTAAACATATTCTCAAATATTCTGTATATGAATACGAACATTAAATACGAATTAGATACTAGCAACTGTAGTTCCCCACCCAATATTCAATTCCGGTCAATTAAGTTTTAAGTTACACAGTACAGTAAACAGGCATTTCAATAATTAATTCTGATAATACAGTATTGATGCAAAGCTGCTGAACAATGTTCAAATATTTCCAAAGGTATTCAAATCAAATTTAGATAATATATTTACTTGAAAACACCTGGATTTTAATAAAAGAGATGACGCAAGCTGCAACCATTGATACGTGAAATGCGCTCTAGTGTTATCTGCATTTAAGTACATAATAGCGTATTTACCTTCGACTAGTTTCGTTCATACTAACACGTACGGATATTTACACTTTCAAACGTAATATCGAATGAGGATTAAATTAAATATACGGTACGTATAGTTCTACATACCGACATACGTACATAACGTGCATAACTTTTTAGGAATAAAATAATAACTTTTTAATTTTTCCATGTGGTTGGATTGCTTAATTAGAATTGATGAAAAAAAAATCCTTGTGGTGACATCTAAAGTTATCTGTTCCAATTCGATGTTTTTCAAAATATTCAGCCTACTATCTTCGTTAATACTCGTATATAACGTAAATGTATGTGATACTATTACTAACTTGTATTATAGAGCTTCATCCGAAATTCCATTAATCAGCTCTATTTAAAGTTATGTTGCGCATATAGCAATTCTTGGTAATTTTTTGACATATTAGTCAGCTGAATTTATGAAACTCAAAACTTTCCCGCTTTTCCACTGATGACAGATTCCGTTTCCATTTGTCATTTGTCCGATCGGGAATTTTGACAATACATAATGCACAGCGTAGTACCAATGCCAGTAGTGCACAAAATGCCGCTGCCGCGTTCATTAGCCATTGCACTCGCAAAGTGGGACGATTCGAACGAATTCTTGGACACGGACAAGAAAATTAATTTTTGTTTTCTTTCTATGTTGAGTTTTGATTATCGTTTTGTAAGAAAAAGTTAAGAAATTCGAAATACATGAGATCACGTAGCTTTTGCGGCAAATGTTCATAAAGTCAAGGGCTTGAGAAATGAATTTGCATGAAATTATATGTATGTATAACGAGTATTAGGTGTACAACTTTGCTTCCGCCGTTTTCCGACATCTGCATCGGTGAGGGCTGGTCAAAAGACGTAGTTCAAAAGTGTCACAAAGTGAGTTTGGACGTCTGTGAACGTATCGACATCCCCGCATAAGTAAAAGTTGCTGGCATTTTTAATAAGATTCGCGATTCAAAATGTCTGTTTTCAAGCCAAGTAATCGTCATTTGCGGGAAGTTTTGATCTTCTACTTCCATTGGAAAAAAAACTGTAGCTGAGGCTCATCGAATGCTCTCAGATACTTGCGGTGAGGTTACTCTGAGTGACAGAACATGTCGTGAGTGGTTTCAACGTTTTAAAAGTGGCGATTTCAATGTCGAGCACATGCATGGTGGTGGGAGAGAAAAAATTTCAAAGACAACGAATTGGAAGCACTGCTCGATGAAGATTCGTGCCAAACGCAGGAAGAATTGGCTGAATCACTGGGAGTGACTCAGCAAGCTATCCCGAAACGCCTCAAGGCCATGGGCATGATTCAGAAACAAGGAAATTGGGTTCCATCCGAGTTAAAACCGAGAGATATTGAACGGCGATTATTTGCATGCGAACAACTGCTTCAAAGGCAGAATCGGAAGGGATTTCTACATCGCATCGTAACCGGCGACGAAAAATGAGTCCGTTACGATAATTCCAAGCGCAGAAAGTCATGAGGAATGCCCGGACATGCCTCAACGTCGACGGCAAAGCCGAATATTCACGGCGCCAAGTTTATGCTTTGCATTTGGTGGGACCAGCTTGGTGTGATATACTACGAGCTGCTGAAACCGAATGAAACTATCACAGCAGGTCGGTACCGATTGCAATTGTTGCGTTTAAGTGAAGCATTAAAGGAAAAACGACCACAGTACCAGGAGAGACACGACAAGTTATCCTCCAGCATGACAATGCTCGGCCACACGTCGCAAAAGTGGTCAAGACATACTTGGAAACCCTGAATTGGGCAATCTTGCCCTATCCACCGTACTCCCCAGATATCGCTCTTTCCGACTACCATCTGTTTCGTTCCAAGGCGCACGGTCTGGCTGATCAGAATTTTCGTTCGTACGAGGAACTCGAAAAATGGATCCAATCATGGATTGCGTCGAAAGACGCCTCCTTTTTCCGAGATGGAATCCGAAAATTGCCGGAGAGATGGGCGAAAGTTTTCGGTAGCGATGGACAGTGCTTTGAATAATACATCTGTAAGTAACAATAATTGCTGTCATTTTTGGGCACAACAAACGCAGCAAGTATGAATCTGTGTTTTCGACCTCGACGGAGGACTGGAAGTATTGATGGAGTAGGTTCAAGGGGAGTCTTTTTGGTTTTCTGCTTTTATCTGCGTAACAATTAATCCAAGGGAAAAAAACATCTCACACCTTTTTATAACTAAATAAGCTTTAATGTAAAATAAGTCAGATGCTCGGAAGCATCATAGTTACTTAAAAAAAAAAAAAAGGAAGCTTCTCTAAAAAAAATTGTTGTTTTTGTTTCTAGGTAAAGCTTATTTAGTTATAAAAAATCGATCCTTATCATCTTATTTGCTATTTAATGAAATAGACAAAAAAAGACGTTGACCCAACAATAAGACTAATAATCCAATAAATATTCGTAGAGACCCAATAAGGGGGGTTAGCGTGCAAAAGGTGCGGTAGTTCTGAATTTCTGATATGTTGTATAAGTCGGTGGGGTAGTAAAAAATCCAAGTTTGTGTCACTCTCCCCCCTGTGCTTCCCCCGCTATCTTGAAAAAACTGGCACTTTTATCAGTTTTTCGCCTATAACTCCGTTCCAGTCCATTTTAGCGCAAAATATGTTACACTATTTTTTAGAGCACAAAAAAAAACTTGTCAGATGAAATTTGTAGTAATTTCATCTGACAAGTTTTTTTCTACAACCAATAGCGACGGAGCTAATCTAATTTGAAAAACACTTTTTGTCAATTACCCCTTTGTTCCTACACAGTGGAAAAATAATCATTTTTTGGTGTGTGTCATCAAATAACGGGTTAAATATTAGTCCCACAAGGAAAATTATTAGGATCGATTTTTCTTTAAACTAAATAAGCTTTAATTTGAGGTAAGTCAAATGCCCGTAGGTATGACAGTTACGCTGAAAAGGGGTAAAACCCCATTATTTTTAAAATTAGACAGTTTTTCCCCTTTTCTACGTAACTGTCATACCTACGGGCATTTGACTTATCTCAAATTAAAGCTTATTTAGTTTAAAGAAAATTCGATTCTAATAATTTTTCCTTGTGGGACTAATATTTAACCCGTTATTTGATGACACACACCAAAAAATGATTATTTTTCCACTTTGTGGGAGCAAAGGGGTAGTTGACAAAAAGTGTTTTCCAATCACAAGGCTTAACCTTAGAACATACAGACATGGAATGAGCTTGTCCTGTATGTCTCCATAGAAACAGTGGCTGCAAAATCTGGGCCTAAGTCATCAGGTGGTCGACCGAAACGCCAACTGAGTAGGCTGACTGTCGATAATTTTACAAGAATTGACGTTTGTTTATGCATAATTCGACAGAACAGTCAACCTATGTCAATATCAAACAACAACTGAGTAGGCTAGCTGTCGACTTATTCGCCAAATTTTGGAGCCGGAGACATACAGGATAAGCTCATTTCATGTACTATATGTTCTAGGGGCTTTACTCTATATAACGGTATTGTGAAATAAAGATACCTTTAGCAAAACTGAACTGTCGAGCTTGTCAAGCACTTGTGATTAGCGAAAATATGTGTAATGATTCGTTTACACGTGAACGTTGAGCAGAACACGGAATATTGAAAAATTGCATTGAAAAGCACCAATAACAAAAATATACCTTTCTGTCCTTACATTACCAACATGAATCCACGAGCATTTGAGTCGTTCTCACATGAGATGGAAACGACTCAAATGCTCATGTTGGCCATGTAAAAACAGAAAGTTATCTTTTTGTTGTTGGTGCTTTTCAATGCAATTTTTCAGTGTTCCGTGTTTTGTTCAGTTCAGTGTAAACGAAGCATAAGGTGAACGAGCAAACAAGCAAACAGCATCGAGCGGGTAGATAAGACACGATTGGTGGCAACTCTAACGTAATATTTTGCGATGAACCATAAGGCCGTGTTGATGCAAAATGCAGTTGCCGCCGCGATTTAAATTCAATGTATAATAAATTTTTGAATCGCGGTGCTCCGCAAGCCTAGAAGCCGGGTCCAATTCCCAAGAATGCCTCCTCTTCTCAATTCACTTGCTCGAGATTTTTCTACGTTTCGCGTTAATTTGCAATCGATCATGTATTGACCTAAATTTTCTTTACACAAATCCAAACTAGTTCGCGGGCCGGATGAGAGGCCGGATTGTGGCCCGCGGGCCGTATGTTGGACAGCCTTGAGGTAGAGTGTTATTAAACACTGGAGAACTACTATTTGGTAAACATAGGACTACATTTCGAGGTTTCAAAACTGAAAGAACAGATAGGAACAACGGAAAAGCCGTAAGTGTATTTCGGCAAAGTAGCTTATAACGCTTTGACGATTAAAATATACTGTATATCACTGACGGATTTTTCGAATTACGTACAGGAAATTTATTTAAAGGGCAGAGAATGTCCCAAATTTACATGACTGATTTTTTTTTCAATTACTGTTCTATTTGAAAAATTTACAGAAAATACTTTCACTATTCTATAAAATCTCCCCATCCTTGCTACACATTTTCCTGAGGATAGGGAGCTTTTTGAGTGCTTCGTCATAAAAAGTCTTCTGACGTTCCCTCAGCCACTGGAGTACGAAGGCACAGGGAGACAAGTCTGGACTGTTCCAATGCTTCCCATCCTAATTGAATCAATTTTCACCTCGTCGGGTTGGGTGAATGCGGCCTTTCATTGTCGTGGAGAAGAATCACGGCTCTCGTCAATTTTGACTTTCTTTTATTTCGAAAGAACAATTTTGCATCGTCTAAATTCTAAAACATCATTTCTCAACCTTTTTAGTGTTACGACCCCCTAATATTGTCAAACAAATTAAGTAAAAGCCTTGCGAACCCCTCAATAAAATATTTTAGTTTAAAATATTACATTATTATAGCGGCCACAGTCAAAACAATTTGGCGCGCTTGAAGCGAAATGTTTTTAATATCAAATTTGTTACTATGATACAATACGAATTACTGTGATTATTGTCAAACTTTTGGTCAAATAATTATTGCCATTACACTGTTAAGCCTAGTACTTTAGTCACAGCGAAACGATATAAAAATATTATGATTATTTCGTTACATTTCGTCAACGAGCATTTTCGTTTCGGACTGTAGTACTCTGTTCATAATTTGAAAATTTATTTATCCATATCAAATAATAGGTGGCTCTGAATCCGTGGAAAAAAAATCATTGGATTAAGACCCGTTTTCTCAATGTCTGGTAAAACTGCCAGTTAGCTATCCGGGAACCTAAATTTAACCTTAGCGCATGCAACGCTCAAAATATGATAATGCAGTCCACAGCGCAGCTAATGCAGTAGAAAGTTAGCTGATTTTCTTGGCGAAATTCCGCCACCTGTTTAGTTCTATTCTATGTCTGTGCCACCTCTCAGCATTATTTTGCGGCTGAGTTGGTTTCAGATCCGTTTTCTTCGAATAAATATCCAGAACTCTGTTCCTTGTAACCGGTTTAATTGTCTCATTTGAAATGGCCCTTAAAATGACATACAGTAGCGTCTTGTTAATTCGAACCTTCTTCTTCTTCCTTGCCATTTCATACCACTCTGCGGCTTCGCGTTGCTCTGCCCGTGGTGTTGGCACTTCGCCCGTTCTGGCAGTATAATCTCAGCTTCCTTCTGCAGGCAGCTCGGTCTTGGATCGTTTCATCGCCGAGATTTATGCGTTGTTGTTGCTTCTTCATTTGATCGATCCACGTGTGTTTCCGTCTGCCTCGGGGTTTGGGTCCAGCAAATGGAACGTTCATTGATATTGCCTTCATAACTGGGTTCCAACAATCCATACGACGATCTTCAAGCTTTTGATCGGTTGCTCGACAAACAAGCTGCCTCGGATGTAGGTACTTTTGATGCGATCCTTTTTGGTCACACCGGCTGACATCCGTAGCATTTTCATTTCGGTCGCAGTCATTTTACTCTCGTATGTCTTATACATAGTCCAGCATTCAGACCCATACATGAGTGCGGGACGTACGACCGTTTTGTACAACTTGCCTTTAAGCTTTCGTGGCATCTTCTTGTCGCAGAAGACTCCAGAGTTTTCTTGCCACTTCATCCAACCGACACTGGTGCGATGTTTGATGTCGTCATCGCAGTTAGCTTCCTTGTTGATCATCGAACCCAGGTATTTGAACCTTGTACAGAACTTCAGCTGCTCACATTCTCCATGCTCCACATTCAAATGGAGAAGATCCTGTAATGTAGATATCTGGTATCGGTCTCTCTGGATCTGAGAAAGGACAGCAAAGGTACTCAGTCTTTGCTATGCTGATCCTCAGTCCATGATCCTCCAGTATCTTACACCACTTGGTCAGTGCAGCCTGCAAAGCAGCGATGTCTTTGCTACCCAGAACAACGTCATCGGCGAAAAGAAATGATATTTCCAGGCCATCAGAGATGAGTGTTAATAAATAGAACATGATGATGTTGAAGAGCAAGGGACTCAATACACTGCCTTGGTGAACTCCGACTTTAACCGGAAATTCTTCAGACTCACCAGCTGTGCATCTAACTTTAGTAGTTGCCCCATCATACATGTCTTGTATCATCTTTACATATGCCTCAGGGACCTTAAGTGCTCTTAGGGCCACCCATATCAGATCACGAGGAACTCTGTCGAAGGCTTTTTCCAAATCGATGAACACAAAGTGCAAGTCCGTCCGTGCATCACGGTGCTTTTCCATCGTAACACGCATGCTCTGGATAGCATCGACTGTGGACCGACCCTTCACAAAGCCGCATTGATTGTCATCCAACCGTACAATCTCTTTCAGTCGATTGCAGACAACTCGCTCGTAAGTCTTCAATGTGTGAGATGTTAACTTGATTGCCCTATAGTTGTTGAGCTTGCGTGAGTCACCCTTGTTCTTATAAAACGGGAGAAGAAAGCTCTTCCTGAAAGCGTCTGGCATCGGTTGTCCCCTTTTAATTTTGTTGAAAAGAATAGTGAGCCATCTAAGCCCGACATGATTCATCTTCAACCAAAATTCCAAGGGTATTTTGTCCGGTCCGGCTGCCTTTCCACGTTTCATCTGCATCATTGCCTTCATCGCCTCCTCCACTGAAAAATCAGCGATATCAGTGGTGTTTGGCTCCGCAGTTTGAAAAGATTCTCGCGGAAATTCTTCGTTCAAAAGTTCTTCGAAGTACTCACGCATTCTGCTACAGATGGCTAAGTCTTCAACCAGTAGCACTCCTTGTGAGTCTTCAACGTACTTTGGCGCCTGAATCTCTCGAGCGTTTCTTCTCCTTTGGGTTGCGACTCCCATGTATTTGTATACACTCGATAAAACGAAGTCTTTTTGCAGCTGAAATGAACGGTAACATTCTATAATTCGAAATAATCACCACTCGGTAATCCGAAATTTTCTTTCTCATTTTCTCAGAAAATCCTATTATCTTGGTTTCTTCCATGTGCCAAACAGAACATAGAACATGCAAGACCTGGAAAAAACAAATGATAGGATTTTCAGATGATGAGATATTACGTGAAGCCAGGAAAAATTTCACATTAGACTCCTGGGAATCCCTTTAAATCGTGCGATTGGGAAAGCGTTGTATACTCAGAAAAGATGAATGCTTTTTACGAATAATAATCATTTTGGGATTCCACAGTAAAATAAAAAACTGAAAAGTGCGACCACGGGTAAAAAGAGTGTTTGCAATATGTTAGACATAAAAATATTAGAAAAATGTTAGATTGAAGTCAAGATAATGTAAAACATATAAATAAGGATACTGTGGGCTATAGACACCATTAGTTCTACGAATTTAGCGAATTAACTTTCGGCATCAGTTTTTCTGTGGTCGACGGCATTCCTGCCGAACTTTACCAAGCAGCTCCAAGCATCACAGCCGAGTTACTGCATCCACTTATTGGGCAAAATACCTTTTCCATAGTCCTCCACGTGGGCGCCCCCTGGTAACGGCAGTGTTTCAAGCCGCTGACGGCCATGTCTTAGCGATAAGATGGTTTGGCTTACCAACACCTAAGCGTCTCAGGTTTAGTAGCATGGAATGACTTACGTAGTTTGACCTGCAACATAGTTGTGTGAGCTCCAGCACGTTTACTAAACCATCTGAAGCAGCTACCTCCGAGGCCATCCCCTGAATGGGGTTAAGCGATGTGCTAACAACTCGTCCTTGTAAAAACCACTCCACATCAAGAAACCTGGAACAAAAGCCTCGGATTGGACGGATCAACAACGACGACCACGCAAACGGCTAAAGGATTATTCTTTCGGATCCTGGAATGTACACTCAAACAACAAACGGGTGGCCGAAAAGTTGAGAAGATCGAAAAGTACAAACTGAGCATTACTGCAGTCCAAGAAACAAATTGGCTTGGCAGCGAGATCAATGACAAGAAGTCGCACACAATTTTAACAAGTGGCAAACCATCGGGTTGCAAGGAGTTTGGAGTAGCATTTAAAGTGAACAGTCACCTCAAACCGCACATTACTGACTTCAAACCCATAAATGAACGGCTGTGTGCGATTCGCATCAAGACTCGATTTTTCAATCTCTGGGTCATCAATATGCACGCCCCCATTAAAGTTAAAGAAGACGCAGTAAAGAAGACGCGAAAGTCGGAAATGAAAGTTGGCACCAGGGGACCACTGGAGGCCACAGTCTCCATGAAAACTGTTGCGACAACGGCCAGCGACTTATCGACTTCGCCTGCAGCAGTAATTTAATCGTAAGCTCTACGTGTTTCCCGCATCGACGCATTCACAAGCAGACCTGGTATTCTCCAGTCGCATATACCGTCAACCAAATTGATCACGTCCTCGTTTGCAAGAGATGGTCGTCTAGTGTGATGGATGTCCTGGATGTCCACTCCCATCGAGGAGCAAACTGCGATTCAGATCATCACTTGGTAGAGATAATCTACAGATGTAGAATTTCCTCATTGCACCAATCGAGAATTAGCCCTCCCAAAATCTTTGCGGTGGATAAGCTTCTGAGCGATGCCACGACGACAGTGGCGTATACTACCGCCCTTGAGGAAAGACTATCGCTTATGCTACACAACATCAGGAACACAGGCGTGCATGGGTTCTGGGAAGAACTCAAGGGTACCATCAAAGATGTCGCAGGGAAGGTCGTGGGATATAAAGCCCGGCGAGCGCGAAATGACTGGTTCGACGAAAAATGCAAAAATTCACTTGACGCGAAAAACGAGGCCCCTAGACAATGGATTCAACGAAGGACCAGAGCCAAAAGAGAAAAATATGATGAGCTACGGCGAATATCGAATAGAATAATTAGACGTAAGAAACGTAAATACTTTGACGAGCATTTGCTGAATATTAACGAAAACTTAGCTAATAGGAACACCAGATAAGCGTACACAAACTAGTAAATACAATTAAGAACGGCTACCAACCCAGGACTAGCCTTTGTAAGGACAAGGATGGAAACATCATCAACGACACCAATGGCATTAACAAACGATGGGCCTCTTATTTTGAAGAGCTTCTGAACCTACCATCTAACATCCTCACACAAGACGCTCTCGACGATATTGTTGAACTAGGCCCACGCATACAACCCTCCTCTACTGTCGGAGGAAGTTGATCTCGCGTTGCGGTAAATAAAACGAAACAAAGCGCCGGGCGCTGACGAGATTCCAGCTGAACTGCTAAAATTCGGTAGAACGGGTCTAGCTAATGCCATGATAAATTTATTTCTGCGGGTATGGGAGGACAAGGAGATCCCAGACAATTGGCGCAGAAGCATCATCTGTCCAATCAACAAAAAGGGAGATAAACTTCGGTGTGAGAACTACAGGGGCATATCATTAGTTTGTACGTCCTATAAGATTTTGACCAAAATTCTGGCAAATAGAATAAAACCGTACGCAGAACGAATCATTGGCGAATATCAAAGCGGTTTCAGCCCTGGTCGCTCCACAACCGATCCGAGCTCTTCACAGTCAAACTGATACTCCAGGAGTGCTGGGAATACAACGTAAACGCATACCAAATCTTTGTCGACTTCAAGCAGGCATACGACAGTATCGATCGTGGAGTACTGTACAGCATCATGCTGCAAAGTAGTATAACGGCAAAAATAGTGCGACTGGCAAAGATGACGATGACCAACTCCGTCTCATAGGTCAGGATTCATAATAGACTTACTGATCCCTTTTTAATACACGCACTGGTTTGAAACAGGGCGATGGACTGGCACCAACGCTCTTCAACCTAGCACTGGAATACGCTATTCGGGCTATGAATATGGACAACAGCGAGACGCTCCTCATCAAGTCGACAAAATTAGCTGCGTACGCCGATGACATCAACATCATGTCCCGAAGATTGGCTGACGCAGAAGAACTTCTGCATACGCTCGATACTGCTGCAAAAGAAGTTGGACTACGTATCAACGAGGGTAAAACGAAAATAATGATGCAATCGACGACAAGGACACCTGCTCAACCGAGCATCAATGTGAGGGACCTCAACATCGAGTTCGTGAACGACTTCATATACCTGAGTTTCTTGTCAAGGGACGAAAACGAAACTGACGAAATCAAGCGATGGATACAGTTTGCAAATAAGACTTTTTTCTCGGTTCTCCCCATAATGAAATCGAAGCATGTGCATAGAAACACGAAGCTCCGCGTGTACAAAACCATTATACGACCAGTGCTATGCTACGGCTTTCGAAGAATGGACTCAACTCAAGCCTCCGGACATGCTAGACACATTTGAACGTAAGTTTCTACGGCGAATTTTCGGGGCCGTTTGCGATCGAGATGGATGGCGCATCCGATACAACCATGAGTTGTATGAACTGTACGATGAGCTGGAAGTTCCGAAAATCGTCAAACTACAACGACTTCAATGGGCAGGTCATATCCAGCGAATGAACGATGATCGCATGCCAAAGAAAGTGATGAATGAAAAACGAGTTGACGGAGCGAGACTGCCTAGACGATGGAGATCTCATTGAGAGAGCTCAGTATATGTGGACGCCGAGCAGCTACTGGGCCTCCAAGATTGGAGGACGCGGTCTATCGGTCACGCGACCGCGTCCTCCAATCTTGGAGGCCCAGTAGCTGCTCGGCGTCCACATATACTGAGCTCTCTCAATGAGATCTCCATCGTCTAGGCAGTTGGAGGACAACGATCCTGGTGGCCAAGACCCGACCTCGAGCTGTTGTGCCACAATGATGATGATGCAAACACGGGTGTTATTGAGAGGGTGTTCTCCTCGTACCGTGCTTGTAATCTGTTTAAAAATTTCTGATGGTTCTACCTCTTTCTTGGTCAAAGCTTGATATTAATCCGCTGCTCCACGGAGATGTGGACTTCTTTTTCGTTAATTGTTTCGCTCTATTCTAATAAAACCTTTTTTATGTGATGTGAAATTTGAACCGACGCAAATATTAATATTGGCCGCTATCTTTTCGCTGGATCAAAAGCTTATTCCCATACAAAACGACTGATCCAGATCTCGGATGGGATCACATCTGGATCGGAGTTGGAAGTGAATTGGTTGAACGTCAACTTGTTTTTCTGCAATTCGCTCTGTACATTTGGATATGAAGTGCGCAATTCGCCCCCACGCCACACGGCGAATCATCTGTATGATAGCGGTTTGAATTCGCTCGTCACTTCATCCAGGTCGTTCTTTTCAGATATCAACTCTGTCCAGTTGTTTCAAAAGGAGCTGTTAGCGGCGTTTCTTTGTAAACAGAACAATTCCGAACAGAATAAACCGCTAAGAAACGATACAGAAGAGAATAGAACAGTGAAGGGATCATTTAGGGCCGGCAGCGAATTCCAGTGAATTCCGAATACTTTTAACTTAAAAGTTGCTTACCGAATAAATTTCTTCCAGCAGCTCTGCATTCAGCGCTATCTCTCAATTGTCCTTACCCCTTGTGGGGCATAGCGCGTCAACTGTTCCATGTGGCCCAGTTGACGTTTCGTCCACATAAACATCCATGGCCACGAACGACGTCGTGTACGGGATTCGAACCCGAAACGCCGGTAGTCAAACATGAGACTGATGCCTCAATACACTGCGCTACCGGTCGCCCCCATCCAGCACTATCGGGGACAATGTTGTTACAAAGAAACGCTGCTAGGCCGTATCAAGGAGAGTAAAATGCCTCCTTACGAATACATGTAGCAGATATTACTCGTATTTGTTCATTATACTCGTATTTAATGGAGTTTCTCCCTATCTGTACGTATTCGTTTATGACTCCAGGATCCAATTTCCAAGAGAATCAACTCTATTTATTAATGTCTGTGTGGTACATATCAAAGATATGTAAATTTCAGAAATTGAATTTTGATGATTGCACCCTTGGACAATTAATCAAATTGGATTGAAACTTCTCTAAACGAAAAGGCTCTCAACATAATTGCATTTATCCGTATATTATGTATTTGTATTCGTTCATTTTCTGATTGCTGCTGGATAGCCAGCCACATATCTATTAGGCGATCTAGATCAAAGTCTGTAATTTGTATTTATTCCTTGCTGTTCAGGATCTGTCGAATTCAATTAATTGTATGGACGAATACTCAACGTGCACTTTATTTTAATTGAATGGCCTAGTAATTTAGGGATGCTCTAATAGATATTGCTATGAGTATACCTTTATAATATATACAGGTATGTATATACCAGTATGAACTTTTTATTCAACCTTCAGTTGATTAGATAAAAAAGGTTTACTTCAACTAACCCACACATTTCACATCCCGTACCCTACATAAATTTTAAACTTAATTTTGCATCAACTAGAACAACATGTACGTGTACGTGTATGCCCTACAATATTGTACTAAGTCCTTGTACGAATATTAAATTCAACTCACGTAATCAACAATAGCTTTCTTTCTTCTACCTATATGGAATTGTTTCCGTGAATATGGTAGGGTAATAAATTTCGCCCTGCCCAACGGTGAATTTTTAATGTAGGTGGAACTAGTAAAAGTAATCTTGGAAGAGAAGAAAAAATAATGTAGACGATGCCGGCCCTATTAATGGAAAAATCAAGTTAATTTGCATATTTTCGATTTACGGAGAGATGTTTACTTGGATTTCGGGTGAAATTTAGGGTCGCTTAACTGTGTAATTGTATTCAGCTATTACAAAGATAAGATTAAGCACCTATTCTTAATTCATTAGTACACCTACGCCCTGGATTAGGTTAGGTTACTTTTAGGTAAGCGCTGGTCATTTGGGAGGTAAATTGAACGCTTGATTTAATGCAGTGGTAAATACATGGGAAGACATTTTATTCCAGAAGAAATAGATGTATGTATAAATGGTTTATCGGTCTCAATATGTGGGACCTTAATGGCTTTTTACACTTCAGACCAACCAGCCCCGTTACACGACGTATTAGGCCACCTATTAGACCACTTATTTGACTAGCCATTAGACGACCATCAGACCACAACCTATTAAGCTGCTCTGATATGTGGTCTGATGCGTGGTCTAATGGCTGGTCTGATAGGTGGTCTAACAGCTGGTTGGTCTAACGAGCCCTTTACAGATACTAATAGACAAAGCAGTGGCAGGGGTTGAGTATGCAAAATTAGTGGACCTTGGTTTCTCTATGGATTCTTGACTAGGTGGAGGAGACTGGGAAAGTGTGGGGTGCTGGCCAAAAATTTTGGTCGTTATCCTGGGAGGGAGGGGCGACCGGTAGCTGAGTGCGTAGAGACATCAGTCTGTCTGACTACCGGTGTTTCGGGTTTGAATCCCGTCCACGACGACGTTCGTGGCCGTGGCTGTTTGTGTTATCTTCCCTCTGTGGGGCGGGGCGTATATTAATAATAAGCCAAAGTATCTCCTGGCTTGTCGCAGCTAGGCGGCTAAATAGCGGAGCTTGAAGTGCATGCTGGCAACTGCATTCTCCGAAACTAGCTTATGCGAACGAAAAGTCAACTGGTTCACATGGAACATTTGACGCGCTATGCCCCACATGGGGCTAGCGAAATTGAGTAGTATCCGGGAGCGGAATTAACAGGATAACAGACGTTTAAGCTGGATACATCCCGGAAATCGTTCGTAGCTGGACTACCATTAATCGTAGAAGGTTCTACTTGGTCTCAAATTCTTCACAACTTAGTCCCCTCCAATTTTCCTTCGTAGAATTATTTGAGAAAAAATTATGGTTATCTCCTTTTCTTGCGATTTTTGCAGTTATACGCGTCTCTTCTTAGATGCGCATACTTCTCTCGTGGAGTGAACTGTTTATACGCGTCTTCTTTCTCTCTCACCGCTTGTATATACCTAGTCTAGCCATAAATATTATTACAAGGTTTGGCAACCCTACAGAAAGGAACCGTTATATTGCATTTCTTAAAAATTGAGCTAATCGCTATAGTACGCTTGTGCTTGATGCATTTGTCATCATTTGAGTTTAATTTTTAGTGTAGTGAACATGGATTGGGGTGACAAAGAAAATAGAATTGCTGTGATTGCACTTCATAAAGTAGCAATGCAACCAAGTGATATTTTTAAGACTCTGCATACCCTTGGTTTAAGCCGAATGTTTGTATATCGGGCTATTGAAAGATTTAATGATACGTCTGGAGTAAGTGACCGTGAAAGAAGTGGCCGTCCGCGAACTACTCGAACACCTCAAGCGGTTAAAGCCGTGCGCGAGAGAATTCGCCGTAATCCTCTTCGGAAACAAAAAATTTTATCGCGTGAGATGAAAATACCCCAAAGAACAATTTCACGTATCATCAAAAGTGACTTGGGGTTGGGTGCTTATCGTAGATCTACCGGGCATTTACTAACAGATTCTTTAAAAAAAATAGAGTGGAAAAATCAAAACGATTACTTTGCCGGTACGCAAATCAAGAACACCGTAAAATTTTGTTTACGGACGAAAAAATTTTTACTGTCGAAGAAACATTTAATAAACAAAACGATAGGGTTTATGCTCGCAGTGCCGGAGAAGCTTCTAAAGTTGCCCAAAAGGTTCAAAGAGGGTATCATCCAGCCTCAGTAATGGTTTGGTGGGGTGTTAGCTACAACGGGGTGACAAAGTTGCATTTTTGTGAGAAGGGCGCCAAAACGTCTGCCAAAATTTATCAAGAAAGTGTCCTTGAAAGTGTAGTGAAACCTTTCAATAAGTCATTATTCAAAAATCAGCCTTGGAGTTTCCAGCAAGATTCTGCACCAGGTCATAAGGCGAAGTCAACCCAAAAATGGCTTGAAGAAAATGTTCCAGATTTTATTAAAGCTGAAGATTGGGCTTCCTCTAGCCCAGACCTGAATCCGCTGGATTACGAATTATGGTCTGTCTTAGAGCAAATGACGTGCTCTAAAAGACATTCTAATATCGAATCCTTAAAGAAGTCTCTTACACATGCAGTCGCCAACTTTCCGATTGAAGTCGTGCGTGCTTCCATAGATAAGTGGCCAGCTCGATTAAAGGCTTGTGTAAAGGCAAAAGGCAATCACTTCGAATAACTTGTTGCAATTTCCGTTGTTGACAATGCATTTAATAAATAAACAATGATTTCTTAACATATAACACCTCTTTTATTGAACAGTGCTTCAAAAAGTTTGTAACAGTATTTATGGCTAGACTAGGTATTCAACGTCAACCAGTCGTTTTGTCCAGCGTGGAACCTCATTTCCTACGACCTGTTGTGCGTTAGTGTCACCATACACTGTCGAACTCGATCTCGAACTCGAACCTGGTACAAATGTCCTCTGACACACATACACTTCACATAGTTGTGAAGAAAACCGGTTCACTTGTACTAGGTTCGTGTTCGAGTTCGACAGTGTATGGTGACACATAGATTTTATTTTGTCCTTTAACACATTCCATTGTGGGGATTTGAAGTATTGGGTGGAGTTTCCTTTCGACCGTCGATACAAATAACTTCACCATTGCAGGTGGCAGTTTTTTGGTGTTGAGTTTTCAAAGGGGTCTGGCTTTTGTTAGAAATACTTTGCACGATATTTAGAAAGTCGTCGCGATCGTGATCTGTGTGACTGAAAGTGCGTAGATCGGGGGATGCCCAGGTTCTTTTATGGATGTCTCGATTGAAAATTTCTGGAGCTAATAATTGGGCCTCTGCTGGCGAAGTCAACGAACCGTCGCGTCATCCTTTGTCATTAGACTCATCGTGAAAACTGTGTCCACCGGCTTTTTTCTCAGTGATTCTTCCTATTCTAAATTTTGGCGTTGAAATGCCCCATTAAAATGTTAACGTTACTTGAGAGTAGGGATGCAAAGAGACTTTCCAGGATGTTGTAGAAATCCCTTGGTACCTCATCGCTCATTTATTGTTATTGGCTTCCAGTCGATGACGTGACATTTGAAGTTGTGTCTATCACAAATGCTTCTTCGAACTAGTTGTTTCCTTTAGATTACCACTTGAGTAGATTCACCACAGGTGTTCGCAGTTTTTTGGTATCGAATTTTCGAAGGGCGCTGGCTTTGCTAGGTGCAGATCGGAATCAGAGTTCACGTATCTGTTCGTGCGCATGTCGTAGACGCTTGACGCCCGACTTCGCTATATAAAGACGTGATCTATTTTGATTGCACTTTCAATTGGAGATAGGGGATTCCCACGCTCTTTTATGGATGTCTCGATGTGGAAAAGTTGTGGAACTGATAACCACGTCTCTGCTACCGGCGAAGTGTAGGAGGCGTCCGCGTTGTTCGTTGTCGTTGGACTCGTGGCAAAGACTGTGCCCACCGGTTGTTCCTCGGTGTCTTCTCATTTCCCAGTTTGGGAATTGAAATTGATCGCAATTTTGATCATCGACTGGACTAACGGTAGATTCTGTTTCGTTTAAAGTAGAGTTACTCGTCTAAGTCTTTTTAAAGATGTCTCCTCCAGGCATTTCCTGTGGTCAGATTTCAACTAAATTTTGTAAGTAGCTTCCTTGGGTTTTTATAAGTACCACACGATGAAATTCTGACCCTCCTATGAACGTATGACACCAATAAACGGAAACCAAACCTGGTTGAAATGGGTATCTTTTGATTCGGGTGATGAGATCAATACATTCGAATACTGTTGAAGGCATTTTGAGTCCTTTGGTTAGGACTGATACCATTTTGAGTCCTTCGGTGTGGAGAAAGGACATTTTGAAAGTGAAGTGATATCTATGGAAGATGGGTATCATATGAATAGGGATATTGAGGCGAATGCACTAGACTACTGCTGAGGCATGGAAAAAGGACATTTTTGCCAATGAAGTGGTATCTAGGCAAGATGGGTATCATATGACTTAGGGTGTTGAGGAGAATGCACTATTGACTTCTATTGAAGGCGTTTCGAGTCCTTTTGTGCCATTATAATTTTTTTATAACCTAGACCTTATAAGGCAGATGGTATATTGTTTTCGTCCCAACGGAAATATGTAACACCTTAAAGGAGGAGCTCCGTAGGTATAGCAATATATATATAGAAATGGTCACGGTCACCTCCTTAATCGATTGAGCCATATCTGTTTGTCTGTCCGTACGTTTGTCTGTCTGTCCAATCACAAGATAACTTTTGATAGAATGACGCTAGCGATTTGAAATTTTGGTTAAGTGTTTGTATTAGGATCTCCTTAAATGGTATTGAAAATTGTCATTATTGCCCATCCCATAGGTATGTATATTCATATGATGAACGGGCATATGGAATGATTCATGCTCTATGTTTGAGCGTTATTCCGGGCGCTTTCCGTAGTCCGATCAAAACCAATTTCGTTAGGTTATTTGAGTGACCCCGATTTGAGCAGTGGTAGCAAATTCGGTCATCGACTGGACTAGTGGCATATTCTGCTGCGAGTTACTAGCCTAAGTCTTTTCAAAAATCACTCTTCCAGTCTTTTCCCATGGTCCACTTTCAACGTAATTTGACACGTAGCTTCTTTGGGTTATTGTGAATAACACACGGTGATATTTTGGTCCTGCTGCAGTTATGCGTTAAGATAAAACAACCTTTTTGACTTTAAAGTGATATCTAGACAAGATGGGTTTGATATGACACGATTTATTTAGGTGAATGCATTAGATTACTGTTGAAGTAATTTTGAATCCTTTGTTAAGGAAAAGGACATAGTGTATTAGCGTAGATGGCATTTTGAGTGCTTTGGAAAGGAAAAAGGACGTTCTTGGCAATAAACCGATTATAGGCAAGGTGGGAATGATATGACTCGAGGTGTTAGGCGATCAATCTAGACTACTGCTGATGGCGTTTCGAGTCTCTCGGCGAGGAAAAGCACATTCTGGACAACGAAGTGATATATGTATGTGTAGGCAATATGGGTATGATGGGCGGCGACAGGTAGCTGAGTTAAATCTGGCCACGGTCGCTATGGGTTTAAGTCTCGTCCACGGCATTCGTGACCACGGATGTTTGTGTTGTCTTCCCCCTGTGGTTCGGGCCGTAATGATAAGCCATAACATCTCCCGATTGCTGAAGGTGCTGGCAACGTGCATCATCCGAAACTGGTGAAACGCCAGCTAAGCCACGTGGAATAGTTAACGCACTATGCCCCATTAGAGGCTAGGGCAAATGAGTAAGACGGGTGTCATATGACTGGGGATGTTGAAGCGATTCCATTAGACTACTGTTGAAGTAATTTTGAATCCTTTGGCGAGAAGAAAGGACATTCTTGGCAATGAAGTGTTGAAACGAATGTACTAAACTACTGTTGAAGTAATTTCAAGTCCCCTGATGTGGGAAAAAGGACATGCTTCTGTTGCTCAATAGATGCTATATCTGTTGGTCTGTGGATACTGTACTTGTTGCTCTGTAGATGCTGTATCTGTTGGTCAAGAGATACGGTATCTGTTGCTGAATAGGTACCGTATCTGTTACTTTACCTGTTGATGAATAGATACTGTTTCTGGTGGTGAATAAATATTGTATCTGTTGGTGAATAGATAATGTATCTGTTTCCCAAAAGATGATGTATCTGTTGGTCAATATATACTGTATGTGTGGTTAAGTAGATACTATATCTGTTGCTCATTATATGCTGAATCTGTTGTCAATAAATGCTGTATCTGTGGTTTTCTAGATACTGTACCTGTTACTCATTAGGTGTTGTGTATGCTGGCCAATGGATACTGTATCTGTACTCTGTCGATTCTTTATCTGTTGTTAAATAGATATTGTATCTTTTGCATCTGCTAGATGCTGCAGGTGTTGGTCAATAGATACTGTATCTGTTGCTTAGTGGAAGCTGTATCTATTGTTCAATATATGCTGTATCTTTTGTGTTTTTTGTTCAACAGATACTGTATCTATTGCTCAGTAAATTAACCGGGGCGATAAGGGCAACAGTTTTCAAAGAAAGTCACAGATAACTTAAAAGTTAATGTGTAAAAATTAAAATGTATTTTCATGGGAGGGGCCTATAGTGCCGATGAACATCATCCCTCTTTTTGTGTCATTTATTTATGATATGTGTGCTTATATGCTTATCAGAAAAAAACATTTCCAACCCGACGTGGCAAATATTTGGCCCTCTCTGACGAAAGAGCCACCGTTGACGTCAATTACTACCTAACTGACTATTTCTTTCCGTAACTTGTCGATTTTCATCTAGAGAAGAAGCGGCTTGAATAGAACTGCGCCACAGACAATGTTTAACGGAAAATGTCCTTGGCTAATGTTCAGCACATGAAGTTAGATGATTCTATTTTTGGGATTACTGGCCAAATGACGTCAATTAATAAAATAAAATGTATTATCTTCATGCATTTCTGAAAACTGTCTTTTTTTTTCTCTTTTCAGCCATCAAATATGCTGTTTATTAATTCATCCGATGCCATCGTTGCAATCAATTTACATATCAAAATTCCGCATTAATTGCGACAATCGTTAACGGGATGTACAATTTCGTAGCTATTTGCAATAGTAATGAGCGGCAGACTAGCAAAATCAACACTTATACAGCACCAACTCCTTATCCACCGAGTATCAGCTATAATCACATCACATTTGAATCGTCGTCATTCCATTTGAATCCAACCAGCATATTTTATCGACAAGAAGTGCAAGAACGTGAGAACATTTCCAATGAAGCCTTCCTCATCGTCGACAACATACCGCTTCGAGTACCATCCGTGGATGAAACCCCCGTCCATCTGTCACTCCTTCTAATAGCATTCATGATACAGAAATTATTATTCACATCGGGAAAATCGATATCAGAATTCACGACATTGGCAACAAATTGTGAGGCGAAAAGGATTGATAACGTCCCATTAGACAACTCAAAGAACGCACTAGCCTGGTCGATTGTTGAGATATCGAAATTGTTGTTTCCGACGGCAATCGCAACTCAAAATGGCTCATGTCGATCACATGCAAATTCTTGGTGACTACTATAAAATTTGGAAACATATCAAGTGGCGATCAATATTCGACTATAAACAATTTTTTACGAGACACTGTTAAATTAGATTTACGTTGATTTTTGAATGCAAATCAAAGGAAATCCCATTAAATAAACAAAACAAAGGCCGAAAAGCAATTTGCACCCCCTATTGATAGTGACTCTCTTCTGTTGTATTAATTTATTTTTTTTTTTAACGTAAATTGTCGTGTATATATATTTTTGTAATCAGCAAAAAGTGTGTTCGTTTTATGTTTGCATGAGGAGAGTATCGGCAAACAAAAGGATATATTTCCGAGAATTTTAATACTGTAAAATAGTTAATTTCCTGTATATATTCATTAACTAAGACAGCTTTATTCGTGATCGTAAGTTACTTAACAAAAATTTGTTTCGGAAGAAGAGAAAAACGTTTATTCGCCGACACATGTATTTAAGCGCACAAGACCAAAATTAACTCCCGTGACATCAAGTATTACAGATATATTTGAGGCAGCCACGTTTTAGTATTTTTTTTTAATACAATTTTTGTGACAAGAATACTCTTGGGAACACCAACACAGGCTTTTCGAACAATCTTTCCAAAATAATAAATCAACTAAAAAGCAAAAATAATCATTGTGTGCCATAAAACCAGTGTATTAAATTATAATCCTCCACTAGTGTGGAAAAGTGTACATAAATAATTCACTTAAGATACGCAATTAAAATTCAAAAAGATATCATGACTATCACAGAGAAGACGGTACTTTGGAAAGCGAACGGTCGCCCCAACATATCGACAGCAGCACCCTCTTCAAATGATGATGGCGATCGCACTCCGGCATCATCAAATTCACCATCAATGAGCCAAATGTCGCCGTCGGTGTCGAATGTATCGTTATCGACAACGACACTTTCATCACATCATCATCAGTACAACAACAAATTTAGTTATAATGAACAACAACCGTATTCAGGGAGTAATGGTCATATAAGGACACCTTCTACAACATCGTCAACGGTGCTTCTTCCGGTGTCATCGTCGTCGTCCGTTTCAAGTGCAAACCATGCAAGTAGTGGGAATGGTTACCTGCATCCCCACATGACTAGCTTGTTGAACGGCTCCAATTATTCGGGCGGCAACCTCATCACACGTTGTTGTTTTCATCTTTTAAAATTGATTAATGTCCGACGATGCATCGCTGCTATGCTTCTATTCACCGTCTTCATGATATGTTATTATTCGCACTACTTCAATAATGGTCCTTTTGTCGGGTAAGTGATTTTATTGCATTTTTTGTTGAATGGATTGTAAGTTTTGACTTATTCACTTTGCAAAGTCACCAATTGATGTATAAATAACTACTAAAATGGGCTAAATCGTAGATAGGTTCCCTTCCCCTGTGGTGAGACCGAAAGAATAATGCCACTCTTCTCGGGCAGCGAGGACCACTGCGGTACCAACAGGCCAGGTGAACAGTGCACCTCGTTGGAAGAAATAGCAGTCGTCGGAGCTTAATGGCATTTTGGCAGTTATGCTTCAGCAGTTACAAGACATAGTAACTCCATGACTAGTGGCCATGTTCAGAAGCTGCATATCACTTTAATCACGTACCCAAGTCTTGGAGACGTGTACGCATCACGTTCATTCCAAAGACGGGCAGATGTGGTCATGAGTCCCTGAAAGAGTGCAGGCCTATCAGACTCACCTCCTTCTTAAGGAAGGCACTGGAACGAATCTTATATAGCCATATTCGAAAGTTTTTGGTGAAAGCGCCAATTTCGAACAGTCAGTATGCGTACCTCAAATTAAAGTCAACGGAGACGGTTCTTGATGAGATAGTACGAACAATTGAGCATGACCTACACTACAAGCAATACACCCTAGCAACTTTTCTGTATATTGAGGGTACGTTTAATAATATCCGAACTGACAATCAGAATTCCCTCATCAAGATTGGGTTGGAGACTTTTTTAGTAACTGGATAATAGTCATGTTAAAAAGCAGAACGATTCCATCGGAACTTGGATAATGTCAAGCAACCAAATACTTACACAGAGGAAACCCCCAAGCCGGGGTGTTGTCTCCTCGGCTATGGATAATAGCGATGAACGGACTCCTACGAAAGCTAAATGCCAAGGTAATCGCATACGCGAATGATGTCGCAATTCTGGTTTCGGGGAAGTTCCTATCCGTGATAAGCGAAATCACGAGTGGAGCCTTGAGCTTTGTAAACACTAGGACTGTAGAGTGCGGCTTTAGTGTAAACAAGCAAAACTGAGCTGGTCTTCTTTACCACAAGGTAGGGATGTCAAAAACCAATCGGTTAAACCGAACAATCGGTACCTTGGAAAAATTAACCCGGTTTTTCTTTCTCGCGGTTTATACCCGGTCGGTTTTTCCTCCATCGGGTTAAAAACCGGAATCAAAAAAGTTTATATGGACCCGATAGTCGCAAGTCAGGCAGTTACGTATTTCAGCGCGGAAATGAAAATACTGATCTGGAAACATATCTGCAAAACAACGAAAATCAACAACTTTAACAGATAGTTCGAATGAAAGCACCTAAACGGTATGGTTATACTAGGTCAAAAAAAAAATGAAAAAATCGTTTCGACATCAAACTTTTCCGGCGATATCGTCGCTTAAGTCGGCCATTTCTACATAAAAAACGATTAAGAATTGTCGCTCCACACTCATGGAAATGAGCTGCTTTTTCAATATTACTCTTTGTTGGATTCCAGGCCACAGTGGTTTCACGGGCAATTGCAAGGCTGATGAGCTGGAGCTGGCCCGTCAAGGGACAATCGGGGTCGCTGAAATGTATCTAAACCACATTAGGGCGCCTTAGGGTGTAAAATGGCAATCGAGTCCGCTGCGATCGGCAAGACCAATGCTACATGGCTCGGTGGTAGTACTTGCCAAACAACGTGGGCGATATGGCCTAGGATAGATCCTTATCGCAGGATGGTGGAAGTCATTACTGGGCACTCTCCTATCGGTGAGCATGCGAAGAAGCTTCGCCTTCCTCATCACGACTACTACAGGAGTTGTCAGGAAAAGGACGAGGAGGAGAGTACTCCTCACCTTCTTTGTCACTGCCCAGCCTTGGCTAATAGGAGGAAGAGGTTTTTGGCACTCTTTTTTTTCTGGACCTAGAGGGTGGATGTTAATGCTATTCAAATCAATCGCCAAATTGCCAGCATCGGCTCACTGGATACTTACGGGTTATGAGCTTAGGTACAGAGTCTTAGTGACAGCACAACGGACCATGAATGCTGTTGTTAATTCACGGCCACCCCTGAAACTACCCTACCTAGTGTCAACAGCAGAAAACCCAGTAACATACTGGCTCCAAAGCCGAAGTTGTTTCCCAACTCTCTCGGAAATTGCACTGAAACGTTTAATAGCAGTTGGAAGCTCGGTTGTCCCCGAGAGGTTGGTGTCAACAATAAATAAATCTGAGGGAAAATATCGTGTAACGAACCAGCCTATTACAATTACAGAGAGAGTTTTCATGGCTACGAAAAATATAAATTTCATTTCCTTCATAAATAAAAAAATAAACAATATAATTTTTCGTTTTTTTTTTTTACTTCCCTGTAGCCTTTTTTTTAATGATCGGGTTTTCGGACTAACTGGTAGTTTCTGGCTGAAAAAACCCGGACGGTTTTTTTTAATTAAAAAATTACCGGTACAACCGAAAACCGGTACTTTTAAAAAATTTTACATCCCTATCACACGGATCAAAATACCGGAGTTTCAACTTCCTCAACTAAATGGCCACTCTTTGAAACTATCACCCAACGTTAACTGTCTCGGAGTCATTCTCGACTCGAAACTCAGTTGGAACAACATTGAGCATCAAAGAAGGCCTATGTAGCCCTCTATGCCTCTATTGAAGATATCGATATCTGATATCGTGACGTTACAGTTAGGGTGATAAAATGGCGGTATATAGTCTTGGCAATTTATTTCACTGCAATTCTTTCGCATATGGGATATCACCTAAGCAATGAAAATCCGATAAATATATCATATGGAAGATATTGCCATCGTTTCATCTGGGCGATTTATTATGAAATTGTTTGTTGGGCTGTGTCATTTTCTCCCAAACCGAACCCAGCAAACAATTTCGTACTATGTATTTGGAAGAAAAGTTGCTCAGATGCTGCCTACTTTGTATTGTAGATGTCCGGTAAAATTACCACTAAAGCTGTTTTTCACGATTGGGAACACTTCTAAATTTCGCGGGATTTTAAGCGAGAAATAGGCGCTCTCTCGCGGATTTTAAGCGGGAAATAGGCGCTTAGGCGCTCTCTTTTGGGATATGTTATGCCGAATTTGGCAGCACTGGTTTCGCTCTTTCGAACGTCTTCATCTGGAGATAAAAAAAACCTCTCAACAAAAAAAAAACCTCTCAACAAGAAATTATCAGTCTTTGAAATCGTCGGCAGTTAGGGGACATCCTGTATGTGGCTCCAGATTTCCCCTCGACGGCCCTGCGTGAAGCGGCTGCCATATTGAATTACATACTCGCTGTCCCCTGGTGGCAACAGAACGAACCCTATTGCAGTCCATGTGTGCTGTGGTAAGCACAGCACTCAACCTTGGTACGAGTTTTTATAGTTTCATCATTGCATGCAACTTTTTAATAAGGAATACATACGCGCTTTTAATACACGCATGCCTTTTAAGGACCAAAAGCTGAACAAGTCGGGCCCCCTCCAAGCTCGATTTCTAAATGTGCCACTGATCGGACCTAATATAATCCTGACATATGGCTAGTCGGGGAGATGGTTTTAAACATCATCTGTACTTGTATATGTTTTTCTTGCTTTGAGTTCAGTTGGTGTTTCGAATTTCAGCCTGTCTTGAATCCTGATTCTAGGTGTGGTCAGTTATACCAACTTCTATTATGACTTTCTGTGAGGGGACATTAACTGTAGAGTTGAAAATCTCTACCAAATAGGTACTGTCGGTGTTGTTATTTATGTTTCCCTCCTGCCCTTACCCAGGATTCTGGAAATCGTGATAGAGCATATTTACTAGTCTAGTATTCGAATATACGAAAATTGCCGAGAGAAATTGAAGAGAGGAACACCCTCTGTCGAAGCACTTATCTGGATGTACTATGGAATAAATATGATATGTACATATTTACCTTGTCATTTACTTCGTCAATACGGCTCCTGAAAATGTGCGGATATACATATACCAGTATATTATAGGAAACCACCTTGACCTATCGCTTTGCAGTACACCACTAACTATGTATAACTATGATACAATAGACCTCATGCTCGCAGTGCCCACCTTTGGGTATCTTAGCCAGCCCTAGAAAAAAATATAAAACTACTTACTCGTACTCGTAGCCATATTACAGGCTCATATTTATATGTATTTTATATAAAATGTGCTTGTATTATCAGGTTAGTAATTACTTAATTGGAAACGGATGCTTTTTATTAATCATAGTTAAGTGGTTGAGTAAAGTGCGCTTTTATATTTTTAAAACAGCAATGATGGAGTTTCAATAACTACAAATCGATTTATTGTTTTTGTGCAAAAGTGCATCTCTGTATAGAGATATCAGGTGAATTGTATGCATTGAGAGAAAACCGTACTCTGAGGGAAATATTAAAATATGCAAGTCAATGAAATGTAAGTGAAGAATGAATAACGAGAAACTTCAATCAGATTTTCAATTCTCTTCGATTGACGAGTAGTAGTTTCCAGCCAACTTAAGATGAATAAATATTAGTTTTATTCTAATATATACGTAATACTATGAAGGCAATCTCAACCACGCGGGTTGATTTGGATTGGATTGTTTCTAAACATTACCGGGACGAAAATGAAGATATTGTGAAATGTCTGGCTCATTGGCACACACACACTTTCATTTTTATATAATTATTTAGATAGGTAGGGACAGTGTGACTGGGATCCATTAAGCAAATAGAAATTAACCTAAATCAAACCACTTTATATCTCAGGGTCTCGGAAACACCTCACACTAACCCCGACTCTAATGCAGCCTCGGCTGCTCTTGTTTTTAGTCTGACGAGAACTGGTAAAGGACTTTGGTACAGGAGCTATGGGTTGTTCGTGATGTTGTAAGCGACCTAGAGTCTCCGGTAGACCTCGGTCCTGCATTCTTGTTAAAAAGTTTTTTTTTTTACTTTTTCATTGGTACAAACTTCTTATCGTGCAATAAGGCATGTGGGCCTACGTTCGTTAGGAAGGGAATCTTAGACGTGTCTCTTGTCTCGGAGTCCATTCACCAATTAGTGTAAAATTGAAAAGTGTAGACTGATCATCGCTACCTCCAATTCAATTTTGATTAGCTTCCTGAGCCCAAGCTTATCATTCTTAACCGGAAAAGTACAAACCATCATGGAAGTTCTACTGAGAAGATACTAACCCTCTTCCTCACCTGCCGTCAAGTAAGTTAGAGCTCTGACGAATGCACTTAAACAAGGTGCTACCAAATTATGTCTGGTCAGTAGAATTAAGGGTAAAATTAAACCCGTCTGGTGGAACACGTAAATTTTCGAACTCAGCCTTCCATGGATGAAATGGTTTACTAAGGCGGAATTGGGTTCTACCTTAGTGTCACCATACACTGTCGAACTCGATCTCGAACCTGGTACAAATGTCCTCTGAATAGCTCAAGACATACATACAAACACTTCACATAAACGTGAAGAAAACCGGTTGACTTGAACCATGTTCGGATCTTAGCATGCTTAAGAAGGAACAACGAAGGACTACGCGCAGCTTTTGGAAATTTTCTGCGTGCGGATCGATGAAGTAGGAGAGGCCTCTAGACTGCGTAAGATCTTCACTTATAATCCTGCTGCTCTTACGAGTATTTAATGAAGCATGTTGGTTCATGAACCACCTCTAGTTCGGAGACGTTTCGTATTATGTTTGATACCCACTTCCCGGTCAGCACAGCTGATTTTTATCTCGCTGCCATTTCTTCAGAAGTGACTGCTCCTAATGATTGGGCCCCCATTATTGGCTATTGGAAGCTTTGATGCCTTTAAATCGCTTGAACATGATGGTAATTTTCCATCCGATTTACAACACAGATCTGATATTATATCCCACTGGATCGAAACCATTTTTTAGGGCCTCTTTGGAACTGGTCTGTCTGTGAATGTGACCTTTATCCTGAAAACGGGTCAAAGTTCACACCATATAGATTTTAAACCTATCAGTCTAACATTTAATCTGCTGAAGATGTTGGAGATTGATCGGCAGATTCAGCTTGGCACTTCCTACTAAGCAAACTTCGAACATTTGTTTTTTTGCTGCAGGGTCATTCTATATATGATATCGTTCTATATATGTCGCGAGCCTATTCATCGAGGGCACTTTTTTAACTACGTCAAACCTGAAGCTATCGGCGTGCTTTCTAGTGTGCATGTGAACAAATCTCTCTGTGAGCTTATCAACTATTTGTATGATGACGTGTTATGTTCAATCGGTCACTACTCTACGATGCTACATATAGAGAACGGAGGTTCGATCCTCGGCGCGATCGAAAACTCCCTGTAGGTGCTAATAGATCTCTCACTGCGCTCCGAGCTTGTCATTATAAAGACCGCTAGAATAGGAGGTGCATGCTAAGAGAAGATAGAGGAGAGGGGTGGTGGGCCCGGAGAGCCCACAAGCACTGCGACTAAGAGATGTCTATTTTGAGCACACATGATCTAGAGCGGCTTTAAAGTTGGCGATCAAGTTTTATTCTGTCAACAAAGTTGCTTAACTGTGTGAGCTCATGGGAAGCGATTTCGTCCACCTCACGGAAGGGAGGCGACGACGTGAGAGGCCCTTTCACACTCGCAGAGTATATACTGGGAAGTCTCATCATCGGCCTCGCAGAAGCGACAGCTGGCATCAGAGACAATGCCTATTTTATACAAGTGGTGCCTGAAGGTCGAGTGCCCTGTGAAAAGGCCGCAAATGATTCTTACCCTGTTCCTGCTTAGATTCAACAGTTCTAGAGTGAGCTTGGGTAAGTGGCCTGCAATGAATAGCTTAGACTGTCTTAGGCCAGGGAGATTCTTCCAGTACGCGCCGGTATGTATGCGCTTCTGTTCCTTAATATGGTTTTTAGCCATGCATAGGAGATGCAACAAAAGGGCTCTGTACCAATAAACGGGATTGCAGATGCTTCCCTAGCCAACTCATCGGCAATCCCATTACCTGAGACACCGACATGGCGACGAACCAGTATATGGTGACTTTATTAAGGAAATTAAGTCTCTGCAAAGCCTAATAGGAATCAAGTACTGATTTAGACATCCGTACGGGCTTATTGAGAGCTTTGATAGCAGCTTGGCTATCTGTGAAGATTGCAATGTATCTTACGCGGTAGTAGGCTTCCATAATTGCATGAATTTCAGCTTGGAAGACCGTAGGGTACTTCCCCATTGGGATCGATAGATTTGAAGTGCACGCTAGCAACTGCCCGTCCGGAAAGTTGATAGGCTATCAAAACGTCAACAAGATGGAAATGCTCATGTCCATGGATAGGTCAAGATAATTAACAACTCCGTAAGGCGGCGTTATTTCCCCTTTGTTGGGAATCTAACGAATCTCCACCTAAAAGTGCCTCTCCCTTTATTTACAAACTGGCCGATTAATCCGACCAGAATTGAACTTGTTCTTTTTACCCGGAGGTATTAGGTACCTTTTGCCATGTCCCCGTGGTTGGGAGGGATTATATTATTTTTTTTTTTCGGAGACAGCAAAAGTTCTTGGTCTGATTTTCGACAAAAGATTGCGATGGAAACCGAATCTTCACGAATGAGTGAAAAAGGCTGCTATTGCTTTGTACTCCTGTGGGCGAGGCATAAGTAGAAGCTCAGGTCTGCAACTAAATGTTGTTTATTGGCTTTACGTTTCTCTTGTACGACCCATACTTACTCCTGGTATTGTGGTTTGGTGGAAGCACTTCGTATTGCGGCCCATTTCAACCTGCTTAGTAAAGTTCAAAGACTAGGCTTTGATAACAACTTCAACAGCTCCGTTTGCTGCCTTGAATGCGCTGCTCAAACAGTTCTCTCTGGATATCGCGGGCGAACAAACTGCTACAATCACTGCCTTTGTGAAACCGGCCTGTGAAACTCGTCTGTCTATGGCCAATCAGCGATCCTAAATAGTTTAGATATTCCGACAGTAACTGACAATTTCACTCCCAAACATGTCTGCCTCTCTCTCTCTCTCTCTCTGGATCCTGTAAACCCCTTGTGGTGCATAGGACATTAACCACGCCGCTTTTCCACCACGTTCTGTACGCCGTCATCGCCTTCAGCTGTCTCCACAGTTTTCCTCATGACTTACCCTCGACCTCAACTGATCTTCTCCAGGTGTTTCTAGGTCGTCCAAACATCTTGACAAGAATCGCACAACAGTTTCTATTGCGACAGGTTCTTACCTTTCGTCTACCTCGTCGCCGTGGTGTTTTTCAGGCGAAGATCACGGCGAATTCTTTCGCTCTAATCTTGTTGGGACGCCATGCCAACATTAGCCGCTTTCGTTTCACCGAGTCTCAGACCATTTTCATACAAAATAACAGACTGGTTTTAACGCAGGTCTCGTATAGGATCTCACCGGATCAAAGTTGAAAGTCAATGGGTTGAATGTCATATTTCGCCTCTATCTAAATGTATACTGAGTCCGCGATTCGCCCCACGACGGCGAAGTTCTGTATGGTGGCTATTTAAGTTCGTTCGGTGCAGATGCGTGTCGCCCTTTTCACGCGTGTTCGGTCTGAGACCGAAATCCAAACGAAACGAACACGGCTATTATTATCTTTCACAGATAGCAATCAGATCGCTTGAATCAGCCTTGATACTCGTATCGCCTTACGGCGACCACAGAGTGAAAGCTGGTGCTGGTTCTTGTATTGGTGTTTTCATTGTGAACACTCAGCGAAGAGAAACGTTCACGAGAAAGTGCTCATGGAGCTTTCTTTCCCCATTCTATTGTTAAAGGTCAAGATCACATTCGCAATTGTCCGGTGATTTTCTTTATAAAATGCATTCATGTCACAAAGAATAATGAACGAATTTACCGGTATGCATAAGCATTGACAATGTGCTGGGGAAATAATGATTTTCTTCGCTGGGTGTTTTAGTGTTCACAATGAAAACGTGAAGCAGTCAGCGCCAGCTCGGCATCAGCTTTCACTCTGTGGTCGCCCTTAGGGCGCTGGTGTTGGTGCTTGTGCTTGTGTTTTGATTGTGAACACTCAGCGAAGAGAAACGTTCACGTGAAACGTGCTCATGGAGCTTTCTCTTCATGCTGTTGCTAAAGCTTAAGATCGCATTCGTAATTATCCAGTGATTTTCTATATAAAATTCATTCATAACACCCAGAAAAATGAACGAATACACCGGACAATTACGAATGTGATCTTGAGCAGCATGGACAGGGAAAGCTCCATGAGCACGTTTTACGTGAACATTTCTCTTCGCAGAGTGAGTGACCAAATTTGTTTACTTGCGAACCCTACTGTCAGAGGATGGTAACGAAAAACATGAGATCCTGCTATTGTACAAATCACAGCAGCTAATAAAGCATTTTACGTAGTCCTGCCCATAATAAAGTCGAAACTAGTCCACAAAAAAACAAGCTGCGGATTTATAAAACATTAATATGACATGTGCTGTTTTATGGATGCGAAACGTGGACCCTAACACAAGCGTCAGAAAAGTCGATCGATACGTTGGAAAGAAAAACCCTGCGGAAGATATTTGGACCAGTCATGGAAGGAATGGTTGGCGAATTCGATACAACCATGAGTTGTCCGAACTGTTTGACGATCTATGCGCCTCGAAATTTGTCAAATTCCGGAAACTGAAATGGGCTGGCCATGTCGAACGAATGCACGATGACAGAATTCCGAAACGTGTGCGAAAGTGTCAAGTACAATGGTAGGACTCAATTGACACAGATTGTATGAAGCTTCTACGATTTTCGAACTGTTTCGTTATTTTTGTACATATAGCAGTCATTACCACTGTTCTCTCAGAACAGAATTATGAGTTAGGAAGCAGCGGCGTCATTTGATATCCTTATTAGAGCATATTGTTTTCACGCAACTCCTCCATCCTTTACTCTGCCATCACACGTTTCTGACAAAACATCTAATTACGAGTACAGTGTTTTCTTACGCTGCCTGTGCTAACAATCCTTCAAAAGGACAAAACAATTTCATAAGTTTTGAATGAACAATCACAGTGGCATGTCCCGACAACATTAACGAGCGGAGATCAAAGCTGTTTGTGTTTCTGTGTTTTGTGTCAGCCCACATTTTATTATCATCCACGAAAGGATGAAAAGGAAGATAATACTTGGCTCGAATACGAAGCGTAAACATTCCAGATTTAAATGCCCGCGGGACTATCATTCGCAATTCTTCACAGAAAATTTCATATCCAAAGCTACAAAGACTTTAGAGATCTCTCTTGACAATTACATGCCGGGACAGGTTGAATAACGACTGGGAACAACTGTGGAAAAAAATCTGTTTCGCTTTGTACTCGGTGTGTTTGCGGAATACGCTCTCTTAGATCCTATTTCCTCTAAACGACTTCACCTGTTCAAGGAATGTTGTGTTGTCATTTAGTTTCAATAAGCACAAAACTTGAAGTCTCACATTACGTCTGGTGAATTCGTGATGAGATGTTTTACAAAAAGGCTGTCTTGCCGACGTCGTCAGGAGAATAGATAAACACCTTGGGATTCTAGTTTAAAACTGCCTAAACCAGTATGTATAATGAATTTTAGATTTGATTTAGGAAAAGGCGGATTGATGAGATAGGACCGGAAAAAAAAAAGAAATTTATTAAAGAAATAATCTTTTCCATATCTACCGCATTACCGATGTTCCTGTTCGGAAAATAATTGCTAACGTGACGGCCAACAACTAGATTTGCTTGGAATGTTTCCCTAGAGGCATGTTTGGAGGATGTCCATAAGATTACAGCATAGGATTGATTTCCCTCAGGATTAGTGATAATTATCTAATGACCCATAGCTAATAGAGAATATTTGTTATTATGTGTCTCAACCACATTCCCGTGTCACTCGAGTACATTTCTCACCTTAAAAGGAAAGATGGAGGAAGCGATAGTAGAATATGCCCAATGTCTGCGACTCGAAATATTACGAGTATTTCCGATGATGCGAAGAATCCATTAGATTTTAATGAAGCTGACACAGAAGTCGCATTTAAAGCTGCGTTTATTGTTAAAACAAGAGGCTGAGCCCAGCTTTAAAATGTTAAGAGTACGAGTAAAGTATTCCCCTTTTCGTTCCGAAGCGGAACATGGTGTTCAAACTGTAGTAGAGCACTTTGATTTCCGAGACCGTTTTTACAGGAAGATGGTAACTAGAATTCAGTGACGTGCATTCATAGTAAGCAATTCCAGACTGCTTGACTTACCAGGTGCCAGGGTAATCCTAGAAAACAAACTGCGCGGCGCACACATTGCTATTTGTACTGATAGCCAGGCAGCCATTAAGGCTCTCTCTTCACACAGGCTTTCTTCAAAGCTGGTAAAAGAGTGTCGTGAACTTCTCCAATGTCTGGTAATCGACAACCAAGTCTTTTTGTATTGGGTGCCAGGTCACCAAGGCATTGAATAAAACGAAGCTGCGGATGAACTTGCTAGGCAAGGCTCATCATTCAATTTCCTCGGGCCAGAACCCTATTGTGGTCTGGGGTTGGCTTCAGCTAGAACAATCATAACGGATTGGTCTAAAAGGACACGTCAGCACTATTGGAACAATCTTCCAGGACTGCGGCAATCGAAGGAGTTAATGAGACCCTTTGCCTATAAAGATGCCACCCACATGAGTAGAGCCGACCTTAGGCTACTTGTAGGCTACCTGTCGGGCCACCACTGGGTGAGATTTCATCTGAACAAGATGGGTTTGTCTAACGAGACGGAGTGTCGTCTTTGCTTGGAGGACGTTGAGTCCACTTGCCACATTTTATGTGTATGCCCGGCGATTGTGCAGGTGAGGTATACTTTCCTCGGACAGTTCACCGCGTGTCCTGCCGTTATCAGGAAGACTCCTGCAAAAGACATACTAGCCTTCGTATGAGTGGTGGAAGGTGTTTTGATTGAATAATAAAAATAGGCTATGGCATAACAGACCTCCTTTGGTCGCAGTGCCTACCTTTAGGGTGAGTAGCCGGCACCTTACTAATAATAATACCAAATAAGATATTTCACCATTTTCTGCGTATTTATAAGTACATTCATTATTTCCTCCCTAGACTCAAGCGAAAGTATTGTACAATTACTTTATACATGCAATGTTCTATTCTGATCCGCGTTAATGTAGCTTAGTCAACCCCTACACACAAACTCATATCGCATTTTCCATCAATGTATCTGTTGTCATTTTATTTGCATTCAAAAATGCGAAATGTGTCTAGATGCTGTTAGAAACATGTTGATTCCAAAAAATATGAATCCTGGATTTCGGTCATACAATGCACTATGATTTTCTGTTTGTTTTGTGTGCAAAGGAGAATATACACTTTCCATACAAGATCACATTCGTAATTGTCCGGTGTATTCGTTTCATTTTTCTGTGTGCTATGAATGGATTGTACCTAGTCTAGCCATAAATACTGTTACAAACTTTTTGAAGCACTGTTCAATAAAAGATGTGTTATATGTTAAGAAATCATTGTTTATTTATTAAATGCATTGTCAACAACGGAAATTGCAACAAGTTATTCGAAGTGATTGCCTTTTGCCTTTACACAAGCCTTTAATCGAGCTGGCCACTTATCTATGGAAGCACGCACGACTTCAATCGGAAAGTTGGCGACTGCATGTGTAAGAGACTTCTTTAAGGATTCGATATTAGAATGTCTTTTAGAGCACGTCATTTGCTCTAAGACAGACCATAATTCGTAATACAGCGGATTCAGGTCTGGGCTAGAGGAAGGCCAATCTTCAGCTTTAATAAAATCTGGAACATTTTCTTCAAGCCATTTTTGGGTTGACTTCGCCTTATGACCTGGTGCAGAATCTTGCTGGAAACTCCAAGGCTGATTTTTGAATAATGACGTGTTGAGAGGTTTCACTACACTTTCAAGGAAACTTTCTTGATAAATTTTGGCAGACGTTTTGACGCCCTTCTCACAAAAATGCAACTTTGTCACCCCGTTGTAGCTAACACCCCACCAAACCATTACTGAGGCTGGATGATGACCTCTTTGAACCTTTTGGGCAACTTGAGAAGCTTCTCTGGCACTGCGAGCATAAACCCTATCGTTTTGTTTATTAAATGTTTCTTCGACAGTAAAAATTTTTTCGTCCGTAAACAAAATTTTACGGTGTTCTTGGTTTGCGTACCGGCAAAGTAATCGTTTTGATTTTTCCACTCAATTTTTTTTAACGAATCTGTTAGTAAATGCCCGGTAGATCTACGATAAGCACCCAACCCCAAGTCACTTTTGATGATACGTGAAATTGTTCTTTGGGGTATTTTCATCTCACGCGATAAAATTTTTTGTTTCCGAAGAGGATTACGGCGAATTCTCTCGCGCACGGCTTTAACCGCTTGAGGTGTTCGAGTAGTTCGCGGACGGCCACTTCTTTCACGGTCACTTACTCCAGACGTATCATTAAATCTTTCAATAGCCCGATTTACAAACATTCGGCTTATACCAAGGGTATGCAGAGTCTTAAAAATATCACTTGGTTGCATTCCTTACTTTATGAAGTGCAATCACAGCAATTCTATTTTCTTTGTCACCCCAATCCATGTTCACTACACTAAAAATTAAACTCAAATGATGACAAATGCATCAAGCACAAGCGTACTATAGCGATTAGCTCAATTTTTAAGAAATGCAATATAACGGTTCCTTTCTGCAGGGTTGCCAAACCTTGTAACAATATTTATGGCTAGACTAGGTATATAGAAAATCACCGGACAATTACGAATGTGATCTTGAGCTTTAGCAATAGCATGGGCAGAGAAAGCTCCATGAGTACGATTCACATGAACTTTCTCTCTTCGCTGAGTTTTCACAATTAAAACGCCAGCATACAGCTCGGCACCAGCTTTCACTCTGTGTTCGCCATTATGCTCCAAATTCCTCCATGGACACTGTAATGGACGATTGTTGGGCATACGAAGATGCCCGTGGGAACGAAGGCTAAGGTCGCATAGAGACCGTGAAGGTCAGGCAGTGCCATCTGCCAAAGATAAAAGCCCCTCAACGAGTTAAGCAGCGGCCTGTGCTTTCTGTAGCTTAGTTCGGGTGCCGCGTGTCGCCCCTGTCCTTACACACTAAAAGGAATTCGCAGGCCTGGAGGAGACAACACAAAAAAAAAAACGGGCAGGCAAATTTGGGAATAAAAAAAATTAGGCGGTAAAGAGGGAATGGTTGTCGGACGGCTCGGGTGCCTTCGCGCATGTAGCTTGGTTCGGGTCTTGAAGGATCCTCGGCCTCTTAACCCTCCTATCCATGAGGTCCTATGGTCGCTATATAAAAAAATGGACGACCGGTAGCGCAGTGTGTTGAGGCATCAGTCTCATGTTTGACTACCGTCGTTTCGGGTTCGTATCCCATCCACGACGACGTTCGTGGCCATGGATGTGCAGGAGGTGCTTGCTGGCAACTGCATTCTCTGAAACCAATTTTTGCCAACGAAACCTCAACCGGGCCCCATCGAACAGTTGATGCGCTACGCCCCGCAAGGGGTTATGGCAATATAACCAGGAGTCCCGAAGCGTATATACCCTAAACTTGTACAGATCTAGTGGTGATACCAAAAGTACCAATTGGCAACGACCATATGCATTAAAAGTGAGTTTCCTATATGGCCAGTTTATAGGTGAGATTGGCACTCATTCAGAAGGATTTTGACCATTCTCAAAATCAGTGAACTAACTCATTCTACAAATATTTGTCGCATTTTTCAAGTCGCTAGTTTTATTCTATCGAAAGCCAAAATTTCAAGTCACTAGTTTCATTTTATCGAAAGTTATCCTTTATTGGAAGTTTCATTTGTAGGGGAGGTAGGGATTTCTTGGGTCGGATCTGGCCCATCTTTATTACTAACTAAATAAATCTCACTTCAAACATTTGACCTAAATTGGCAATATACCCTATGCTATAAGTCTAAGGTATAAAAATTTGGGGACCTCCCTGTTTATCCCTTTAGTTTCTGCTAAACACGGCAATCCTGGTATTGTGTTTGTCTTTTTGGCTCAGCGATGTACTTAAGGCCTCCATAAATGCTCTCTGAATCAGCGACATTTGGAGCAACTTCTGTGTCCGGTCAGAGCCCGGAGGAACCATAACACGGCCATACAATACACAAACAGATCCCTCACACATTTCACACATTCCACACACATTCACACATACGATCATACCAACATTCACAATAATCGCACTTTCACGCTACATTCATGGCAGCCACCATTTAGTTTTTTTTTCTTCGGGGCGAATTCCAATGTTGGCACCTTCACCCGCTGACGCTGTTCGCCCTCGCCAGTCGAACGGTTCATGTCGCCTCCGCCACTCCACAAAGAAGCTGTTAGGCATACTCACGGCGAAAATTGTATGACGAAAATGTTCGCGACCGCATCTTCAATAAAAAAAAGGTTGAAACACAAAAAAAAAATAGAAATAAAAAAAGAAACACGGGGCCACGAAACGGCAAAACTCCGCCTTCTTGGGTTGGCGTCCCAAACCGAACTCCTTTGAAAAAAAATGACGGTCCTCCTCTGTCAAACTCCTAACCGTCCACAATCTAGCCGTGTGTGTAACAGAGGGTTTTTAGAGACCGCAAATTAAGGTGTGCGCGACCGTTAAATTTAAAATTTAAAACAATTTTTCAGAAATATATTTACTTTAGAAAAAAACAAAACAAATACTTTTGCGAAAAATATGTCGAAGAAAACGTACCGTTCACACACCAAATTTGGCTCATTACAACACATCGCCCACCGAAAGGTAAATCATACAGTGGAATCATTTTACTGGAATAATCATTAATGAATCTAGAATAATGATCTACCATACCAATAAAGGACCGTAGTTCTGTAATATTTTTAGGTATATCGGTGCATTTAAAACGGATTTTATTCTTTCATTGTTTTTACTCAAACCATTTTTGTCAATATTCCAATCCTAAGTAAGAAATTTCGAACACTTATTCAAATTTAGCCTCAAACCTGCCATTTTCAGTTTTGATAAAACTAATTTTAAATTTCGAACATGTTCTGCAGTCGTATTCCCAGTTTCAACAATATCATCTTGATTCAGCTCGATACCTTTAAAACTGAGGGACTAGGGGGCAAAAACTCCTCTTCCATAGTCCTCCGCGTGGGCGCCCCCTGGAACGGCAGTGGTCACTGACCATTGCCAGCCAACGTCAAGCCGCCAGTGATGGCGGTGCGATGATTTGGTTGAGGTACCCCTGTGGTGTGGGGTGTGAAAAAAAATACCACGGCCTTTCCCTTTGAGGGCCTGTCGTTAAAACCGACAATAAAAGGACAGGATGTGTATGCCAGCAACTTGCACTATCCGAAATCTTTATATGCTAATGAAACGTCAACTATGCCTCGGATAAAGACTGACTCAACGGTTACGACTTTTGGCTATCGTACAATGACAAAGATTGGATTCTGGAATGCTCGTACTCTCCTGGACAATGGATCAGAAGGTCCCCAGAACGCACGATTTCTTCAATTAGAGAGTGAATTTCTGAGGTACAAATTAAATATCTTAGGAGTTAGTGAGATAAGATGGTGGAACAGCGGAGAATTCATCTCTCCAACGGGCAGCACTGTAATGTTGTACTCCGGTAAAGCTACTGGTAGTCGCCGTGAGTCAGGTGTGGGGCTCCTTTTAACCAGAGCCGCGCGAAACTGTCTCTTATCCTGGGAACCGGTCTCTGACAGGGTCTTGACCGCCAGGTTCCGGACCAAAATGAGGAACATCTCAATAATACAATGTTATGCCCCTACTGAACCCGACAATGTCTTGGCAAAAGACTCCTTCTACGAAGAACTAAACGCCGTTCAGAGCAGAACACTTAAAGGTGACATTATAATGGTTATGGGTGATTTGAATGCGAAAGTTGGCGCTGATAACTATGGGCTCAGACATGTGATGGGGAGACACGGTCTTGGTGATCGTAATGACAACGTTGAAAGATTTGTAGAGTTGTGCAACTTTCACAGTCTCTTCATCGGTGGTACTATGTTTGAGCATAAGGACCACCACAAAATCAGTTGGTCCTCTGTTGATCGGTGCAGAACACAAAATCAGATCGACCATTTTGCCATTAGTAAAAGATTCAGGAGTTGCCTCCTGGAGGTGCGAAACAAAAAGGGTGCCGATATTGGGATGGGAAGAGACCATTATCTTATGATCGCTAATGTTCGATTGCGTATTGCAGCCGTGCGCCGCCTCAGCGACGAAAGATCCAGGCCCCGCAAATTCAACACCGCTCGACTAAAAAATCCAGCTGACTTACAACAATATAATGATCATCTTGCGCAAAAAGCGGCTGAGATAACTAGTCACCCAGATAGTGACATAAACGAAAACTGGGATGCCATAAAAAATGCGTACATTGATAGCGCAAATACCATCCTAATAATAATAAAAGCCCTGGATGTCCGACGCTTCATGGCAGCGGATTGTTGAAAGAAAGGAGCTGAAAGTTCGTTTGGCTGCAGCAGCAGACGACAATCGAAGCAGCATCGAACTCCTTTACCGTCAGAAAGCTCGAGAAGTTCAGCGTAGTGTGCGACGCGATAAAAGAGTTTATGCCAATTATCTTTTAGCGTCAGCAGAAGAAGCCGCAAGAAGTAACAACTTAAACGCCGTATACGGTGTCATCAAGGAGTTTACAGGTGGTCGTAACTCCTGCCAACATCCAGTGAAAGATAGTGATGGAAAGCTACTTATCTTGGAAGAAGATCAAATGAGGCGGTGGAAAGAACACTTCGCCGCGGTCTTGAACCGTGTAACCTCTGGTGAAGTTCCCCCTCATATAGATAATTTAGCTAACCATCAAAATGTGCGTATACGGTCCACTGCCCCGACTAAAGAGGAAATAGTCACTGCAATTATTGCACTAAAACGAGGAAAGGCCGCCGGACTTGAACTTTATCAAGCAGCGCCAAGCGTAACTGCTGATTTGCTGCACCCACTTGTTGATAAAGCGTGGAATACAGAGACCTTTCCCACTGAGTGGAAGGAAGGTTTGATCATCAAACTTCCGAAGAAGGGTAGCCTCACAGACTGTAATAATTGGAGAGGCATTTGTGTGCTTCCTGCCGTTGCCAAGATAATAACTAAAATCGTCCTGGAAAGACTAAAGGCCCACTTAGAAAGCACAATTGATGAAGAGCAGGCTGGCTTTCGATCCGGATTCTCCTGTGTCGATCACATTAACACCTTGCGAATCATCATCGAGCCATGCGCTGAATACGATTCTCCGCTTCACTTGCTTTTCATCGATTTCGAAAAGGCTTTCGATAGTGTGAACCGGGATTCTATATGGGCGGTCTTGCGCAGGAGAGGCATCCCTGAGAAGCTTGTGGCTATTATTAAGGCAACCTATGACGGCGCGAAATGTCGCGTTCTGCATAAAGGTAAGGTGTCGGGGGACTTTGAGATTCGCAGTGGAGTTCGGCAGGGGTGCATCCTCTCACCGATCCTATTCCTCATTGTGATCGGCGATGTGTTGCATGCAGCCCTATCCGGACTCGACAGAGGAATTCAATGGACTTTGACATCTTATCTACAACATCTTGACTACGTTGACGACATATGCCTACTCTCCCACAAAATCATGGATCTGTCCGCAATGGCGTTAGATCTCGAGAGGGAGGCAAGCAAGGTTGGGCTAAAGATTAATACCAACAAGACCAAGGTTCTTAGCCCGCCGTTGCGAAAAAGAAATCCGACACCTATTGCCATCAATATTAATGGGCAGCCTGTTGAGAAGGTGGACAACTTCGTCTACCTGGGTACCATTGTTGCCGAAAATGGTGGTACGGAGCAGGACATCGCTCGTCGTATCAACCAGGCTAAACGCGCATACGGCATGCTGTCCAAAATCTGGCAGTGCAGTTATCTCAGTATTAAGACCAAGCTGGGCGTGTTTCGCTCCCTGGTACTATCAGTGCTTTTGTATGGGAGCAGTACATGGAAAGTTTCCGTAGGAGTTACCAGAAAGCTGCAAGTTTTCGTCAACTCATGTCTTCGTCGAATTTTAAGAATTTTCTGGCCCGAAACAATATCAAATGAAGAGCAAAGTCGGCGTACGGGTCAGATGCCAATCGACGAATTGATACGCAGGCGAAAATGGCAGTGGATAGGTCATACATTGCGGAAGAGTGATAACTGCATTGCTTTGCATGCCATGAAATGGAACCCCATTTCGAGCCAAGGCCGACCAAGAGGGGGTCCTCGAATCACATGGCGTCGATCTGTGGCAAAGGAGTGTCAGGTACTGGGTAAGTCTTTTGGGGAGTTGCGCCCCATTGCCCAGAACAGAGTACGATGGCGCGCAGGAGTAGTTGACGCGCTATGCCCCGCAAACTTATTGGTAAATATTGTACAATTTTGCTTAAAAAGCTTATTTAAAGTGGGAATAAGGCTATGAAATTTGGTATATAGGCATCTTAGCTTAGCAAGTTTTGGACAATATTTTTAATTTTTCTTAAATAGGTTGTTATTTATGACTTTTGGCGCTTAGACCAACCAAATTTTGAACATTAATGGCGGTTGGGCCGTCCGCTGAATAGTTATACAAGCCAAATGGCGTTTAGCTCAATTCGTTGCTCCTACATAATATTGTAAAGTGGAGGTTAGGCTACGTTTGTTCCTGGCTAAATGAAATCACAGTTTAACAACCCATAATTTTTATTAGAAAACATGAAATAATATTACAGTTTTCAACAAATGAAAAACAGAATAAGAAAAAAAAATCGAATAATTTATGTTTCTGTTTTTTGAAAATCAGCTCACACTTCATCTTCGTGATCGGTATCGTCTTCCTCATCGGTTGATGCTAAGGTATCCTTTTTTTGTAAACTATTCAGTAGAGCACTATATTCATAGCGATATGTTTCGGGAATAATATTTTTGTTACATAAAGTTATCAGGTCTTTATATTTTTTTGCCGAAATAGGAAATTTTTCTTGATAAGTTTGCCTAGGCAAATCTCTTTTTGTGATTTTAGGAAAATTTATTATTTTATATTCAGGACTATTTGGTACCATAGAATATTTCACTCCTATTCCCCTTTTTTCGAAAGTAATTATTCGTATATCTTTAAACTTGATAAACTTCCCTGTATTGTCCTTCATGCGTGCTGGAAATTTGTCAGAAGCAGATTTCCAATCCAAAAAGTAAGTATGGTTTAATGCTGTTGTTGAAAGGGGTTTCGGAGTATGTCGGCTGTTCCTAATAATTGTTTCCCATTCTGAAGGAGCATAAATTATTTGGTGTTTTATGTGATTGTCTATCGCAGAGTGCATGGCATCTACCGGCATATAGGTGTGGCCCGGAAGGAGATAATTAATTTGAATTTTTTTTCCGTTATTTGGTGGACAATTTAAAAAGCAATTAATCCAGCCGTCAGTAATAATCAATTGGTTTTCGCCATAGAATGATCTAAGCGACACACTTGCGCGTAAAAGTTGGACAAAGTAATTGAACATTTTAGACTAAGCGATATTATAATAATTAATTGATTTTCGCCATAGAATGATCTAAGCGCCACACATCCGCGTAAAAGTTGAAGAAAGTAATTAAACAAATTAGGGCGACATTTTGGCGCATAGCGTACAAGCTATCAATCACTGAATTCAAATATTGGAACAAAAGGTGTCGTTTAGAGGGCTGAACAAATACCTCCGAATGGCGCTTAGTTTTCAGAGAAGTGCTGTATTTTGGAAACGGTTGGTCAAATCGAAAAACGGAGTTCGCCAATCGATTCAGCGTCAAAAATGCCTTTAGAATCGCTAAAAACATCGATTTCCCCAAAAATTTCGCTTAGCTCAATTCACCTTTCCACCGACGATATTATAATATTAAAATAGTAAACATGATTTCTTTGTAAATTCGCAATGTATATATGTACTTACTCAGTATCCTTCCTTTTCTTTTTAAAATATTCTCGTTATTAAAAAGGCAATATGTAATAGTTTGTTATCCTGACAGATAGTAATGATGCCCTCTCTAATTTACCAAGAGCCGCATTTTTAGAAATCATTATGCTTTTCTAACGAGACGAGCTGTATTTCGAAACTGCATACGAGTAAGAGCACATTTTTCCCAAACGACAAACAACAACAAAATGTGTATTATATCACAGTTATACTTATTACTATACATATACTTACTTTTTCGAGTTTTTCCAAAGTTTGTAAAAAACATACTGACCTGCTTTTTCCATGGGTATTTCTTTCACTTATCCGGTGCCTGTGAAACCATGAACATATCTTTTTCTCTTTGCCGGATCCAAGTGCAACCTAAACCATCGCTTAGCATTTGCACAAGTCGGTAAGTTCTGTTTATGGACGAAAACTATATAAATAAATATATCTAGAACGCCATGCAGAATCTTCCCTTTCCCATCATCCTTTTTGAAAACTCACAAAGCAACCAAAGAGTTGCATTGCATCGCCTGCACAACAGACGTCCATAGTTTGCTATTCCATGCTCCATTCTATCTTCCTTTTTTCCATTTCGCATTTTCAATTTATCTCGTTCTCGAGGAAATCCTTTGCTTGACTCGGTAGTTTTCCTTTAGATAGTTTCGAACAGAATAAGGGCACACAAAATGAAATTTATGCATAAGAAATGAAGACATGGCCGGAATTGTAATCAGAGCAATGACGGTGATGTTATAGTGGCTCGCCTTTACTCCCCTAGTAACGGTTAATGGTATCTTCTGATTCATATGTAAGAACACGATTCGAAATTGTATCGCCCTTGACAGGACAACTTCTGGTTTTATTTCTTTTTTTTCTCTCTCAATGTGTGTTGCTATGTCCTTGGTTAAGAGTCGCAATATTCACTCTGTACGTGAGCTTCATGTAATTGCCCGCGGATTAAGGTGTATATGCATAAGTTTAGTGAAAAGAGAGAGAGAGAAAAAAGTAGAAAAATCCTTGCTGGTTTTTGCTATTCAAATGAGCTGAATTACGAGGAATTTATGGTGTAGTTTCGTGACATGGCTCCTTTTTTTGATTCTGGATTTTCCGTTGTCAGTAAAGTGAATACATTATTGAGATTGGGGATGTTGCCTGACAGTAGCTGATATTATAGTGAAAGAAAATAAAGTCTGGAGGATATTATTTTTCCTATGGCGACTCAATTTTTGTATGAACCATTATTCCGACCCGACATTTTTACAGCCCGTAATTTTATCCAGTTATCAGCCAAGTAAAAAAACTAGAAAAACGTCACGGTTCACACACTAGTATGCGTCTTTATTCGGTTTAGTTTATAGGCATTGATCATAGAGTGTAATCAATTGGTTTAGGATAAGTCATTGCGCAGAAAAAAATTGATTGAATCTTTGATACATTAATTATTATGATTGATTAATTATCTAATCTTAATGTTGACAAAATTTCAAAAAAAATAATAATTTAGAAGTAAACTTAATTCTAATATATCATAGCGAGCATTAAGGTCTAGACAGACATTTTCATGAAAATGCTTTTTGGATTGCGACTATTCTCATTCTCATGAGAATATGATGAGAACAAATTTCTCATTCATTCTCATACGTGTTTAGACATTCTCATGTGTAAATGTCGCCGCGCTATGATTTTGATGTTTGGTTAATGGGATATAATCATGCGAATCGTATGTGGATTATCGTGGATTTTGTTGTGAATTTACATTTAGCGAAACCACTCGCCCCAGTGGCTCGCTGTGATTTTCTCTTGCGCAGCTATTAGGTTGGTGCAGATGAAATGTCGGACTCATTAGTAAATTTTTGAACATCTATAACTTTTTAAAAAGATAATTTTATTAATCGAAATAGGCACCAGCGGATGCGAAACACTTTTCACTTTTCCTGTTTCGTAGAAGTCTGAGTTTCTGGTTCGAAGAAACTCCTCGAAGGCATTTTTGACAGCTGCTTCTCTGTTAAACTGTTTTCCTGTCAAAAAGTAATCCAAATGTTTAAAGAAATTTTAATATGTCGGCGAGAGGTCTGGTGAATATGGATGGGGAAGAGTCTCATAGCGCAACTTGTTCGATTTTTGGATCGTTATTCGCGATACATGAGGTCGTGCGTTCTCATGAAGCAGTATAACTCCATCCTTGTTGACTAACCTAGGTCGTTGAACTGTCAATTTCTGATGCATTTTGTCCAGTTGAGCGCAGTATTTCTCAGCATTGATGGTTTCGCCAGGTTGCAGGAATAGTGGATAAATCCAGCTACAAAACACCAAAAAGTCACCATTATTTTCTTTGGATGAAGGCTTGGTTTCGGCATGTGTCTTGGAGCCTCATCGGTATCTAGCCATTGGGTCGATCGGCGACGATTATCCTATAGTGTCCACTTTTCATTCCAGGTCACAATTCGGTTCAAGAAAGGTTCGTTTCTGTTGCGGGAGAGAAGAGAACTGGAATTCTCCATTCGACACGCCATGTTTTGCTCGGTAAGGGTATGCGGAATCTATTTTACTTGTCAAGCTTTTTCACTTTTCCAAGTTGTTGCAAGTGGCGGCAAACTGTCGAATGGTGCACGCCCAATTTCTCCGCAAGATCCTTTACGGTTTGACGGGGGTCAGACTCCACTACTGCACGCAGCTCGTCGTTATCGACCGATGGTCCTGGGTTTCCACGTGGCTCATTTCAAAGGTTCATATCTCCGGATCGAAATTTTTCGAACCACCGCTGAGTGGTTCGTTCGTTAACCGTATCAGGTCCAAATCTCTCTCTCTTCCAATTGCTAACCCCTTGTCGGGCATAGTGCGTGTACTGTTCCATGTGGCCCAGTTGACGTTTCGACGGCATAAACTGGCTTCGGAGAATGCAGTTGCCAGCATGCACCTCCTGCAGTCCAAATGCCCTGTTGATGATATACCTCGTTGCTTCCGTTGCGTTGTGCTTTACTACTTTGCCTTAACCCCTAGCGGGGCATAGCGCGTCAACTACTCCTGCGCGCCATCGTACTCTGTTCTGGGCAATGGGGCGCAACTCCCCAAAAGACTTACCCAGTACCTGACACTCCTTTGCCACAGATCGACGCCATGTGATTCGAGGACCCCCTCTTGGTCGGCCTTGGCTCGAAATGGGGTTCCATTTCATGGCATGCAAAGCAATGCAGTTATCACTCTTCCGCAATGTATGACCTATCCACTGCCATTTTCGCCTGCGTATCAATTCGTCGATTGGCATCTGACCCGTACGCCGACTTTGCTCTTCATTTGATATTGTTTCGGGCCAGAAAATTCTTAAAATTCGACGAAGACATGAGTTGACGAAAACTTGCAGCTTTCTGGTAACTCCTACGGAAACTTTCCATGTACTGCTCCCATACAAAAGCACTGATAGTACCAGGGAGCGAAACACGCCCAGCTTGGTTTTGATGCTGAGATAACTGCCCTGCCAGATTTTGGACAGCATGCCGTATGCGCGTTTAGCCTGGTTGATACGACGAGCGATGTCCTGCTCCATACCACCATTTTCGGCAACAATGCTACCCAGGTAGACGAAGTTGTCCACCTTCTCCACAGGCTGCCTATTAATATTGATGACAATAGGTGTCGGATTTCTTTTTCGCAACGGCGGGCTAAGAACCTTGGTCTTGTTGGTATTAATCTTTAGCCCAACCTTGCTTGCCTCCCTCTCGAGATCTAACGCCATTGCGGACAGATCCATGATTTTGTGGGAGAGTAGGCATATGTCGTCAGCGTAGTCAAGATGTTGTAGATAAGATGTCAAAGTCCATTGAATTCCTCTGTCGAGTCCGGATAGGGCTGCATGCAACACATCGCCGATCACAATGAGGAATAGGATCGGTGAGAGGATGCACCCCTGCCGAACTCCACTGCGAATCTCAAAGTCCCCCGACACCTTACCTTTATGCAGAACGCGACATTTCGCGCCGTCATAGGTTGCCTTAATAATAGCCACAAGCTTCTCAGGGATGCCTCTCCTGCGCAAGGCCGCCCATATAGAATCCCGGTTCACACTATCGAAAGCCTTTTCGAAATCGATGAAAAGCAAGTGAAGCGGAGAATCGTATTCAGCGCAAGGCTCGATGATGATTTGCAAGGTATTAATGTGATCGACACAGGAGGATCCGGATCGAAAGCCAGCCTGCTCTTCGTCAATTGTGCTTTCTAAGTGGGCCTTTAGTCTTTCCAGGACGATTTTAGCTATTATCTTGGCAACGGCAGGAAGCACACAAATGCCTCTCCAATTATTACAATCTGTGAGGCTACCCTTCTTTGGAAGTTTGATGATCAAACCTTCCTTCCACTCAGTGGGAAAGGTCTCTGTATTCCACGCTTTATCAACAAGTGGGTGCAGCAAATCGGCAGTTACGCTTGGCGCTGCTTGATAAAGTTCGGCAGGGACTCCGTCGAGTCCGGCGGCCTTTCCTCGTTTTAGTGCAATAATTGCAGTGACTATTTCCTCTTTAGTCGGGGCAGTGGACCGTATACGCACATTTTGATGGTTAGCTAAATTATCTATATGAGGGGGAACTTCACCAGAGGTTACACGGTTCAAGACCGCGGCGAAGTGTTCTTTCCACCGCCTCATTTGATCTTCTTCCAAGATAAGTAGCTTTCCATCACTATCTTTCACCGGATGTTGGTTGGAGTTACGACCACCTGTAAACTCCTTGATGACATCGTATACGGCGTTTAAGTTGTTACTTCTAGCGGCTTCTTCTGCTGACGCTAAAAGAGAATTGGCATAAACTCTTGAGTTGTGCTTTAGAGTAAAAGAAAAGTAGCCGTTTTTGACTCGCTTTCATGTTCTTTTCCTTTTTTTTTCACCGATCACCATGAAGTGCAAAACCGGAATGGCTCCATAAGCCAAGGTAGCAGCATATATACTTCAATATGTTATATCACTAGCGCCGCCTGGTGGCAGTTTGATAAATAAAAATCGCAGCCAACTTCATGTCATTGCAAAATCCGACATTTCATCAGCGTGAACCTAATACATTAGACTCAGTCTCCGATTTCGCCTAATGTGAACATTGCGCGAGTATTTTTCAAGTGAGAATGGTTTTGATGAGAAGCATTCGTCCGACCTGGATATTTTCATGGAGAAATACTTGTCTGCTTGTACTGGTTCGAACTGCAAAATAATTTTGGGTAGCTGGTTCCGAATCTGAAGTCAAAAAAGGAAAAAAAAAAATATGGCGTTGCCCACCCAGAATGGCAACCCTGTTTTCATGGGGAAATACTCGTCCGATCGCGCTGGTTCGAACTACAAGGTAATTTTGGGGCGCTGATTTCGAATCTGAAGTAAAAAAAAAATGGGGTTACCCACGCCAGAGTGGGAACCCTGTTCCATGGGTTTGCAATTATAACTTAAGACCCAAACTACCCTAATAGTCGCTCCCACGGCAGCCGGTTCTGCAGCATCGTAGAGTGGTGACCGTGATCACATGGTTACCAAGCATGTTATAGACAGCACAATAAACACAAACCCATTATTTTCTCTCCATGTTCACCAATTGCGTTGCCCAGGTAACTTGATTCCCTTTGCACATAGAACTTAGTCTTTGGTAACAACTTCACTTCCACCACAATATTGCCCAGCATCATATGCCCAAATCTACTGGCTTGTCAGCTGCTCGCGGTGAAGCTTTAGAGAAATTCGCTGTGCTGAATATATAATAGTATTCCCCAGCGGAATTCAGCGGTATTGAATCGTATGAACCTCAACGTGATGGACCTTAGCATCAAATTCGTACACGACTTCACATACCTGTCAAAGGACGCCAACGAAACTGACGAAATCAAGCTACAGATACAGCTAGCAAACAAGACTTTCTTCTCGGTCCTCCCCATAATGAAATCGAAGCATGTGCACAGAAACACGAAGCTCCGCGTATACACGGACCAGTGCTATGGTATGCTATGGTATCAAAATCTGGAGCCTAACCCAAGCCTCCGAAAACATGCTGAACACATTCGAACGGAATGTCCTTCGGCGAATTTTCAGAGCAGTTTGCGACCGATGGCGCATCCGGTACAACCATGAGTTGTACCAACTGTACGATGAGCTGGAAGTTTCGAAAATCGTCAAACTACAACGTTTTCAATGGGCAGGGCATTTTCAACGAATGGACGATGATCGCATGGCTAAAAAAGTAATGAACGGACGAGTCGACGGAGTGAGACTGCCAGGAGGACCGAGAGCTCGTTGAGTGACGCCGAGCAGCTACTGGGCTTCAAACATTGGAGGACGCGGTCAAGTGACCGAGATAATTGTAGGACAACGATCCAGGCGGCCATAGCCCGACATCGGACTGTTGCACTGCGATGATGATGAATCGTATTCAGCTGGCTTTAAAACGAGATTGGTTTCAAATCCCGTTCCAATTTTAGTTTTGGAAATCTTTCATATGTATGCAAAAGAAAATTCCTGGTTGACTGGTTCGCGTCTTTGACCAATAGTGGGTTTGAAGTTGAGATGATTTCGCACTCCCTTTCCGTAGGCTCCGCTCGCTGCGTAAACTCCGCGTCTGTCTGAAGGTGTTGCTACCCCCAGTATAAAACGTCATAGAACGCCCGCTTCGCTCGCTCTATACGCTACAACGGTAAAGCTACTATTAACGAAAACCAAAATGTGTCGTCCGGTAAAATAAGAATACATATTCCGGAAAATTTCGAAATTTTTTAAAATCTCGTGTGGTTTGGTTACACTATAAAACTCATTTTCGGAATGCACATTTGGAAAAAATCGTGTGTAATTGCATTTCACTTAAAAGATTATAAATGGAATGTCACATGACAACTGATAAGATGTTGTCTAGTTGAGAGCCCATATTCTTCACTTTATTCAGATCAGACCCAATTAAGGTTTAATGGTCCATGAAAAAATGTAATGACATTCATTTTATTGATGGCGTCATTTCTGATTGGGTTGCGATACAGATTTCATGACGGTGATTTTAGGGTCCATTAAGATTGTAAATTAAGATTCGTGTCAATTTATAGTCTTCGCAATATGAATGAAGCGAAAATGGCATTAGGCACATTATCGGGCATGTACATTTAGTTTAGACTCTTCAGAAAGATATATAAAATTACCCAATATCTGAGATACTAGATCTGCTTTCCGTAAAAATTCAAATAGAAATGAATTGGCCAGATATTGGTCATTTATTTAACAAGTTCAATAGCATTGCAGTGTTTGGGCAGCATGTCAAATACATATAAATCGATCGATTTAATCGAATAAATATGTGTTAGCTCCCTTGTTATACCCTAGACATATAGTATAGGGTATATTGTTTTTGTCAAATATGTAACACCTTAAAGGAGGCTCCGGAGGTTAGCAATGTATATATATATATAAATGATCCTGATTCGATTTAGCCATGTGTGTCTGTCTGTCTACCCGTTCGCAGGATAACTTTCGATAGAATGCAGCTAGAGCCTTGAAATTTTGGTCAAATGCTGGCAATATGATCTAGTTGGTTGGTATTGAAAATGGGTATGATCAGGCCAAGAGAACACCTACCTCCCCTACATATGTAAAATACTTAAATGTATCTATAACTCCCGATTAAATAAACATGAAAAGCTCTCGCTTTGGTAGATTGCTCGTGAGGGTAATGTTATAATCTCCTGGAAAAATAAAATCGATCGGTTGAAAACTAACGGTAATTTTCTTACAAAGAGCCCCGTACTACACTACTTTTCAGGTTTTTTGTCTATAACTCTTAAACCAATTGACGTAGACACCTGATTTTTGGCATGTAACCCTGAGGTGAGAAGCTGCGTGGGTTTCAGTAAGTTGAGCATAATCAGATCAAGGGAACGCCTACCTCCCCTACAAAATTAAAAAAATTAAATATTACTTTAATTACGATAACTTTCGATAGAATAACACTAGCGAGTTGAAAATTTGGCAGAACGTTGATAGTAAAATCTAGTTAGCTGGCATTGAAAATGGGTAAGATCCAACCCAAGGAACCCCTACCTCCCCTACAAATGAAACTTCCAATAAACGATAACTTACGACAAAATAAAGCTAGCGACTTGAAATTTTGGTTAAATGTTTGTAGTAGGATCCAGTCAGCTAATATTGAAAATACGTAAAATCCGACCAATGAAACCCCTGCTTCCCCTACAAATGAAACTTCAAATAAACGATAACTTTCGATAGAGTGAAGTTAGAGACTTGAATTTTTTTTTTAAATGTTTGTAGGGCGATCTAATTGGTTGGTGGCAATGATGGGCAAGATCCGATCCAAGGAACCTCTACCTCCCCTACAAGTGAAACTTCAAATAAGCGATAACTTTCGGTAAAATTAAGCTAGTGACTTGACATTTTGATAAAATATTTGTACTGGGATCTAGTTGGTTGTTATTAAAAATGCGCAAGATTCACCAAACGAAACCTCTACCTCCCCTACAAGTGAGACTTCAAATAAGCAATAACTTTCGATAGAATGAAGCTAGCGAAAAATTCGACAAATATTTGTAGAATGGGTTAGTTAATTGATTTTTAGAATGGCCAAGATCCTCCTTAATGTGTGCCAACCTTCCCTATAAACTGGCCATACAGGAAATTCGTTTTTAATGCGCATGGTCATTGCCAATTGGTACTTTTGGTATTACCACTAGGTCTGTACAAGTCTAGGGTATATACGCTTCGGACTTCGGCCTGGTTAAATTTATTGATATCGATTCGTGATTGTCGATATGAGATGGACAACAAATTTTGTCTACCAAATTCAGAAAAAGAATGGATTGTCAATATGTTGACCACCATAAATAATATGAAACGTACTATTAAATAATTAAAGTTAAAATATCCCAAACAATTTTCTTAATTTTCATCAAAGAATTAGAGCAATCTGACCTCGTGTCTATCAACGCTCAAATGAAATTCCTTTCGCAATTTCATGTACAATTAGAACACTTGAGATAATTGCTAAGTCAAACAGTCTCCGGGGCGAGCTTCAAACTCATGACTGTAATTTACAATATTATACATCGCTGCTATACTCCAATTGCAAATAGACAAACAGTAATGTATCTCTGTAGAAAGACAAAAAAGAGAAAATGTTACTAAAAGCCACTGGACAAACTGAACACCCAGTATCTTCTGTCTGTCTGAACGTAAACATGCCCGGATAACTGCTATGGGCGGTCGCAAGGGTAGAATAAATACAGCAGCAGTGCCACTTTTTATGCTTTGCGTCCACTTTTCGTCATTGTCGTACAATTGAAAGCCGTTGAATTTAAATCAGATAAAGTTGTTAAATAGAATTTGAAACATATCTTTCATAAGCACATGAGACTGAGAGTGTAATGGGAATGAATTGAAGTAGTGGTACGCCATCGGATCGGAATAGCATCAATATGGTATGGTGCAGGCTGGCAATGATATTTGTGAAAATATGGAATTTTTTCCATTTAACCACTTTTCAATGGCTGACATTTTTAGTTTCTTTTTGGAAAATTGTTAATGGAATGTTAGGTCAATACGAGTAGAAGCGGATGGCAAATACCGCAATGAATACCAAATATAATATTGTATGGCGTATGGGTATGAAGCTTTGCCATACATGTTTCGATAATATACGGACGGGATTGATAAAAACTGATTACATATAGCTTAGCTAAACACCAGCGAAACGGACGAAATCAAGCGACGGATACATCGTATATAAAACGAAAACCACATGCGACCTGTGCTATACTATGGCTGCGACAACTAGACCCTGCCTCAATACTCCGAAAACATGCTGAATACATTTATTTGAACGAATGGCCCTTCGACGGAGCAGTTTACTACTGAAATGGAAGGCGCGTCTGGTACAACCATGAGCTTTGCGAAATTTACGCTGAGCCGTGAGTTTCAATAATCGTCAAACTACAACGACTTCAATGGGGAGAGCATGTACAACGAATGAATAATCGCATGCTTAAACGAATATTAAAAGGACGCATCAGCGAAGCAAGGCCAAAGATTAAACACTACAAATATACCCTACAGATTAAGGATTTAAGGTACCCCACGCGGTGCCAATAATTCACAGGTAAATCGCCTGGAGAGAGATAGAGACGGCAACACTTCAGTAATGACTCTCTCTAGATCCTGTTGACCCCTTGTGGGCTATAGGGCATTAACCAAGCCGACTTTCCACCTCGTCGCCTTCAAATGACTCCACGATTTGCATATTGACTTGCCCTCGACCTTAACTGATTTTCTCCAGGTGTTCCTAGGTCGTCCAACGCGACGAATTGCATCGGTTTCCTGTGGGTTCCGAACGAGGGCCTGTTTAGCAATGTTTTCCGGTCCTTTTCGAAGTGTGTGACCTATTTATTGCCACTTTCGCCTTCTTATGGAGGTGTATATCCTGTCCTGGCCAGTAATGAACAGAAGGTCGTCGTTAGAAATGACCTCCGGCCAACGTATGTGTAGGATGCGCCGTAGACACTGTTTCACGAAAGTTTGCAATTTAGTTGTTATCGCCCTGGTCACCTTCCAAATTGAACAGCCATAAAAAAGCACAGATTTTACATTGGTTTGGAAGATCTTGAGTTTAGTACGCTTGGAGATGTTGTTTTGTCAGAATGGAGTCAAACTAAAAAAAGCTGCCCGAGCCTTATTGATGCGAGACAGTACATGAGCATCCGCTCCACCATCTGCTGCAACTACGCTTCCGAGGTATCAAAATTTTCCCACTTATTCCACCGTCTGCCCCGAAACACAAATTTCGCTCTGTCTTCCTGGATCCAAGCTAAAGTACTTAGTTTCGGCAGTATTGATTTTAAGCCCCGCATTGCCACTTTCGCGGTGCAGGGCATCCGACATTTGAACTAGATGATCCGATATATTTGAAAGAAGACAAATATCGTCAGCGTAACTCAGGTGTTGAAGGTACTCGTATTCAAACAGCTTCCGTCTGATACATTGTCTATACAATTTGTCAATACATACAAATCTTTTGTCAGAGGCGAAAGTTCTATGGAGTGATCGCTCTTGTAGAATATCAATCCCCTTTGACTATGCTTTCTGAATTTTTAGAATTTGACTGTGTGTTGTTTCCGCTTTTTGGACAGTTTCTCGCAATGTGTCCGATTCCGTTACACGAATGGTATTTAAGTTTTTTTTTTTTTATTTGTTGCTGTAAAAAGCCGTCTCATGCTCGTTTTTGATATCGAATTTTGCATCTTGGAGCAATAAATTCTTTACCATATCCACAGTTAGCTTCTCATTGGAATTTTCCATCGCCATGACTAAAGGCTGCCTGCTGGACTTCCTGATGACTAGGAAGTCCAGCAGGCATTAAGGCGAACATACACCATCCGGAATTCCTGTCCGGAAAAACTGATGAGGCCCGGCCTTGAGGAATTCCGGATCGTGTATGGTCGTTTCAGGCCGCCTTCAGGCGGCCGGAAGGAAAATCGTTCCCGCCAAGCCTCCACCACACACGTTCCGGAATTCTTCTCCGGAAAAACTGATCAGGCCTGGCGCTGGCCTTGAGAAATTCCGGATCGTCAATTTCATGTGCAGGCCGCTTTGAGTCGGATGGATAATTGGCAATCGATCTTATCATCATAGAATGAAAGTATCTATCTATTGGATTGAATTTTACATTCCATAGCCAAGCTTTAGATACATTCGTGTCTATTGAAATAAAGTCCAGTGAAAATCCATTCTACTCATGCGGCCGGACAGTTCGCCTTGAGGCGGCCTGTCCGGCGGCCTGTCCGGAATTCCTCAAGTAATTCCATCCGCCGGCCTGTCCGGCCGCGTGACTAAAATGAATTTTCACTGCAGTTTTTTTTTCAATGGACGAATGTATCTGAAGCTTGGCTATGCAAAGTAAAATGCCGTACAATTCAATGCAATAGATAGATACTTTCATTCTATAGCGATATGATCGATTCCCAATTATCCATCCACTGGCCTGAAGGCGGCCTGTCCGGAATTCCTCAAGCAATTCCATCCGGCGGCCTGTCCGGCCGCCTCAAGGCGAACTGTCCGGCCGCGTGACTAAAATGAATTTTCACTGGAGTTTTTTTTCAATAGACAACTGTATCTGAAGCTTGGCTATGGAAAGTAAAATGCCATAAAATGAAAGTATCTATCTATTGCATTGAATTGTACGGCATTTTACTTTCCATAGCCAAGCTTGAGATACATTCGTCTGCTGAAAAACAAAACTCCAGTGAAAATTCATTTTAGTCACGCGGCCGGACAGTTCGCCTTGAGGCGGCCGGACAGGCCGCCGGATGGAATTGCTTGAGGAATTCCGGACAGGCCGCCTTGAGGCCGCCGGATGGATAATTGGGAATCGATCTTATCGCCATAGAATGAAAGTATCTATATATTGCATTGAATTCTACGGCATTTCACTATCCATAGCCATGCTTCAGATACATTCGTCTATTGAAATAAACTCCAGTGAAAATTCATTCTACTCACGCGGCCGGACAGTTCGCCTTGAGGCGGCCTGTCTGGCGGCCTGTCCGGCGGCCTGAAGCAGCCATACACGATCCGGAATTCCTCAAGGCCGGGCCTGATCAGTTTTTCCGGAAGGAATTCCGGATGGTGTATGGTGTATTCTATATTCAGGGAAACCGGAAGGCCGGGCCTCATCAGTTTTTCCGGACAGGAATTTCGGATGGTGTATGTTGGGCTTTAGGCGATATTCAGATTAGCTACATTTTCAGCTCAGACGCAGCCACGCACAATAGCCAAGCATAGTCGATCGTATCGCATGCTGAGCGATGAGTGTGAATCCGCCCATTTGATGCTGTGTATATCGACTGAAATTCCAAGCAGTCGTGCAGCGCGGTGTCGTGTGTGTGAATTTCGCCTTAAAGAAGCTTTCAGGTCATCGTCCACTTTTAAGCCAGACTTATTGACTTTAATCGCAATCATCACCAAATGGTTGATGTACTCCTGTACCGTCGAATAATCTTTGTTTGATGTTCACCAATTGCTGTAGCTATTCTATCTTCCGAGTATAGGCCTCATAGGCCTTGATAAGAGCATCCCACGCTTCCTTTGCATTAGTTTCAGCAGCTATATGGCTGTAGTTGCATGGTTCCGCCATTAAAGTAATCTCAGCTAACGCACGCTGGTCGTGTACAACATATTTTTCAGATGTGGCGTCTTTTTCGACAACACTCCAGATGTCTTTGATGATAAGACAGAACCTCGAATGCTATTTCCAAACATCAAAATTTTCACGGCCACGTAAACGTTTTCTATTGGAAAATTTCCCGAACCAGACGATCCCGAATTTGGCATTTTCGAATTAGTTTTCAGCGAACTGCAAAAATTATAACTATCATAACGAGTTTAAAGTGCAGAATCTCTAACAACCTCATCAGCTCAGTGGTTAGTGCATTGGACTTGCTATGATCAGTACCGGGTTCTAGTCCCGACGGCCATATCTTTTATTAATTTCATTTTTCATATAAATATCTGTTATTCTACGAATACTGTAATTAAATGTATTGAATATTTAAATATTAGACTGTAACTGTAAACAGAATTTACTGTAACTTAGAAATTAAGAAATCCATGTAATAAAAACAGCAGTTCGATAGTGAACTTGAACAAAGTCGTTTCGCTAAGCCTATCTTTGCCCGAGGATTTTCTCCACCCATGCCATAACTCGCGCGTGTCAGGTAGCCCATAACCTGTTGTAATGAGTTCTTTATTAAGACTAAAATATATAATGATTTGAGTGACAATTCATTTATGTGAGAATGTAATTGCAGTGTTGCATTTAGGGTTACAAGTGCAAGGGGAATAATTTCAAATACAATTTGTTATTCAATTGACAACATAACAGAAACCTGTGAGCCACGAATTACAGCAATTTTTTCCTACAAAACCTTGAAAGCGCAGTAATTTTATTGAAGAAGTTGATAATACAAAGAATTGTTATAGATAATCGTATTATTTATTCGTGGGGACAATATAAGTGCTGCATACAAAAGTATTCAGGGGGCAGCTGCTCCCGTTGCACCCCCCCCCCCCCCCCCCCCTCCTCCGGCTCCGGCGTCTTGCCTGGTAAGGGACTTCCCGGTATTCGGGCCGACGCGTTAAATTCTTTTATTTTGTAGCGCTGACGAGGCAGCTTGACCTTTTACAACCCCGCCCACAATACCGATAGCCGAGCTAGTATTGAGCTCGCGTCATATCAGTCATTACTGAGGAGATTTTGACCCTTAAGCCGAACATACACCATCCGGAATTCCTGTCCGGAAAAACTGATCAGGCCCGGCCTTCCGGTTTGCCTGAATATAGAATATACGACATACCATCCGAAATTCCTTGAGGAATTCCGGACAGGCCGCCTCAAGTCGCGTGAGTAGAATGAATTTTCACTGCAGTTTATTTCAATAAGCAAATGTATTAGGTGTACAACTTTGCCTCCGCCGTTTTCCGACACAGCCGTCTGTCGGAATCAGTTTTTCCGGATAGGAATTTCGGATGGTGTATGTTCGGCTTTAGGTGTCACGGCTGGTCTAAACGGTCATGCCTCATTCTCCGTCCTCAACACATCGTTACAAATAACCCGGTGAGAGGTTGAACCCCAAACGGCCGTGTTTCGACTAGCAAAAAATTCTTGGTGCGTTGCCGAGCTAAGCTACAGACGCATACTAAGTTGGTGTGCAGAATGAAACCAAATGTCACAAAAATTCCAATTACCTGTGGGTATTATCGGAACTTTCACAAAGTTCCAAGTTTGTCAGTAAAGGACAGCTCGCATAAGAGGTGCGTGCTAACTACTGTACCATCCGAAATTTATGTGCTATCGAAACGTCAATAAGGCATAGCTAATCAAGTTATGTTGACGCGCCCATGTCCCTGGAGGGAAAGAAACGTGGGAAATGTGCAGAATAGTAGAAGTAATCGCTTTTCCAATATCCGTACCGATGAGTACAATGCGAGTTTTCTCATAATGTCTCGGAAGTTAACACCATCCTCGACAATATATTCACCATTGAAAAAAAACCAATATGTTCGGTTATTATTTTGCTCCACAGCTACCTTAACATTCTATTCAATAAAGAAAAAAAACAACTCTTTCTCTATTCCAGACTCATTCATCGTGACACTCGACCGTCACCTTTGGTACACTGTCGGATGTTGAATGGAAAGCATCAAATTTCGGAATCGCAAACACCGGATCATCGGTCGGAAGCCAGACTACGTATCGATCCAAAAGTCCTGGTATTCGTCGAGACCACGTATTCTCGTTTAGGACGTGACATAGCCGAACTGTTAGTCTACAATCGGATAAAGTAAGTAACGTTCAGAAATTCAACGTATAGCAGCTCCTAGATAGTATCTTCCATTCGAAAACCCTATACGGTTCGCTAGTTGCACGAAGAACGTGGAATGTGTGTATTCAACAAACCAGAAGATCCGGCACATATGAGTGGTGCGGTGTTGGTCAAGCAAACTTATGATGTTAAAGATAATTGATGTGAGAATGGGACCACCTACACGTCCAGGATAACAGTGTTTGTTGAAAAGAAAAACTAATGTTTGGCAAATGTATTGGAAGTGGAAAACACATAGAATGTGTTATTTCAGGACACCACTTTGTCTAATATATTCATTATGTTATACCTTTAAGTAGCATATAGTAGGTTGATAGATACGAGTACCTTCGAATATAATCCCCTTATGTCTCTTCTGGAAAAATAGCAGCAATATCCTAACCCTTGGGAAAATGGCCAAATGACTGTTTCAAGAAAAACTGATAATCATATATTGTAGAAAACTGAAAAGTCAAGCTATTCAAGTATGAATTCAGGCAGAACCTAATGTCACCAATGTCACAAACCTCTTCTAAACTCATAACACAGTGGAGCCAATTTTCATTGTACATATTATACAAGTGTATATATACTATTGACGCGCTCGGTGGCCGTGTTTGGTCGGTCAACGAAGTATGATCTAGATTCTAGAGAATGGAGGTTCGATCCTCGGCGCGAACAAAAATTGCCTGTGTTACTAATAGAACTACCAGTGCGCTCCCAAGCTCGCCAGTATGAAGATGGTGCGGATCATAGGAGGTGCATGCCAGCAACTGCACGTCCGAAACGTCAACAAGGCATAGAAATGCTAGAGACGTTGACGCGCCCATGCCGCTGGAGGCGTGAATGTATCAGTATGCGCAGAACATGGGACGTCCGGTAGCTCAGTGCGTAGAGGTACGGATACCAGTCTCATGTCTGACTACTGGCGTTTCGGGTTCGAATCGCGTCCACGACGACGTTCATGGCTATGGATGTTTGTGTTGTCTTCCCTCTTCCTGATTTGTCGTAGGTAGACGGCTAAATGGGCAGCAGGAGGTGCATGCTGGCAATTACATTCTCCGAAAGTTTAGTTTATTACAACGAAACGTCAACTGGGCCACATGAAACACTTAACGTGCTATCCCCCTGGAGGCGTCAAGCTATCAGTGCGCAAAACATCCTTGAATATGTTCTCACAACCTATATTTTTCTCCTCATATATATTTTAGTTCCTTTTTTTTAACATACACCGTCTTCATTGACTTCACCGACCCCGAGGAAACTTAATCTTGAACTGTGGTAAAGTTTACAACGATTTATAAGGACAAATTACTATTGGGCAGATAAGTAGGTCGTCCACTCGAGGGTAAAGCTAATTTTAGATAATTTATATCCCAACCCTCAAAATTATAGCTTTCAAGTTTTATCAAGCCGTATGTGGGAGTCGTTAAATATTTAGAACGAAGCAGAAATGAGTAATTGCTATATACACATGGGATATGTATTTTGACATGCATTATTCATATAGAGGTGTGTTCGATATAATCACACAGTTACTGTACTCAGTTCCTTGAGAAATTGAATAATAATGAAGTATTACTTATCTATTATGAGACTCGAGTAGTTCTATCTACGGCTAAAGACCCTTATTAACAAAAGGCGCGTTCGTTTCGTCTTGTTCCGTATCATGAGCGAATCGGATGACAAGCATATCAATTTTTGCCGAGTAGGCGAGTCGAACATATTCGGCGAGAATGTCCGAGGCAACGATTAAAAAAAATCGGATGTATTATTTCATATGTATGTTACTGTTCAGATTGGCTAGCGCGTGAGTGCGCGATATTCCTAAGCGCGTAAGCGACGCGCTCAGCAATCAAAATTATTTGATTTTCTGGCGATTTTCTAAGCGCGTAAACATTTTCGTCAGTGGTTGTACTGCAACTGCAGAATTACTCACTCGTTGCACGCTTTTCAGTGTGAACGCAAATCGCTGAATCGCGCATTCACACGCTTACGCGCTCAATCGCCCGCGCGCTTATCGCTCGGCAATCTGAACGCAGCCAGCCGCGTTCAGATTTCCGAGCGATAAGCGTGCGACTGAGCGCGAAAGTGATTAAAAAATAATCGAATGCTTTGTTTCATATGTAACTGTTCAGATTGGCTAGCGCGTAAGCGCGCAATATTCCTAAGCACGTTTGCGCGCTCAGTCGGTCACGCGCTTATCGCTCGGCAATCTGAACGCGGCCTAACGAGTACTTTGTCGAAACTTCCCAGTTGGTACTGCTCTTGACCATGACTGGCGCCGAAATAGCAGCTGCCGTTTCGGTGCACACCAATATTATAACTATGCTATTTACTACAAAAAGATCTAAAAAAAAGAGGAGAAAAAGAAGATGGTGGATGTTATCTGTACATAGAAACAGAACAAGGGAGATAATGTGCGCACTTGCGCAGATCATTTTATTTAATTTTTACCAACCATGATACGTTCAATGTAATTTTCCTTGAAAATCGTTTGCGCGTTTAAGGTTAAGCGAAACCACTCGTGTAAAAGCCTACTACCTTTTTTCAGACAAATTAGCCGTATTTTTGAAAACTCCTTTAGTTTTAGAGTTTTTACAATTTTGACTTTACATTCGCAATCAGCGACCCAAATAACCCCCTACCAGTTTTCTGCAGCTAGATTCTCTGTGGAAAAAGGAAAAAGAGTTGCCGTTTTGCATCCCCCATTTCGTATTTGCTTCGATTAGGGGTGCGATTCAGCGATTTTTCCTAAAAATTACTAATCGAGGCATCTAGCTCACTTTCAACTCTACAAAACAGAACTGGGAGGTTCAGCTATCAACTACTTGCGATAGGGCAATAGTGCACTAATAGCCAGCCCTATGAAGAGCTTGCGAGTTTAGAAATCTGAAAGACAATGCAAAAGATTCTTATACTATAGATCTGAAGACTTGCTAAAGTTATATCCAAATGGAAAAACAGCTTACTAGAAAGGTGTAGATACTTTGTGCCACTTTAGCATTTCCGTGTAGGTTAAGGCCGTTTCCTCACTTCTCGGTACGGTAGCAGTGCGGGATCGCCATGCTCGGTATACGCGGTACCGAAAGCTTACCGGGCGCCTTTATTTTAATGAGTGTTTCCTGATTCGCTCGGTCCCTCCCAGCATCAGCGAATACCGAGCCACTAAGGAAACACTATTTGAAATAAAGGCGCTCGGTAAGCTTTTGGTACTGCTTATACCGAGCATGCCGAGCCCGCACCGCTGTTGTACTGACCAGTGGGGAAACGGCCTAAGGGTCAAGTCCAGCGCCTAGCAAGAGAACTTTTCGGATCAACTACTCAGCTGCAGTGGACCCCTGGCTTCGATTTATTTTCCTTATCATTATTCATTCTGTTCGCGAGATTAAAAATATGAATGTTTTTTATCTTTGGGGGAAAATTTACCAATTTTTGATGAGTCTGTTTCTTGTAACATTTTTCACATTTCGAGATGGTTCTTGTACTAAATTCTAGGGAATTTGATTCTCTTTTAAAGCTACATCACTTTTCTGTAGGACACATACTGTACGAGGTATTTAATCCAATAAATAGAGCCCAAATAAGGGGGGTTAGCGTGCAAAAGGTGCGGTAGTTCTGAATTTTTGATATATTGTATAGGACGATGGGGTAGTAAAAAATCCAAGTTTGCGTCACTCTTCCCCCTGTGCTCCCCGCGCTATCTTGGAAAAACTGGCACTTTTATCAGTTTTTCGCCCATAACTCCGTTCCAGTCCATTTTAAGGGAAAATATATGTATCCCATTTTTGTAGAGCACAAAATTTACTACAAATTTCATCTGACAAGTTTTTTCTACAACCAATAGCGACGGAGCTAATCTAATTTAAAAAACACTTCTTGTCAATTGTTCCATTGTTCCCACGAAGTTGAAAAATAATCATTTTTTGGTACATTTCATCAGAAAGGGGGGAAACGCCATTATTTTTAAAAATATTTGGTTTTTCCCCTTTCCACGTAACTGTCATAGCTATGGGCATTTGACTTATCTCAAATTAAAGCTTATTTAGTTTAAAGAAAAATCGATTCTAATAATTTTCCTTGTGGGACTAATATCTAACCCGTTATCTGATGAAATGTACCAAAAAATGATTATTTTTCAACTTCGTGGGAACAATGGAACAATTGACAAGAAGTGTTTTTTAAATTAGATTAGCTCCGTCGCTATTGGTTGTAGAAAAAACTTGTCAGATGAAATTTGTAGTAAATTTTGTGCTCTACAAAAATGGGATAAATATATTTTGCCTTAAAATGGAGTGGAACGGAGTTATGGGCGAAAAATTGATAAAAGTGCCAGTTTTTCCAAGATAGTGGGGGGAGCACAGGGGGGAAGATTGACGCAAACTTGGATTTTTACTACCCCACCGACCTATACAACATATCAAAAATTCAGAACTACCGCACCTTTTGCAAGGTAAAAACTTTCTGTTCATTGGACTAATTAAGTGATCTTCACATTTCTTGCCCGGGAAGTTAAATTTAAACAAATTGCCTTTTTCCATTTCCTTTTTAACTGTTAATCCCACGGACGTATCAGGTACGTATCTTAAATTAAAAATAATTGAATTTCCTCCCACCTTATCTAACAAGTGTTTTCGTAGGATTATTATTATTTTTGCGATATTTGACAATAGGTGCGTTTTTTACAGAGCAGGATAGGTGAAAAAAAAAGAAAAAACGCTTTAGACAAGATTAGAGTAGCGAAGACGAAAACGGGGTATGTTTTTGCTGGGAGTGTGTCTTGGTTTAGTTTAGCATTCAAACGCCAATCCAAATTTCAAGAGGAAGTTTAAATCTTTAGTATAGATACAATCGGACAAATTTTCTTTAGGAAGCGTACTATTCCACATAATTACACAAAACGAACATTTTATTGACAGGAAATGAATTTTATGTGCTTCCTAAACTGCCCGAAAACTTCGACACCTGCGCCGCCCCTATTTCAAAACGCAGACTACTTAACAGAGTAGAATTCTATATTCTATTCAGAGCAGCTCAATCAAATTGTTAGTATAATTGTGTGGTGTTAACCTGCTCTGCTTTGGATGGGTGTTAAAAAAAACACTCGCCTAAGATGTATCACCAAAACGGATATTTTTCGCTTTTCGGAAAGTATTTTCAACGTTTTAAGAGCTATTTTTTCAGAAAAGCTTGCACATACAGAGCAGCTTTATTACTAGATATAAAATTTTAGGAGATTTAATACTTTTTCAAAAAGTTGTGATTGACTTTTCAGCAAGACACATCTCTTAGGAGTTATTAAGCGATGTTTGCATTTGTGTTCCGTGAAGTTCATTTTTTAAGAAAAGAGATTTCTCCTTTTTCTGAACAACTATCATGTCTGCGGGAATCTGATTTATCTAAAAAAAATCGATCCGTTTCATTTTACTCGTGGGACTAGTATTTTGCCCGTTATTTGATGAAATACATAAGAAAACCATGATTCTTCGTGAAACAAAGAAGCAATTGACAAAAAGTGTTTTTCAAGTGAGATCATCTCGAAAACTATTTGAGATACGGAAAAGCTGGTTATAGCATTTTCATGTATTTTTTGTGCACTTTAATTTTGCCCCAGTACATTTTTTTTGTTAAGAGTAATAGTTACATTGATAAAAGTATAAAACTAAAATCCCCCTTTCATCCCTATCCTCCTCTTGCACGGCGGGGAAGCTCGCGGCGAGGACTTTCAGTATGAGTACCAACAATCATGTCAAGTACCCAAATTTCTTGAATTTTTCACCCGATTATCACTTGTCACCTGCAAATTGCAATACATAATTCTAAGGGATTTTTTAAATAATTCTAACTTGCCACCTGGTCAAGATAAAATAATGAATTTTACTCTAATTTTGTAGTCAATTTTATTCTTTACAACTTTTTTCTTCGCGCTTTTTTTTGAAGCGACAACCTTTCTTGGTTGTCGATGCATAAAAGGAAAAAAACCTGAAAAAAACTTGGGGTTCACCATGGGAGTTGATGCCGAAGCCTCATAGTATAGCTGTAAGGTGTCACATTACTTGTGCCTCGCAGCTATGTATAAGGTGTCATGTTACTTGTGCCTCTCAGCGTCCTTATACACTACTTGACAATACAACCATACGACACATACATAGAATTAAATATAATAAACCATACCAAATGTAAATATAAAGTTAGTCGTAATAAAGTCCTCAACCAGACAACAAGTGTTTAACTTCTTGATCCTCGCCTGTCCCTTACAAATCCTGACCCTTACACAATAAACTGCCATTTTGCACAATTTAATTTTTTCAATGTCTGATTAGCGTTATTAATCGGATAAACGCTAACCATCCCCTATGCTCCGATTAATCTTTTATCCAAAACAAAACCCAACCCATGGTTTCTGGTTGAAAGTTTAGAAAGTTTAAAACAAACACCCATCACCTGATGCCGGATGCTGAGATTTTGAAGCTAGAACTTTTCACTTTTGCAAATTCAAATGAAAACAATGAAACCGGTCATAAAGAACAGAGTTTCTGAAAATTCATTCGATAGTAGAGAATTTTGAACAAACTCAGCCGGAAATGAATATGCTGAGAGACCGTACTGACAGAATAGAATAGTGGTCGGTAGAATTCCGCCAAGAAAATCAGCTGATTTTGCCATAGTTTGAGCTTTGAGATGCGTTCCACACATTTTGGACTGGTATTTTAACCGAAGTATGAGCAAATGGAAATGCGTAACGGCCAGTTTGTAGCTTGGATAAGCTCATGTCCCTTTTAGTTAGCAAGAAGTTTACCAGAATATTGAGAAAACGGGCCTTAGACTATAAAAGATGCAAAAAAATTAGGTGATTCGTATAGTAAATTTAGTGCTCTTGTTCATTAACTCTTTTTTACTATGCCGAATAGTTTTCGAGATATGAGATATCGGAAAACCTGAAAAATTGAACCTTCTACTTCTCCCCTCCCTTTTCCACACTTCGTGGGTCCGGAGATTTTTAGTATGTTTACCTCCTAACTAGTCCAAACAAAATGCTATAGTTCAGTTGTATGTTTTACCGACATTTCTATCTAGAAAGTGTTATTGACTAGGCGAGGGTATTATGTGAGAATGAACAACATAGTGTATTCACTCCTGTGCTCGAATTGTTATGTCCGGAACCCATATTGCTCCCAACCCCCAACCCACAAGCCACATGACATTTTTGTTGTAAAGTGTGACAATTGTTACGACAACAATATCATGTGGCTTGTGCTCGGTTTGGAACGGGTGGGTTTTTTTTACTTTGGAAGTATCCTCTGTTATGATTTTATGCAAAGGATCCATCGCACTTACTAGTCCATAAATGTCAAGGGTTTCGTGCTAGCTAACAAGCATGATGACGAATAGTCATTTCAGAATTTATGAACGAGAATCAAAGAGTACCAACCTTCTTCATTTTGCATTCCAGATTCGACTTAATGATTATTTGGAGCACGATATGTTTGCATGTGCAATAAATTATATTGCAAAATTTCATTAATTGTGTGAGTATTCAATTATGGCGACAAGCGTAGAAATAATGTGAACGCTATAGTCATTAGAAGTAAAAAGGAATGTAATGACAGGAAGTTGGGTGCTAAAGGAGCCCATTTACTATCAGTTTAACTGACGGCATTCCGATAGAAAGCACGCATGCGAATCTTGTAGGAATAACTGACGATGACGATAGCTTGAAGTGAGAGACGAAAATATTAAGGAAAAGCAAGCTAGCTGTAAATCGGCTTTTTCGTCCAAAATTCTAAAGTGCTGCTTTAGTGACGGGATCTGTCGGCATCAGTGGCGTGGCGTGATAATTCAACTAGGGGAAGCAATTGGTATTAAAAATTTACTATTATTATGCTTTCCACAAATTTACTGCGTATTAATTGAACCCCTCTCGTTAGCTACTTTTAACATTTCTAATATAAAAGCACCCAGGAATCACGAACGGGGACGTGAGAGTAGGTATACTGTATTTTATCAGCATTTTAATTCCCATGCTACCAATATATAATAATTTACTTTTAAATAAATAATTGTAAAAATTATATGTTGGTAGACTTATCAAAAAAGCAAAGCTGTAACTATAAGTATATAAATAAAGCATATTCGAATTATTAGAACTACTATAACAATAACAACAATAGCAAAAAAATTGCAAAATAAATATCCATACACTCATAAAGAAAGTAATCATGTTCAGCGAATCAAAATTTGAATAATAAAAACAATAACAATACAATAAAAATTAAAAATAATTCAACTATTTACTATTTAAAAAATCACAGTTAGTGAGTAAAATAAAATAATAATAATTGGGCAATAAATATATTACAAGTCAAAATAAATAATAAGATCCGTACATACTATTATTTGTAATTTAATTCTATTCGTCTTTCTTTTTTTGCGAATTCATCTATAATATCTGTATAAAAACTTTGCTCACACAAACATGATTTAAGGAAAACCTTTTCAATTGACATTATTGCCAAGTCGCTAAGCCGTTGTTCGCCTGTACAATTTCTAAGATACGTTTTAATCCTTTTTAAGCAAGAAAAACTGCGCTCTGCGGACGCACTGGTTACTGGTAATGTTAAAACTAAACATATTAATTTATAAAATTGTGTGAAGCTATCTTTTAATTTGTTATTAATGAAATAGTTAAAAATACCTTGAAAAGATTTTCCCTGCAAATCAGAATCAGAATAAAGCACAATGAGTTCAGTCTTTAATGAAATATGGTCAAATATATCAGCATAAGTTTTAGTTAAATTTAGTAAAAGATTGTCCGGAAATGTTTTCAAATATTGGTTAAATTTAGAAGAATCTAATAGGTTTAAAAATGTGAAACTTGCTAAGGATGAAAATCTTGAATTTATTTCTGCGGTAATATTATCTATAATTTCGACATAAATACGTGTAAAGAATAGTTCAACATTTTCATTACTGTCAACAAGGCACCTGGCTTTTTTCCGGCGTTGTGGAGTTTCGCAAATAGATGTGGTTTGGGTCCAAATTTCCGTGAAACTATTTCTTAACGATTGAAGTTGATTTTCAAAATCTGTAATTTTTTGAATGCAGTACATTATATCAGTTTGTTTACTTTGAAATATATCGAAAAGTACGTCGGTTTGTGGAAAAATTTTAGAAAAAACATTGAGCAGGAAAACAAACTGAAAATCTGTAAGTAAAACAAGAAGTCCCCTTGCGCTATTAACGGTCTCGTCATCCCACTTTCCACTCTCATTTTCAATGATATATTCAAAGAGTTCTTTTAATTGATCTAAATTATCAAAAATGGTTAAAACTAATCGACCATTAAAAGTCCAACGTGTTGGAGCTAATTTTGGAAGCCTTTTTTTGAGGAATAAATCTAGTGCAACTGTTCTCTTTGTTGAATGATTAAAAAATGTTGAAAAACAAGTAATAGATTGAAAAAAAATTCGACATTCGCGTATTTTATCGCATGATTTAGATAAAACTAAATTTAACCGATGAGCGAAGCAATGAATATATATTGCGTTTTTATACACATCCTTTACACGTGTTTGTAATCCAGTTATTTTACCAGACATTACCGAAGCCCCGTCATAGCTTTGACAAATAAGTTTGTTACCGCAATTGAATTTTTGAACAACATCTAAAACATGGTCAAATAAACGCGAAACGCAGTCTGATCATCAGAAATATCTGTAAAAGTTATGAAAGTTTCTTTAACCTCACCGGAAGGAGTAATGTAACGAAAGGTTGTTGAGAGTTGAGAACGACATGAAACATCGGTTGTTTCATCTAATATTATTGCTATAAATTTAGTTTGCTGAATTTCATTATAAATCTGTTTTAATAAAATTTTAGAAATGCTACCAATGAGATCGTTTTGAATATAATTTGATATTCCGGAAAAAACAGTCGCTTGCTCCAAGTGAGCTCGCAAGTCCGGATTATATTTAGCTAAAAGATTTAAAAGTTCAACGTAATTTCCCCTATTGCAAGAATTCACATTTTCATTGTGACCACGAAATGCCTGTTCTTGACATCCTAAATGGCACACAACGTCAATTAGCATTTTTAGTATATCTCGATTTTTCGAAACTTTCTCATTGTGCAATATTATTGAAGATCTATGTTGGCTACTTAATAATTCTTCAATTCTAGGACCGGAACCGAACTTGGAAAGAAGAAGTACTGACTTTAAATGATCAACGCTTTTCGTACCATGCCTGTCCACAGCTTTATGTAAATTATTTAAGTCACAAAACCCGGTAGTTCGCCAAACATTTGAATCATTTGAAAATAACAAGCATGGCCAACAAAATAATTTTTGCTTGGTCTTACAACCGGTAATCCATTCCGTATCTTCATAAATCTTAGCAGTAAAATGCCTAGTACATCTTTTTGTTTTAGAAACAATTTCCAAAATCGGTTTCGGTCGACCCTTTTCGATAATGTCTTTTTTTTCTGCGAAAGATCGAGATCCAAAAGACAATCGAAAAAGATCATCAACAACACAATATTGATCCATGCTACTTTAAAAACAAATCAAAACACTATAAGCAATTATAAGCACCTAGACCGATTAAAAAACCCCTTCACCTTTTCACCAACAAAAAGCACACAAATCGCACTACACTAAAGCACTACACTAGAGCAAATGAGTTTTAAATTTAACGGCTCATTCAATTCCTTGTGACGTCAATGACTTGAGGCAGTATTACCATCTCCCACTTATTTTTTCTTGGAATTTTCCGTTAAATGGTTTTCGATTAGATATAAGTTATTGAAATATGCATAAATATCCCTATAATTGAGTTCGTCTCTTACTAATACTCGTATACACTAATAATTCTATGCGAAATCACTTCTTCTCGAATTTACCAATAATAATTTTTAGCCATGAAGCCATTATATTTCAAATCGAAACTTTTTCCACAATTCAATTCCTATCCTACTCTGGTAACCCTTGTGAAACTCATATAGCACATCACATACGCATTGCAACACAGCAAATATTTTCAGTCCACAAGAAAATACGAACAAAGAGGAAATGGGAAGAAAAGTTCCCCAGCGTCCATGCGCCAGCAGCTCCGCTGCAGGCAAGAATTTCCTCTACTACATGTGAGGGGAACTTGGAAGCAAATTCCTGAGTGCTTCCAACCTACCGTGTACGTGAATTTTTTTTTATCGCGACACAGTAGGTTTACTGGGGAAAAAAATAAACGCTCATAGATGCAAATTTTCTTCTTGGTGTGGTGTGGTGGTTTTCGCGGTGTTACCAATTCGGCTGTGTAAGATATTCGCGATTAGTTTCTTTGGAACTTTTATTTACATAGACTGTGCCGAAGAGTTTTTTTCGCGACTTTTTTGCGCGATTCAGAAAAAATTATTTAGAAAATTTTCCACCAATCGCCAAATATAAGGGAAGCAATGCTTCCCTTGCTTCCATGGACGCCACGCCACTGGTCGGCATGCTGTGGAGACTTTTGAAATGTTTGAAAGAAAAAACGTGATTTTATTCTTTAAGGTGTCAAAGGAAAGCTTCTTTTTGTCGTTAAAAATAACAAAAGATTTTCGACATTCCAAAAAGTCATTTTTTTTTTCAAAATAAAATAATTAGAAAAATCGGAATTTACGAATTGGCGGAACACGATATGGCATTTCGTACTGCCATAGTCGCTACTTTCAATGTGGGTTGCAAAGCAGATTACACAAGACATAGGCGCTACTGCTGTTGCTGCGATTGCTTCTGCCAGCAGTGAAATCCCCGCATAAGACATATCCATGTACCGATGTTCCTGCATGCACTGTAGATACTCGTCATCAGTTTACTGATGATGAACTAGGTACGAGGACTAAGCTGTAGACTACTTTCATCCTAAAGCTGGACCCGATTGTGTCTTTGGATAGTGTTTTTGTGATCGCCAATCGTAGTTGTTTTCGGGGTGTAAAATTTTGAGAATTGGATCCAACAGTCCCTGTTATATTGCATCCAAAAAACCATCCAACGACTCGCATGTTGCTTTTCCGGAAAAGGTGTAATACTGCGCCGATATTTCTGGATATGCTCGATACGTGGTATGATCATCGCCGTTTGCAGACTCTCCTTTTCATTCATTAGATCTTCTCCTGTAGACTTTTATCTTTCAAATATATTTTAATTGCACATTTTGTGTCAAGGTGCACCCATTTCCATATTTTCAGATATGTACTCGTATGATTTGGGTAAAAACTTTTAATACAGCAGCGTCTTATGGGGTCTTTAGACTATCATATCAGTTTCCATTTCGGCTTTCCCATCCGTTCCCTATCAGTTGAGCTATGCGTTCTTCACCAGTTGTGCTTTTGATAGAGTGTTGCCGTGTCGTTTTAGTATCGGTTCTCCATCAAATCCTAACCAAACTTATGAAAAATGGATAGTAGAACGGATAGCTCAACTGATGATGGAAAACGGATAGGTCAGCTGATGGAGAATGCATTGCTCAACTGATGGAGAACGGATGGGATAACTAAAACTGAAATTGATGTGACAAGTCAAAAACCCTTTCAAAGAATTTTATCACGCCTTGATCTAGGTGTTGCAAAACCGAGGTAGCGTTTGGCGGAAGAAATATGGATTCCATTTTCGAATTTTTTTTAATATGATAATAAAAACATTACAATTTTAAAGTCATTTTATAGAGATTAAAAAATAGACTTTGGCCTTATATTGGTGGTCAACTTACACATAGGGAGGTCAACAAACAGAAGCTTATTTCTATAAAAACCACGTCAAAGGTGAAAGGGTGAATTAAAAGTGGTTATCTTGGAGAGGTGGTCAAATACAAAGGTGGACAACTTTGGAGTGTTCTATTGTATTCTGATCCATCGTAGCTGAACCGGAATAAGGTTTGAATTAACATACATATTTGTGGATAATGATCACTCTTGTCTCTAACACCATCCTAGTAGCTTAGTAGGGTGGCTATCCTACACTTGATAACCCCCCAATAACTTTCACATGCATGACACATACATGGCCTTCGTGTCGTGTGGAATCTAATATGTTGATGTTGGCACGCTTGTGTTTTTGCCAATCAGCCAAGTTCATTGCTAAACTAATATTACGTCTTGCTCTTGCACTTGTAGCTGTCACTGATAAATAACTCGCTTGAATGATGTGTGTTAAGTTAGAGGGGTATGATCCGATAACCCGGTATTTCATCCGTATTTGTAATTTACTTTCACCACATGAGGCGCACCACTTGTCAAAAGGGTAGACAACTTGACGATTCGGAATTTAACCTGGATGCTACTCTATATCGTTTTATTGCGCAACCAGGGCAGAGACCCTACACGGTTACGCAAAAAAACACGCCTAAAGTTAACAAAGTTTTTTTTTTTATTTCTGAAGGAACTGCATCAGATTACATATAGTATCTTGATAATCATGATAATCTGTTATCAGGCGCGTTTTTTCAACAGACCAGATCAAGAGCACAACAATAATCGCACGCATTACACTAACAACCTGCTCTGTATAGAACAATTTTGTTAGTGTAACGTGTGCAGTTTTTTGTTCTGCTCTGATCTGGACTGCTGAAAAAAAACAAGCTTATTGTAAAACCTTGATATTCCTATTTCGAGAGGGGTTTGGGTTCCCAGGACCCCTTCCTGGATACGACATTAATCGAGATACAAGGATTCAATGCTCCGACACAGCAGAAAAAAAAGCCGTAATCCAGCTAGCCACCTGCGATGCTAACTGTCAGACACCATGTTACGATTATTTGTAAAATTTGACACTTGGGGGACATAATGAAATGATTTATTTAGATAAATAATAAAGACGCCCCACAGTGGACAAAAATCCACAAAAATGGGGCAAGAAAAGATTAAGATTTTAAGTTGAAAATCTGTACTCGGGGCTTTTGAGGTCGCTGATTGCGAATCTGAAGTCAAAATTATAAGAAACGAAACAAGGGGTCTATAGAATGGCAGCACTATTTTCAATATTATTGAAAGTTACTGTCTTAGGGTTTTCGGGGTCGCTGATAACGAATCTAAAATGAAAATTGTAAAAAAAAACAAAATAGCGAGTCCATAATGGCAACACTGTTTTCAAAAAGTACTTTCGATCTCCCTGAAAGTTACTATTCGAAAGTTTTTGGGGTCGTTGCCTGCGAATCTGTAAAAAAAATTAATATCGGATACAGAATGGTAACACTATTTTCAATAGATACGTTCAATCTTACTGAAAGTTACTAGTCAGTGGTTTTTTGGCTTGCTTATTACGAATCTGAAATGAATAAAAAAAAACAGTGGATCCAGAATGGCAATACTGTTTTCAATAAATATGTTAAATTTTGTTCAAAGTTTTTATCCGGAGGTTTTTGAGGTCGCTGATTGTGAATCTGAAATCAAAATTATAACAAAAAATGGGGGGCTAGTATGGTAACAATGTGTTCTATAAATAGTGTTGCCTTTCTGGATCTCCGGTTTGGTTTTTTAAAAGTTTGACTTCAAATTCGTAATCAGCGACCCCAAAAACCTTCGGATATTAGCTTTCAGCAAGATTGAACGTATTTATAGAAAACACTGTGGCCATTTTGCACTCGGCAATATGTTTTTTTTTATATTTTTAAGAACAGATTCGCAATCTCTAAAATTCTCTAAAAAAAACCCAGGTAACGATTTTCCACCTAATATGATAGTAATAGAAGACTTTAATTCGTTTTTTTTATTAAGCCCTACTGGGCAAGGTATAGTGATCCACTAAAGTCCTTCTAAAATTCTTAGGGGCAGTTGCGGGCAGCTAGATTTTTAATATGATATGTCCAAGATAAGGGTATAAACTAAAGAACTCAGGTTGAATCAGAGTTTAACCACGTAGAACTTTATTTAAAAGCGTTTCTAAAAAATTGAATTCACTTAAAATAAGCTAATATCTTAAGGGTACATGCATATATCGTTTTCATCACTCATTCGTGACATGATTATTTATTTTTTAGAAAACATGTAATCCACATCACAAGGAAAATTTTACATTTTGGAGGATTTAAATGATTTTTACAGATAATACACCAGTTTCAATTTACACTAATTTCTCAACTCTTCTAAAGATTTTTTTTCCGTTGTAAACGAAGGTCAACTTTGAACTAGTGTACAAACGACATGGAAACTTATATTGACTAACTGTTTTGGGAACTGATGCTCAAATAACAACTGAAATCAAAAACCTCTTTCAGGAAAGAAATAAAAAAGTCCACTTTTTGATTTTTGACCAGCTTTTTGGGATTTTTGGCCACCGTGCGTTCGTACTCAGGTGTGAACTAACTAAGATAGAAGGAAGTCAATCCTGCATCGGAGCTGTGAAGTTAGCTTAGCTACATATTATTTTAATTAGAGTTCAGTTGCATAGTTGATTACGTTCGCTAATTATTAAGGATACTTCCTGACAACACCAGAAGAATGACTGATTGATTTTTTTTTTAAATTCAATACATGTAACAACCCTCAAGAGGCCATATCCAAGAATCCACATTTACATACATAAAATTTAAAGCCAAGTTGTCTCTCGGCGACCCTTTTGGTATGCAGCAGATGAGCTGGTTTGCGTCACGGGCACAACAATGTTATTTTCATTGCAATTAAAAAAATTATGAATATTTATTACGACAATCCACAAAATACACACTACTATATAAACAAAAATGTAATTTAACAAGGAAATTGAATGCAAACTTTCCCTAGGGTATTTCAACTCTGCAACGGTAATATCGCGCAATTTAATTGACTTTAGATAATTATTTTTTCACGCAGGATTTATTGTGCGACCATTCGAGCGGAATCAATATGCATATATAAGCTGGCACCAGCTCGTAATTGCTTCTGATTTGGATTTCAATTAATAAATATTATAATATTTGCTTTTCAGGAAAAAAAACATATAAAAAGTTTACCCAATAACGGCCCATTGCACTTATTTATAGGCGTAAATGATGAAAAATTGTAGTGAATATTGTCTATGGTGTTGTTGACTCAATAATTTATATTCTCAGATATCGACCAAATGGTAATTATTCGCTGCATTTAATTATTCATTCAAAACTAAGGATGCGGATTATAATACCAAAGTGTCCTTGCCACAGAGGTTTGTTGGTCAGGGTTTCATTATGTATGTATTGTACTCTGGTCGTGATCATACATATTTATCTCCAGAATATAATCCCACAATATATTAAATAGTATTTCACGGCGTTACATTAAGGCAGTACGGCTCGTAATATTTGGGCAAAAGCGTGAAGTAAATTAATGTTTATACATGATTACACGGAAAATGAATTGCAACATTACCAAGCCATTATGTACGGCACGGTAAATTCGATGTTCGTGGCTATTGATTAGATTTCAGGATAATGGTTTACAGAAAAGAAAAATGATTGAATGGTAAATATGTTTTATGAATCATTAGCGTCATGTCACGGTATGGTTAAATGAATTAGTAAAATTAATTGACGTATGCGCCTACCATTGAAAAGTACACATTGGGGTATCTTTATTGTAAAAAGAGTTCTTTTGCAAGTTATAAATATGCAGATGTTATGTACTTTTTCACTGTATTATATTGAATTATTATGATTCACTTCCAAACAGGGCTTTTTTGTCAAATAGATACTCGTATATCTGTGGAAAAAACACCAGCGAGAGTGTCCTAGATGTAACACTACATTCAAATACTGACTCATGTGAAATCCAGAAATGGAAGATCCTAGAGAGACGCTTCTTCTCGGACCACATGTATGTAAGCTTTAAGGTAGGGTTTTATACCATAAACAAAACCAAGAATGTCAGAAATCCGAGGACAGTTAACTGGGCGGAGTTTAGTCAGATCGTAAACAATAAACTTTGCCACCAGGCGTCCAGAGTATGTAGGTAACGTTGAAAGTCTTGAGCGCATGACTCAGTCTATAACGAACGCCCTTATTAGAGCATATTGAGGGTACAACCTTGCTTCTGCCGTTTTTTCCTGGAATTGTCAAAAAGTACTTACGGATGTATTTGTCAAAGTACTGTCCGTGGCTAGCGACAACTTTCGCCTATCTCTCCGGCAATTTTCGGATTCCATCTCGGAAAAAGGAGGCGTCTTTCGACGCGATCTATGATTGGATCCATTTTTCGACTTCCTCTTACGAACGAAAATTCTGTTCAGCCAGGCCGTGCGCCATGGAACGAAACAGATGGTAGTCGGAAGGAGCGATGTCTGGAGAGTAGGGCGGGTGGGGCAAGATTTCCCATTTCAGGGTTTCCAAGTATGTCTTGACCACTTTTGCGACGTGTGGCGGAGCATTGTCATGCTGGAGGATGACTTTGTCGTGTCTCTCTTGGTACTGGGGTCACTTTTCCTTTAATGCTCGACTGAAACGAATCAATTGCGTTCGGTACCGATCTCCTGTGATGGTTTCATTCGGTTTCAGTAGCTCGTAGTATATCACATCGAGCTGGTCCCACCAAATGCAAAGCATAACCTTGGCGCCGTGAATATTCGGTTTTGCCGTCGACGTTGAGGCATCTCCGGGCATTCCCCATGACTTTCTGCGCTTGGGATTATCTTAACGGACCCATTTTTCGTCGCCGGTTACGATGCGATGTAGAAATCCCATCTGCCTTTGAAGCAGTTGTTCGCATGCAAATAATCGCCATTCAATATCTCTCGGTTTTAACTCGTACGGAACCCAATTTTCTTGTTTCTGAATCATGCCCATGGCCTTGAGGCGTTTCGAGATGGCTTGCTGACTCACTCCCAGTGAATCAGCTAATTCTTCTTGCGTTTGGCACGAATCTTCATCGAGCAGTGCTTCCGATTCGTCGTCTTTGAAAATTTTGTCTCTTCCACCACCATGCTTGACCTCGGCATTGAAATCGCCACTTTTAAAACGTTGAAACCACTCACTACATGTTCTGTCACTCAGAGCAACCTCACCGTAAATATTTGAGAGTATTCGATGAGCCTCAGCTGCATTTTTTTTGCAAATGGAAGCAGAAGATCAAAACTTCCCGCAAATGACGAGAACTTGGCTCGAAAACAGACATTTTGAATCGCGAATCTTGTTAAAAATGCGAACGACTTTTACTAATGCGGGGATGTCGATACGTTCACAGACGTCCAAACTCACTTTGTGACACTGTCTGTGGGAAAACGGCGAAAGCAAAGTTGTACACCTAATACAAAACAACATGTCTCCTAATAAAACCCCCCAAAGAAAATCCAACCACTTTGGGGAAGCAATAAGATTAGGGAAGCCCATTGCAAGGTACGGAAGCTGTTCAGTAACGCCAAACGTACGGGGCCTGATGAGGTATGGGGCGAATACAGGAGTTTACTAAAAGTATTAAAAAAAAAACTATTAAAAAAAAAAACAGCTAAGGGCGGCTGAGCGGAACAGCTGAAGAGCCTTTTGCCGCCAAATTGAAAGCACGGCATAGGCATCAAAGCCAAGAAAAGCCATCTCCAAAAATCTGCTATCACAGAAGACAGCACAGAATTATTAGGTGAACTTCTTAACACCCATTTCCCTGGCTGTGAGGACCAGCATTAAGACCAGAGATAGAGGATGACGGCGCAAATCAAAACAACATCCCGGGGCTATTCACGTGCAGAGTTGCAAGATGGACGATAAGCCCAAGGACGCGTTCAAATCGGCCGGTCCCGAAGGAATTATGTATATATGCAATGCTGTAAAAACCCATGGATGCTACAACACCCTGGGCTAATCCTACTAAAGGGATGTCTCCGATTAAGCTATATACCTCTGTTTTCCATTTTAACTACAAAGACTAGCAGTTGAATTGAATCAACGCATTCAACACTTTGTTGTTCTGTTGCTTGCTAACAGCTTAAACTTCCTAATTGAGCAGCTTCCAAATCAAAAACTTTTAAATTAGCAAATTTTGAAACACAATCAAAAGCTTGCCAATTCTGAAGCTAATTAACTTGTTAACCAAATTAGCATTTTGCGGAATTAGTATGTGTAGCAGCTATTTCCGCTAGACTTTCAGATAGATGTGTTTTATTGTAGATATACTGCCAAAGAATTGTTTCGTTTTTTTTTTAAAGAGGTCTAAGTGATTTCAATGATCAACCCGATAATGATCGTCGATATGATTTTATGATTTATAAAAACCGGGAATAAAGGGTGTTTCCAATCCCTAATTAGACTCGATGGTGTATATTATAGAACAACAGTTGTTTATTTCTTTTAGTTTTTATGGTTTGATAAAAACAAAAAGGACTTGGCAGTTGTATTTTATATATTATTTTATTATTCTTCTCTTATTTAATTGTATTCCTTATTTTTTCCTGCTTTTTTTCTTAGCAAAATTTTGATACGACCACTTTGTCATTATTCCATTCTTCTTCTTGTGATTGTTTCACTTAAGTACGCGCTGTCCATAATTAAATTTATTCGCATCCCAACACAATAACCATCTTCAATCTCATTTCCTTTCTATTGTTTTCTGATTTCAATTCTTACCATGATAATACATCCTGCACAATATGTAAGATATAATATCAGGACCACCACTTCTATATACTCGTACATTACACATCATTCTTTTCTCATCTGTCCTCCATATAGGGAAATAATAGTTTTGCTCGTAGCCGAAGAAGAAAAGCTTTTGAACTAATTTATCATTGTTAAGAATAAGGACAAGTATAGCATCTTAACAGCCGCAAACTAAACGTCTCCAAGGAAATCTTTTCGAAAGAGCTTTAGTGCTCGTCATTATTGTTTTAAAATGATGATGCACACTATATAATAATATGCGGCTGATGCAATTTCAAGCTGAGCATATGTTGCACTGCACGACTTTTTATTATTTGCAGTTGTTGTTAAGAATTTTGAAATTGTTTCAATCCATTATTTGCTAGTATTGATCCCTTGGGTATTTTGTTTTTTGTGAAAATTCGTGCAATGTGTTCTAAGTTCTGGACCGAATTTTAAAATAATGTCCTCGTAGGTCATTCGAGAACATGTTTCAAAAACATCCGCGCTACAGTGATCAAAAATTTGTACGCAAATGCAAATCCACTTTATTCCCAATTTTATCCCACAATTCAAATAATACTGATCTTTTTATTCATTCATTTAGCTCAGCAAAGTTTGGAATGTGAGTATAAGGTAAGGTGAAAGTTGCGGCGAGACGAAAGTTGAAATGCAGGTTGGTGAGGCAACGCAGAAGTACAAAGTAGAAGTACCTGCATATTGAAACTGTGTTCGAACTTTCACTCGCCCGTGTTTCACAGAAACCTTGCGTCACCTTACCAACCGACGCCTCAACTTGCGCCTCCCCTGAAACTCGGGTTGGTGACGCAAGATGAACCATGTTCTTAGCTACCCGTATTGTAGAGCGAAAGTTGAGACACAATTATGCGGCATGGTTGACTAAGGTCAGAATTTGCTCGCATAGGAACTACCGCACAGGCATAATCCTTAGCAGACTGACGCTGCGTAGAAACTGCGTCACATCAAGCAGCTTTTGAACTTTCGATGGTGCATTTATTTCTTTGTTTGAACGAAACTCACCCTGCGTTACATTACCAACCTGCGGCTTAATTTCGCCTCATGTAAAGCGGACCTCAAGTTGAGGCGCAGGTTGACGGGGATGTCTATCTAGTAGCTTCACACTTAGAACCAACCTCCCCGATCGAGTGTTCAAGTACTATAAAGTCATTCCTTCACGGCTTATGTGCATAATAGTAGTCTCAACTAATTCGTAATAGTTGCAATGATGGAACACCTGAAGAGTGCTTCTATCAGTACGAAATCACTAAACTTTGGGAAATTAACAAAGATGGAATTTCGGAAATATAAAATTTGGCCTATTGATGGATGCGAACCTCAGACGAAAGAGTTTCGGGTGTCAGGGAATGTTTGATGAGTAGCCAAACTAAGTTACAAACGCTGCGAGTGATGTAAAAAACAGTAGATTTAAGCTCTACGAGTCTACCTTGTATACGAGTACATGCATAATTCTTTTTTTTTAAGTTCTTATATCTCAATGCTTACTGGGTTTGTAGCTAACACAACTACTGCTCTATCGTCTGCAAACCTTTCTTTGGATAAAGAAAGTTCTAGAACGTCATTGTACATGATGTTCCATAGAAATAGACCGAGTACAAAACCTTGAAGGGCACCAACTGAGGTTTTATATTCTCTGGGTCCATCGTCGGTTCCATGTAATAATATCCTATAGACAGTAGTTCTTAATAATTCTGGCCAGATTGTAGTGGACGAGTTGGTGGGCATCCGAAGATGCATGTAGGGAGGGAGCCGACCGTGAAAGTCGGACCGTGCCATCTGGCGAAGAAAAAGGCCCCTCAATGAGCTAGCTCAGTTTGGGGGGTTTCGCCGCTCGTTGCCCCTGACCTTTACATATTAATAAAAATCCATAAGCCTGGGGAAGACAACAGAAACAGGGGAGGCAAAAATGCGGCGATAAGGATGTAATGGTTGGTGGACGGCTCAGATGCCCTCGCGCTCGCATCGGGGTCCGGGGTAATGGGACCCTCAGCCTCTGGCTTCGTACCACCGACATATCTGGTGCTGTTCAATGTGGAGGTGGAAGCAGCACAACCAGAATATGGTTCATTATAATATATTTGGATAAGCTCATCTTCATCAGGGAGGAGTGTATATCTTTCCAGCCCGTTGAGTGAAATGTTATCTTATAATCCGGAATCACCACCATACAAGATTTACCCTGTCTTAATACACTCAACTCAAACTTGAAAGACAGCCGGGGTTTTCATGTTTGAGTTTGCATCGAAAACCGACCTGTCGATCCGACTGGCTACGCTTTTCGTCTATGGCTGCTAGCTGTCTTTTATAGATTGTGCGCTCTAAAATTTTCCCATGACATCTACAAGACAGATTAGGCGGAAAGAATTTTTACTCCCCCTGAGGTTTACCTGGGTTAGGCAGTAAAACTAACTTCTGTCTCTTACAGCAGGAATGACACGATCTGCCAAAAGAGGCTTCGAAAATTCCAACAAACTTTTCGGGTAGAGTTGGACATTCAGTTTCAATGCTTCAGATGGAACACCATCTGAACTTGGCGGTCGCTTTGTCGTCCCCAATTTTAAATAAGGAGCTTATCTCGTGTTGAATATCTGAATATTGGGAAAACTGTGCTGAAATTATATTTTCTAGTTGCTCTGGGCATGTTAGTTATGTGGCTTTTGGCTGCTTATCTTCCACATTATGAACCGATAAGCAGCTCTTTAAGGGCTGCTGTCTAGATCCTGCCAAACCTGTGTGAATAACTTCAGATAGCACAGCACTAATGACGTTCCAAGCCCATTATACTAGAGGTTGGATGTTAAATGACGAAATTGAGCAATCCAATTCGCATAAAGTGTTCCCCTAAAAACCAATTGTGAAATATTATTTTAAATATCTACATATTCAACTCAAGTTAAAAAGAATCGCTCGTGACGACTACCTGAAAGTTTTTACTCTTTAGTTTTTGGTTTTAAGTGTATTTAGTCACAATAAAACAAAGATTAAAACAGTATTGTTAGATTGTGTATTTAAAACTTCGCGAAAATAAGGTCATATGCCAAAAGAAAAAACGAGGCAGAAGCTTCGTGTGGATACCCTAGACCTGTGCAGACCTAGTGGTGTTACCAAAACTACAAATTGGCAACGGTCACTTTATATACATACATACTTTTAGTTTTCATATATATTCAGTTCGAAAAGGAGTTGGCCGATGAGGCTACGATGAAGGAACCTTTGTAGGAAAAGTAAACGTCGTTTGAGTCAGTGAGCTCTTTTTACTAAAATTAATAAAGGTCTCGTTTGAAGTTCACATGCCAAATCAGCACCCTAGGTGATTTTGTTCAAGAGGTATAATCAAAGGCTTGAAAAGTAGTGTAGTAAGGAGGACTTGTATGGAAAGCACTCTTTTTTTTTTGCAACCAATCGATGTCACTTTCATAGGAGAGCTGTCATCTGACCCAGTGAGAGGTTTCTAAGTTAATCCATTGGAAAGTTAAATATCTTTGAACTAATATTTATTGGAGCGGCACGCTCATTTTACTAAAACTGAATCAACTTCCTATGTAAAGTTTATATGCTATCCGTAAAAATTAGCTATATACGTCAGAGTTAGTGACAAAAATATTAAAAGTAAATTAACTCGAAGCGCTTTATAAGGAAAGTACCCTTGGTTTCCAACTGGTCGATCTAAGGTTTACAGAAGAGTTAATATGACCCTTTGCAGTCATCTGCTAAAGTTAGAGCCTTTCACTTTTATTCGATCGGGAGTTATAGTTCTATTGGTGGGATAATGTCCATTTATGCCAACCAACTTCACGCAGCAAACAGTTAAAGGGCTCGTCAGTTCCTGGCAAACCGATGTCGGACGATTTTGAGCTTTCTTGTTAATCACGGAACTTTTACCAGATATCTGGAAACCAGGCCACTTTCTTTCAAAGGATTATGCACGGTTTTTATGAAAATAACGGTTCCTGTGACATGTATATGGTCGCTTTGTAAGGTGTTGTTCTTTGTCGGCCCTGTTCACATCTTCCTGTTAATTTTTCTGTCTCCTGGAAACTTTTTCGAACTCTTCGAATGGCACAATGTCTCACTCCAAGCCGACGGCTCACTTCTCGAAATCCGCGGTTTCTTGTGATATTGTCACTTCAAGTTCGTTGAGAAGTTTTCTGAAAACTTTTGGGGAATTACTTGCTAAACAGAGTGATGTAGGAAGTATCGCCGCAGATTCCCTCTTCCTTTTTGCCTAGTAAATTTTTTAAAACTTCTGGTAAGCAAATTTGCATACATCACTTAGAAGTTCCCACTTGAACAGTTTCCAAGGGAATAGCAGCTACAATTTTTGCGCTGGTGAAGTAAATGGACATCATTACTTTTGTTGCTGACTTTTCCTACCTTGCTTGAACGGATGAATTGGCACCTTATGGGCTTTATACTGTAGACTTCTGTTTTCCGGGTCGCACTTATAAAACGAAGATTCGTCTCCTGTGACAATTTTATGGAAGATGCTACACCTCCCCTTTTAAATTTTGTTAAGAAAATATGTGGAAAAATGCACACAAGCTTCTTTTTGGGTGTCAGTCAAAATTGGCGGCACCCACTGGGCAGATTTATTGGTGTATCCCAAGATGTCATGTAATATTCGTCATGCAGCCAATAAATTGTTACATTAGTCTTGGATTTACGTCAATTCTTGACTTCACGAGAGCAACATTTCTCTCGTCGGTGTCAGATTTTGGGCGACCCTCACTAGATTCAACTTCCATAAAAAAAAATGTCTTGCTTGGAATCGCTTGTACAACTTGGAAACATTTACTAGAGATGGCTCACTTCATATGCAATTTGGCATTCGTCGAATATTTGTATTGGCAACAAATGCCGTCGAAATCCAAAGAGACTGTCAAATCGAATTTCTTTCTGTGTAGGCAGCAGTGGCTTTATCGACCTTCCTTCCTAAATTTTTCGTTTTCTCGTCTGCATTTTTAACAAGAACTCTGAAAACTAGAATGAAATATACTAAAACCATAAGCTATCGACTAAAATTCTTGAATTTGTGAAATACTATTGTAAAAAAATCACCAACTACGCGAACTTTTGTTAGACCCTTCCTATTAGGAGAGAATACTCGTAATATTTGGTATTTCCATTGCTTTAACTAACGTCCTCCCTTAAGGTTTTACATACTTTCATTGTAACAAAGAAATATTCCCTAAACCTTCCAAGGTCTAGGGTATAATAAACTTTTTAAGGTCTAAGATATCTTGTAAAGTTTTTTTTTTTTTCATTTTTATTTAATTTCATTTTGCGAAATTAAATATGGGCTGTGTTTTTTATGTTTATCTCAATGTTTTGCCTAGCGTACTTTTAGTTTTTAGTTTAGTTTCTCCAAAAGTACAAATACCTGTAAGAGCTAGGATTAAGAAAACGAAAAACAAAAAACTTATTTTTGTTTGCTTAGAATTACATGCGGAATGGGGTAGGAATGGCGTGGTGAAGTTCGTGAATATTCCGATAGATGCTGTATCTTCGTTTATTTGTGCGTTTTTCGAGCACTTCCCGTAGTCCGATCTCAACCAGATTTGGTATGTAGCTTTCATGGGTGATTTAAGTACCGCCGAATTTTTACATTATCCACTTCTCTAACGTAACTTTATTTATTCAAATGAGAGAGTTTCTCGCCGAAGTCTTTTTTAAGCAAGTTTGTTCCTCCAGGCAATTTTTGTTGTCCGATCTCAATTAGATTTGGTACGTGGCTTCCTTGGGTTACCCTAAGAACCAATCGTTGACTGGTGGACTGCACTCAGAGTAGCGGCCTACTGTAATACCCTAGGAAAGGTACAAAGGCTGGCTGCGCTGGCCACGACGGGGGATTTTAGAACCACTCCATCAGCCGGATTAGATATGATACTCGGCTTACTCCCGTTGGATATAATTGGCGAACAACTGGCGGCAAACACGGCTCTACGCCTTCGTGAGGCGGGTCAGTGGCGTGCGCTGAGTGTGGGACACTCCACTGTACTTGACAATCTGAATCTCCCAAGGGAGACGGATTACATTTCTCCCAAATACCAATTTGACAAGAACTACACTAGTCTCATTCCGTCGAGGAGTCAATGGGTAGGAGACGCGGCCTCCATCACCAAACCCATGGCCATCTTTACAGATGCGTCTAAGACCGACGACGGGGTCGGGAGGACTGGGGATTAACCTTTCACTCGGTCTCCCGGACTTTTGCAGTATCCTACAGGCGGCGGTTTCGGCTATCTCGGAAGCTCTGTCCTGGCTAGGCAGTAACGTCATTACTGTGAAGGACATTACTATTTATACGGATAGTCGCTCACTCGAATCCGTTTTGACGACATCCAAAACTATCGAGAACTGCCGCCTAGCACTCGCAGAGATGGCTGGCTTCTTCAATATTACCCTCTGTTGAATTCCGAGCCACAGTGGCTTTGCGGGTAACTGCAAGGCAGATGAGTTGGCCCGAGAGGGGACAACTAGAGCGGTTGAAGAAAGCCGCAAAGACATAAGGGTGCCATTTACCCTGTGCAAATTGGTGATTAACACCGCTGCCGTAGATAGGGCTAATGTTAGATGGCTCTGCGGCAATACGTGCCAAACGACAAGGATGATTTGGCCGAAAATTGATCCCCACCGCTCTGTCACACTGCTGTCGTTGAACAGGAAGCACATTGGCATGGTAGTAGAAGTTATCACAGGGCACTGCCCAATAGGAGAGCATGCCAGGAGACTACATCTTCCTGATCACGACTTCTGTAGGAGTTGTGGCGATGTGGAAGAGGAGGAGACCGTTCTACATCTTCTCTGTCATTGCCCGGCCTTGGCTGGTAGGAGAAGAATGTTTCTGGGCTCATGGGTTTTCTACGATCTGGATGACCTTAAGGATATGACCGCCACACGGCTCAATCGTTACATCGCCAGCACAGGCTAGTTTGATACGTGGGTTCGAGTGAAGGTGATAGCGGTGGTACCACAATGGACCCAATGTTGGTCTAAGTGTGCTGTGACACATCACGGCAGCCCCTGTACCTAACCTAACCGTTGACTGATTTTTGCGATCAGGTCGTTACGTTGCAAATGCTCGTCATTACAACAGAGCAGGACCTTCATTGGAATATGGTGAATCGGAAATCAAACCTAGCGAATATGGGTATTTTCCGAATCGGGTTGATGACACCAATACTCTGGATAGAACGGACAAAAAAAGCACAAAGGACATAATGGAAAAGAAGGTCATGAAGTAAAAATTAGGTACGTAGCTTCCTTGGCTGACCCTGAGCAGTACCCAAAGAGAAATTTCTCCATCATGGCCGTTGCAGCTGCGCATCAGGACAAAGATGACCCAAATGATATAGATAGGCCTATCAGTCTGACCTCCTTTATGCTTAAGTTTAAGGAGGAAATACTTGATGCACACATCAGATCCACACTCCTCACAAAATTCTCGCTAAACTGTAAACAGTTTGCATACCAGCCAGGCAAATCAACTGGAACTGCTATCCACTGTCTAGTAGGTGAAATTGAGACATAGTAGTAGTAGTAGTATCCATGTAAACTTACATATGCAAATAATGCAGTCCAATGTAAACAAACTAACTACTACCATGTGCTTTTACAATTGCATACATTAATTCATTCATTCATTCATTTCTTTCGACAATTTTTATTCTAATGAAATATGACGCGCTTGTATATGCTCGTAGCACATTACTCGCGTGCCATTTTATTGTTCTTCTTGTCATCAAAATTTTGTTTCTTCATCGTGTGAATCATTTGTAATTCAAGTACATATTGAACCATAAAGTCAATCACTTATTGAGCTACTTTTTGTGCACCGTGGTAAATTAGTTAGGAATAAAATACAATAGTATAAATATCGATGTAAACTAGAGAAAGTAAGTCCATTCTTGGTTAGAAATTAAAGCCACTAGCATTGTCCGTCTATACCTTTTATTGACTCTTTATCTCACTCTCGATAGGAGCAAGGTGAGTAATGTAACGCGGTCTTCACGATACGTTATCATCAGCTCTAAAAGTCCGGCGTTGATCGCTGAATTGAGTGGAGATGGTGCTTACCTTTTGTTCTTTGTTTTTATCTTTTCCGAGTTGGCGATCCCTATAAACTGAATCACGACACTATACTTCAACAGCAAACGTCACTCGAGGATGCCCGCAGGGAGGGGTACTATCTGCCCTCTTGTGGTGCATCGTAGTAGACAGTTTACAGTGAAAACTTACCACGATGGCATATTAATCTCAGAGATATGCCGATATTGGTTATCAATGTTAGGGGAAAATTTGAAGAAGTCCTAACGGAAACTCTCCAATCGGCATTAAACATAGTACAAAAATGGTGCAGTGGGAACAGTCTACGAGTCAATCCGGCTAAGGCAGTCATTGTTCCTTTTTCGAATAAAAGAAATATCAGACAAATGAAATGCCCTACTATGTACAACACTCCACTGCTCCTGTCGGATTCCGCCAAATACCTCGATGCTACTGTAGACTGGAAGTTACTCTGGTCGGAGTATCTATGGTTAATATCTGACAAAGCCATCAAAGCCCCATTGATTTACAGGCAGTTTGTTGGGAAGACTTGAGGAACAAGCCCCCACATTATCCTCTGGATCTATAAAGCGATTGTCAGACCAATAATTGAATATGGAACTGTTGTTTGGTGGAATAAATCAACCACCAATGTTGGAAAAATAAAACTCGGTAAGATTCAGAGACTAGCATGTCTCACAGTAACGGGAGATATCCGCAGTTGCCCCACTGCAGCTCTTGAAGCGCTACGCAACCTACCGCCGCTCCATATTCACCTAAAGGCGGAGGCGAAAATGGCAGCAGTCAGACTAAAAGCATGCCAGAATTTCGTCAAACTAAACCCAAAGCAAAGCAACTGGATACATGAGGATTACGTGTCTGATATGCCACCGGACCATTTAGCTAGAGAGCCACGCTTCAAACTTACCTACATTCCCAACCGTTATCTGGAGTAGATAGAAATGGAGTTTGAAGCTCAATACCCTTCCCTCCAACATTGCCACGTGGTATGCAGATAGATCTAAAACCGAAGAGGACACCGGGATGGGCGTCATAGGCCTGTCTCACAAGATATCAATTCCCATGGGAAAGTACGCTACGGTATTTCAGGTGGAAGTTCACGCAGTTGAGACCTGCGCGAAGACATGCTTAGCAGCCGGATACCGAGGCAGGAATATTGCAATTCACAAACAGCCCAGGCTGCCATCAAAATACTAAGTAATTTCTCTATCTCGTCGAAATTGGCGCTAAGTGGTCGTGAAGCCTTGCAAAGATTGGGCTCTGCAAACAAGGTCACTCACATTTGAGTCCACGGGCACGATGGGATCCCAGAAAATGAGATAACTGACGAGCTGCCTAGGAGCACTTCTGCGACCCCATTCGTCGGCCCTGAGCCATACTGTGGAACCTCTTTGTATTGTGTACGACGGCACATCAGGAAGTGTTAGAACTCAGCAACTATTGCGACAATACCCCGGGTCTCAGACAGGCCAGGCTCTTATTGCTGGCCACTCACGCAATTGCACTCTTGAGCTGTTTAGATTACGCGGAAACCGGATGATAATTATCTGCGGGCACGCATCTCCTACACATCCATGGCCACGAACGTCGTTGTGGACGGGTCTCGAACCCGAAACGCCGGTAGTCAAACATGAGACTGATGTCGCAACACACTGCGCTACCGGTCGCCCCTAAAACACGAGCAGTTTGTACAGATTTGTTAGAATGATTGGCCTCGACAATTAGTCACAAATCTGCATAGACACCAGGGTATATCACAATAGACCTTCGGGTCACAGTGCTCCATCTAATCAAATCAGGGTAACAGGACCTTCTTCTGCATGAAGGGAAATGCAAGCTGAATCTATCTAATTTGGGTACTTTCGGAATCGTAGTGATGAGACCAATGCTCTAGATATAGACTTGAGGAACATCCAATCTAAGTGATACAATATACAAAGGACATAAAAAAAGTAAAGGGCATAAAGGACATGAAGGACATATAGGCTATGAAGGACAAAAACTCCAAAGCACTTTTGCTTTGGGATGTGTACTACAGATTTGCTTTTTCTGGTAACTATAATTTTTAAATTTCAATCAGGATGTAATCTTATACAGCTTGAGGGCGAATCTATATTGCGTGATTACCTGGAACGGCCCATTGCAACTTTCCGTCATTGTAGTTTCAAAAGTTTCAATATGCACACAATGCTTCAAGATACAATCAAAACCAACGAAAATCATTCCCTGGTTTTGTATGTCACTGGAGATTCAAATCGAAAAAGCAAAACCAGTTCAACTGGAAACTGAAAACCAGAATCATTGACACATTGATTTACTAAACAAACGGGACTGTCTTTACTATAGATCTACGATAAAGGATTCAAGTGATATTGCATTGATTGCGCCGTCACTCTTCACTTTAATATTCTCTGTGTTAAGTATCCCAACACTAACTATTTTATGCAATGTGATTCTTACGAAAGCCTGCAAGTGTAGTACCAGTACGAATAATATAGTGATGGAGAATTTCATTCTAATCTTTTGTTGTTCAGTGCTGCGTTCCTACTATGAAAAGTGAACTGAGTGTAATTCCGAAAAACAACAAAGAGGACACTTCGAACAAGAAGATTAAAACTTGTAATATACATCGTGGCACAGGATAAACTTGAGTAAAGCTGAGACAATCGCCTCGGGATGGAACACAATATCTAAGTACAGATTTGTGTAGCGTGTTGTCACTGCAGCTAGTGCATCTGCTAGTCAAACCTGTATAGGTATATACACATAATTCGACATATCTACTAGTGCATACAGAATAAGGACATAGACATTCTAATGACGGATATATACAGTCATTTCCACAAGAGCGTATACTTTGTAACTTTTTAATGCACCATTTCTCAAAGAGTGGTGGGGGACTTTTAGTTACCTGCATTTTTCCTCTTTTTCGCATTGTATAAATTTGGTCATTCTAAGTTCAAGTAGGAGAGTGATAAGACGTCAAGTGAAATGAGTGCGATTTACAAAAAACGATTCGAAGCTGTGTTTTTAGTAAGTCATCCGAAAGGACCAAAAATGACACCTGCATCGGCCGGAAAGTACCTGAAAGTTTCGACACAGTTTGTGAATAAGTGGATAAAGCGTTTTAAAGATACTGGAAATGTAGACGATCTACCCGGTAGGGGTAAAACCCGAAGCACTTCAAAAACCCAGGATAAGGCCATCATTGATATTTTTAAGAAAAATCCGTCCGTTACTACCTTAGTGCAAGCAAAGGAAATGTTATCGAAGAAGAATATTTACGTGTCCTTGAATACAATTCAGCGAAGATTACAAGAGGAAAACATCAAAACCAGGTATGCCTTGATGAAACCATTACTTACCGAAAACCAGAAGCGAAGACGTGTAGAGTGGGCTAAGGAAAACATCGATCGTGATTGGGACAACGTGATCTTTACGGATGAATCAAGTTTTGCTGTAAATACGTTCAGGAGACGAGTGTGGGCACAAAAAGGAGAAGCTGTCGTGAACCGAACCGTTAAACACCCTGTGAAGGTCCATGTTTATGGATGCTTTTCTGCACGCGGTTTCGGAAAATTGATAACGTTTACCGGAATTCTTACTGCTGAAAGGATGATCATTTTGTACAAGAAAGGATTATTGAAGTCTGCTAGGATGCTATATGGCAACGACAACACCGATTGGTTTCTACAAGAAGATAACGATCCGAAACATAGAAGTACTTGATTGGCCTTCGCAATCGCCGGATGCCAATCCTATTGATGTTTGGGGATTAATGAAGCAGAAGCTTCAATGAAAGCAAATAAAAGGAGAAGCACATTTAAGGCGAACGCTACAAAAAATTTGGAAGAACTTATCGACAGACTACGCGGAAAAATTGGCCGAAAGTTGTCACCGAAGATGCCAGTCAATAATCAATAGTGACGGCGATTGGACCATGTATTCAATATAATTGCGAAAATGTATTTTGTATTTACTTTCAATAAAAAATAAAATTTCTTACTTGTAACATTTTGTTTTTATTTTGTGAGGTATACGGTCTTGTGGAAATGACTGTACATATATATAGTCGTATTCATGTATATCATCGCATCTCCATTGTGGTTTTTGTATCCAAAATGTGATGAGTATGAACTCCCTTCGGAGCAGCTTTATCAGTCACTCCGTTGTTTCATCGCTGTAGTCGTAGTCGTGCTCCTTTTCTAGGACTTTTTTTTTCGTTTTCCATCCCCACGACGGATAGCAAGCTTGTGATTCCACCCTGTAACTAAGTTGCCAACCATATCCTTCATCGCTAAATGGAAATAGCGCTCGAGTGTCTTGAACTCTGTCGTCGTCTTGACATCTTCGGTGAAGGCAAATGAATTATTGGATTTGACTATCACTAAAAGACAACGACAATTTTATTGAAACCGATTCGAATATTGTTTGTGCAGAGAAACTCCATTATTTTTCTGTCATATCATTTTTGTCAATTCGTTTTATTTTTTATTGAATTTCGATTGTTGGATAAGCAAATCTCTTTGACAATTTTCTGAGTATGCTTTTATGCAAATTTAGGTGAACATTTCAAAAGATAGATATACATTAAAATACTTTAAAAGCAGGCCAGGTAGAGTACGTATATATTGTTACATTGATTGTATTGCTGAAATTCTTGGAGCAAAATGGACTACTTAACTACTTAAGATTCAAGTGTCAGAGTGCCGATGCTCTTAAAATCTTACCAACTTTTGTATAGGTATAATCAGCACAGTGAATTTTCAGATGCCTGAAAGGAAACCTATGCCGTCCGTGGGAAGTATTTCTTTGTTTCGATGAGATGTTAACGAGGTAGTAAGAAAAAAAGACCTTCTCTGGATTTTAACGAGAATGGCGAAAACATCGAAATTCAAATCGCTGACACACCCTGTAGAATTTGGGCAAATTAAATAGATCTACTTGTACAAGTAAATTATCTGACGCAGATTGATTAAACTGCATATTTTTATTATAACGGTAGAATGTGACTGTCTTGAACTATAGTCACTCACACCTTTTGCCTGCCATGGATACGCCAATTGCGGAGGTTGGTCATCGTGACAAAAAAAAAATCCCTCTTTTATATTCTATGGGGATACGGATTGGGTTAACTTAGAATAGAGTGTATCGAGTGAGTTGAAGCCATATATTTTCCCAAAAGACCGAAGTTTAGGAAACGATGAAATCAATTCCTTAATTCCGATTGTCACCAATGCCATTAATTCGGCAATAGAGGATAACGCAATTTCCAAGTTTAAGTACAACGCCAGGTATCGTACTACTCATGAAGGTGCGGCAAATTAAGAGGCGTAAAAAAAGATCCTACCACAGATACGAGAACAGGGTTAGCGATTAATATAGACGCATACTAGAAGCAGTCAACCTCTTAAGTAAAATTATTGCGGTCAATATAGCAACATTTCCAAGTCGTCGGCTCTCTGAAAGATTTTCAGCAATCAAACTTGGCCCCCAAATGTATTTACAAGGAAATAGATTTTCTCTCGGACAAGTTCAATAATCACAAGGAACTCAAACTAATTAATGACGCTGCCGTTCATCTACAATATTCAAGAGCAGCTACAGCTTTTCGTAGATATTTTCCAGCTACAACTCAATATGATTGCTCCTGACAATCGCTCAGAAACAGCAGTGCGTATAGGGTTAGAGGTGTTGCGTTTCTTAGCTGCTAATACAAAGCAAATCGGTAAGTTCACTCAGCGAAACCTTTTAACAAGTACATCAGATACTGATGCCTTTATTGACCGAGATAATTTTCAGTCACACATTAAAGCTCTAAATAATAAAAAATCCTTCGGGGTGGATGGTATACCAAACATAGTGCTAATAGTACAGGAGCCCACCGCTAAAAAAATTTCGTCATCTGTAACCGGCTGAAAAAATTTACAAAAACACTTCTTACGCCGAACATACACCATCCGGAATTCCTGTCCAGAAAAACTGATCAAGCCATGCCTTGGGGAATTCCGGATCGTATATGGCCGTTTCAGGCGGCCGGAAGGAAAATCGTTCCCGCCAGGCCTCCATCACACACGTTGCGGCATTTTTCTACGGAAAAACTGATCAGACCTGGTCTTGAGGAATTCCGGATCGTCAATGGCATGTGCAGGCCGCCTGACAGGCCTTTGAGGCGGCCGGATGCATAATTGGAAATCGATTTTATCGCCATAGAATGAAAGTATCTATTTATTGGATTGAATTGTATGGCATTATTCTTTCCATGGCCAAGTTTCAGATACATTCGTCTATTAAAAGAAACTCCAGTGAAAATTCATTCTGGTCACGCGGCCTGTCAATTCAAGCCTGAAGCAGCCATACACGATCCGGAATTCCTCAAGGCCGGGCCTGATCAGTTTTTCCGGACAGGAATTCCGTATGGTGTTTGTTCGGCTTTACAAGCCTCTATACGGAACCGCCAGTCAGCCCAACAGTTAGCGTTTCCATAGTGGGGTGGCCGAAATTTTAAACCTGAAAAGGATAAATTGGCCTGTTTTGTAAAAAACAACATACAAATCAAATTTTTTTCAAGAATCGTTCAAAAATCTAGCCTGCTGGCCTGCTCTCCGATTGGACAATCCCCAGTGATGACTCCTACAACCGTACCAATATGATGCCTTTTCAGCAACAATATCCTAACAGAATGACTCATTTCCAGCCTGAGTCTACAACATTTGCTGCTGCATTAGACATTTCGTGTTAGTACTACTAATCGCAGCCTGCATTATGACATGCTTGCATGCATCAATAGACAGAGTAACCCCACTGATCTCTGGGTTGGTGCAGATTAGAGGGTCAGATCTCGGTGCGTCGCACAGTGTCGCGAAATGGACAAAAATCTCGTTTTTTTTTGTTTTTATTGAGTTTGAAAGTACTGTATCCCTTAAAGAACACATTATAGCTCCCGAAAAATGTATTTCTAAGTTGACAAATTGGAAACTTCGAAAATGTGATGTATTAGTTGCGACGTCTTTAAACTGACAAGCTCGGATCATTGTGGGAGTTCTATTAGTACCAACAGGCAGTTTTTGATCGCGCCGAGATTTGAGCTCTAGATTAGTATCGTACAGCGGTGACCGAACAACCACGGCCACCGAGCCCGACAAATCTGTTTCTGTAGCGCTCACCGTTGATGGTTATGGCAGTATCAGTTTCATTTTGGAAGAAGTACGGACCGATGACTCTGCCAGAGCCCAATCCGCACGAAACAGTACACTTTTTCGGGATGCATTTGGCGCTGGTATATTTCATGTGGATTAGTTCCGCCCAAAATCCGACAATTTTGCTTGCTAATTCTGTGAACAAGCATGCAAAAATGAGCCGTCGCTATTTTTTTTTTTTTGCCGAAATTTTGGTCAACTTCAATTTTGATCAACTTCTAACTGCTCCATAGCCCAATCAGCGAACACAAGGCGTTGTCCATGGTCGTTCACCTTACGCCTAATACGCACTACGACTCTTGAATAGATCTTTTGCGTCTGGTCAGAATCCCGCCTGCCTCGACTCATGCAGAGAATGCATACAAAATTCACGGCGACAATGAGTCGAGGTGCATGGGATTCTGGCGAGATGCAAAAGAATACATTCAAAGAATCGCAGTGCGTACTAGGCGTTAAGTTCCTCTGTCAGTTGGATTTTTTGCGGGTACACACGCAAGTCCGGACGCTAAATTCGCCAAGTTGAAGTCGCAGAAAGGCCAAGTTCTTGTGAAGGACGAGAAATTGACTGCCTGGGATCTTCCCGTCCACTCTCACGCACAGCAGCGATGTTTTCAGCAGACCTTCCGTTTCGGTGGCATACGGGTGTTGGCTGATTACTTATCGAACCGGTTGACTCGAATTTGACCACCAAACGTTGAATAGTCGACTCGACAGGACGGTTGTGGCGTGGATAAAAATCACGCAATGTGCGGAAAGTTTTTCGAACGGAGCACTGATTTTGATAATAAAATTTGATGATTTGCACAAGCAGAAACCAACTTTATCCTTGCGAGGTTGCTTCTAACGCGAGCTTCTATTCCCTGCGCACATACCACCAGGTTCAAATCGACCTTGTAAGCAGTTTAGTATATTTACATAAATTCTCTTACAACTGTTTGTTACAGGCGCAGAAGTGGTTGAGTGTAGAGAAGAACCCTCTCGACTGGATTTATTTGCGTCCAAATGATTCAACCCCATGGCGATGGTCTTCATAGTCAAAGCTCACTCAAAACGACACAGTAGCGTTTTTTTGGTACAGAGCTGAGCAGGATAAGTGTAAAAAAAACCTTATAGAGCAGATCAGAGTAGCGAAGACGGAAACGGGAAAGGTTTTTGCTGGGAGTGTGTCTTGGTTTAGTTTAGCATTCAAGTGTCAACTCAAATTTCAGGAGGAAGCTTAACTCCTTTGTACAGATACATTCTGACAAATTTCCTCTAGACAGCAGAGTCATTTTGTATATTTACTATTCCATATAATTACACAAAACGAACATTTTATTGACAGGAAATGAATTTGTAGTACTTCCCAAACTGTAAACTGCCCGAAAACTTCGACACCTGCGCCGCCTGCATTTCAGAACGTGGAAATACTAACGGAGCAGCATTCTTGCACTAACCTTCTACCCATAGCAGCTCAGATCAAATTGTTAATGTAGTGGTGTTAACCTGCTCTTCATTTCTGCTAAAAAAAATGCGCCTCGTGTTGCTAAAAATAATAGAATTTAAAAAAAAATAGCAATTTTGATAGGAATTATAACGATAAGTATTTGGTTTACGGAGACCATTGTTGATTCAGATTGTGGCAAATTTTGTATAATTGTAAAATTACTTTAAGATGTTTTTCAGAAATAGTCTTTAGAGTCAAAATTGATAAAAAATTAAAAATAGGCCCAAAATTCAGTAGTTTTCCGAATTTTCGAATTATTTGGGTTTGGTTCCCGATGACGAAATCTTGAATTATTCGTCGGGTAAACACCATAAATAAATCTATAAAAAATCACACATACCTGCCTTTTCAAGCGACAAATTTGCGGGACTGGACTAAAAACTGCAAGATTGTTCTCAAATTAAATTACTACCACCTACCCTATATATTCAGGGTGTCCCAAACCCCAACGTCAACCCGGAAACCGTTGATAGGCCAAGTGGTGGCAGTTATCAGAAAAGTATTAAAAAAAGTCTTCGTCAATTATTTTTTCACTTATAGACATTCAAAAAATTCGAAAAATTCATACCCTGTGATGATTTTTTAAGTACCGTTATTACAAATTTTCATTTTTTTTTTATTTTTTTTTTATGAAGCAACCCTGACTAACTGTTCTATAAATCACAATCTAAAAGTAAAAAATTAATGTATTGGTTTTAAATAAAATATGACTTTTTTCCCCAATTTTGTACTCAAAATTATCACTTATCCCAACTTCAACTGACTGCACTGTAAAAAAAATATATCACGCGGTTTTGGCAAGTAACTGTAAAAGATGGCAGATTCCAAAATGGTACGACATATGTAGCACATGTAACCTTATGAATGATTTAGTGATTCAGTAACAATTTGATTATAGGACGCATTTAACTGCCATTATGCCATACAGATGCAGTGCGCGGGAATATGCTATCATGCATCTTATTTATGGGGAATGCAACTGCAATGCTAGTGCTGTAGCCAGACTTTATCGTGAGAGATATCCAAATGCTGAACGTTATCCGGATCACCGAATATTTATAAACGTACACCAGTCATTCTCAGAGGGTCGAATTCCACACCACATGACAGGAGAGCCAAATTCCATCATGCCCTACGAGGAGGAAGTCTTACAAGCAGTCGAACAAGACCCCAGTGCCTCAGTACCTGCAATTGAATGTAGCACAGGAGTACCCAAAAGTACAGTACAACGAATTCTACGGAGAAACAAGATGCACCCGTACCATGTTCAACGAGTCCAAAGTCTGCTACCTCGAGATTATCCGCAGAGAGTACAATTTTGTCAAACGATGTTGCGTGAGTACAGAGAAGATCCCCGATTCTTTTACAAAATTCTATGGACCGATGAATCCACATTTTCTAAAGATGGTTACATTAAACTCCACAATTTACACGAGTGGCACATTGAAAATCCACATTTAATGCGGCAAAATAGAGCGCAGCATCGCTTTAAAGTGAACATGTGGACTGGAATTTTAAATGGCCAAATTATTGGACCATTCGAGCTTTCGGAGAACTTAAGTGCCGAGACATATTTAGATTTTTTAATGAATCATTTACCCAATTTATTGGAAGACGTGCCACTCAGTACTTTTGCAAATATGTGGTATCAGCACGATGGCTGCCCAGCGCATTATGGTACAGTACGAGAGTTCCTCGATCGAGAATATCCCGAGAGGTGGATAGGGCGGTCTGGTACAATTTCGTGGCCGGCACGTTCACCTGACCTAAATCCCCTCGATTTTTTTACTGGGGAGCGGTAAAAGAAAAGGTTTACACGAAAGAAATAGAAAATTTGGAGGAACTCCGCCGAAAAATTGCGGAAGCCGCTGAAGCCATTAGTTCCGGAAGATTCGCCCGGCTTATAACTCGATCCTTTTTAAGAAGATGTCGTGCTTGAGTTATCACATATGAATTTGAGTTGTCAAATTCATGATAACAATCATCATAACACTGCACCATCAATAACATCATTAAACTAATGACTTTGTTATCATTAGAGACAAATAAGGTCTTCAGCTTGGTGTATAGGAATAATAAGGGAAATTTATCCAGAGATAAGACAAATGAGTCATAGGGTAAAATGTTATGTATTTTCCCTAGTAGCTGATTAGGCTAAGGAATTGATAAAGAATAGTCTTTAAGCAAATTGATTATTATAGAAATAAGATCAGTTGTTAAAGTACCACCGGACCATCAGTAGTCCGGCACTTTTCATACCTCAATAAAGAATATTATAACAAGTAGCAAGTTATTTTATTCTTAACTCTTGCATTGCAGCTGAAGGCAAACATTTTGAACATTTGTTGTAAATTGAAGTTCTAACGTTTAATTGTAAATTGATTTTTTTGTTCAATAAATTACACTTTTGCCTAAATGAGATTATTACTTCTTTTCACCTCAGTTAAGAGATAATATACTACTTTGCCTTAACCCCTAGCGGGGCATAGCGCGTCAACTACTCCTGCGCGCCATCGTACTCTGTTCTGGGCAATGGGGCGCAACTCCCCAAAAGACTTACCCAGTACCTGACACTCCTTTGCCACAGATCGATGCCATGTGATTCGAGGACCCCCTCTTGATCGGCCTTGGTTGGAAATGGGGTTCCATTTCATGGCATGCAAAGCAATGCAGTTATCACTCTTTTGCAATGTGTGACCTATCCACTGCCATTTTCGCCTGCGTATCAATTCGTCGATTGGCATCTGACCCGTACGCCGACTTAGCTCTTCATTTGATATTGTTTCGGGCCAGAAAATTCTTAAAATTCGACGAAGACATGAGTTGACGAAAACTTGCAGCTTTCTGGTAACTTCTACGGAAACTTTCCATGTACTGCTCCCATACAAAAGCACTGATAGTACCAGGGAGCGAAACAGGCCCAGCTTGGTCTTGATGCTGAGATAACTGCCCTGCCAGATTTTGGACAGCATGCCGTATGCGCGTTTAGCCTGGTTGATACGACGAGCGATGTCCTGCTCCGTACCACCATTTTCGGCAACAATGCTACCCAGGTAGAACTTGTCCACCTTCTCCACAGGCTGCCCATTAATATTGATGGCAATAGGTGTCGGATTTCTTTTTCGCAACGGCGGGCTAAGAACCTTGGTCTTGTTGGTATTAATCTTTAGCCCAACCTTGCTTGCCTCCCTCTCGAGATCTAACGCCATTGCGGACAGATCCATGATTTTGTGGGAGAGTAGGCATATGTCGTCAGCGTAGTCAAGATGTTGTAGATAAGATGTCAAAGTCCATTGAATTCCTTTGTCCAGTCCGGATAGGGCTGCATGCAACACATCGCCGATCACAATGAGGAATAGGATCGGTGAGAGGATGCACCCCTGCCGAACTCCACTGCGAATCTCAAAGTCCCCCGACACCTTACCTTTATGCAGAACGCGACATTTCGCGCCGTCATAGGTTGCCTTAATAATAGCCACAAGCTTCTCAGGGATGCCTCTCCTGCGCAAGGCCGCCCATATAGAATCCCGGTTCACACTATCGAAAGCCTTTTCGAAATCGATGAAAAGCAAGGAAGCGGAGAATCGTACTCGGCTCATTGCTCGATGATGATTCGCAAGGTGTTAATGTGATCGACACAGGAGAATCCGGATCGAAAGCCAGCCTGCTCTTCATCAATTGTGCTTTCTAAGTGGGCCTTTAGTCTTTCCAGGACGATTTTAGCTATTATCTTGGCAACGGCAGGAAGCACACAAATGCCTCTCCAATTATTACAGTCTGTGAGGCTACCCTTCTTTGAAAGTTTGATGATCAAACCTTCCTTCCACTCAGTGGGAAAGGTCTCTGTATTCCACGCTTTATCAACAAGTGGGTGCTGCAAATCGGCAGTTACGCTTGGCGCTGCTTGATAAAGTTCGGCAGGGATGCCGTCAAGTCCGGCGGCCTTTCCTCGTTTTAGTGCGATAATTGCAGTGACTATTTCCTCTTTAGTCGGGGCAGTGGACCGTATACGCACATTTTGATGGTTAGCTAAATTATCTATATGAGGGGGAACTTCACCAGAGGTTACACGGTTCAAGACCGCGGCGAAGTGTTCTTTCCACCCCCTCATTTGATCTTCTTCCAAGATAAGTAGCTTTCCATCACTATCCTTCACTGGATGTTGGCAGGAGTTACGACCACCTGTAAACTCCTTGATGACACCGTATACGGCGTTTAAGTTGTTACTTCTAGCGGCTTCTTCTGCTGACGCTAAAAAAGAATTGGCATAAACTCTTTTATCGCGTCGCACACTACGTTGAACTTCTCGAGCTTTTTGACGGTAAAGGAGTTCGATGCTGCTTCGATTGTCGTCTGATGCTGCAGCCAAACGAACTTTCAGCTCCTTTCTTTCAACAATCCGCTGCCATGAAGCGTCGGACATCCAGGGCTTATTCCGGCAATCCGGGTTTGGGCCAAGGATGGTATTTGCGCTATCAATGTACGCATTTTTTATGGCATCCCAGTTTTCGTTTATGTCACTATCTGGGTTACTAGTTATCTCAGCCGCTTTTTGCGCAAGATGGTCATTATATTGTTGTAAGACAGCTGGATTTTTTAGTCGAGCGGTGTTGAATTTGCGGGGCCTGGATCTTTCGTCGCTGGGGCGGCGCACGGCTGCAATACGCAATCGAACATTAGCGATCATAAGATAATGGTCTCTTCCCATCCCAATATCGGCACCCTTCTTGTTTCGCACGTCCAGGAGGCAACTCTTGAATCTTTTACTAATGGCAAAATGGTCGATCTGATTTTGTGTTCTGCGCCGATCAACAGAGGACCAACTGATTTTGTGGTGGTCCTTATGCTCAAACATAGTACCACCGATGAAGAGACAAAACCGCGTGGTATATTTTTTACAGTGCAGTCAGTTGAAGTTGGGATAAGTGATAATTTTGAGTACAAAATTGGGGAAAAAAGTCATATTTTATTTAAAACCAATACAGTAATTTTTTACTTTTAGATTGTGGTTTATAGAACAGTTAGTCAGGGTTGCTTCATAAAAAAAAAGAAGGAAAAAATGAGAATTTGTAATAACAGTACTTAAAAAATCATCACAGGGTATGAATTTTTCCAATTCTTTTTTGAATGTCTATAAGTCAAAAAATAATTGACGGAGACTTTTTTTTTAATACTTTTCGGATAACTGCCACCACTTGGCCTATCACCGGTTTCCGGGTTGACGTTGGGGTTTCGGACACCTTGTATACAAATATTTTTTTAATATGACAAAGACGTGGCTAAAATATTTTAGAAGTTTTTCCCAAAATTTCCGAACAATGTCTAATATAAAACTCCGATGATGGTAAAATATTAATTTCGACATCTAGAATAGACTTCCTGCGAATATAAGTTAGATATTCAATGCCCGGCACCTGATTTTCTCATCACGACGATGATTTCATAATTCATTCTATTCACTGTCTATGTCTACATTGACTGTACTCGTGTTAGATGGCATAAACCTAGTAGTGTACATACTTCACTTCAGAATTCTACCAAACCAATTTTCTCACAAACTTTTCTCGTAAAATATTCATACGTACTTCAGCACCATCGTCTTTTTCTCACATCGTAGCCTGTTGAAAACTTGGAACTTCCATTATATCAGCAAAGTAATGAAAGTTTAATTAACAATCTGACGAATGATATCCTATCATTAAACGAATACATTTTCGTCAAGAGAGACAGAGCAAGAATCGGTATCTATTATCCATCCCCACCCTTTCTTTTCCAGGTTTTATCAAATAGGAAGAAAAAAAATAATCGAGGATTATCTGAATCCAATGAATATTCAAGAGAAAATGAGCCTAGTAGGTGACTTGTTTGAACTTTCATCAGGAAACGATGAATATTGTTTGTCGTGAAAAGATCCTGTGTCATATCGGGATGAAAGTTTCAAGTTAGAATCGATAAAAAAAATCGTCTATGAATCAGTGTTGCCATAATGGTTTTATTAATTGTGCAATGTTGTGATGGCTGGTTATGTACCTATTGAAGCAGAGTTTTATGACGCAGCTGTTCGTACCGCCTAGTACGCACTGGGACTCTTGAATAGATTCTTTTGCGTCTCGCCAGAATCTCGCCTGCCCCAATTCATTGCAAGATGCAGAAAATACATACTATAATTCACGGCAACAAAGAGTCGAGGCTGGCGATGTAAAAGAATCTATTCAAAGAATCCCAGTGCGTACTAGGCATACGGGCCTCAATGATGGATGTGGTTGGTTTGGCGGTGCGTACCACTTCAAAAACATTAAAGGCTTAACAAAATCAATTGGCGTGTTCGTTTCACTCTTCACTTTTAGTGAATCGAACGACATTAACATCGCTTCTAGTCATGATGATTATTATTATTATTATATTCTGGGGGATAGCCGAAGCAGACCACAACGTTTGGGTCCCTTTTCGCCCCCTCCCGGTCATCAGTGGCTTCCAGATGTCGACTGATAGTTGTCGACCTCTTCATCACTGAGTCCCGTGTTATTGCTAGCATTTGTTTAAGGCTGAGTTCACTTATGGCTTCCACACTTATCGTGTGCTTGCCTGTGATCCTCAACCTCGTGCTAGCCAGTGCTAGTAATTCATCAGTAATCAAATTTCACCGTAAAACTGACTACGGACAAAAATCGTATGAATATGACAGCGCGGGTGACATTTCAACTGTCAACATATGCTGGTCCCAGCCGACGAAGAAATTTTTGTGATGGAGAAAATGACATATGGCACGGCATGTTGTGTCCATCAGAAACCCAGTGGAGAGAGTTCATAAAACAAGTTCGCAACAGTAGGCTAAGCGCTGTGTGTTATGAACTTAGCCTGGCCGGGCATATTATCTCGCAAAATTGTCAATTTTTCAATTGCATTGACTAAGTTCATGGCATACTGTTCCCAATTTGTTTTATGAATTCTCTCGACTGAGTTTTTGATGAACACAACATGCTGTAAATGTCATTTTCTCAATCACAAAAATTTCTCCGCTGGCTAGGACCAGCATATGATGACAATCCTGAAATGACACTCGCGCTGTCGTATTCGTACGATTTTTCGTTAGTAGTCTGTTTTGAACTGGAAATTTGACAATTGATGAATGACTAGATGAGGCTGCAGTTCAGAACACAACTACCTGTTACAAAGCTGCTTCGATACTGTTGCCACATCATGTTGGGATTCCGCTGTGCATTATGAACTTAGCCATTGTCTTGAACTTCAGATACTGTCAGTCAAAAATAGCACAATCAATGGCTAAGTTCATATCACATAACAGTTGGCATACTGTTGCCAATTTGATTTATGAACTCTCTCCACTGAGTTTTTGATGGACGCAACATGCTGTGCAAAATGTCATTTTCCCCATCACAAAAATTTCTCCGCTGGCTAGGACCAGCATATGATAACAATCCTGAAATGACACTCGTGCTGTCATATTCATACGATTTTTCGACAGTAGTCAATTTTGAGCAATTAAATTTGACAAACTATCGAGCTGGAAATTGTACAGAGCCTTCTTTCTATTGCAGGCAGTATATATGTCGGAACCAACGGAATCGGACCACTACTTCATAAAGATATCTTTTTAAGATTTCACAGAAATCAACAGTATCTATAGTTAAACCACATTTATGAATTTGGTTGAAATCGGACTACTACGTCATATAGCTGCCATAGGAACGACCGGTCCAAAAATTCATCTTTGTGAGAAAAACTTTTTTATTTCTAAAGGTATCTTTTTCAAATTTTTTTCGCACTTATTAGTAGTATCTTTAGTCAAATCACATTTTCGAATTTCGTTGAAATCGAACTACTCAATCATATAGCTGTCATAGGAACGACCGTCCCAAAAGCAAGTTTTTGTCAGAAAAACTTTTTTTATTTCTGAAGATATCTTTACGAAATTGCATATTATTCAATCGTATTGACTACTAAGCCTCCTTCCTAAATTTGGTTGAAATTGGCCCACTATTTCATATACCTCTTATAGGAACAGTGAAATCGGAACAAGTTTTACTACTAATTTCAAAAAGGCAAATGTACCACAAAATACAATACACCGAAGGCTAGCTTGTTTTTTTTTATTTTGAATCAAAGTATGCACCCATATTGTCGACGCACATTTGCCATTTAAGAGGAAGTTCATTTATGCCCTTGCTGTAGAAACCGGTGGGGCGGGAGGTGATGAACTGCTCGAACGCACGTTTTACATTATGGGAATTGAATGATTTTCCTGTTAAGAAGTTATCCAAATTGCGAAAGAAGTGGTAGTCTGTTGGAGCAAGGTCTAGCGAATATGGTGGGTGACGGACAGTTTCCAACTCCTGTAGTTTTGCCACGACGATGTGTGCGGTATGCGGTCGAGCGTTGTCATGCAAGAGGAGCAGTGACGATCGATTGGACGATTTTGGTTGTTTAACCCCAAGTTTTGCCATCATTTCATCCAGTTGCTGACAGTAGACGTCGCAGAGATCGACTGACCAGGTTTCATGAAGCTGTGGTGGATGGCACCAGCGTCAGACCACCAAACAGTCATCATAAGCTTCTTCTGGTGGATCGGGTAGTGTTTTGGTGGTTTATCTTTGTCCAACCACTGCGATAAACGCTGGCGATTATCATACATGATCCACTTTTTGTCACACGTGACAATTCGATTCAAAAATGGATGGGTTTTGGTTGCGGGAAACGAGCGAAAGGCATGTCTCGAGTCGACGTTCTTTTTGAGCATCAGTCAAATCGTGCGGCACCCACTCGAGCTTCTTGGCCTTGACGATTTAAGCCAAATGAGTCAAGATTTTCTTCTTAGTTACACCGAAGATCATTGATAATTCCTGTGCACTTTGGCCGGGATTCGCCTCCAAGCTCACCTTCAGGGCATCATTATCCACCTTAGTCTCAGGTCGCCCACGCGGCTCATTGGCCAAGTTGAAATCACGAGATCGAAATTTTGTGAACCAACGTTGCACTGTGCATCCAGGGTTGCCAGATCTACTGAGTTATCAGTATTCTACTAATTTTTGACCAGAAAAATATTCATACCGATTTTTCTACGTATTTTCTGCCCTCTACTGATTTAATACTAATTTTAACTTCGCTTAAAAATCTATAGACCAAGATGTATCTACACATAATATACGTATACATAATACTTGGCATTGTTTGTGCTCGAAATCGCGAATTTCAAGCAGTGGCTCCAAAAATTCACGAGCTTCATAAAAACATGGAAACATTATTCAAAACAGTAGTAAGCTCCTACCTTGACAAATATTTCGTATCAAGGCTCTACCTTGAAGACATAGACGAAAATTAATTTTTCACTGCGAGATGTCAATATGCGACATATTGTTGCAAGGGAACTCGAATCTTTGAAGAATCTCCATCCCAATCTTCCAACAGCTCGTACGAATGAGTTCCGGAGGGTTTTTAATTCAACTTGCATCTCAAATTCACAAACGTTTTCCTAATTCTAATGTAAAAATATTGATGGAACTAAGTTTTATTCAGCCTTCCAACATTCGGAGACTACATAACCTTTCTAAGGTGGCCTATTATTTTGGATTGGACGTCGAGGACGTTGACGTAGAATTTCAGAAGCTGTTGCTAATGATCTATGAAAATTAGATGGTAACATGAGCCCAGATGATTTTTGAAAAAAAAAAAAAAATCATAAATGTCAAATACGCAGACGAGACGACAGAGTTTGCAACGATAATGAGCATAGTTGACAACATTTGAGCGCTGCCAGTTGCGTCTGCCAACTGCGAAAGGGGTTTCAGTCAAGTGAACATGAGCAGAACTAAAATCGGAAATCGATTGGAAGCGGAAACGCTCGTAGGTATTCTGCATACAGAAAGGATGTTTCACAAAAAACCAACTCACTCTGTTAATGGAAAACCGCTTGTGAAGGATGTTAACAAATATATGTATATACTAACAAAACCACTTATTCTCTTTTTGCTAATTTCTTAGAACCCCTGTTAATTGCAATGGAGGATAGGTTCCATCAGGATCCGCAGCATTCGAATTCAGGTTGATAATACATATAAGTTTTATATTATCATTGTTTAGTCGTATATGACATTTCGCTACTTGAACCCAATGGTACGTACTCCCTGGATAATATGGTACATTTTTTGGACTGCAGAAATGAAGACAACAGATTGTATTTCGAATAATGATTGTATATTCGTATAACTGAATGAATTACTATTTTATTTTATCATTATAATTATGTTGTTATCTCCTTTGTAAAGCCGAAATATATTTGCGCACATCACTATCTGCAAGCCTTTAATCGCAGATCACAGGCCACAGGTCCTGCATAAAATTATTCCATCTTTTTCAATTTACGAAAAAATACTAGGTTTAAAATAGCGAGTATCTTCAGAGACTTGAAATATTGAGAATAAAAGATATATGTATATGTCTACTCGTATGTTTCTTGCTCTCCAGCATAGAAGAGAAACTGCTGATTTCTACTAAATTTTCGAAGGCTCACTCTAGAGATTGGCGTCTGGCAACCCTGTGTGCGTCCTGTAGCCACTTCAGTGGGAAACACATCGTTGATATTGCGAGCTATTTGCACCGCTGTGGCTTCACGGTGGAACGAACTCGTATTTCATCAACACACAAATTTCTGATATTTCCTTCTCTGTACGTTTTGCCTTCTAACAAAAAAATCACTGAATATTTTTTTGCAATTCGACAAAATTTGACAAGAGGAAGAATTTACCTTTCAAACAAAAAAAAACATCAAATATCAAAACAACATCTGCATGAAGTTATTCGCATTTGAACTCAACGAAGTGAGCTTGCCGACATTTCATATTTTACACGACCTTACAAATTTCTGTCTATTTCTTGAATGGTACCACCGACTCCAGCCACTAACGAAGATACTTTCGTGAATTTAGACACAGATGATGGATTAGCATTCGTGAAATACCATTTCAGATCAGTGTGTTGGATTAGTGGCAAAGAAACCCTCATTAATGTGTTATCATTTCAACAGTTTGTTCTTCTGGCATTAAATACTCCCCGTCATTCTGGCTACAAGCAACCCACTTCTGGTATGGAATCTTTATGATGCCAATTAGATTGGAATGGAAGTTAAGTTACATCAACAACAATCACAGCAATGTGTCATGTGATACGAAAGACGACGTCACATGAATTTGGTAAATAGACAACGATTGTGATTGGTGTTGATAAGTGAAGCGATAAAGACAACCATTTAATTAAAATTGTGGTGGAATTTAGCTGAAAATACGTTGAGTAATTAAACCGACTTCTAGTTAGAATGTGGGGCTTTTAGTTTATGTTAAGGACGGTTTTGAGAATATCGCAATTGTGATTAAAGTTAATTCGATAATGTATTTTCCTGACTTTATTCTGACGAGCAATTTGAATGTCTCAACTCCAGGAAATTTGGTTTTAGATAGAAAATCTTGAAAATTGTGTCTACATTTGAAGGCTTTTGACGTTTACTTACAATTTTCAGGATATTGTTTCTCAGTTGAATAAATGGATGATATTCTTCTTTCTCCGATAAATTGTCTTTTGCAGCATTTCAGCTTAGAAAATTATCATTTCAATCTTCTCTGCTATTCCTGGTTTTAAATCCGAGCCAGTCTTACCGGACTGGGTGTGGATAACTGAAAACTAACTTAATTGTCTTAACCCCTTGAACGGCCTTTTATCAACCATACTACGCGGAAACGAACGCTGTTTTAGCTACGCATCCATTTTATTCTTCAGGTTTGGCCCCCTGCATATTTTATTTATTTTCCAATTTGAAAAAAAAAATGACTTGGTGGAAAGCGGTTTTCATCAAACAGCAAAGTCGTCTCCGAAACGGAATCCTAGAAGAGCTCGGCCAATCGTACTTTTTTAATGGAGTTGAAATGTTTGAATATCGCTGCAAATTGTGTTTTTGTCTTATCATATGACCTTCGTATGTCAAAGTTCAGCTTACCAACTGCATCTGGGTAAGAGTGCTAAATGGTTGTGGTTTAATTGATTTTACGATATGGTCGAACAGCGAACGTAAGTTATTTTTTACTCTTCGTAGAACAGAAAATCTTCTGTTGGAACAGGAAGACCCCGGAAAAATTATAAATAAACGAAGTGCACGTGTTCAGGAATAAGTCTGAAACACTAATCATTATCGCACATGAATTCCAGAAATAAATAAAATAATAAATAACTGGCGCAACAGTCCAATTTGAACCACGGCCTCGAGATGAGTTAGCATCATCTCATTTTCTAGATCGTGACGGTATGTCTTGTGTAGAGGTTTGTGATCAGCAACACGCTCAACCGAGTTATTTACCCCATAATGGGTACTCATTTAACAGCTGAGTGGGCTCATAGTCCGACACGTAAATCCCCGGAATTGAACCGGGGCCCAGTGCCTTGAAGGCGAACGTGCTAACCGTTGCGCCATCCGGACTACATGAATTCCACGACATCCTTAAAATTTTCCGAATTTGTTCGATCCATTATCTTCAAAGCCGCGCTCGGTGGCCGTGGTCGTTCGATCACCGCTCTACGATACTAATCTAGAGCTCGGAGTTCAAATCTCGGCGCGATCAAAAACTGCCTGTGAGTACTAATAGAACTCTCACAGTGCTCCAAGCTTGTCAGTATAAAGCCGGCGCGGATAGGAGGTGCGTGCTAGCAACTGCACTTCCAAAAAGTATTGTAGATATGCTATCGAAACGTCAACAAGGCATAGAAATGCTAGAGATGTTGACGCGCCCATGCCTCTGGAAGGGTCAAGCCAATTAACAACAACATCCGTGAATTCATCGAAATCTTCATGATAAAACTCAAAATCTTCATCTCGGTCATAGTCATTTTACTCACGTATCTCTTGTCAATATTCCAGCATTGAGTCGCATATATGAGTGCGGGACGTAACGACCGTTTTGTACAACTTGCCCTTAAGCCTTCATGTATCTTCCAGTCGCAAAAAACTTCAGAATTTTCTTGCCACTTTATCCCACTGACACGCATGCAATGTCTAATGTCGTCATCGCAGATAGCTTTCTTGTTGACAATCGAGCCTAGGTAGTTGAACTTTGTTCAATACTTCAGCTGCTCTCCTTTAATGTGGATATTTGGTATCGGTCTCTCTAGATCTAAGAAAGGACTATAAATATATGTACTCAGTCTTTGCTTTACTAATCCTTAGTCCATGATCCTCCAGTATCTTTTACTATTTAATCAGTGCAGCTTGCAAGGCAACGATGTCTTTGCTACCCAGGACAACGTCATGGGCGAAAAGATGGGATATTTTCAGACCGTCAGAGATGAGTGTTTACAAATAGAACATGATGATTTTGAAGAGTAAGGGACTCAATACACTACCTTGGTGAACTCCGACATTAACCGAAAACTCCTCGGACTCACCAGCTGTGCATCTAACCTTAGTAGTTGCTCCATCTTACATGCCTTGTATCCTCTTGACATATACCTCGGGGACCTTAAATGCTCTCAGGGCCACCCATACTAGATCACGAAGAACACTGTCAATGGCTTTTTCCTCATCGATAAACAAAAAGAACAGTGAGCCATCTCAGCCCGACAATATTAACCTTCAGTCAAAATTCGACGGTTATTTTGTCCGGTCCAACTGCCTTTTCGCGTTCCATCTGCATCATTGCCTACATCCCCTCCTCCAATAAAAAATCAGCGATATCACTGGTGTTTCGCTCCATAGCTTGAAAAGCTTCTCGATGAAATTCTTCGTGCAAAAATTCGTCACAGGACTCACGCATCCTGCTTTAAACTTTGCAAATGATTTCCCAAAATTTAGAGTAATTCTTCACAATGAACAATCGTCCCAAACTTATACAAAATCTGTTCATGGAGCGATAATACTCATATTCAACTTTGGGAAGCTAGTTCATACGAATTTTTCGCCCCAAAAACAGATGAACAATTGCATGAGAAATTTATGAACTATGGCCCAAACCCTTTTTTTTTAGAAACACGAAAATAGCCCCAAATTTTAGTAATTCTTTCTGGTATTTTGGAAACGGATGAATGGATAGAAATTTTCCGTAGTGGATTTTCGCATTTTTTGTGCGAAATCTCATATAAAAACTGTCAAAAGTGTCGTTCGACCGGAAAAGTTGCATTGCCTCGGTACAAACATATTTATTACACACGAAACCGCACACAGAAAACCGATGAAAGCAATTTCTACGTGAAAAAGTTTATTTGCACTTTATTTCGCGTGAAAACCGGTTCTATTGTAATATTGGTAATCGCTCTCTTTTGAGCGAGAATGGGAAGTTCAATTGTCGTGTAGAGCGCCGTGGATTTGTGCTGCGTGAAAGTTTTCACTGTCACATTTTCGTGACAGAGATAAGTACAACATTTTCGTACGAAAAGGTTATTACTGGCCCTTAGGCAGTAATAATCCATGAAATTTTTTCTGGAAAATACCGAAGGGCACTGCCGCTTTAGAGAGGACGAACATATATCCGAGTATGGGTTTCCGTTACAAGTAGTATGAACCCACGGAAATCTACTCAGGAAAATCTGAAACAGGATTTGTACTTTAGACCCAAAATATGGGGGTGAATTTTCGTCGAAAAAAATGGCTTGGGGCGTTGGTTGATTTGGCACTACTATCCCAAATGGTGTGAACTTTTTTAAAATATTTTGCGAACTATTGCCTCAAATTTGGGGCAGTTGTGGATCTTGAATTTTGCACGAATCATGCCCATACAGAAATCCTGTTTGCAGCTATTTGTGAAATAAAGTCCGCTACTGTATTAAGGCAAAGGGCAAATTTCATTGCTCGCCGCCGATAGTGAGGACGAAAGTGTGTGGAGATTTATTTTTCAGTCTGTTTTGTGGCACTATTCACTTTTATGACACCACATATAATATCAACTCTCTATCGCACTCGGTTGCCGTTGTCGTTCGGTCACCGCTCTGCGATGCTAATCTAGAGCTCGGAGTTCAAATCTCGGCGCGATCAAAAAACTGTCTGTGAGTACTAATAGAACTCTCACTGTGCTCCGAGCTTGTCAGTATAAAGACGGCGCGGGTAGGAGGTGTGTACTAGCAACTGCACTTCCGAAAAGTTGATAGGCTATTGAAATGTCAACAAGGCATAGAAATGCTAGAGATGTTGACGTGCTCATGCCCCTGGATGGGTCAGGCCAATTAACAAATATCAACTCTTCATGTCGCCAAAAAATCCAACATTGACGATGACATTTTTAGGACCCTGAAGAAAATAGAGAAAATCCATAGAAGGGAAAAAAGGATCAGAATTTGATTTTAAACGGCACAATGAGCACATTCCATTTCTGGTGTTTATCCCAATTCGAAGTAATCATAGAAGAACCTGAGGGCGCAAAAAAAAAGATTCTGGTTTTGCTGCAATATTCCCATTGCATGTCGATTTCATTGAACAATTTAAGGCTAGCTTTTCCTGTGCCAAATGGAACCTGAAACTGACTCAACATACATCGATCATTGGTAGTATATTGCGCTGTTGCTCTAATTCTAGAAACCAGGACAAGATCTGTTGATCCAAACTGCTCTTTTCGATGAATTGATAGAGATAGTCCGGTCGAATCAAGGCTATGGGCTCGGCCAAAGGAATGATCATGCCGAAACATTCAGAGGATATCCTGACGGGTTTCGTCTTCGACCTCACGGAAATAACAACTGGCATCCGATTTGATTTGAGGTATTGGGGTGTCCCCGAAGACGAGACTGTTGAGTTCACAGATAATTCTGACCCTGTTTCTACTCACGTTTCTGACAAATGATATTTTGGAGAAATGTTGTCCATCTCCCTGGGGAGATTCAGGCTGTTCACTATAGTAGAGTTTCTCGCACTCAGCGCACGCCACTGTCCCGTCTCGTGAAGGCGGAAGGCCGTGCATGCCGTGAGTTGTTCGCCCAAAATATCCAACGGGAGCAAGCCGAGTATAATATCTAGGCCGGCTGACAAAGTGCAAAAGCCACGCAGCTAGGCTTTGTACCTTGCTTCTTTGAATGCTGTCCACCACACACTGATATCGTACAATAATACAGGACGTACAATAGCTGTGCATATCAAATATACCGCTTTCGGCTGCAAGCCTCAGTTTTTATCAATTTATCAGCACGAGTAAAGTGCAACTGTAGCCTTTCCGGCCCGTTCTTGAATGTAAAGCTTCCATCTTAGCTTCCTGTCGGGGATAGGATCCAGAAATTAAGCTTTATCAGTCAAAACCAATTTAGTGTCCTCCAATGTAGGGGGTTCGATTGGAGGGATCGTGTGCCTTCTAGTGAAAAGCACAAGTTCCGTCTTATCTGGGTTAGCTTTAAGGCCACAGCTGTTTGCTCACTCCTCCACTCACTTCAAAGGGTCCCCTCCCCTTTCACGAGGGTGGGTTAAATTTTGGTTTTATGGACTATAGGCATTAAAGGGGATAGTGAGTACTTTTCTCTTCTCGTATACTTTTTTTTGTTTTATTTTTTATTTTGAAGTGGTTACAACGGAGTAAGGGGCCAAAATAGGCGAAAAATTGCTAAAAACTGCACAGAAGTACGTTTCGTCCCTCATTCCGTTGTACAATAGATACTTCAAATTGGAGAAAAAAAAATACCAGAAAAGGAAAGTGCTCATTATCCTCTATCCTGAAAAAAAATTTGCCCACCCCTTTTATGTGTCCTTTTTGGACCCTCCCGAACAAAACTTTTTTTTGTAGCAATATTAGTTTTAGACTCTTCGACCATGATTACAAACAAAACAAAATTGCTATACCAGTATATAGTAGCATAGTACTGTGAAATATAGTATGTAAATCTTTTAAACTTCATCAGATGGTAAGCAAAGCCCGTTAACTTTGTTAGTAGAGCTTTGTTGGAATTTTATTTCTATGAAGGTATTGAAACTTTTCCAGCCGAGTGGAAGGAAGGTTTGATAATCAAACTTCCGAAGAAGGGCAGCCTTTCAGAATGCAGTAATTGGCGGAGTATTTGTGTACTACCTTCGGTTGCTAAATAATAGGTAGAATAATCTCGGATTGGCTGAAGTTCCACTTAGAAAGCACAATCGATGCAGAGCAGCCTGGGTTTCGATCCGGTTTCTCCTGTGTCAACCACATCAACACCCTGCGGACTGTAATCGAAAAATGTGTCGAGTGCAGATCTCCACTGCCCTTGCTCTTCATTCATTTCGAAAAGGCTTTCGATAGTGTGAACCGAGATTGTATCTGGGTTGCTTTGCGCAGGAGAGGTATTCCTGAGAAGCTTGTGGCTATTATTAAGGCAACCTACGTCGGCGCGAGATTTCGTGTACTCCACAAGGGCAAGTCGTCGGGGGACTTTGAAGTTCAAAGCGGAGTTCGGCAGGGTTGCATTCTCTCACCGATCCTATTCCTCGTAGTGAAGGGTGATGTGTTGCATGCAGCTTTACCCGTGGGATGCCGTGGAATTCAATGGACCTTGATGTCTCACCTACAACACCTGGATTACGCTGACGATATATGCCTACTCTCCCACAAAATCATAGATCTGAGCGAAATGGCTTCGGATCTGGAGAGGGAGGCAAGGAAGATCAATACTAACAAGACCAAATTTCTTAGCCTGGCTGGAAATCCAACTCACCCCATTAATGTTAATGGACAGCCTGGGGAACAGGTGGACGAATTTGTTTACCTAGGCAGCATTGTTGCTGTTGATCGTGGCACTGAGTAGATTATCGCTCGTCGCATCAATCAGGCTAAATGCGATTTCGGCATGTTGTCCAAAAACTGGCAAAGCAGTAATTTTAGTGTTAAGACCAAACTGGGCCTGTTTCGCTCCCTGGTTCTGTCTGTGCTGCTGTATGGGGGCAGCACAAGGAAAGTAACCGCAACAGTTACCAGAAAATTGCAGGCTTTCGTCAATTCCTGTCTTCGGCGAATCCTAGGAATTTTCTGGCCCGAAACAATTTTAAATGAAGAACTTAGTCGGCGCACGGGTCAGATACCTATCGACGAACTAATTCGTAGGGGAAAGTGGCAGTGGATTGGTCACACGTTGCGTAAGAGCGATAATTGCATTGCTGGATGCGCTATGCGATGGAACCCCTTTTCCCAAAGAGGCCGACGAAAGAGTCGTCCTGGACGTGGACGATGAGTGTAAATTACTGGGGAAATCTTTGGGGTGAGATACGTAATATGGCCGGAAACCGAACGCGATGGCGCATAGGTGTAGGTAGACGCGCTATGCCCCACAAGGGGTTAACGCAATTTAGTAGTAGTAGAGGTATCGATATATCTTTCTGTGCAAGTAGACGTTGAATGTAGATTTTGTTTACAATACTCTTTTATTTTTATTAATTGAAACACATAGTTTCTTATTTTCCTTCGAAAGTATGATGTGACTTAATATACCATTCCAGTTGATTGATAATGCAGAATCGATATTTATATCACGCTATAGTTTTTACTCTCGATTGAAATCCTATCCTTTCCACTCATCTCAGAAAATAAACAGACAAATTCAGCGAAGTGTACAATGTGCTATATTGTAGTCCGTAACTCTCTGCTATACAAAGGATCGTATCCTTTTCCATTTTGACTTGGGTCACTTGTGAACTTTACGTTGCGTGAAGGCTATAATTTTATTGATCATTTACACACAAGCCACCGCCATCCCAACAATTTTGATAAGTGTGTCGCCTTATATAATAATAATAAATAACAAAACACATGGTGCGGAACTGTGATAAAACTTTGAGGGGATTGATGAATTGGGGGAAAAAATTAAGTATACATCCTACAAAAGCGAATATGATACTGAGATTGTGTCATTGATGCGAAAATAAACGAACATGTATCACCCTAGGAGTGTGTTTGCCAACTTCTAATGATTACAATATTTATCATATCTTCCAGATTGAGTGTTTAATTTAAGAAAAATATACACAAAATGGATATTACATAAAAACGCTCAATTTCATCGTCGCATTCTAGGTGGATATGTCATCCTTGTATTAAAAAAAAATAATTTACAACTTTAAAACGATTAACACTATACAGTTAAATTATTGGAATATTCCTATTTCACCGGGTGTCGCATCGTGGTTTGCATCTTGGCTAATAGTGACTATATCGCTGTAGCGTATAGAGCCAGCGAATCGAGCGTTCTATGATGCTATACTGAGAGTACCAACCCTTTAAGCCACGGAGTTCGCATAGCGAGCGCAGCCCACACAAGGGAAGTGCGAAATCATCTCAATTTAAAACTCACCCGGTCAATTAATTTATAAGCGCTATGGGGCGCTTGGATTTGGATCAATTTCCACACGAAAGGACTGGTCGATCTATGATCCAGGCAATCTAGATTTTATATAGGGTCTCTTCGGATCAAGTAGGGTTGGTGTATTTGATAAATATATATGTGGCGTCCACACACAATTCAACAAACACACGTCTCAGCGAGGTTCTTTGGAGAGAGCCGACCGAGGCGAAGCTATGGATGATCGAGCAGTCTGTTTCTAAAGTCGACAGCATATTGTTCTATAATTGTTAAGCTTGAATTGTAATAAACTATAACCGAAAATAACTGTTATACTACTAAATTGCCTTCACCCCTTGTGGGGCATAGCGCGTCTATTACACCTACGCGCCATTCGCGTTCGGTTTTCGACCATATGACGTATCTCACCCCTAGATTTCCTGAGTGATTTATACTCTTCGTCCACTGATCTGCGCCACTAGATTCTAGGACGACCCCTTCGTCGGCCTCTTTGGGAAAAGCGGTTCCATCGTATAGCGAGTCCGGTAATGCAATTATCTAAAGATTCGACGAAGACAGCAATTAACGAAAGCCGGTGTTGCGGTTAGTTTCCATGTGCTGCTCCCATACAGCAGCACAGACAGCCAGAGAGCATAACAGGCCCAGTTTGGTCTTAACACTGAGATAACTGATTTACCAGATTTTGGACAACATGCCGAAAGCGCATTTAGACTGGTTGATGCGACGAGCGATATCCTCCTCAGTGCCACCATCAACGGCAACAATGCTGCCTAGGTAGACAAATTCGTCCACCTGTTCCCCAGGCTGTCCATTAACATTAATGGGGTGAGTTGGATTTTCAGTCAGTCTAAGAACTTTGGTCTTGTTAGTGTTGATCTTTAGCCCAACCTTGCTTGCCTCCCTCTCCAGATCCGAAGCCATTTCGCTCAGATCCATGATTTTGTGGGAGAGTAGGCATATATCGTCAGCGTAATCCAGGTGTTGTAGATAGATAGATAGATATAACAATACGAGCTACTTTACCAGCAGGAAGGCACTGCGACCATAAAGATCTATTGTGCCGTAGCTCATTAATCCAAAAGACCGTCCACCCTTCTAATAAAGGGCAGTAAGTCTTAAGCAGGAATCAACCTGAATTCTGCAGTGCTGATAGTAGCCTGCCCGAGGAGTGACATCCTAAAACGCGCGATGGCGGAACATTCGCACAAGATGTGCTTGGTCGTTTCCACGTCTTCCAGACAAAGACGGCATTCAGTCTCGGTTGACAGACCCATCTTGTTCAGGTGATATCTGACCAGGTGATGGCCAGATAAGTACCCCACTAGGAGTCTTAGGTGGGTTCTACTCATTTGAGTAGTACCCTTGTGACTGAAGGGCATTATCAGCTCCTTTGACTGACGAAGCCCTGGAAGGTTATTCCAGTACTGTTGACGCAATCGTGCAAACCAATCTGTGATCCGCAGTTTGGCCGAGGCCAGTCCAAAGCCACAGTAAGGCTCAGGTCCATGAAAACGACTGGATGATCCTTGTCTAGCAAGTTCATCCGCAGCCTCGTTCCCCTCAATGCCCTGGTGGCCTGGCACCCAACACAAGAAGACTCGGTTTTTGGTTGCCAACAGTTGAAGGAGATCGTAACACTCCTTCACCAGTTTTGAAGAGACCTTAAATGAGGAGAGCGCTTTTATAGCTGCTTGGCTGTCTGAGTAGATAGCAATGTGAGCGCCGCGAAGTCGAGTTTCCAAGATTACCCTGGCGCAGACCTCAATGGCGTGGATCTCAGCTTGAAAAACGCTGGGCGAGACTCCCATTGCGATCGAAATCCTGGTGTTGGGTCCAAAGACACCTGCACCAACACCCTGTTCCGTTTTAGACCCATCGGTGAACCACTTGATACATCTAGGGTCTGGACAGGGTGTGCCATTTACCCATTCAGAGCGGTTAGGGATGAGGGCTGAATATTTTCTGCCGAAGCACACCTCCGTGATCATGTAATCTGATCTCAAGCAGATCTGCACATCAGGAATTTGATTCAGAATGCTCATGTGACCGCCTTCTTCACTACGCACGTCGGAAGTTAAGCGAAGTCTGAGAGCATTTAGAGCAGGTGTTGTAAGTGAGACATCAAGGCCCATTGAATTCCACGGCATCCCACGGGTAAAGCTGCATGCAACACATAATCAATTACTAAGAGGAATAGGATAGGTAAGAGAATGCAACCCTGCCGAACTCCGCTTTGAACTTCAAAGTCCCTCGACACCTTTCCCTTGTGGAGTACGCGAAATTTCGCGCCGACGTAGGTTGCCTTAATAATAGCCACAAGCTTCTCAGGGATACCTCTCCTGCGCAAAGCAGCCCAGCTACAATCTCGGTTCACACTATCGAAAGACTTCTCGAAATCAATGAAGAGCAAGTGCAGCTTAGATTTGTACTCGACGCATTGTTGAATTAAAATCCGCAGGGTGGTTATGTGGTGGGCACAGGAGAAACCGGATCGAAACCCAGCCTGCTCTGTATCGATTGTGCTTTCTTAGTGGAACTTCAGCCTACCCGAGATTATTCTAGCTATTATTTTGGCAACCGAGGGTAGCACATAAATACCCCGCCAATTATTGCATTCTGTAAGGCTGCCCTTCTTCGGAAGTTTGATTATTAAATTAGCATTAGCTATTTCCTCTTTAGTCGGGGCAGTTGACCGTATACGTGCATTTTGATGGCCAGCTAAGTTATCTACAGGAGGGGGAACTTTGCCAGATGTCACACGGTTCAAAACCGTAGCGAAATGTTCTTTCCAACGCCTCAGCTGATCTTCTTCTAAGATAAGTAGCTTTCCATCACTATCTTTCACCGGATGTTGAGAAGACCACCTTTACTCGTACACTCCTTGATGACACTGTATACGGTGATTAGGCCATTATTTCTTGCCGCTTCCTCTGCCGTGACAAGGAGAGAACTTGCACTTTTGTCACGACGCACACTACGCCGGACTTCTCGAGCCTTCATGCGGTATAGGACCTCGGTGTTGTTACGATTACCGCCTGTCGTTGTTGCAAGACGAACCCTCAGTACCTTTCGTTCAACAATCCGCTGCCATGTAGCGTCGGACATCCAAGGCTTAGTCCGGCAGGCCGAGTTCGGGCCAAGGATGGTATCAGCGCTGTCTATGTACGCATTTTTTATGGCGTCCCAGTACCTACTTAGGTCACTAGCCAGGTGACTGGTTATCTCAGCTGCCTTCAGCGCAAGATGGTCGTTAAACTGTTGTGCTATAGCTGGATACTTTAGTCAAAAGGTGTCGAATTTACGGCGTCTAAATCCGCCGTCACTGCGAAGGTGCACGGCTGCAATCCGCAATCGAACATTAGCGATCATGAGATGATGATCTCTTCCCATTCCAACGTCGGCACCGCTCTTATTATGAACATCCAGAAGGCAACTGCGAAATCTATTGCTACTAGCAAAATAGTCGCTGTCGTCCGGAAAAAAACTTGTTTTGTAGTTTAGCCACTGGCGCTACACCAGAACGGTTTTTGGAATTCCATATCGGCAAGTTGCACGTTGTTATTTGCATTCGATAAGAATTCGCGCCCATGTCGTGTTGGTCGGCCTATATAAGGCAATCCAACATCTGACTTGGTCGTTCCCGGTCACGCCTCTCTCACTGGTGCGAGTGCGAAGCAGAGGCGTCTGATGAGACGACCAGCGGTCGAAACCGGCGAACACGATTTAGACTCCCTTCGGTTAGTTAATTATTCTTAACAAAAACACAATCTTAGTCATTGTACGATAGCCAAAAGTCGTAACCGTTGAGTCAGTCCTTATCCGAGGCCTACTATAGTTTCGTTAAATAATTTCTATGCCTTATATAATACTATTGCGTTCTTGTAGCGTTGGTTAGAATTGTGGTGTATGTTACATATTTAACTCCATTTCGATCTCCTCGGTGTCCAGGCCGAGGAATGCAGTTGCTTCAATGGAGTTTTGCCCCATAACGACCTAGGAGTAAGTTGTGTGGGTGCACTTGGGCAGATGAAAATATAATCCGTGTTGTGAGGTGTTCTGTTGCAGGCTGGATAGGTGTTTTAAACGTTTTGATCAATACGGGATCGATGAGTTGAGGCGTGAACATTTCTTGGTGGCGGAGTGTTGTTCATAAGATAGAAGTTAGAGTGTTCTCTCAGGAGCAGATTACCAGATTTTGCTTCGCAAGGATCTTGTTGGGGTCTTTGATAGGCAAGGCTTTTCTTTCATGGTGTAGATGGTATTGGGGAGAGATCAGGTGACAGCCAGTGACAGCGTGGAAAGCGGCATTTTGGCAAGTTTGAATGTGCTGCCATTGTGTATCACATAGGTTCTGTGACCACAGGAGTAGCCTAATTGGCCACAGAACTTTCGAATGCTTTGTCATGTATACTCGTATACTTTGATATCCATTCACTTCCCATTAGAACGTTTCAAGTTTGAAATTTGAAATCCATTAAGGAGTGAGGAGGAATCGAGCGCACCTAATACGTAGAAATTATATTATCCAAATTAATGTCTCCTTTCAGCGTAATACTTCTTTGTTTTCATCGAAATTCGACAACAAGTTGTTTATTGGTGATGTAGATTTTTATTGATTTTTCAATACATACTCGTACATACTGTAAACAGTTTGCTTGTCGTTTTTTTTTTACAAATGTGTTGCAACAACATGTGCACTGCATATGTTGTTCTCTCTCCAGAATATACTAAATACGAAGAGCATTACAACAATAGAGACGTTCCATTTACTGCAAGTAATTCATCAATCTGTCATTCTTAACAAAGTGGAATTTTGATTCATGGAAGTCACATGCAGCTGGTAGGCATTAGACAGTAAAATAATATACATACGTATACATACGTGCAAGATGAGGTCTGATAAAGCAAAATACGGACTTTGCTTTTAGTTTTACTATACTTCTATAATTTTTATTCATTAATAGGCGCGTTTTTTTCAACAGGCATACAGAGCAGATCAGGTTAAGACCATACAATTACACTAACAATTTGTTTTGAGCTGCTCTGGATAAAACGTCAGTGCAAGAATGCTACTCCGTTAAGTAGACTGCGTTTTGAAATATAGTTGACGCAGATGTCGAAGTTTTCGAATAGTTTACAGTTTGAGAAGCATATAAAGTTCATTTGATGTCAATAAAATGTTCGTTTTGTGTGATTATTTGGAATAGTAAACGTGTCAAATAATTTTGGAAATAAAGGAAATTTGTCCGATTATATGTACTAAGAGATTAAGTTTTCTTTTGAAATTTGGGTTGACATTTGAATTCTAACTAAATCAAGACACACTCCCAGCAAAAACATGCCCCGTTTTCGTGTTCGCTACCCTAATTTTCTCTCGATCATTTTTTTGCCGCTCTACTCTGCTCTGTACAAAAAAAAAATGCAGCTAATATTGTGCCTTTGCAAGTATGTACTATAGATGAAAAATTTATTAACAACATTTGCCGCCAGCTGAAGATTATAATCATGTGTAAATTTCCAGTTTAAATGGCGATAATGACATAACGTAATCATAACGACAATAACATAAACACTTGATTGTAGATAAATCAAATCTCGCTCCCCTTCGGAAAGATCATATATGTGAACTACTGATGTGTAGCACAGTAACGAGTCGTTCATTTTGAACGACTCAACAGAATGAGCGAAAGATTCGGCACAACGAAATAGCCTCCGAGTCGTTCAATTTAAGAATGATACACTGTAAAATTAATTCCGAAACTAGCCCATCGCATAAATACTACCCAACGCATAACCAATCCACGCTGATTTCTTATTACATATAATTTATTTATTTATTTAATAAGAAATACTGAACAGGAGTTGGTCCCAAAAATACAGTATGTAATATGACAAGAAAATTGGAGTAAACAGAAAAAAAAGAATTAATATAAAAGCAGAAGAAACATGAAATAAAAGGTTAAAGAAAATTAATGTAAATTAGAAGTAATAATTAAGAAAATTCAAAAAAATACAACAAAAAAGAAGAAATTAAATGTTAGTTATGGATAGCTTATGTAAAAGTAAACGCTTAAAGGCAGCAAAAGATGTGGGTAAGGGACCAAGCTCAAGTCTGTCATAATTGTGCATTATTCTGAGTAGTGGCGAGTTCTTATAAACAGATAGTTCAGCAGTTGGAGGGTCAAAGATGGCATTAGTGCGAGTATTGTAGGACGAAAACCGGAAAGTTATGTGGCGTGAAAGAGATGAATGTAAAAATCCGCAGCATAATTTATATAGAAAGCATTCATCTAGGTAAATCCGTCTTTTCTGCAAAGACACTAAATTAAGGAAATTGAGACGTTCGGGATAGGAGAGATAGGCAAGTTTAAACCTGAACATTAAAGCTCGTGTGAATTTTCTTAGGACGGATTCCAATGCCTCGGACGAAACAATAGTAGAAGGTGACCAGACAACTGAGGCGTATTCCAAGATGCTACGAACGAGTGAGTTAAACAAGTTAACGGCGGTATTGGTAGAATGAAATTCATGGGAGCATCGCAAGACGAATCCAGCTAACTTGGAAGCCTTGTTGATAGTGAGAGAGTAATGATCGTTGAAGCGAAGTTTGCCGTCGAAAACGACTCCAAGGTCATTGAACCTGTGGACGACAACAAGTGGGATGGAGTTGATATGATAAGAAAAGTATAAGGGAGAAGTTTTTAAGGAGTATATCATAACAGCGCATTTAGGGACGTTAAGGAGCAAGTCGTTGGTAGTACACCAGGAAGCTAAAATATTAATATCGGACTGCAAGACCAAACAATTGTCGAGACTGGAAACCGCAGCAAAGAGCTTACAGTCGTCAGCATAAAGTAAGGAGAGATAATGTACTACAATACATTCATTCAGTCACATCCCATCCCATTACCTATCTAAAACTAAAACCACCATTATCTATCTACCAAAGCAATCCCATCTAAATCCATTCAAAATCATCGCTATGCAGTATGCAATGCACGTACATATTGTGTATACTTCTAAATATATACGCAACAACCCATACTGACTGCAAGCATATCAAAAATCATTTACTTACGTCGCACCGAATATCCAAGTTTCTCCAAATACAGAAAACAATCCCAACATTCTAAAACAAAAGTATTCGTCTTACGTATCATCATCTCAAGCTCAACTTTAGATGAAACCACTGCCATCTTTACTCTCAGGCCGGAGTGTCAGCTGATTGTCAAAGCACTAACGACATGACAAGCAGTCAACGAAGTGTGAACGCGTGCTGTCGCCCGGTGAAATATCGGGATAATTGTGTGTAAAAGTGAGTTTAGTGCCGGAATTTTAAGTGTTACTAAAAGAAGTGGCTATCAGTGCCGTGTGAAAGTGAAAAAACGTGAAGTGCCGGGAAATATCGAGTAAAATGGTGTATTGAAAAGTGCGAGGTTAGGAAAGTGCGACACGGGAAATTTCGCATTTTTCGTTTATTTTCCGGCAATTCGGGAAGTGTGAATGGTACAGCACTACTCTGGGACGAATCCTCGGGCCGGTGAGTTTAGCGGAAACTCCCGGAAGTGCCCCAAAAAGTGAATTTAAAGTGGTTGTCAAATGACAACATTACAGGTGATTTCCGGCCTTTTCATCGGAATTCATAGGGTAAGTATGCGTTTTTTGTTGTGGTAGAATTTAAGTGGATTGATGCGCCCCAAAGTGTGGATTTTGACCACGATGTTGACGAACCGGACGAAAGTTTCACTGCTAGGCATCTAGTCCTGTCAGCTGCAGTGAAACTTTCGTCTGGCTCGTCAACAACGCGTTTAAAACCAGTATTTTGGGGCGCATCAATTCACTAAAATTTTGGCACAACAAAAAACGTATAATTACCCTATGAATTCCGATGAAAAGGCCGGAAATCACCTGTAATGTTGTCATTTGACAACCACTTTGAATTCACTTTTTGGGGCACTTCCGGGAGTTTCCGCTGAACTCACCGGCCCAAGGATTCGTCCCAGAGTAGTGCTGTACCATTCACACTAGCCAAATTACCGGGAAATTAACGAGAAATGCGAAATTTTTCGTGTCGCACTTTCATAACCACACTCATGTCTCGCGCACTTTCGAGCAGTTCATTTTGTTCGGAAGTTCGCGGCACCTTGCGTTTTTTTCACTTCCAAATATCAGTGACAAGCACTACTTTCAATTGCACTTAAAATCGCGACACTAAAATCACTTTTACGCACGAAAATCACCAGATTTCAAGAGGTCGACTGCACGCGTTTTTCACTTTGTTTACATATGGTTCACTGCTTGTCATGACGTCATTACTTTGACACTCCGGCCTGAGGATAAAGATGGCGGTGATGAAACCAAACAAAAACCCATAGCTTCCACTTCCACTACAGCTACAATGTAAGCAAACTCAAAATTCCAGCTGCTGTAATACATACAATCACTACGTTTCTACCGCTGGACTATCTTCGAGGTTTAACTAAATCGATTTAACTCACCAGTATGTAAACGTATCGGTTTAGAGTTTTGGTACTAACTTTTAGCTCTACTTGCGATGCAGAACTAGCCTAACAAATTGGGACTACTTGGTGTTTCTGTCTTCGCTAATGATGTTGTTGGTGATAATTCCATTTTATATGTTATGTAAATACCTCAACCTTTCTGAAATTCTACATTCGCTTCATCTTTTACATTTTCCAAATCAACAACTGACATCTTTCATAATTAGTACCTCCCCGTATGGTCGGTATAAACACACCACGAACAAGTGCTAACACTGTAACAATTTAGTTAAATCGCCTTTTAATTCCACGATATAAGCCTGGCCAATTTAACATCATAGACGAACGATACAAAATCGAATCGTTCAAAAAGATTCGTTCAAAAAGAGCGATACAAAATCGAATCGTGCCTATCGTTCAAAAAGAGTCAAAAGAGCCCACCTCAGATTGGCAGCCCCGTTTTCATGGGAAATAGTGGTCCGATCTGGCTGGCTCGAACTAAAGGGTATTGGCGGGTCGCTAACTCCGAGTCTGGGATCAAAACAGAGAAAAAAAAATTGGGGTCGCCCATCCCAGACTGGCAGCCCCGTTTTCATGGGAAATAGTAGTCCGATCGGGCTGGCTCGAACTAAATGGCATTGGAGTCGCTGACTCAGAATCTGGGGTCAAAAAAGAGAAAAAAAAATTGGGGTCGCCCATCCCAGACTGGCAGCCCCGTTTTCATGGGAAATAGTGGTCCGATCTGGCTGACTCGAACTAAAGGGCATTGGGGGGTCGCTGACTCAGAATCTGGGGTTAAAAACAGGCAAAAAAAAATTGGGGTCGGCCATCCCAGCTTGGCGACCCCCTTTTCATGGCAAATAGCGGTCCGATCTGGCTGGCTCGAACTAAATGGCATTGGGGATCACCGACTGCGAATCGGGGGTAAAAAATAAAGGAAAAAACTGAATTTTTAAAAACTACGACTTTTATTGAATATGTTATTAACCAAGTTTCCGACTCTTTTCATGACTCTTTTTGAACGACTCATTGGAAAGTGTCGGAGCTTATGTGCTGGCACAGTGAAAAGAGTTATTATGCCCATTACTAATATGAACGCATTTTGGGATTTGCAAATCTGTCTAGATTTGAAATGCTTGTCTGAGTATGATATCACTGTGCGCATCGCCTGCTTCTATCAGCAATAACCGTAATTGTGCGAGCTTTTAAAAAATAAAGTTTGAGTTGTGGATGATTGCTTGCTCCCTTCTCACCCTCTCAGACTGTTGGCTGAAATTATTTAGAGTTTTTGAAAATTTTCTCCGAGCTTATGAGGATCTTGCAGTTTTATCCATATTTTATCATATCGTATACTATTCAGTTGGTATAGGTATCAAATTCAGTCGTAAAAGCCATAAGAAATTCGCGTGACCGCGAGTTCTTCCACGGTATTCGAGGTATTGAGGTTCGAGCTGTCGAGATTCTACTGTAATTTTAATTTATTTATATATGTAATTATGCCTGCTACAGACAATGGCTCATCGCTGTCTGTTGTTATCGTAAATCTGGGCACACAACGATTAAAGCTGAGAACACACATACACGATCGCGATGGCGATCAAACGTGCTCCACGTTAGTAAGTTAAGCAGCACATACTTGTCGCGATCTGTTGGCGATAGAGTGGACATCTGCAGCGTTCGATCGCGGGGTAGTCGGCGATGTGCGATCAAACGCAACTGGTTGAATTTATCGCAGATAAGCAGATCGCAAGTATAAAGGCCCGGCCACGCAGCCGTCGGTCTGTCGTGACGGGCAGCGATATCTGACCGAATCGGTCTGGCGGTCTAGTTGTAAAGTACAATGTTGAATCGTCTCTGTCACATAGAACGCGGTCTGCCGCTTTCGGTCGGAATTTGTCGCGACGACAAGCGGTCTGCTTGTACAAAATTACAGATTGACCGCGCGACCGTCTCGGTCTACTCGTATTTAAAAATGTCAGATACAGAAATTTTTATTGAAAGTTTGCGTAAATTTACTTTTTTATATGATTCAGGAGACGAAAAACAATTACATACGAAAATACTTATAAAACTGATCTTCATGCGACTCGAGTTCGAGGCATAAACGGTGGTATTCCCCTAATTCACCTCTTTTCTTATTTATTTCGTGCACCCAACTTTGTCTTTGTCTTTTCCTTTTGTTTTTGGTTTTTCGCAACGCGAATAGCAGAAGAAGTTGTTCTTTGTCCGAATTCATATTCGAAAAAATTGACAACTTGCAGACCGCACATACAAAAATATCGCGTCCTATGTGACATCCCGATATCGCAGACCGACGGCTGTGTGACCGGGCCTTTAAAAATGGCAGATCTCACAGAAAAATTAATTGAACATGTAAAAAAAAACATACTATAATGTGGTGTATGGCACGTCACATGCTGACTACAACAATGTGCGCATGCAATTAAAAAGAAAAAATTTCTTGCGATTGTGATCGCGATTGCAGCATGGTGTGTTCGCTTCCTTCTGTGTTCGCGAACGCAATCGTGATCGCCATCGCCATCGCGATCGCGTATATGTGTTCTCCGCTTTATGGCTTTCAAAGCAATTTTCTGCCAAAGGCCATCGCCATTAACCGCTATACGCGTAGATACACGATTCCAATGGCTTCCAATTACAGGCATGGCACATTGTTTGTAGCAGGTATTAAGAATTGTATCGTACTGTAAATATCGAAAATCCTTATATCCGTCACCCGCTGAAATAAGTGCGAGTGAAAGCTTTCTCATCTGATGTTCCTTCGTCCTTGGCATATTATTATAACAATACATTCAGAAAATATAGCCTTATTCCTCCAATATTTTTATTAAACCATTTCCCATTTTCTCTCATTTCAGATATAAAATTGAAGTTGCGGGCAAAAGCCTTCCAGTACTTACAAACCTTGATAAAGGACGCTATGGAGTTATAATTTTCGAGAATCTAGACAAATATCTGAACATGGACAAATGGAATCGCGAACTGCTGGACAAGTATTGTCGCGAATATTCAGTCGGAATTGTTGGTTTCGTTAGTCCGAGTGAAGAGACATTGGTGGCAGCTCAACTTAAAGGATTTCCCGTATTTATTCACACTAATTTACGATTGCGTGATGCCAGCTTGAATCCGGGGTCGCCCGTTTTACGATTAACACGAGCCGGTGATACTGCCTGGGGACCACTGCCCGGTGACGACTGGGCCATATTCCAACATAATCATTCAACATATGAGCCACTCGAATGGGCACAACGAAATACTCAGGACTATCCATCCGATAGTGGCCAGGTACAGCCGCCACTGGCCACCGTCCTACAAGATCATGGGCGATTCGACGGCATTCAGAGAATATTTTTCGGTAGTGGATTGCGATTTTGGTTGCATCGGCTGCTTCTTCTTGACGCGCTATCGTACCTTAGCCACGGGCAGCTTAGTTTAAGTTTAAATCGAATGATGCTTGTCGATGTCGACGATATATTTGTAGGTGAGAAAGGGACGCGCTTACGGCCGGACGATGTCCAGGCCTTGATAGCCACTCAGAAGCGAATCCTCGATATGGTACCTGGATTTCGATTTAATCTAGGCTTTTCCGGTAAATATTATCATCATGGAACACGAGAGGAGAACTTAGGCGATGATATGCTTTTGGAAAATGTGAAAGAATTCAATTGGTTTTCGCACATGTGGAATCACCAGCAGCCTCATTTGTACGATAATGTAAGCGTACTGATGAATGAAATGAAACTTAACTACGCTTTTGCCAAAGAACATGAAATTCCAATCGATTCTGGATATTCTGTGGCGCCACACCATTCAGGGGTATATCCCGCACATGAGGTTCTGTACACTGCCTGGAAGAAAGTATGGAACATTAAAGTGACATCAACCGAAGAGTATCCACATTTAAGGCCGGCGCGCTTGAGGCGTGGATTTATTCATCGTAATATTATGGTACTGCCGCGGCAGACATGTGGCCTGTTCACGCATACAATGTACATTGACCGATATCCTGGCGGACGTGATAAGCTGGACGAATCGATACAGGGAGGCGAACTGTTCCAAACCATTGTAAATAATCCCATTAATATATTCATGACACACATGTCCAATTATGGATCAGATCGACTAGCACTGTATACGTTCGAGTCAGTGATTAAATTTCTACGCTGCTGGACTAATCTAAAATTAAGTTCAGCGCCGCCACTGCAATTGGGAGAGACTTACTTTCGACTATATCCCGACGAAGTTGATCCCGTTTGGGGCAATCCCTGTGACGATCCGCGACATATTAAAATCTGGTCGAAAAATAAAAGTTGCGAATCGCTGCCAAAGTTTCTGGTAATTGGCCCACAAAAGACCGGAACAACAGCTCTCTACACGTTCCTGAGTATGCATCCTACAATCGCTAGTAACGTGCCGAGTCCGGATACATTCGAGGAGATACAGTTCTTCAACGGAAACAATTACTATCGGGGCTTGGACTGGTACATGTCCTTCTTTCCGGTTCAGTCCAACTCCACCGGAAAGTATATGTTCGAGAAGTCTGCAACATATTTTGACGGAGAATTAGTTCCCAAGAGGGCACATGCATTGCTTCCACATGCTAAAATTGTCAACATACTCATATCGCCGGCAAAGCGAGCATACTCATGGTATCAGCACACCAAAGCTCATGGGGATCCGATAGCGAATAATTACAGTTTTTATCAGGTACGTGTGGGAATTTTTGGAGACTTGATTACATGCATGCTTACCTTTTGTCGGGAGTATTCTCTTTGGGAAGTACATTTTAACGCTTGTTGGATGCAAAAAGGTTCATTCGGTTTATGTGAAATTATGTAGTAATAGGATTATTTCAATGGATTTCGGAGGTAATGCTAGTGTTTTACAAATGAAACAATTTATCTTTGGTTCCCGTGTTGTGCGGATAAAGGATATGATTATACTTAAAAATGTACGAGTACCATTCAAAGCAAACACCAATTGTAATCAAGCAGGTGCAATGGATGGAGGTGAAAGCAGTAACTCCCGTAGTCGTGTTGCAACAAATGTTTATCGAATATGCTGCAAGCGATGTGTCATTGTCAACCCATAGTCGAGAGTCGTGTGGTGGCATTATGGCCATTGTGGCCATTGGGGCGACCGGTAGCGCAGTGCGCTGAGGCATCAGTCTCATGTTTGAGTACCGGCGTTTTGGGTTCGAATCCCTCCACGACGACGTTCGTGGCCATGGATGTGCAGGAGGTGCATGCTGGCAACTGCATTCTCCGAAACCAGTTGCCGTCGAAACGTCAACTGGGCCACATGGAATAGTTGACGGGTTATGCCCCACAAGGGGTTAGGGCAATTGAGAGAGAGAGAGAGAGAGAGATGATGGGCATTGTCCTTCTCCATTAACATACAAAAGAGGCACATGATAATAAGCATGGTGGAACTGCGACCATTGATAGTTTTCCTAATATTGTAATGGAAGATGGAGACACTCGAAGGTGTCTATGGGACCGTATTGCAGCTTCCAGGTTGGCAGCTGTCAAGGTGGAGGCTTCTTAGCGAGCTAAACGACTTTTTACAAACATATCTGATTTCTACAGGCTATTTTCCGTTTTGAGGGTAAGATATTACCTGCGATTCACTCTTTACTAGAATATGCTAGCGGGTATAGTTTTTGAGTAATTGCGTTTTTATTAAAAAAAAAGTCGGTGATTCTGCAAAGGTTAAAATACTTTGGTCAGTCAAAATGTTATAAAACACTGGTTGCCTTAATTAGGGTAGTTTCGATTTTTGATATATTGTTTGAGTTTCTACATTGTTTTAAAATTTGAGTTTTCTATTTCCCCTCTAACACCACGGACTCCGCCACCATGTTGAAAATGTGCCTAATTGTTTGGCTTGTCCTGTTTCTTTTCAGTAGCTCGTAAATTGGTCTCACAAGAAATCTTGTAAAACTTTATTTAACTGGAGTAATTTATCTACAATTTAGGGCTAAAATAAAACTTCTGGCTGTTATACTTACCGAGATAGAGCTTTTAAGGCATAAATCGATGAGCATTCATTTTTGAATTTTCGCTCATAGCTACTCTAAAAATAGTCCAAATTGAAAAAATATTGGCCACGTTAGGCTCACAAGCAAATTGTCCCCAACTTTTACAGACAAGCTTTTCCATTTGGAGGATCCGTTGCAAAGATCTGTGAGCTTGAAAAGTGAAGAAGTGTGATTTTTCTCGGGAGCCTCAAAAATTGTCATTTTTTGACTATCGATTTTGACTACGCTACTGAACCGAATTTCAACTTTGAGCAGTGCATTGAACGCAGAATTCAACGGTCTTTAATTTACTCCTGCAAGGTTTGTCGACCCGAGGCACCGTTTAGGATTTATAACGATAATATTAAAAAAAAGGGCTCAAATTTCTCGGACTTTCGCTCTCCAAAAGTTAAGCTCATCTTCTACGACCGTGCAAACTCAGTTTTTATGTACTCAGTATCTATAGAAGGGATTAAAATTATTTCCAGATCTTTCCCTAATTATTATTAATAATATTTAATTTGACTGTCCTATTCGCGTTTGCTTGACTTTAATTCTTCAGATTTCATTAGTGCTTGGTATACCAAACCTCAAACCTAAAGAGATTTTGGAACATTTCGACCAGGAGACGGATAGCAATTCGCGTCTTTGACCAATAGTGGGTTTTAAATTAAGACAGTTTCGCGCTGTCTTTGCGTGGGCTCCGCTATGCGAGCCCCGCGGCTTAAGGGGCTACTACCCTCAGCCCTACAACGCTCGCTTCGCTTGTTCTTTACGCTACAGCGGTAAAGCTATTAGCCAAGACGCGAACCAAGATGCGTCGCTCGGTGAAATAGGAATATATCCTCATTTTTATCTGGAACTCTTGGCTGCTTCTTATTTGGCCTAAAATATTGTGGACGGCCGATGGTAGTGGCGTCAGTCTCACACCGACCGTTTCGGGTTCGAATCCCGACATTTATGTTGTCTTCCCTCTGTCGTGTGGGGCGTAACAATAGGCCACAATATTTCCCGACTTTTAACAGGTAGGCGGCTCAATGGGCAGAAGGTACATACATGCTACCAACACATATCGTCCGAAACCAGTTGCTAAGGAAACATTAACGGAGCCACATAGAACAGTTGATGCGCTATGCCCCAATAGGGGTTAGGGTAAATAGTAAACACATAGTATATCTTTATTCATCCTTACGTAGGATTCCTATGAAGAAACGGATTCCTCTTTGTCAAACCTCGGGTGCTGAAGTACATTATTATGTACCAATATGACTAATACTAAATATGTATGTATCCCATTACAATGTAAAAACCGACCAGTAATTTAATCTGAATTCGACTACTGTACTCGTACATGCTATCACATACAAGTACATACCTAATGTGACTTTTATTTGCTGAACAAATCCACTGGGGACTATTGCTATTGTTAATCGCAATCCGCATTCTGATATGGACAGATAATTAAAATGAAAAGATAATATTGAACATTCCAATTACCGAATGCTATACAGCATATTGAGTAGAATAGCAATATCTAGGTATCTATTGATAAATTGATTTGTTGTTGGTAAGAAAATATCAAATAGACTTTCAAAACTGAACACGCTTCGAAGCATCCTAGCGTCCCGATTGGACTTTTCGTCAGATCATGATTTTTATACTGCGTAGCTTCATCGGCTTTTCAGTATTCTTCTGGACAAGATACTCATGTCGACACGTTTCATTACTTCTCCTGCACGTGACTGAAATTTTAATACTCGTACTTTTGATCAAATTACTGTTCGCCTTGTTAAATCCCAACCTTGTTAAACCACCCTATAAGGAGAATGTTTACATTTGACTACATGCAATTTAGAGCCCGTGCACATGGCATACTTTTTAGTTCGCAAAAAAACTAAATAGTTTTGTCAGAAAAATAGAACAGACGGCGGTTTATGAGACCGCGCATACAGCAGACAGGGATGTCTTTGGCAGTCACCACGTGACTTCTCAACCAGGTCAGCGTTAGTCAGTCTGCAAAGAGAGATACAGATTGCGCAGAATGGATGTGTGCACAGTGCTCTGCGCACGGCACTGCCCAGTTTCATGAAGTCGTAGAGCCATGTTAGCCGCCAGTTGTTCGCCGAAAATTCCCAGCGGGAGCAAGTTGAGCAGCATATCCAATCTGGCTGACGAAGTGGTTCTAAACACCTTTGTTACAGCCAACGTAGCTAGTCATTGCACCTTCCCCAGCGGGTTGCAGAAGGCAGTTAGTTTGAGTGCCGTCGACCATACACTTATACCAAACTGTAGTATTGTAGTATAGCAAGCATCACTGTAGTAGATATCCAATGTACCACCTTCACAGTAGTGCAGTGTGTTGAGGCATCAGTCTCATGTTTGACTACCGGCGTTTCGGGTTCGAATCCCGTCCACGACGACGTTCGTGGCCATAGATGTGCAGGAGGTGGATGCTGGCAACTGCATTCTCCGAAACCAATTTATGTCAACGAAACGTCAACTGGGCCACATGGAACAGTTGACGCGCTATGCACCACAAGGGGTTAGGGCAATTGAGTATCTTCACCAGGACCCAGTTTTTACCCATTGCATTTTTACAAGTGTGGCCTTGCATCCGCTGCTGAATATTGGGCTTCCAGCTTAGTTTGCTATCTAGAATGAGACCAAGGAACTTCCTTGTCAGTAAAAGCCATTTTCTTTCCATCCCAAGTTACGAGTTTCGATAGGACAGAGACTTGTTCGGATAAACTCTGACACCACAATGGTTTGCCTAATCGGTTAGAATGGACAGAGCATTCAGTACCACTGTCTGTTGCAATCGCAACATAATCCGCATAGACAGTGGCATTTTACCTTGTCTTTTTCAGGCTCAGAAGTAATTTATTGACGACCAGATTTTAAGGAAGTGGAGACAGTATACTGCCTTAGGGAGTCTTCCTACTAAAGCGTCTACTTACAGATTATGTGTACAGAGTGGCGCGAGTAAGCGTCGATAGTAGCAACTTATTTATAAGTTTACAGAGCGATCTACCGACGTGTAGGCTCAAGAGTGCGTCAGCAATAACGGTGGGTCTTACATTTTTGAACGCGCCCTCGATCTAGGAAGACAGCCATGGTGAATTCCTGATGATTGAGAGACTTTTCAATAAGGCTGATCAGAGAGTGTGGAGCCGTATCCACTGATATGCCCTCTTCCGCGAGCGAGCTTTAGAGGGAGTTAAGGTTTTCGCAATTGGATCGTTCACGGGTGTAAATTTGAACTCATTCTCATAGTTCAAATTCGACTTCGATCGGATAAATTGCGAATTGGAATTATACGAGTATTACATTCAGCTCTAAATTGCCAAATACCACTCTCAGCTTGATTTTCCTCGGGCCCCCTTTCAAAGTCGGCGCCCCAGGCAACTGCCTGTTTCGCCTTAGCCTTTGACCGGCCTTGGTGGCACTTCTTCAATTGGCAGATGACCACACGATTCGAAATGTGCGCGTATTCAACTTTCAATGTTCCGCGTAGTGGCAGATCAGGACGCCACCAAGACGTTTCTGTCAGATTCCGGCATGCAGACGTTCCCGAGTGGAACGTAGAAGTGTCGAATTGGTTAGCCTGTTGTGGTTCTAATACGCAACAGGTTAAATTATGCTACGTCGACGGAGCTGCCAGTTGCAGCTGGTAAGTGTTATTCCGGCAGCTGATTCGAATTAGGAAAATCCGCAAGTCGAACGAATTGTTCGAAAATTTACTTTTAGGATCCGCGACGATTCCGACGGGTGATTCGGATTGGGAAAAATCCTCACGTCTAACGAATTAAAAATTCGAACAATTCTTCGGCCGACAGGTCTTCTGTACATGTTTAGAAGAATTCTTCTTCTTCTCCATTGTTGAGAAATGTTTGATTCCTATCTTTTTTTTCCAAACTGACTGATTTTTTCCTTTCATGTTTAAAATTTTCGGGCCTCTTAAGAATCATGTAATTGCCTTGAACACTCCAGGGGAATGGGCGGTTCAAGATCCCTTGCATAGCTTATAGCCTTGTTGGCATTTCGATAGCATATAAATTTCGAATGGTGAGTTGCTAACATGCACCTCCTATTATTACTAATACGGAATAGTGACATTCACATTTACAGTGATTTTGCTCCATTGTATTTGACTGGGAAGCGTAATTCTCGGAAGCTGGAGGCAAACGAAAATGTCCATCTCGATTGACTTGCGTACCAGATTCTTGACCAGTTAAAGCTGAAGAGAGTACGCTTAAAATCACTTCCCAGCAAAAAACCGTACCCCCCGGTAACGCATACTACCCAAAATAGCTATGCTAAATAGCCATCCTGGCATACCCACCATTTGCACTCAGCCCATAGGAGTTCCAAGAGATCCATGGCGCGGGGGCTACAATTTTCATGATTTAGGTAATCCAGGTACGTACCCAACGTAGATAGTTATTTGGGGGCTATGATGTTCATGATTTAGGTAAGCCAGTTACGTACCCAACTTGGTTAACCACTTTTTAAGCTGGGACAGTATTTGTGATCTGGACACTTTAGTCTTAAACAAATCTTTCTAAAATAATTAATAAAGGTTTTTTTTTGCGGGGATTCATTAAATAGCAAATTTTATCGTAAAAGTTCATAGTCTGCGAGATTCTTTTCTCCCATTACGGAAATTGAAATACATTTGGTGCACCCAGCAAAAAGCGTGGCTAACCAAGTAGGGTAGGTACCTGGTTAACCAAAACATCAAAATCGTAGCCCCCGCATGGGTGGTACGAAATGTTAAGGAGAGGGTAATAAAAAAATGCATCAATGTCACAGGTATTTTGCCAACCAACGGTGCCCCCCAATGTTACTAAAGTAGGCTACTACCGTATTTACTTTTCCTAAGATGGTCCCCTAAATACCCACCAAAAGTAAAAAAAAGCTACATCCGGTTAGTATGCCTATTTGGTTTTACGGTTGGGTCGTTTTCCTAAGAATTGTTTTTATAATTTTTTCAACATTTAAATCAAATTTTTGTGTTTGCATATCCGACAGGGACTCGAACTCGGGTCGTTTCGCCTCGGAAGCCATCGCGCTACCACATACGCCATCGAGACTAATATAGAATGGTTTCCAAATAATGCTTTATAAGCAATACTGTCCCTGCATAAAAAGTGGTAAGTTGGGTACGTAACTGGGTTACCTAAATCACGAAAATCGTAGCCCCCGCGCCATGGATCTCTTGAAAGTCCTATGGGCTGAGTGAAAATGGTGGGTATGCCAGGATGGCTATTTAGCATAGCTATTTTGGGTAGTACACGTTACCGGCGGGTACGGTTTTTTGCTGGGTAGGTAATACGGGTCAAAAGTTCACAAATTTCATCATGCTAATAAGAACCGATTCAGATGCAACTTAACCTCTCAATCCTTTCACAGGATAACGTCTGTTCACAAATTGTATTATTCTGACAGTTTACCAGCTCGAATGTATATTTTTCACTGCGATATGCCCTTCGGAAGCTCCAGCAATAAGCTTCATGGAAATATTGGAAAAGGGAAACTTTCAATATTGAATATTTTCCACGTTTTTGTTTATATGGGCAACATTCATTCAGAGGGCTAAGTTGAAAACACCATATGAATAAAAATTTCGCTATAACGTACGAGTACCTACATACGTAGTCGTAAATCCCAAACCGCAGCAATATTATTCCTTTCGGGCTAAACTTTATCGCAAATCATTTTCTTGCACGTGCTTCTCAGCAACAGTGAGAGAACTACATGTACACGGCTAGGATGGCAAAATATAATTTTATCAAAAAAAAACTTTCGATCAATATTTCATTATACGGAGCTTATATCGATATCAGATACGTGTCTTAAGGAATTCAATATTCCAAGTGAATTTTGCACACTGTCGTGTTTCATGTGGCGACTAGCTATGTTCGGAATGCGCCTGGAATAAGATCATCTATTTGTATGGACAGGAGAGCAGCACGACCGTCATATATCTCATGGGAGGAAATGCATCCGGTTTTCTATTAAGAATTATGGTAACCTATACATACGGAAACTGTAAAAGGACCTGTCTCTATTTGGTCAGTTTTGCCCCGGAGACTTTAAAATTAGTCCCAAGAGGTAAAAATGAAATTCAGTGCATTCAATTCCAATTCGACCCCGTAATCTCTTCCCTACGCTATTCTTCATGCAATTCTAACCGAAAAAGAAATTGAAAAAAACTTTTTGATTGTTTAACCTTTTAGCTACTACAAACATTTTTGCTTTAAAAAAAATCGCCGACTTCACATTATTGTAAACGCAATATCTCAGAATCTACACCGTAAAAAAATATTTTTCTCCTTTTAGCACTAGTGGCTGGATTATGCACTTGGTCTATCCATTCGGTGAAATGATACTCCTCGAATACACCGCACGATTGGTGTTTAAAATATAATCCCTTTACATCGTGTATTCACGAGTACTTCACAGGTGGTGTAAAAGGCAAAACGGTTACCAAAAATGCATAACCAAAATCGAAAAACCTAATCGGAGTTATGAATCCAATCTGTTGTGTAAATATTTATATTATGTTAGCTCTATTCCTCTTCCGAAACACATATCTGCATATCAGTGAGTCGGTAGCTAAGTGCATTGAGGCGTCAGTCTGATGTTTTCATCCTTCCATTCGAGGGTTCACATCCAGCTGTGGCATTGGTTGTTGTCCGAGCGTTTTAACAATTTTAATAAAAAATAACAAATTCGCCGTATGGATAATTTGTTTACACTATTTTGATGGATAATGTTTGATCCACAAAAGGTATTTTATTTACACCGAAAAAAAAACCATCACAATGGCAGACTGAATCGGTGAATTTTCCCTAGGTAATTTTTTACTGTGTACAAAGGTAATAAACCAAAAATTGGAAATTTGGCTCCTTAAAAAACATATATTTTCCACTAGATATAGTTCTGTGAAATTAAAAACTGGGTTTACATTTCAAAATTTTTATACTTTATCTTATTTTTGCCTAGTTTTCACCTACACAGTAAAAAAATTTGCTTGAGGAAATTCACCTATTCGGTGTGCCATTTTCTGTGCGTACATTACTTTCACGCCTTTAGGTGAATATCAAAATATCTCCAATGGATGAAATATCATCAAAACGGTTAAACCAAATTATCCATATGGTGAATCACTGCACATTTTTTATTGAATCGGCGAAAAGCTTGGACACCAACCATTGACACGGCTGGATTTGAACCGACAATTGGAAGAACTAACGCGATGCCTCAACGCACTAAACTACCGACTCACTGATATGCAGATGTGGGTCTTGGAAGAGATCTCATAATATACATATAATATATATAGGTATATTTACACCACTCATTGGTTTTTTTTTATTTGTTTTCTGGTTATGTATTTTTTGTAACCATATTGCCTTTTCCACCATCTGCGAATTAAATACACCAGGAAAAGGTTTTATAGTAGAACCTCGCTAATCCGACCCCCTCGAGACCAGAGGGTAGGTCGACGCTCTGAACGGCCAAAAATTTGGATTACCAGAGATTTATAGAAAGGTGTATTTTGCAACAAAGAAAGTATAATACTCGTGCATAATCATTTATATATTATACACAGAAGAGGGAGTAAAAAGGAAATGAAAAAGAGCGAGAGAAATTAAGTAATTCGGCACAAGTGTGGAAGTAGGAAAGGGGATGGGAGTTTAACATCTCATGTGTATTCTATATGGACCGGGCGGGTGTTCTGCGGTAGAGAGACAAAAAGGAATGTTATTGTTCACAAAGGAGAAGTCTGATGGGGGGGGGGGGGGGGGGGGGGGGGAATGTGAGTTTGACGTCTTATGCGCTTCTATATGGACTGAGCGGGTGTTGCGCATGTTTCTCTGTTTACCTTTTAGGAGTGGAATTACTTCAAATAGTTTAGTGTTGAGTATATGCGGATTACTACTGTGCCTTAACCCCTAGCGGGGCATAGCGCGTCAACTACTCCTGCGCGCCATCGTACTCTGTTCTGGGCAATAGGACGCAACTCCCCAAAAGACTTACCCAGTGCCTGACACTCCTTTGCCACAGATCGACGCCATGTGATTCGAGGACCCCCTCTTGGTCGGCCTTGGTTGGAAATGGGGTTCCACTTCATGGCATGCAAAGCAATGCAGTTATCACTCTTCCGCAATGTGTGACCTATCCACTGCCATTTTCGCCTGCGTATCAATTCGTCGATTGGCATCTGACCCGTACGCCGACTTAGCTCTTCATTTGATATTGTTTCGGGCCAGAAAATTCTTAAAATTCGACGAAGACATGAGTTGACGAAAACTTGCAGCTTTCTGGTAACTCCTACGGAAACTTTCCATGTACTGCTCCCATACAAAAGCACTGATATTGCCAGGGAGCGAAACAGGCCCAGCTTGGTCTTGATGCTGAGATAACTGCTCTGCCAAATTTTGGACAGCATGCCGTATACGCGTTTAGCCTGGTTGATACGACGCGCGATGTCCTGCTCCGTACCACCATTTTCGGCAAGAATGCTACCCAGGTAGACGAAGTTGTTCACCTTCTCAACAGGCGGCCCATTAATATGATGGCAATAGGTGTCGGATTTCTTTTTCGCAACGGCGGGCTAAGAACCTTGGTCTTGTTGGTATTAATCTTTTGCCCAACCGTGCTTGCCTGCCTCTCGAGATCTAACGCCATTGCGGACAGATTCATAGTTTTGTGGGAGAGTAGGCATATGTCGTCAGCGTAGTCAAGATGTTGTAGATAAGATGTCAAAGTCCATTGAATTCCTCTGTCGAGTCCGGATAGGGCTGCATGCAACACGTCGCCGATCACTATGAGGAATAGGATCGGTGAGAGGATGCACCCCTGCCGAACTCCACTGCGAATCTCAAAGTCCCCCGACACCTTACCTTTATGCAGAACGCGACATTTCGCGCCGTCATAGGTTGCCTTAATAATAGCCACAAGCTTCTCAGGGATGCCTCTCCTGCGCAAGGCCGCCCATTTAGAATCCCGGTTCACACTATCGAAAGCCTTTTCGAAATCGATGAAAAGTAAGTGAAGCGGAGAATCGTATTCAGCGCATTGCTCGATGATGATTCGCAAGGTGTGTGATCGACACAGGAGAATCCGGATCGAAAACCAGCCTGCTCTTCATCAATTGTGCTTTCTAAGTGGGCCTTTAGCCTTTCCAGGTCGATTTTAGCTATTATCTTGGCAACGGCAGGAAGCACACAAATGCCTCTCCAATTATTACAGTCTGTGAAGTTGATTATCAAACCTTCCTTCCACTCAGTGGGAAAGGTCTCTGTATTCCACGCTTTATCAACAAGTGGGTGCAGCAAATCGGCAGTAACGCTTGGCGCTGCTCGTTGTAGTGCAATAATTGCAGAGACTATTTCCTCTTTAGTCGGGGCAGTGGACCGTATACGCACATTTTGATGGTTAGCTAAATTATCTATATGAGGGGGAACTTCACCAGAGGTCACACGGTTCAAGACCGCGGCGCAGTGTTCTTTCCATCGCCTCATTTGATCTTCTTCCAAGATAATTAGCTTTCCATCACTATCTTTCACCGGATGTTGGCAGGAGTTACGACCACCTGTAAACTCCTTGATGACACCGTATACGGCGTTTAAGTTGTTACTCCTTGCGGCTTCTTCTGCTGAGGCTAAAAGAGAATTGGCATAAACTCTTTTATCGCGTCGCACACTACGCTGAACTTCTCGAGCTTTCTGACGGTAAAGGAGTTCGATGCTGCTTCGATTGTCGTCCGATGCTGCAGCCAAACGAACTTTCAGCTCCTTTGTTTTAACAATCCGCTGCCATGAAGCGTCGGACATCCAGGGCTTATTCCGGGAATCCGGGTTTGGGCCAAGGATGGTATTTGCGCTATCAATGTACGCATTTTTTATGGCATCCCAGTTTTCGTTTATGTCACTATCTGGGTGACTAGTTATCTCAGCTGCTTTTTGCGCAAGATGGTAATTATATTGTTGTAAGACAACTGGATTTTTTAATCGAGCGGTGTTGAATTTGCGGCGCCTGGATCTTTCGTCGCTGGGGCGGCGCACGGCTGCAATACGCAATCGAACATTAGCGATCATAAGATAATGGTCTCTTCCCATCCCAATATCGACACCCTTCTTGTTTCGCACGTCCAGGAGGCAACTCTTGAATCTTTTACTAATGGCAAAATGGTCGATCTGATTTTGTGCTCTGCGCCGATCAACAGAGGAACAACTGATTTTGTGTTGGTCCTTATGCTCAAACATAGTACCACCGATGAAGAGACTGTGAAAGTTGCAGAACTCTACAAATCTTTCACCGTTGTCATTACGATCACCAAGACCGTGTCTCCCCATCATATGTCTGAGCCCATAGTTATCAGCGCCAACTTTCGCATTCAAATCATCCATAACCATTATAATGTCACCTTTAGGTGTTCTGCTCTTTACGGCGTTTAGTTCTTCGTAGAAGGAGTCTTTTGCCAAGACATTGTCGGGTTCAGTAGGGGCATAACATTGTATTATTGAGATGTTCCTCATTTTGGTCCGGAACCTGGCGGTCAAGATTCGGTCAGAGACCGGCTCCTAGGATAAGAGACAGTTTCGCGCGGCTCTGGTTAAAAGGAGCCCCACACCTGACTCACGACGACTACCGGTAGCTTTACCGGAGTACAACATTACAGTGCTGCCCGTTGGAGAGATAAATTCTCCGCTGTTCCACCATCTTATCTCACTAACTCCTAAGATATTTAATTTGTACCTCCGAAATTCACTCTCTAATTGAAGAAATTGTGCGTTCTGGGGACCTTCTGATCCATTGTCCAGGAGAGTACGCACATTCCAGAATTCAATCTTTGTCATTGTACGATAGCCAAAAGTCGTAACCGTTGAGTCAGTCCTTATCCGAGGCTTAGTTGACGTTTCGTTAGCAAATAAAGATTTCGGATAGTGCAAGTTGCTGGCATACACATCCTGTCGTTTGATTGTCGGTTTTAACGACAGGCCCTCAAAGGGAAAGGCCGTGGTATTTTTCTTTTACACCCCACACCACAGGAGTACCTCAACCAAATCATCGTACCGCCATCACTGGCGGTTTGACGTTGGTTGGCAATGGTCAGTGACCACTGCCGTTCCAGGGGGCACCCACGCGGAGGACTATGGAAGAGGAGTTTTTTTATCGTTTGCTTGAGGGGTTTTGGTTGTGGCAGACAATATTATTGCCTCGTCATTTAATTCTGGACAGTGTTCTTGGTCCCTTTCGTCAGCATTAGCCAGCCAGTCGTCAACATCGCTGGTTACAATGGAAGGATCTATTATTTGTAGGTTCCTGGTGATCTGTAAAGTTTCCGTAATAGGGTTTACTTCGTTGTGTTCAGTTGCCTAGGCGTCCATAGGCGGCCAAATTTTGCGCCAGGATCTTTTTGAAGTCTCTGGAGGAATTTCGTTCCAAGATGAGCAACTGCATAAATGATGCCTTTAATTGTAAGCTTTTTTATCGCTTGCAACAGCTCACTGTCCTCTTGATCCTACGAATTTTCTGCAGTATCTTTTTTTGAGGCATTCTATTACCCCTTAATCCATGGGTTAACTAAGTGGAGTTACATTTGGTGGTAGGAACATTGCCTTTATATCTCCGGAAGTAAGAACAGTTTCTCCCGAGTGCATTGTCCATAAGCAAAATTGCTTTTGGCGTAAGGTTTTTGGATTTTAAAAATTCACGGGCAGCTGGGACGATTCCTGATCAAACTAGTTTTTAAAAAGTTTACAGTCCATCCAGGTCGATTTCTGTCTACGATAGTACACTGGAAGGGCGTTCATATTTAAATTTTTAAACACTCTTGGCTTTTTCGAATTCCCGGTCACAAACAAAGCACAGTTAAAAATGTTGGAATATTTTTCAAGTCAAATTTTGAATTACAGCTATATTCAATTAGAAAATTATTGTATTTTAAGATATCCAAAATTTTGAAACATTTTTTAAGTCATTTTGCTTTAGATTTCAATTGAAAACGACTTGAATCGACTTTCAATAGAAATATACTTACATTTCAATAAAATAATATTATATTTAAGTTGCTTGGAATTAAAATCTAAGTCAAGTTCGATGTTCCACCAATACAAACGAAATTAGCAAGCAAACAATTTCGTATCATTTGGAAGATAAATTATTGGGTGTACAACTTTGCTTCCCCCGTTTTTTCCTTAAAAGCTTGATCGTCAAAAAGTACTTACAGATGTATTATTTAAAGTACTGGCCATCGCTAGCGACAACTTTCGGATTCCATCTCGGAAGAAGAAGGCGTCTTTCGACGCGATCCATGATTAGATCCATTTTTCGACTTCCTCGTACGAACGAAAATTCTGAATCTTCATCGAGCACTGCTTGCAATTCGTCGTCTTTGAAAATTTTTTCTCCTCCACTACCATGCTTGTCCTCGACATTAAAATCGTCACTTTTAAAACGTTGAAACCACTCACGACATCTGTTCTGTCACTCAGAGCAACCTCACCGTAAGTATCTGAGAGCATTCGATCAGCCTCAGCTGCAGTTTTTTTCAAAGAATATGTAAGATAAAGAAAAGGATGAAGATTAATCGAATAAAAAAAAACGATAATAATTTTTGTTTTAGTTGACTCTCATCGCCAAAATTTTTGCATCGCGATATTTTGTCAACTCGTCAATTTATCCCCGTTGGGATTCACTTTCTTGTTGCCGACTCGTTTCGCCAAAGTTTCTACTGGAGGTTTCGCTATCAGTAACTATTTTTTCCCGAAGGGTGTGACTTCCGCGAAAAGATGGCGACACCCCGTCGATAAATTTATCTTCCAAGGCGAATCGCATTCTTATCGCGGAAGATAGAAATTGTTTGCTGGTTCGTATTACATTGCAGCACCATTGACTTAAAATGTAATCCATTTCGACTTGCATAATAAAAGGAATATTTCCTATGTTCTTTTCATATTGTTTGTGAATTTATGATAGTCCAGATGGCGTAACGGTTAGCACGTTCGCCTTTAACGCACTTGGCCCCGGTTCGATTCCTACTTAATGCAATAGTCTTCGATAAAAAAAAACTATGAGCCCACCCAGCTGTTAAATGATTACGATCTAGTAAATGAGATGATGCTAACTCATCTCGTGGCCTTGGTCCAAATTTGGACTGCTGCTGCTTTATTTAAGTAAAAACTTCTAATTTTCAATCATAATTTATTGAAACTGTTTCAATATTATTTGAATTAAATGGTAATTTGGATTGACTTAGTCAACGATTTTTAATATTCTGCAATACTTAAAATTCAATTCAAATTTGGTACGGACGTATATGTAACCCAAATTTTATTAAGTTTTCAACCAACATTCTTAACCGTGAGGGAGTTTGTGCTCTCCACTCGCATTGCTACGAGTACATAAGGCAATGGTTAAGCGCTCCTTTGAAGGTTTATAACCAATTTTGTCCAAAGTTTGGTTTGGCATTTTATAATTCAGGCTTGATCTGGAAGAAAGTTATTATCTAATACAAGTTGTTTGAATTTATCAACAAAAATTTGCGCCCCTTGAAGATCAGATGAAAGCTTCTCACCCGAAATCGAAAATTGTCGAATTCCATGCCGATTTTTCCAGCGTTGAAGCCACCCTTCTGAAGCAGTAAACGCATCAGACGACGAACTCGGCTCCCTTATTTTTGAATGTAAGCCGATGGCTTTCTGCTTAATTATCGGCCCTGATAATGGAGTTCCCTTGTTTCTCTGCTGGTTAAACCATGCGTCGATTTTTTTTTTCATGAAATGAGTATCGATATCGTCGACAGTCAGACAAAAATGCAATTTCGAACATAAATGCCTATTCAAACCGTCGTCCGGGCTCCCGGAAATCTTAAGACGTGGCTGCGAGAGCGTCGGATTACCCGAGAAGTTCGACTAGTGGGGTCGGAATAGCGAGTTTCCACATGGAACTAAAAGTGGGTCGAATTACCTAAAGAATCAGATTAGCAGGTGTCTGAGTAGCGAAGTTCCATTGTGTATTTAAATCGTGCGCTAAATTTCGGGAGTATTAATTCACCTAGTGGATAAAAAAAGTTTATTGTCCAGGCACTGGTTTTGAAAGGAATCAAAAACTTTTTACTGTGTTCATATCATATTAATTTCTTTACAAAAAGATAATACTAGTTTTATTTCGGGCAATTCTTCTTTTTCCTTGCCCTTTCATACCACTCTGCGGCTTCGCGTTGCTCTAAATGTGGTGTTGGCACTTCGCCCATTCTGGCGGTAATCTCAGCTTCCTTCTGCAGGCAGCTCGGTCCTGGATCGTATCATCGCCGAGATTAACGCGTTGTTGTTTGCCTCTTCATCTGATCGATCCACGTGTGTTTGCGTCTGCCTCGGGGTTTGGGTCCAGCAAACAGAACATTCATTGATAGTGCCTTCATGACACTGTTCTCAGGTGGACGCCTTAGAACATGGCAATATCAATCCATACGACGATCTTCGAGCTTTTCGGTGATCGGTTGCTCAACAAACAAGCTCCCTCAGATGCAGGTACTCGTACTTTTGATACGATCCTTTTTGGTCACACCGGCTGACATCCGTAGCATTTTCATCTCGGTCGCAGTCACTTTACTTTCGTATGTCTTGTACATAGTCCAGCATTCAGACGCATACATGAGTGCGGGACATACGACCGTTTTGTACAACTTGTCCTTAAGCTTTCGTGTCATTTTCTTATTGCAAAAAATTCCAGAGTTTTCTCGCCCCTCATCTAACCGACGCTGATGCGATATTTGATGTCGTCATCGCTGCCTTGTTGACCATCGAGCCCAGGTATTTGAACCTTGTACAGGACTTCAGCTGCTCTCCTTTAATGTAGACATCTGCTATCGGTCTCTCTGGATCTGAGATAGGACAGTCTTTGGTATGGTAATCCTCAGTCCATGATCCTCCAGTATCTTACACCACATAGTGAGTGCAGTCTGCAAAGCCACGATGTCTTTGCTACCCAGGACAACGTCATCGGTGAAGAGATGGGGTATTTCCAGGTCGTCAGAGATGAGTGTTAATAAATAGAGCATGATGATGTTAAAGATCATGGGACTCAATACACTGCCTTGGTGAACTCCGACTTATACCAGAAATTCTTCAGACTCACCAGCTGTGCATCTAACTTTAGTAGTTGCCCCATCATACATGTCTTGTATAATCTTTACATATGCCTCGGGGACTTTAAGTGCAGTTACAGCCGTTTAATTGCAAAAATCATCATCTGCAGCAAAAAAGCTAAACAGTAAAAATCTTTCAGGAAATCATTTTTAAGTTGAATGTAAGCTACTATTGAACATTTTATAATAGGTTTCCAGGTACGTTGGGATCATTTTACGGATAGTTGGATTGTAGTGTCTAATTTCGCCATTTAACGTCCAGCTTGAGCAAAAGGGGCTGAAAACGTCGTTCAAAATAAACAAATATCGCTAATTTGTTGCCACAACATCTTTATTCCGTTTCAAGGGTGAGACATTTCCTTTTCATTATGCGTTGTGGAGAGATTATGCTGTAGAGTTTAGACAGTAAGACAGTTTAAAAATGTTTTTGTAAATTTTCTTCGTAAATGTCAATTAAACAAAATTGCCAGCAAGTTATATTTTTCCACTTGAAATAAATTCGAAATGCTCAAAGACCATAATGCATACTTTCGTTCCTAATATGTTAAGTTCTCGTAAACGTTGTCAAAATCATTTGGGAGTTGCTCCAAATCACTTCTGTCAATTCTCAAGTCAACTAATTTATTTAACATTTAATTTTTTTTTTTATTGCTTCAGACATGTACGAGTAGAAAGCCTGATGCCTGCGCTTGGATCTTTTTCACAAAAATGCTCCCTTATTATGTAGCCACCTCGAAACCTGGATACCATCATTTCACATTTTTTCTTTGTATTTGCAAATCTTCCTTTCGTCGTTGTTGTATCCGACAAAAGTCCGGACCGTCGCGACTTAAATTAGCTGTACGAGACAATGCCATAAACAAAGCTATTGTTAGGGATGCCACCATTTATTTCATACCCGAACCTAATTAGCGTCACTTTCCTACAACTCCATTTTCCGTTCCACTTCTGTGTACATACTTGTATATCCTTATTTTGTCTCGACCGAGCTGCGAGAAGATGCCGTCTCAAGAAAATGGCGTAATTAAAATTTACAAAAACAAAAAAATAAATGTGGATGAAAGGGGGAAATAAAAATCAAGTCGGCGAAAAAATAGCATAAGCACCCCTTGGATTTTTTTTTTGTATACTTAAAACTCTCGAATGAAAATTATGAACAAGGATCATAAGGACTGTCAGCGACGGCAACGATAGTGGGATTCCAACAGAACAATATTCTCTCTACAAATTGTCGGTTTTTGTTTGCGGGCGACGCGACGCTCAGAACATAGGGATCTGTTTTTGTCTGAAGCGATATCCCCGAAACGTTCCCAACTTGACTTTTATGTCGTCCAGATTTTTTTTTTTCAACTTAACCTTTTGTAGTTGGCACTTGGGAAAGTTGAAAGCATATACAATAAAATTCGAATAGGAATTTGGAGTAAACAGTAGAATATAATGAGAACAGATTATTTTAAGAATTCGTTCAGTCGTAAACAGTTTCGTCGAAAGAAACTTCAGATCCCATTAAAGTGGGGAAAGAAAATAGTAAATACGATTATGAGTTTTCGGCTTGTTATGGAAAGCTATTCAGTCAGATGGGTTTATCGAAAAATCGTAAAAGAAACTTTTACGTGCATGAATGTCAAGGTATTGTACAATAGTTATGTGCGTGCCAAGCCGAATGCGAATTTCTAGTCCATAAAGTTGCCGAGTTTGATGTCGGTAGATAAATGCAAAACAAAACAGGGGGTTTTATTCCATTTCGTTGAAAACATGATAATCAGGATATCATATTTTTATATGTTATTTTTCCCTATGTGTACTGAGTGGAAAGAAATGCACCTTAAATATCCACTATTTTGAAAATGTCTTTTTATTTTTTCGTGCAAATTATATAGTCCATCGATACGGAGGGACTAACAAAAGTTCCATAAGTTGGCCACTTCTTATTAGCATTTTACAAATGAAAAAATGTTGTTGATATAGCTTATAGTTTCAATATAATATTGTACAAACCAGTTTTGAGAATTCTTGAGAAAAGTGGCGACCAAAAAACGTAAAATTGGGAAAGGAAAGTCAGTAGAGCCACCGCTTGCAACGCGGGTAGATTTAGGCCTATTGGGTGCTCAGATTGCCGTACCAGTTTTCGATTTTTCTTAGTATCGGTATGAAGAGCCTATGCAGTAACTGGCAGATCTACCGTAGATAAAACTCAGAGACTTGCTTGTCTCATGTCTACCGGAGTCATTCACTCCTGCCCTTCTGCGGCGCTAGAAGTCCTGCTAGACCGTCCACCATTGCATGTACATGTGATAGCACAAGCAAAACTGACGATCCTCAGATTGAAGGCAGGAAAGTTGGCTCAGTGAGAGCTGCATAACCAGTATGTCATCGGACTATCTGGTGAAAGAACCATCCAGCGCTAAGCAACTGGTCTGTCTCGTCCAAGCTAGTGCGTACCTGCCAGAATGCATTACAAAAAGTTGGCTTCTCGAACATGGTAACATTATACTGGGCTCCTGGCCCTGTCGACTTTTTTTTGGAAATGAATAGGCTGATGTGCTAGCCAGGATGGCTTTGGGCACACCTTTTTGTGGACCTGAGCCCCTTTGCGGGATTCCGCTAAGCTCCGTTAGTAAATGCATCAGAGACTGGGAGCTTACTGAGGCCATCGTCCAATAGGACCGTCCTCCAGGCCTGAGGCAAGCCAAGATGTTCATATCTGGTTACTCGTGCAGCAGGACATATGAACTTTTAAAAATGAACCGTTACGGGATAAGAAGCATTCGTGCCCTTCTAACTGGACATTCTTGCTTAACAGGTTACTTAAAAATCATGGGTATATTATCGGACGCTAGCTGTCGTTTCTGCGAGGGCCATGATGCTGCACTGCACGTTCTTTGCGAATGTGAGGCATTGGCCCAACGTCGCCAAGTACACCTTGGTATCGCCTTCCCTGAAACAGGTGACATTGCTTCGATCCCGCTCACCCTTTTCAGCAAATTCATCAGCGCGATCAAACTTGATCGACAGGCCTGGAACTGTTGCCAGACCTTGGGCTATAGCACAATAGATCTTTGGCCTAGGTGCTAGTGGGCCTTTTCGCGCCCGCAGCCCCTCTCTCAATTTAATCTAATCAATTACTGGTATTGCAAGCGGTTTACCGGTATTTTCGGTACTCGTTTTAGTACACAGTACCGGTTTTTTACTATGAGTCGGTTTTTTCGGTACCGGGTTTTTTTTACCGTTATTCACTTTTTTCGAGTAGCGGTTTTTTACCCGGTTTCTTACTCGGTTTTTACCCGATTTTTCTACTGCGTTTTACCCGGTTTTTCGAGTGCCGTTTTTTGCCAGGTTTTTTGAGCATTTTGGATCATTTGAAGAACGTATCGCTATCGAATCAGAACGTATGCATGTGTAGTACTGGTATGGTACTGAATATTAGCATAAGAATCAATCGAAAAGTGGAATTGAGGCTTTGAACATATAATATGAATCTACACATATCTCGTATATCGGTGTTGATGTAAATACCGATAATAGGATTTATATTGGTGTGGCAGGTAGTGGTAAGTTATAATAATCATCCTCATCGTGGCGCGACGGCCCGACGTCGGGCCTTGGCCGCCTGGATCATTGTCCTCCAATTATCTCGGTCACGTGACCGCGTCCTCCAATTTTGGGAGCCCAGCAGCTGCGCGGCGTCCACACCTACTGAGCTCTCCCAACGAGATCTCGGTCGTCCTCGCAGTCTCGCTCCGTCGACTCGTTCTGCATTCATTACTCTCTTAGGCATGCGATCATCGTCCATTCTTTGTACATGCCCTGCCCATTGAAGTCGTTGTAGTTTGACGATTTTCGAGACTTGCAGCTCATCGTACATTTCATACAACTCATGGTTGTACCGGATGCGCCATCCATCTCGATCGCAAACAGCCCCGAAAATTCGCCGTAGAACCTTACGTTCGAAAGTGTCTAGCATGTTTTCGGAGGCCTGAGTTAGGGTCCATGCTTCGCAGCCATAGCATAGCACTGGTCGTATAATGGTTTTGTACACGCGGAGCTTCGTGTTTCTGTGCACATGTTTCGATTTCATTATGGGGAGAACCGAGAAAAAAGTCTTATTAGCTAACTGTATCCGTCGCTTGATTTCGTCAGTTTCGTTGGCGTCCCCTGACAGGCTGCAACCCAGGTAGATGAAGTTGTTCACGAACTCGATGTTGAGGTCCCCCACGTTGATGCTCGGTTGTGCAGGTGTCCTTGTCACCGATTGCATCATTATTTTAGTTTTACCCTCGTTAATACGTAATCCAACTTCCTTTGCAGCGGTATCGACCGTATGCAGAAGTTCTTCTGCGTCAGCCAATCTTCGGGACATGATGTTGATGTCGTCGGCGTACGCTGCTAATTGTGTCGACTTGATGAGCAGCGTCTTGCTGTTGTCCATATTCATGGCCCGAATAACGTATTCCAGTGCTAGGTTGAAGAGCGTCGGTGCCAGTCCATCGCCCTGTTTCAAACCAGTGCGTGTTTCAAATAGATCAGTAAGTCTATTCTGGATCCTGACTTGTGAGACGGAGTTGGTCATCGTCATCTTTGTCAGTCGCACTAATTTTGCTGGTATACCAAATTGCAGCATGATGTTGTACAGTACTCCACGATCGATACTGTCGTATGCCTGCTTGAAGTCGACAAAGATTTGGTATACGTTTACGTTGTATTCCCAGCACCTCTGGAGTATCAGTTTGACTGAGAAGAGCTGATCGGTTGTGGAGCGACCAGGTCTGAAACCGCTTTGATATTCGCCAATGACTCGTTCTGCGTACGGTTTTATTCTATTTTCCAGAATTTTCGTCAAAATTTTATAGGACGTACAAACTAGTGAGATGCCCCTGTAATTCTCACACCGCAATTTATCTCCCTTTTTATGGATTGGACAGATGATGCTTCTGCGCCAATCGTCTGGGATCTCCTCGTTCTCCCATACTCGCAGGAGTAATTGATGTATGGCATCAACTAGACTCGTTCCACCGAATCTTAGCAGTTCAGCTGGGATCTCGTCAGCGCCCGGCGCTTTATTTCGTTTTAGTGACCGCAACGCGAGATCAACTTCCTCTACTGTCAGGGGTTGAATGGGTGGGCCTAGATCAACAATATCATCGAGAGCTTCCTGTGTGGGGATGTTAGATGGTCGGTTTAGAAGCTCTTCAAAATAAGAGGCCCATCGTTTGTTAATACCATCGGTGTCGCTGATGATGTTTCCATCCTTGTCCTTACAAAGGCTAGTCCTGGGTTGGTAGCCGTTCTTAATTGTATTTACTAGTTTGTACGCTTGTCTGGTGTTCCTATTAGCTAAGTGTTCGTTTATGTTCAGCAACTGCTCGTCAAAGTATTTACGTTTCTTACGTCTAATTATTCTATTCGATATTCGCCGTAGCTCGTCATATTTTTCTCTTCTGGCTCTGGTTCCTCGTTGAATCCATTGTCTGTAGGCCTCGTTTTTCGCGTCAAGTGAATTTTTGCATTCTTCGTCGAACCAGTCATTTCGCGCTCGCCGGGCTTTATATCCCATGACCTTCTCTGCGACATCCTTGATGGTACCCTTGAGTTCTTCCCAGAACCCATGGACGCCTGTGTTGCTGATGTTGTGTAGGATAGGTGATAGTTTTTCCTCAAGGGCGGTAGTATACGCCACCGCTGTAGGATCACTCAAGAGCTTATCAACCGCAAAGATTTTGGGAGGGCTGATTCTTGACTGGTGCACTGAGGAAATTCTACATCTGTAGGTCGTCTTCACCAAGTGATGATCTGAGTCGCAGTTTGCTCCTCGATAGGAGCGGACATCCATGACACTAGACGCCCATCTCCTGCAAATGAGGACGTGGTCAATTTCGTTGACGGTATGTGCGTCTGGAGACTTCCAGGTCTGCTTGTGAATGCGTCGATGCGGGAAACACGTAGAGCTTACGACTAGATTCCTGCTGCAGGCGAAGTCGATAAGTCGCTGGCCGTTATAATAATAATGAGAGTTAATTGAAGATAAGGATATTGGCGTGGTGTTTTAGGTATGTATTGACTCGTTCGTGGATATGGGTTTCGAGAATCATGGGCTTTCTTGTAATACTATAAGTATTGCGTCCTATTAGGAACTTTTTTAGAGGAATATAGATAGATAGATATACAAATACGAGCTACTTTCCCAGCAGGAAGGCACTGCGACCATAAAGATCTATTGTGCCGTAGCTCATTAATCCAAAAGACCGTCCACCCTTCTAATAAAGGGCAGTAAGTCTTTAGCAGGAATCAACCTGAATTCTGCAGTGCTGATAGTAGCCTGCCCAAGGAGTGACATCCTAAAACGTGCGATGGCGGGACATTCGCACAAGATGTGCTTGGTCGTTTCCACGTCTTCCAGACAAAGACGGCATTCAGTCTCGCTTGACAGACCCATCTTGTTCAGGTGATATCTGACCAGGTGATGGCCAGATAAGTACCCCACTAGGAGTCATAGGTGGGTTCTACTCATTTGAGTAGTACCCTTGTGACTGAAGGGCATTATCAGCTCCTTTGATTGACGAAGCCCTGGAAGGTTATTCCAGTACTGTTGACGCAATCGTGCAAACCAATCTTTGATCCGCAGTTTGGCCGAGGCCAGTCCAAAGCCACAGTAAGGCTCAGGTCCATGAAAACGACTGGATGATCCTTGTCTAGCAAGTTCATCCGCAGCCTCGTTCCCCTCAATGCCCTGGTGGCCTGGCACCCAACACAAGAAGACTCGGTTTTTGGTTGCCAACAGTTGAAGGAGATTGTAACACTCCTTCACCAGTTTTGAAGAGACCTTAAATGAGGAGAGCGCTTTTATAGCTGCTTGGCTGTCTGAGTAGATAGCAATGTGAGCGCCGCGAAGTCCAGTTTCCAAGATTACCCTGGCGCAGACCTCAATGGCGTGGATCTCAGCTTGAAAAACGCTGGGCGAGACTCCCATTGCGATCGAAATCCTGGTGTTGGGTCCAAAGACACCTGCACCAACACCCTGTTCCGTTTTAGACCCATCGGTGAACCACTTGATACATCTAGGGTCTGGACAGGGTGTGCCATTTACCCATTCAGAGCGGTTAGGGATGAGGGCTGAATATTTTCTGCCGAAGCAAACCTCCGTGATCATGTAATCTGATCTCAAGCAGATCTGCACATCAGGAATTTGATTCAGAATGCTCATGTGACCGCTTTCTTCACTACGCACGTCGGAAGTTAAACGAAGTCTGAGAGCATTTAGAGCTGCTGATTCTTGAATGAATATATGCAACGGAGTAAGTCCAATAATCGCCTCCAGGGCTGGCGTAGGACAAGTGCGCATAGCTCCAGTGATGCCAAGGCAGGCAAGACGTTGAAGCTTATTGCACTTCAGTAAGACAGAAGATTGTTGAGTTTTCGGCCACCACACAAGCGCTGCGTAGGTCACCATAGGCCGCACCAGTATGGTGTATAACCACTCAATTATCTTTGGGGTGAGCCCCCATGTCCGTCCAAAGAAACTTCTGCAAGCCCACATTGTGCGTGTGGCTTTGCCAAGTACATTATCTATGTGAGTATTCCACGTGAGTTTCGAGTCTAGAGTTACTCCGAGACATTTAATTTCAGTGGAATAATCTAAGGTCGTGCCGCCTAACGAAATTGGATCCAATGTTATGTTTCGTTTTCGTGTGAACGGCACAACGACAGTTTTCTGTGGGTTTACATGTAAGCCCACAGCCACACACCAGTGTAGAACTATGTCAAGGGCCGACCTCATCACCTCAGTGATGGTGGATTCGAATTTGCCCCTGACTATGATAATTAAATCATCCGCGTATCCGATAGTAAGATAACCGCGCTCATTAAGCATGGAAATCAGCTCGTCCACGACAAGGGACCACAAAAGGGGTGACAGAACGCCTCCTTGTGGACAACCCTTTACGGCATTCACGCAAATGGATGTACTGCCTAGAGTTGAGTGAATATCCCGTCCCCGGAGCATGGCATCTATCCATGCAATGGTAGCGGGCGGGATGTCCCTGAGTTCCAGTGCTCTGGAAATGCACTCGTAGCCGGTATTATCGAAAGCCCCCTCAATGTCAAGAAACGCGCACAGCGCGATTTCCTTTTCACTGAGGGACTTTTCGATTGTACTGACAAGGCTATGCAAGGCGGTTACTGTTGACTTACCCTTCGTGTACGCGAATTGCATACGATGTAGGGGGCTCGACAGTTCCATCTTGTGCCTGATATGCAAATCAAGCAACTTTTCCATGGTTTTAAGGAAGAAGGAAGTAAGGCTAATCGGTCTATGGGATTTGGGCATATGTTCCGGCTTATTGCCCGCTTTGGGTATGAAGACCACATTAACTTTCCTCCAAGGTTGTGGTATGTACCCTAGGGTGTAACTTGCCCTAAAAAGTTCGATTAGCGGAGTTATTATGATCTCCAAGCTGTTTTGTAACAGAGCGGGGAAGATGCCGTCTACTCCGGGAGCTTTAAATGGCTCAAAGGATTCTATCGCCCATTTTACTTTGTCCATGTCAAAGATGACCCCCGATAAACTGCGAGCCCGGCTTACGGGAACCCGTTGGGGCCTCACAGTTGGGCAGGGGTCACCATCAGACAGTACGGACCCTGGGAAATGGGTCTGAAGAAGCAACTTTAATGTTTCTTCTGGACCTTCAGTATACGAACCGTCTGGTCTCAATAGAAGGCCGACCCCGTTTGCTGAGTCTTTGGATAGGGCTTTGTGAAGGCGCGCCGCTTCCGGTAGCGACTGAATGCTCTCTCAATGTCTTTTCCAGCATTCTCGTTTGGAATGCCTAATGAGTTTGTTGTACTCGGTGAGAGCAGTTCTGTACTCATCCCACCTATTGAAGCGCTTGGCTTTGTTGAACATCCTCCTAACTTTAGCTCGCTTGCGGGCCAATTCCTCGTTCCACCAGGGTACTTTACGCCCCGACTCCACCGAACGTGAAACGGTACTATCTCTGTAGGAGGAAGTTAAAATTTCATTGAGCTCCTCAGCTGCAATCTCAATTTCCCCTGTAGTTCTTATGGGGCTGACCAGTAGTTCCGCTTTGGAGCTAACTAGTTCACGGAATTTAATCCAGTTAGTTTTCCTTGGACAAAAAGTATCCGAGCGAGTGTCAGATTGTCCTAGGATGTCAAATCTGATGTGTCTATGATCTGAAAGAGACACTTCGTCCGACACGTGCCAGTTCGCAATGAACCTGGAGAAGAAACCGCTAGCAAGGGTAATGTCGAGTACCTCTGCCCTTGCCGCAGTGACAAAGGTAGGTTTACACCCCCTGTTCAGGACATTCACATGTTTACACATAAGAGGAATATAACTTCCCACTAGAATATCTGTCAAACCAGATCAGTATACCTACTTTGGCAAATTACCATGGAAAAACAAACACCTGAACAACGTCTGTAAATCGTGGAACTAAAATTCGTTTTCTGTCCGCCAAACTTATTGAGCAATTCGCCCAATTTACGGTGCGCATAATAGTCCATCGCAGCAGCTTTTACGCAATACGAGCTCATACGGTACGTCCCGAACAAGCCATTACAGCTGTAGAAGCTAGTATGGCAAAAAAACAAAACGTTCGATTAGACGCCTTTCTCAAAAACTTGGTCTCTACGCGTCCACTACGTGGACGATTTTGAGGAAAGATCTTGGCCTGCATCCTTGTAAGATCCATCTGGTGCAGGAGTTGAAGCCATTGGGCCATCGTATGTGTGTTAATTGCCTTGACCCCGCCAGTGGCATGGGTGCGTCAGTATCGCTAGCATTTCTATGCCTTGTTGACGTTTCGATAGCATATCTACTACTAGTGCAGTTGCCAGCATGCACTTCCTATCCGCGCCGTCTTTATACTGACAAGCTTGGAGCACTATGAGAGTTCTATTAGTCTTCACTGGCAGTTTTTGATCGCGCAGAGATTTGAACTCCGAGCTCTAGATTAGTATCGTAGAGTGGTGACCGAACGATCACGGCCACCGAGCGCGCGTTCGGTGAATGGGCGGAAAATAAACTGGAAGTTCAATCGGATTTTTACCGTTAAATCATCTTTAGATTAGTGGGGGTGTAAACATTACAAGCAGAATTGTCCTTTTTGGAGTGAGCGCAATCCTCAGGAGATTCTTGAGAGACGATTACACCCTAAAAAAGTCACGGTTTGGTGCGGTTTGTTTACCAAAGGCGTTGGCCCATATTTTTTTGAAACTAAGACGGAACCCACGTAATCATCAATGGCGAGCGCTACAGGCAAATGATTCGCGATTTTTTGGTTGCCTACATCATTGCCAATAATCTCGGAAGACAAAATGCTACTCAGAGCTATGTGCTTGCATTTCATTCATTCATTCACCGATCACCATGAAGTGCAAAACCGAAGCGACTCCATAAGCCAAGGTAGCAGTACTTATACTTCAAAATGTCATATCACTACGGCCGCCAGGTGGCAGTTTGAAACATTAAAATCCTAGCCAACTTCATGTCATTGCAAAATCTGAATTGGTAGAATGACACTCAGTCAGTTTGTTTGTTTGTTATCACTTCCGCTCAGTTCAAATGTGATCACAAAAAGCGGGGCCCACTGTAATAATTTGAGCCGTATCCAGGAGACACGTTATACCGAATCAATAACGCCGAAAAAATCGCAATCGCAAATCCATCATCTGGAAATAACATTTAATGTCGATAAAAAATTTCACCTCGACTGCGTACATATATCGAGCCAACCCATTATGATTAGTTATGTACGTGATTACAGTACACCGCAGCACAGTATAAAGTTCAACCCACATCAAAGCCAAACAATGGCTGCGTCGGGTTTCTGTTATAACCTATTAATTTTTTAGGGAATACACAAGCCTCACACCTTCTCCCCGAAAGACATTGATTTATTCGACAAAAATCATGTAGTAAGGGATGTTGCTGTAATTGCTACATGCTTTTCCATCCCCTTAACAAATTATGTCAAAAAAAGAATGTTGTACCTAGGAATTACGACAAAATGACTGGAAAAGGTGGGCTTGGAAGCAAATTGATGTTGGCGTTGTTCATTTTTCGGGTACCAATTAAGCACTTCATTAATTGAATGATTGAACAACGACCCCGACGCTATATGTCGTCCAATGAATCTGTTCACAGCTGAAGACTGACCTGGGCTGGTCAAAGCTTGATTTTTAGTATGGTCGACTTGGCATTCAATTTTGTTATGCAAAGGGGAGTCGAAAAGATACGTGTGGGTACGTTGTACAATATAATTGAAAATAATTTGTCAGGTGATAAAGTTCGAATATCGCAGCATTTGTGACATTTGGTAAAAGCGTATTCCTGTACATATATTAAAATATATTGCACCGTGAAAATTACTGGACTATAGTTTAAATTAGTTCATGCTATGTATTTAACGCTTCACGCTAGAATAATCAGAATTTGCATTCGGTAAACATCTGTGTTAATGCTAGTTTGTACCCAATATTTTATATTGGTGCCATGTCGAAAGGAGGTGTTTTTTTTTCACATATTATCAGGGTAGACAGATCTCAAGCGGAGCCTGTTTGCATTCCGCTGTTGACTGTTAAGCGCAATATATCCAACCACTACCTCAAGGTTGCGGATTCCAAATGGCGGAATCTGCACACCTGCGCCGTATCAAGAAAGATATGGCCCTCCTATGACAGAAAGAGAACATCGGAGCTTATGACCAAATCGCGTAGAGATGTCGCCAGGCTCATGGCAGTCATCACGGGGCATTGGCCTATAGGGGATCATGCAGTCAGGCTCGGTATCCCCTACAACGCGCATTGCCGAAGTTGCGGTAATGAAGAGGAGAAAGAAACCCTCACTCACTTCCTATGCGAATGCCCAGGCCTTGCTAGGACCAGACATCGTACATTGGGCAAGGTCTTTCTTGACAACCTAGGGGATGTGTCGGGGCTGAGGATTGGGGAGTTGCTTTACTTCCTTAACTCCTCCGGTTGGATCTAGGCAGCATCCCCTGTATTTTCCGACTATCAACTAACAACAAATTTTCACGAGGTTTGTGGCTTCAAAACGGCGCTTCTTGCGCTAATTGGGCTATGGTAAGGTTTTGCCTAAGCCACCACTTTTACCAACCAACCAATCAGGGTATTTTAAGCTATAGGGTCACGTATAAATCTGATAATTTGAATATAAATTGAAATGCAGATATCTTGTAGTCGTTTTCAAATAATCTTCACATCATTTCGTCTGGATTACACTAGCGCTGCTGAAGCCTGTCCAAAGCCATGGTTGTGAAAGGAGTACAGAATGATAGCTGTAGCCTGAATGGCTGAGTTACACCTAAGCGTCTCTGGTCATTAGGGTGGCATAAATTAAGTAGTCACACCTGCAACATAGTTGTGTAAACTCTAGCATGCTATGAACCACCTGAAGCAGCTATCGCCGAAGCCACCCCTGAATGAGGTTTAGCGATGGGCCCACAACCGATTCTTGTAAAAATTACTCAGTGTCACGAAACCTGGAAAGAAAGCCTCGGATTTGACGGATCACCAACAACGACCACACAAACGTTTAACGGACTACTCTTTCGGCATGAATCACGTAGTCAGACCTCCATCGTAGTTGTGTGAACTCTGGCACGTTATGAACCATATGAGGCAGCTATCACCGAGGCCACCCCTGAATAGGGTTTAGCGATAGGCCGACAACCCATTCTTCTAAAAATTACTCCATGTAAAGACGCTTGGAATAAAAAAGCCTCGGATTAAACGGATCAACAATGACGATCACGCAAACATTTAATGGACTATTCTTTCGGATCCTGGAATGTACGCTCCCTGAACAGACCAGGGGCCGAGAAGGCCCTCCTATAACTGGTCGAGAAATACAAACTGAACTTGACTGCAGTCCAGGAAACAAATTCTTCGCATGCAGTAGGATTTTTGTCGTAAACTCAACATGATTTCCGCACCGACGCATTCATAAGCAAACCTGGAAATCTCCGGATACACGCACCGTCAACCAGATTGACCACGTCCTCATATGCAAAAGATAGGCTTCAAGCGTGATGGATGTCCAGTCATGCCGAGGAGTAAATTGCGATTCCGACCATCACTTGGTAAAGACAACCTATCGTTGTAGGTGCTCTTCAGTGCACCAATTAAGAATCAGCCCTCCCAAAATCTTTGCGGTTGACAAACTTTTGAACGATGCTACGGCGCAGGCATATACAGCTGCCCTTGAAGAAAAACTGACAACATCGGCAACAGAGGTGTACACGGATTTTGGGAAAAACTCAAAAATTCTATCAAGGATACTGCAGCCTGGCGAGTGCGAAATGACTGGTTCGATGAGGAATGCTCAAAATCTCTTGACGCAAAGAACCAAGCTTAGAGACAACTAGAGCTAAAAGAGAAAAATGTGACGAGCTACGTCGAATATGAAATACAATAATTAGTCGTAAGAAACGAAAATTCTTTGACGAGCAGCTGTTGAACATTAATGGTAAACCTAGCTAATAGAAACACCAGACAAGCGTACAAATACACAATTAAGAATGACTATCAAGCCAGGACTAGCCTCTATAAGGACAAGGACGGAAACATCATCAGCGAGACCGATAGCATCAACAAACGATGGGCGTTCCATTTCAAAGAGCTTCTTAATCCCGCATCCCACGTCCCCATAGAAGATTGGCGCAGGAGTATCATCGGTCCCATCCACAAAAAGGGAGATAAATTGCGGTGTGAGAATTACAGAGGCTTCTCGCTAGTCTGTACGTCCTACAAAATACTGACGAAAATTCTGGAAAATAGAATAAAACCGTACGCTAAAGGAATCATTGGCGAGTATCAAGGCGGCTTCAGACCTGGTCCATCTACAATCGAACAGCTTTTCACGGTCAAGCAGATCCTGTAGATACTGTTTAGGTTAGGTTAAAAAGGCTGCTGTGTAGAACACAGCACACATAAATCACCAATGGGTCTGTTGTGATACTTCAACGCCATAAGAGATTAGACGTCGAACCATCCGGAGCTGTCAATAAAGCGATATAGATGACCAGCACTTACGTCTGTACATCCAGGTCAAGAAAGTAAAGGGAATCTAGAATATCCTTTTTTCTACCGGCCAGAGCAGGGCAGGTGCACAGGAAGTGAGCTTATTGTCTCCACAGCTGCTGCAATGATCATTATACGGAAGCCGAAGATGCCTGGCATGCTCACCTATCAAGCAATGTCCTGTAATGATCCCCACAACCTTCCTTAGATGCCTTCTCTCCAGCATCTGCAGCCCTGATGAGCGGCTAGGATTAAAGGCCCGCCAAATTTGCCTTGTATCATTGCATGTAGTTCCATTTAGCCATTCGATATTAGCACGGTTTAGTGCGTTTGTCTTGATCAGCTTCTTACAAGGTAAGAATGCCAGGACAAAGTGGTGTTGAAAATTCGCTGAGCAGAGCGGCACATCACTACGGTTTTCGAAGTAAAAAGTGCAGTGTCCAGGGATCTTATCGCCGCCTGACTATCGGTATAATTAGTAACAGTCCCAGCAGATACGACATTACAACCCAACCAAGCCAAAACGAAATTGCAGTGATCTTCGCCTGAATGACACTACAGAATGCCGGAAAACGGAGTAACAAGCCAAAATCCAGTATCTCTGAAAAGATACCAGCGCCCACACCTTCTTCTGTTTTCAAGCCATCCGTAAAAAAGCTTATCGCTTCCGACTCTGGAGTACTGTTTATACCCCACTCTTGTCGAGAGGGTATTAGGCTGGTATAGCCTTTGTGGAAGGAGTTCGGCCAAGATGTTCAAGCGAAGCAAATTAAGCAGTACTCCAAGAGCAGCAGTTGCTGTGGTCTTGAGAGCACCAATGATAGCAATACTGTATAACGTTTGAACTTTGTTCAATAGAGTCCTGTGGGACGCCTTGTTGAGTGCAATTCACCAAACTACCACCCAATAAATTAAAATAGGGTGTACGACTGATGCGTACAACCAAAATACCACCTTTGATCGCATGCCCCATGCCTGCAAGAGTACAGAGCAACTGTTGCCTTAACAACTCGCTCCTCGGTATTTCTGTCAAATATAAGTCCCAGAAATCTGGCTTTTTAGCTAAAGGCCTCTTCAGCAATGGTGGTATGAATGAAGGTAGAGTGTTCCTTCTGGTGAAGAGAACAAGGTCTGTTTTGGACGGATTGACCCCCATACCCATTTGCCTAGCCCACTGAAATAGAATGACTGCATTTTGCAGAATCTCACCAAGGACCCCGGGAAACATTCCCGAGTTGGCAATGGCAATATCGTCCGAGTACGCAATAACCTCACAGCCGACCCCCTCCAAAACCAACCTGTTAACCACTAAGTTCCAAAGAAGGGGGGACAGGACACCTCCTTGGGGAGTGCCCCTACAAAGTTGCCTGCGTATTTTTGATGAGCCGAAACTGGTACTAATGAATCTAGAAGTTAGCATCAGACTAGTAAGCTTACAGATCGGGCCATCTACACCCAAACTCAAGAGAGCATTCGATATAGCCGCCGGTTTGACGTTGTTAAAGGCCCCATCAATATCCAAGAAGGCGACCGATGTATACTCCTTGCAAGTCGGAGATTTCTCAATACATGCTACCAATGAATGCAAAGCTGTGTACACCGATCTCCCCTTCCAGTAGGTATGCTGCGAAAAGTATAGAAGGTGTGATGGAATAGTGTCCCTTAAGTATATGTCGATAAGACGCTCCAGCATCTTCAGCAATGCTGACGCTAAGCTTATGGGACGAAGGTCTCGCGGACGTGGGTGCGAACTTTTGGCCGCCTTCAGGATGAAAACCACCCTCACATCCGACCATGTGCGAGGAATGTGTACCAGCTCCACGCAGCCCCTGAATATACTTTCAATCCAAGTCCATCGTTTTTTGTATATCCGCTGGAATAATGCCATCCGGTCCTGGGGACCTAAACGGGTCAAAACTGCTAAAAGCCCATACTATTTTATCATTCGATAGAATAGAATCATAGTCACAAGGGGCCATTACTACCCGAGAGGACTCTTACACATCACCAGATGAGCTGTCTGGGAAATGAGTGTTAAATAAAACCTCAATAGTCTCTTCACTAGAGGTTGTCCACGTCCCATCTGTTTTCAGTAAATAGCTTGGTATGGTCAGAGCAGTGGATAAAATTTTCCGCAGTCTTTGAAGTCTCGCTGGTTTCTTCAACTCGTTCACAGAAACTCCACCACGACTCTCGCTTACACTTTCTGATCTCGTTTTTGAAGATTTATAGATTTTCTTTGTAGTTTGACCAGTCAGAGTCTAGCCCTAAAGACTTCGCCACATTAGAAGAAGATCTTCTACTCACAGCCCTCAGCTTTGCCATCCGAGCGTTCCTCTTTTCTTTATCCCAGCTGATTGGGCACGATTTGGCAGCAGATCTCCCGAGCGCTGCTGCCAGGGTTTTGCGCATGGCGTCCAACTTCCGCCTACTATATGGCTGGCACGGTAAGGGGGATAATGCCTCCTTGAGACAATCCCTGAATTAACACCAGTCGGTTCTTTTTCGATTCATGAAAACCGAGTTATTACTAGTGCACTCGTCTAGTCCAAATTGCAAGTACCGGTGATCAACGAATGAGTGCTCTGCCGGCACTCTCTCATCCCGCAGTAAATGTTTTACGTCCTCCGAAACAAGGGTGAGGTTCAGGACCTTTTGTGTGCTGTATAACATCATGCTGCGATTTGGTATACTAGCGAAATTAGTACGATTAACGAAGATGACCAACTCCGTTTCACAGGTCAGGATCCTTAACAGGCTGACTGATCTCTTTGAAAAACGTACTGGACTGAAGCAAGGCGATGGACTGGATCCGACGCTCTTCAACCTTGGCACTTGAACACCCCTTCCAGGTAATGAATGCGGACCACAGCGGTGCACTGCTCTTCAAGTCGACGTAGTTTATAGCGTACGCTGACATCAACATTCTGTCCCGAAACCTGCCCGACGAAGAAAAACTTCTACATAATCTTGACAAGGCTGCAAGAGAAGTTGGACTACGCGTTAACCAGGACAAAACAAAAGTAATGATGCAATTAAGAACAAGGGCGCCAGGACAACCGAACATCAACGTCGGGGAACTCAGCATCGAATTCATAGACGACTTTATATTCCTGGGTAGTAACCTGTCAAACGACGCAAATGTAACTGACGAAATCAAGCGACGGGCTGTTGGGCCACGATGATAACACTAACGCGGTAGGCCGATGGGGACAGCGTTGATTCACCAATCGCGAGGTCGCAGGTTCGATTCCAGTCACGAATATATTTGAACTGTTGTTCTTCTCGCCGGTCTCTAGTCGTGTCAGCTGTCGATGTGTAAATTAATTCGATAAAAATGATTGGACTGAATGCAGGACAAGCGTAGTACTGACTATTCTATATAACGGGCTCTTCATATGCCGGACATTGCGCACTTACGGTCGGATGATTGCAAGTATCGCTTTCAGCTTCACTGGACCACACGCACGTTTGGACAAGAGGCCAAACGTGCGTATGGTTCCCACATGTCACGTGGGAACGGATTTGAAATCGCGTGAATCGAACACTGCTGCCTGCTATTAACGTACTGCCGATGAACTGATATTTTTGACGTACTTTTATGGTACCCATACCTGAAGAATTATTGGTGTGGGAAGTTACACATACCCAAATTGTTCGGTGTGGATAGTACTACCTATACTATCTCACATTCCGCCGTTCTTACATGGTACCATACGTTCCGCCTTCGGGACAAAAAGGGGAATGCCTTACACTAACTTAAATCCACGTAGTATATTCGTCCGTACGTCTTAGTAAGCCGGAAGGGAAGAACGCCTTTAATACTGTGCACTATATTATTAAGTCTCAGGTGGAACCTTATCTAATAAAACGTTATTAGTAATTCATTTGTGATAACTTTGAACGAGTGCATAAACTTCTATAACATTTTCTCACCATTATTTGTGAAAGGTTTAATAGAAAATATCTTTTCCATCAGATTCATTATCGCTGTCAGAAGCGAATACGAAATTTCCGAATGAGCGAATTCCACAACAATAACAACGAATACATTAAGAGTAAAGGATTCGGGTATCCCTTACAAATTGAAATTTTCATCATCCAACAAGCAAATTTTTGCATACCCAAAACCGTACTTGAAATTCTATTCAGAATATAAATTCAAAACATTTCCACCGATACTCTAATCTAAACAAACTTCACATTTCAGGTGATAACAGCCGGTGATTCAGCACCCAAAGCACTGAAAGACCTACGAAATCGTTGCCTTAATCCTGGAAAATATGCCCAACATTTGGAACGATGGATGACCTTCTATCCGGCCCAACAAGTTCACATCATTGACGGTGAACAATTGAAATCGAATCCCATCGATGTCATGAACGAACTCCAGCGATTCCTAAAGATTCAACCGAATTTCGATTATTCATCGCATCTCCGATTCGACAATAAAAAAGGATTCTTTTGTCAGGTGATTGGTGAGAATCGAAACAAGTGTCTCGGCAAATCGAAAGGACGTCAATATCCACCTATGGACGATAGGAGTGCGAAACTACTTCAAAGGTACCGTACTTTTATTACAGAGTTCCATTTTTGAGTTTGCAGGTAGGGTTTTTTTCTCGTTGACATCAGTGACCGTTTTTTATATTGTCAATGGGGCTTTGGTTTACTTTAAATTATAGGACGAGGGCAGAAGAGGATTCAGTCATCCCTTACATTTGATTATTTAACGTTTGTTCTAAATATAGTATAGTACAAACCATTTTCTAATGTATAATCTACATTTATTGGATTATGCGTATAAATTTACCGAACCACTTGTGATGGACCGTTTGGTGGGCATCTGAAGATGCTTGTGGGGACGGAGCTTAAGGTAGCATAATGACCGTGAAGGTCGGGCCTTGTCATCTGGCGAAGAAAAAGGCTCCTCAACGAGCTAAGCAGCGGCCTATGCTTGCTGTATCTCAGTTCGGGAGACGTGGACGGGGCTTTCGCCGCTCGTTGCTCCTGCCCTTTACGTATCAATAAAAATGCATAGTCCTGACAACACAAACATGGGAGGTAAAAATGGGGAATAAAAAAAATGAGGCGATAAAGATGGAATGGTGGGCGAACGGCTCAGATGCCCTCGATGTCAACAACAGATTAATAAGCTTGCAAATGAGCCACCGGTTTTATATTATTAAAAGCACCCTCAATATCCAGAAATGCAACCAACGTATACTCCTTGAATTCAAGAGACTTTTCCATGCAACCTATCAAAGCGTGTATCGCCGTATTCCCTATCTCGCCTTCCAGTAAGCACGCCGGGAGGCGGACAACAACTGAACAGGAATGGTGCTGCGCAGGTAGGTGTCGATCAATCTCTCTAACACCTTTAGCAGACATGAGAACAGGGTAATGGGTCTAAGGTCTTTTGGCCGCGCGTGCGAGCTTTTTCCCGTTACCACAAACTGTGGATCTGCGGGAATGATATCGTCAGGTCCAGCGGACTTAAATGGGTAATTCTCTATCTGGCCTCACTTGCCCCCTAGTGACCTCCAAAGTTTGCCAAAAATTGGTTTTAATTGAAGGCGCTGCTACGGGGTGAAAAAGCGCGCACCTTCATAAATGAAAATCAGGTATGTTTTGAGATTATTCCTTACCTTTAAAAAATGTAATGAATGAGTTTGTGTTAATTTCAACCTGCTCACAGGGACCCAAAATATGTTTGGCAAGTATGTTTGCCTGTGGGCTGAAACGTAATAAAACGCACCACCACATGGTGTGCGTTTGCATGTTGTTTTTTTTTTTTTTTTCTTTCTTTGTGCTGACATTCAACAATAGATAGTTACATCCGACACCTCGTCATAAAAATCCCTTCGGAAATCCACGTGCACTTCATATTTCTTTTTATTTGCAATAAGGTAACGAAAAACCATTTCAAACTCAATTTCTATTACAGAAGTTGTAACGGACGGGTCGATGGGCATCTAAAGATGCCCGTGGTGACAGAGCCTAAGGAAGCATAGTGACCGTGAAGGTTGGGCCGTGCAATCTGGCGAAGAAAAAAGGCCCCTCAACGAACGAACCAGCAGCCTATCCTTGCTGTAGCTCAGTTCAGGAGACGTGGGCGAGGTCTTCGTCGCTCGTTGCTCCTTTATGTTTGAAAAAAATGCATAGGCCCTAGGATAGACAACACCAATATGAAAAAATGAGGAAAAAATGAGGCGATAAGGATGGAATGTTTGGCGAACGGATCAGATCTCGCGCTCGTATCGGGGTCCCGCTGTAATGGGACCCTCAGCCTCTGATTTCGTACCATCGACTGATCACTACTCATGAGGTGCTGCCTTAGATCTATCGATGGAAGCAGCACTGCCAGAATATGGTTCATTGTAGGTGGTTCATTTCAAAATGAATATTATTGCTCTCTCTCTGGTTCCTGTTAACCCCTTGTGGGCATAGGGCATTAACCACGCGTACTTTCCACCTCGTCCTGTTCATCGCCATCGCTTTCAGCTCACCCCATGACTTGCCTATTGAGACACCCTCTCACATAACCGATCTTCTGCAGGTGTTACTATAGGTCGTCCAACACGGCGACTTGCGTTGGTTCCCTGCGGGTTCCAATCAAGGGCCTATTGAGCAATGCTGTTCAGCCCTTTTCGGAGAGTGTTACCTATCCATTGCCACTTTCGCCTTTTAATGGAATTGTCTATCCTGTCCTGACCAGTAATAGTAAGGAGGTCGTCGTTAGAAATGACCTCGGGCCACAGTATGTGCAGGATGCGCCGTAGACACTGGTTCACAAAAGTTTCAATCTACAATAGTTGTTATCTCAGTGGTCACCTTCCAAGTCGAACAGCCAAATAAAAGCACTGATTTTACGGTTTCGATGATCTGGAGTGAGGTGCATCTGAAAATGTTGTTTTGCCAGAAAGAAGTCAAACTGAAAAAAGCTGCTCGAGCCTTGTTGATGCGAGACTGTACTACGCTTCCGAGATAGCAGAAATTGTCAACTTTCTCGACTGCCTGCCCCGAGACACAAATTCCGATTCGATTCGATTTATTTGATCGAAGACAAATATCGGCAGCATAGTCGAGGTGTTGAAGGTATGTGAACAACTTCTATCTTATACCTTTGTTCTGGTGTTCTTAAAGGGCGCCGCTTAGTACATCATTAATGGCAATTAAAAACAGTAAAAGTGACAAAATCCAGCCTTGTCTAACTTCGCTGTGCACCTCGAAAGGATCTGATAGCTTACCCTTGTGTAAGACGTAACATTGGGCTCCTTGGTAGGACTCCTTTATGATGAAAATTATTTCATCTGATATGCCTCTTCTTCGTAAAGCCCACAACCATAGCCCTCAGTCGAATAGGAGGGACATAGACCAACTCCAGGTAGGCCTTTAAGATGCTTTCTATTCAAGGATATAGAATATCCGAACATTGTTGCAGATCCGCCGGAATAATACCGTCGGGTCCAGCAGATTTAAAAAATTCGAAGCTAGATATCGCCCACATAATCTTCTCTCGAGAAAGGACTTATGCACTGTCGCTACAAAGCGTTGAGCAACACGTGTAGGGCTGTTCAGATGAGGCAATAGTCGAACTGCCGGGAAAATGCGTATCTAGCGGACACTCGATAGTTTCTTTAGTCCTAGACGTCCAGGACTCGTCTTCCTTCTGTAGGAAGCTGTAGGAAGCTTGGTGCAGATGGATTTGACGCCAGGACTTTGCGAAAGCGAGAGGTTTCGCAGGAACCTTCAATCCGTTCGCAGAAATTTCTCCATGAGTTACGTTTGGCTTCTCGTAACTCTTTCTTGAAGCAACTTAGATACACTTTATAGAAGTGTCAATCAGACTCTTGCCTAGAAGCCTTAGCCTTATTGAAACTCTTCCTACACGCAGCTCTGAGTTCGGAGATTCTAGTGCTCCACCAGGCTGTTTTTTTCTTACCTTGATACGCGTTAGTAGGACATGATGCAGACACCGCCGCATTCATAGCACCTATCAACGAATTGGCCATTTCATCTAGCTCATATCTACTGCAGGTAGCCTCTCGACAAGGGCATCCCGATACACAGACCAGTTAGTCCTTCTATGATTATTGGTAATTTCACTTGATACCGGGCGGTCAGCAAGGCTCAATTGAAGGTATCGGTGATCAGAGAATGAGTGTTCCGATGATACTCTCCAGTCTTTGATCAAGTGTATGATATCCTCTGATGCAAGGGAGATATCCAACACCTCTTGTCTGTTTTTTGTTATGAAAGTGGGCTCGCGTCCCACATTGCAAATTAACATATTTGTTCCCATAATATATTCGAGAAGCGATTCGCCTCGCTCATTTGTGTCCGAACTACCCCAGACGTCATGATGCGCGTTAGAATCGCAGCTAAGAATCATGTTGTTGTTGTTGTTGTAGCAATGGTCAGAATTCGATGTGTTTGTCTGTTACATGCCAACAGTTTCGTCTTCATCCCCGGTGTCAAGGGATAGAAAGTTAGCTGCCTTGAGTTCTCCCACAGCGCTCTTGGAGTCAAGTGAGTGGGCGCAGCTGGGCATTGAAAGATATGGTTTACGTCGTGAGGGGTTCCGTTACAAGCAGGACAGATGTTTGAGACGTCCTGGTCTATGCGAGATAGGTAGGAGTTCAGTCGCGAACACCAGCCTGACCGAAGTTGGGCGAGTGTTGTTCTCGTAGCTCTCGGAAGTCTTTCCTCTTCCGGCCCTACGGCAGCCGGTTCTACGCACCGGAGCGACCCGTTTCACAACGGCCAAGAGCTGCCAAAACCCTTCAATGCAAGAAGGAGCTAAGAATCATGCTAACATATGCTTCTCTTGCCGCTACAGTGACCTCCCTCAAATCGATGGAAAGAAAAGCGCCTTCAGTGTCGTGCGGCATGTATGCCGAGACGTTCCAGTACGTCTTCCCTTTAAGCTCAAGGCAAACAAATACAGTGTCACTGTCGCTTTAATTTGTCAACAGGAAAGCCTTGACGGTATTCCTAACAAGAATGCACGACCGGGGCTTCCCCCGGTCTGTGAAATAAAAAAGAGTATAATCAGGGGACCCCACGCCACTTATGAGATCGCGAGAGACTGAGGGCTTCTGTATCAGTACAATATCTTCCTCACTGTGTGTCAGACGAAGAAGAATAGCAGCAGAGGCTGCTTTGGAATGGTGGAGGTTTATTTGGACAAATCTAAACATTGGTCACTCTCTGCACCACCGTGGCGTCCGCCTCCTCCTCCTTGTCGGATTCGCAGAACATGGCTCCGACGTAACGTCTTAAGCAGCCAAATCAGAGCCACGGGATGGCTGCGATGTGTCGTCTAATGCCTCACTAAGAACACCAGGATATTTGCCCAATATGACGATGGCAATGTCAACCGCATAAGCATACACCATGCAGCCCTTATAGGTGTAAAAGCAGTCTAATGACAGCTAAGTTCCAGAGAAGGGGAGAGAGCACTCTACCTTTCGGCGTACCTCTTCGCACTAGTCTACGTTCGGACGACGCTCCTAAGCACGTGTGTATAACCCTAGATGTTAACATCAGGTTAATAAGCCTGCAGAGGAAACCGCCAGACTAGAAAGTGCATCCATGATAGCTCTAACATTGTTGAAGAGCCCCTCGATATCAAGGAAAATAACCATGTGTATTCTTTATTGCCCAAAAATTTCTCAATATATCTCACAATAAAGTGTAGAGCTGAATCTACTTATTTGCCTTTGAGGTTGACATGTTGGGAGGTATACAGAAGGTTCGATGGAATGCTATAAGACAGGTGAATGTCTACGAGCCTCTCCATTAACTTTAAGAAAACTGACGATTGGTTGATTGGTCTTAGATCATTTAGACGTACGTGTACCCGCCTTTGGGATGAATATCATTTTCTCCTCAGTCTATAATTTAGGAGTAACTATAGGTATACACCAGCTCTAAGCAGGCCCTGAAAATGTTCTCAATCCGGTGAATGTTGCATATCAGCTGGGATTATCCCATCCAGGCCAGCGGACTTACAAGGTTCAAAGCTAGATCTCTCTAATTGCCTTGACCCCTCCAGGGGCATGGGCGCGTCAACATCTCTAGCATTTCTACGCCTTGTTGACGTTTCCATAGCATATTTACTTTTCGGAAGTGCAGTTGCTACCATGCACCTCCTATCCGCGCCGTCTTTATACTGCAAGCTCGGAGCACTGTGAGAGTTCTATAAGTACCCACAGGGGGTTTTTGATCGCGCCGAGATTTGATCTCCGAGCTCTAGATTAGTATCGTAGAGCGGTGACCGAACGATCACGGCCACCGAGCGCCACCAAAGCTAGATAAAGACCAGATAATCTTTTCCCTAGATATAATGTTACTAGCGTCGCATGAAGTATTGCCAGTAGTCGGTGTATACACACTCGATACATAAGCGGATCTTCCCGGGAAGTAAGTATCAAGCGGTAGTACAATGGTTTCTTTGCTGCAGGTTGTCCAAGACCCATCTTGCTCCATTAGGTAACTAGATTTAGATGGATTGGTAGAGATGATTTTCCGAAGTCTGGACGCCTCACTGGACTCCTCGATTCGCTCACAAAAAGTTTCCATGAATTGCATTTCGCCCTTCTCAATTTCTTGTTATACAAGCCAAGAGACTTTCTGTAAGAGGCTCAGTCAGAAACAAGCTTGTAGGACTTAGCCTTGTTGAAGGACTTCCTGCATGATACTCTATGAATGAATGAATGGAAAGGTTCAAGCTACTAACCCTGTTGGTTGAGCACTGCGACCATGACAAATCTATTGTGCCGTAGCTTTTATTTATTAATGTAGCAAAAGACTCGTACGAAGGCCAGTATGTCTCTAGCAGAAGTTTCCCTGATAACGGAAGTGTCCGTGCCGATTCGCGATTCCATCCACTCCAGGAGCCTTAAATGGTGCAAAGGACTCTACTTCCCATTTAACTTTGCAATAGTCGAAGATCGTCTCTGATAGGCTAAGTAGTCGGTCGTCAGAGTCCCTGTGATTAACAGGTGAGTGATTCGGAGATTGTTCTAAAAGGACTGATCCCGGAAAATGGGTTTGTAATCCGTCTGATCTTTTTAGTAGGCCAACTCTGTTTGTGGAGTCCTTAGAGAGAGCTTTGTGAAGGCGAGCCGCTTCAGGAAGGGATTGAATGCTTTCACAATGTCTCCTCCAGCATTCAAGTTTTGAGTACCTTATAAGCTTGTTATATTCCGTGAGAGCGGTTCTGTATTCATCCCACTGATTAAGACGCTTCGCCTTATTGAATTTTTTCCTAACTTGTACACGCCTCCGGGCAAGCTCTTCGTTCCACTAGGGCACCCGTCGTCCTGCCCTGATGTGACGTACTACAGTACTGTCTTTATAGCAAGCAAGAGGTTAAGTTGATTAGCCGCTGATTCAAATTCACTTTTTGAACTAATAGTGGTAATCAGCGAGTCAGCTTTCGAGCTATGTAACGAGCTAATGAAACTGATTTCAATTAGTCTTTTTGGGACACAGAGATGTTGACCTGAGTTCGGTTTGTCCTGGGATGATGAATCTGATGTGTTTGTGGTCTTCGTTAGACACGTGCCAGTTAGAAACGAGCTCAGCTGAAGTGCTGCTGGCAAGGGTCAGATCAAGTACCCCTGTCTGGCAGCAGTAACAAAGGTAAGCTTGCACTCTCTGTTAAGGACGTGTACATTTTTATACCCTTCACGCCAAGGAGGGGGGGGGGGTGCAATTTTTTTGTGGCATAACTATTATTAGGTCGCAAATCACGGAAATAAAAAAAAAATAAAATAAAAATCGTTTCGACCAAAAAAGTATGGCCCTCAAAGAATTTTTAACCCTTTGAGGTCTTTGAAAATGTAAATCATCGTGTACATATTTACTAGAATGTTAAATTATTTATGTATTATGATAAATTACAAAAATGTATAACCTAAAGTCAAAACGTTGAATACGATTGATATCGATCAGAAAACTAAAATTATCCATTCTCACTTGGCGAATCCAGCACTAAACTATATCAGACCTTTCACTTCGTCTACATTAGCATTACGTATTACATTCTTATCAACTTCTAATATTTCGCACATTATCGATTTAAAAAAATACGATATACAATCATATGTACTTAAAAAGGATACTTTCCTGCAATAAATGTATGCGCTAGTTCCGTATATATTTACATATGACATTAAAATTTAGGAACTCGTAAAGTTACCTTTTTTCAGAGAGTGGCAGACAATTCGAGTGCAAAAATAACACAAGCAAACTTTTTCACAACTAATCCAAAGTTCCAGCTTCAAAAATGTTTATTATGCAAAAATAATAGGGTTTGCGCTTGACTGTGAAGCAAATTATGCACTGACGAGGATACTACCAGCCCTCGAGGCTCTAAATTTGGAGCACAGAGCATTTTAAGCATACACTTTGCTCTTCGTGGATGAGATAGTCTCACAGTGTTATTGTTGGGCAATGTTGTTTTTGTCTGCAGTTAGCTGTGGGTGTAATCGCCTTTTTTATGTTCTTTTCTTGTTGATGATTACTCGGAACACTGTTCTGCTTGTGGGGTTGTGTTATCACTTTCCGGAGAGACCCGTACAGTAAGTTAAGCTCGGTTATCGTTTTCTCAGTCTGAATAGGATTCTATTAAATGTCGAATAAGGACACGAATGAAGGCCGTATGGGAGATGTATAGCATGAGATAACTCCATACAACTATGCAGTTAGTTGGAATATGGTTAGATAGTCAAACTGAATGAGAAATCTCTATAATCACCGCTTTTATCGTGCTAAAAAGACTTCTACTCGTATATATAACTAGTTTAAGAATTGACATCGGTGACTGCGAGGACTATTAATATAATATCTTTTGGGGAAAGCACGATTCTTCTGCCTTACATAAAGGTGCGAAATTGTTTGAAAGGATATACTGGAAAAAGGTTAGATTAGGTTACAAGGGATGTCGTGATTGTGATACCACCATAAACATTGAACTGACGATAAAACTTTGAAGCCTTCAAATGCTCACCTCTCTGAGGTCGTCCAGATCATTAAGGTAGTAGCACCCAAAGCAGTTAGGGCAGCACAGAGTACATGAAAAGTACATTCCTCCTCAGCCTCGTCCTCGCAACTTCTGCTGAAGTCTTTGTATGGAAGCTCATCCTAGCATATTCACCGATTAGAAAGTACCCTGTAATCCTCGCATAAGAGTTCTAGGGTTCCTTCCTGGTTTTGTATACGCGGAGCTTCGTGTTTCTGTACAGATACTTCGATTTCATGATGGGGAGGGCCGAGAAGAAAGTCTTATTTGCTAGCTGTATTCGTCGCTTGATTTCGTCAGTTTCGTTGGCGTGCTTTAATAGGTTGCTACCCAGGTATGTGAAGTCGTCTATGAATCCGATGCTGAGGTCCCCTACGTTGATGTTCGATTGTACTGGCGTCCTAGTTCTTGATTGCATCATTATTTTTGTTTTGTCCTGGTTGATGCGTGGTCCAGCTTCTTTTGAAGCGGTGTCAAAAGTATGGAGAAGTTCATCTGCGTCGGTCGGTCTTCGGGACGTGATGTTGATGTCGTCCGCATACGCTATCAATTATGTCGACTTGATGAGTAGCGTATCTATTGCTCGAATGGCGTACGGTTTTATTCTATTCTTCTGAATTTTCGTCAGTATTTTCTAGGACGTACAGACCAGGGAAAATCGTTTTACATACTGCTAAGGAAAGCCCAAAATCGCAACGACTTAGCCTAGGCTCACTGGTCCTTCTCTCTCTAGCGAATTCATCATCTTTGCAATTTTCAGCATCCAGTGTGGCCTGGAATCCAACACAGGAAGATGCTGAATAGTTCTTCCATTTCCAAGAAAGAGGTAGGACAGTCTGTAACCGTTCCTGCGGCAGCCGGTTCTACGCACCGGAGCGACCCGTTTTTTCAACGGCCAAGAGCTTCCAAACCCTTTCAATGCAAGAAGGATGTGTGTCAATATGTAACATGCTTGTATTCGTTTTTTTGTGTTTATTGGGAGCAACACATCTCGGCGCAACTGCTCTCAATATTACTTCTCCGTGCCGGCATTGAATGCAACCCAGGTCCATGGATCTGTTACGTATGCAATAGAGAGCTGCACCCCAATGCGATGTCAGTGAGATGCAACTGCTGCGACGAGTGGTGTCACCTGAGGAACTGCTCCGGACTAAACCTGGAATCCTTCATTTATTGCCAATGCAGTAATAGTGGCCCACAATCATCGAGCTCGTCAAACACGCCTAACTTTTCTACACCAGTGAGCACCCGTACGAGCTTCCAATCAACCCCAACGACCCCTGCGAATAGACCCAGTAGGATACCCCAACAAAACAACCTTACGCCTGCACCACCGATCGCCATTTTTGATACGCTCTCACTGGTCCAACCAAATTGCAACGGGCTACAAAATAAAATCGCCGAACTCGCTTCATTCATGGACAGACACTGCATTCAAGTTGAAGCCATTCAGGAGACGAAACTACATCCCAATTCTCAACGCTCATGGAGATTACATCATCATCAGGAAAGACAGGTTGACCAAAACTTGAGGAGAACATACCTTCATCAGTCACCATTCCGCGCAATACCGGGAAATAGATGTCACTAACAACGACATCACCATGGAAGTGCAAGCCATCGCCATAAAATCAGGCAATGTTGATATTGAAATTTACAGCATTCCACCGGTATCCAGTTGTCCCTCAGGTTACCATGTAAATATCAGCACTTTCCTCACTAGTCAACATCGTCTTCTGCTTGGTGATTTGAACGCTCACCATAAACTCTGGCAATCACATCTTAACAACGACGCCAAAGGTATCTCCATCGCAGAACAACTTGACGCTTCAGATTTCTGTACATTGAATGACGACACGCCCACCCGTATTGCCAGTGCCTGTTCTAGCTCTCCAGACATCACGATTGCCAGTGCTAGCCTCATAAATGAAGCTCAATGGGAGCCGGTGATAGGGCTTGATAAACCGATAGATATCGTATCTGTCGAACATCGCACTTTTGTCAACCACAATAAGGCTGGCTGGAATAGCTTCACTCAATATACTAGTGCCAAATTGCTCGCCCTGCCAACTTCTACCGACGTATGTAAGGCCGAATCCAACACCATGAAAGCGGCTGCAATATTCATTCCTGCAGGACGCATTCCGAAAATTTGGCCTAACTTTCCTACCTCAGCCGCCAGATTGGCAGACGAGAGAGACAAACATCAGGAGCACAAACCCAGACGATCCCAGAATTCACGAAATGAACTGTGAAATTCAAAAACTAGTAGCCGAACACATAAGGTTAAAATGGAGTACGCATCTGAATGAATGCCCTCTCTAATCCACCGAAACAGAAAGGGAATGTCGCCATCCAGTTCGGAGACAATTCAATCAGCGACCCTTCGCCTACCCACTGCGCAAGTCGCTTCAATAAGCAATTAATTGAACATCCTCCACCAGACAGACAAAAGTGCATAAACCGTATGAGGATCCATAACCGAACCGCAGACAACATATCTGTCTTCACCGCGGACGAAGTGGCTGCGGCAATCAGGAAGGCGAATAACTCGAAAGCCTTGGGACTCGATGGAATCTCAATGGCAATGCTTAAAAATCTCGACCCACCAGCCATCGAATATCTCACGGCTACGTTCATCCTATCTATCCTATCACATTACTGATCATTCCGCGACTCGGGAAGAAAGGGAGAATAATCCCAGTCTTGAAACATGGGCAAAAAGCGTTACTCGGCGAGTCCTATCGTCCCAAAATACTTCTATCACCACTTGCGAAAACGCTCGAAGCACGAGTCCACCCTGTTCTTGTAGGCCACATTCAGCTTGCGAACCATCAGCACGGCTTCAGAAGAATACACAGTTCAAATAAGGCCCTGGATGCCATTACAACTCGTATCCACAATGGCCCCAATCAATTTCGTCCATGTCACACAACAATTCTGGTGGTGACCTGTCGAAAGCCTTCGATTCAGTCAGCCACTCAGCACTCCTGTTTGACGTATGTTGTGCATCGCTTCCAACGCAAATAACGAAATGGATTGTCAATTATCTTGCAGGCAGGCAGTCCTACACCGAATTTAGGAGCAAGAAATCGAAATTAAGGAAGATCAAACAAGGTGTGCCACAAGGAGAGGTCCTGTCTCCCTCCTTGTTCAGCCTTTATTTATCAGGAATCCCAACACCACCTGAAGGAATCGAAATTATCTCCTATGCCGATGACTGCTCCATTCTGGCAACAGGAAACAACATCACGGAAATGTGCGAACGAATAAACGATTACCTGGAAAGACTTAACGCTTTCTTCACAGGCAAGAATTTAACCGTTTCAGCGACTAAATCCTCGGCAACCTTATTTACCACCTGGACGAAGGAAGTTAAGATGCAGCTTGGGATCTCAGTTAGCAATCAGCCTATTCCAACCGTGAACCATCCCAAAATCCTAGGAGTAACCCTGGACTGCATGGCCACGTCATTTTCCCATGAAAGCACTAAAATCCTTAAAACCTTGGCCGATAGAACCTAGAGCAAGGATAAAGAAACCCTACTGGTCACATACAAACCAATCGGAAGATCAGTAGCCAACTATGTGGTTCCTGTGTGGTCACAGAATCTCTGTGACACAGAGTGGAAAAATATTCAGGCTTGCCAAAACGCCGCTCTCCGTACTGTGACTGACTGCCTCCTGATGTCATCCCAGGACCATGTACATCAAGAAAATGATGCCTCTAAGAGACCACAACAAGCTGTTCGCGAAACAATATCTGGTGGATTGTTACCGGAGGGAACACCCCAACAACGACCTCATGAACAAGACGCCGACTCCAAGACATGTCAGGCGTGAGTTGAGGGACCTCGAAAGAGATGTCCAGAGGTACAAAAAAGTTCCCTTTGACAATGACACATACAGATCAGCCATCACAGCAATACTTCATGAGGAGGTGCAATCATAAATTGCAGGACTAGGTCCAAACAGAGTTCTCCCGACACAACCACCAGCCATTTCTCCCGAAGAGAGAATACCCCTGAGAGCAACGAGGGCGACACTTGCACAACTTCGGCCAGGCTGGTGTTCGCATTTTAACTCCTACTTATCTCGCATTGACCGGGATGTCACCAACACATGCCCCGCCTGCAATGGTACACCTCACGATGTAGATCACATTTTCAACAGCCTAGCTGCACCCACACACCTGACCCCCAGGTCCGATTAATCTCTCCATCTCATCGTCTATCACTCCCGAGTTTTGGAAGAAGGGAAGGGTGATCCCTATTCTAAAACCGAGGAAAAAACCGACGCAAGGCGAATCATATCGTCCCATTACACTATTGTCTCCTGTGGCCAAGACCCTTGAAGCGCTACTCCACCCTATAATTACGACACACATACAATTAGCCGATCATCAACATGGCTTTAGAAGAACGTACAGCACTACCACGGCTTTGGATGCCATCACTACAAGAATACATAATGGCCTTAACCAAGCACGACCATGTCAGCGAACTATTCTAGTGGCCTTAGACCTGTCAAAGGCATTCGACACTGTCAGCCACTCGTTTCTCCTGTCTGACATCTGCGGTACATCTCTTCCGTCGGGAATAGTTAAGTGGATCGCGAATTACCTTGTCGGAAGACAGTCCTACACGGAGTTTAGAAATCTTAGCTAAGGAAAATTTAACAAGGTGTCCCTCAAGGAGGAGTCTTATCTCCCACTCTGTTTAATCTATATATGTCAGGACTTCCGACGCTACCTGACGGACTTGAAATCGTCAGTTACGCTGATGACTGTTCGATTTTGGCAACCGGCAATGACATCACCCAAATGTGCGAGCAGATAAATGAATATCTTGAAGAGCTCAACTACTTCTCCATCAGCAAAAATCTTACTCTGTCAGCGCCAATGTCTTCTGCTACTCTTTTTGCCACCTGGACCAAGGAAGTGAGGCGACAACTGGATATTGCGGTTTAACCATCTGTCAAACTATTCCCACAATTAACCACCCAAAAATTCTCGGTGTTACCCTTGACAGCATGGCCACCTCCTCGGCTCATGCGTCAACCATTTGTGACAGGATGAGAAGCAGGAACAAAGTCCTCAACGCTTTAGCTGGCAGTTCCTGGGGGAAAGATAAGGAGACCCTACTCGCAACTTTCAAATCCATCGGGAGATATGTGACCAATTATGCTGCCATATGGTCTGACAATTTATGCGACACTAAATGGAGAAACGTACAGACCTGTCAGAACACTGCTCTTAGAACTGTCACAGGCTGTCTCTTAACGTCGCGTCGGCACAGGACCATCTGCATCAAGAGACCAAAATGATACCCGTAAAAAGCCACAACACTCTTCTCACCAAGCAGTATCCAGTTGGCTGCTATCGGAATAACCATCCCAACTCAAACCTGATGAACAAGACCCCACCGCCGCTTCATGTTAGACGCAACATGAGGGACCGCGAAAGGGAAGTCCAAAGGTTTAAAAGAGTTCCCTTCGATAACATCAACTATAAGTCGGTCATCACCACGCTGCACAGTGAAGAAGTGCTTTCTGCGATCGCGGAACTGAAACCGAACAAGGTATTGAATGCGCAACCACCTGCCATATCCCCAGACGAAGCCCGGCTCCCAAGAGCAACCAGAACCACGTTAGCTCAACTCCGTTCTGGTTGGTGCTCGCATTTGAATTCATACCTATCCCGCATCGACAGTGAAGTTCAAAACTCCTGCCCAGCATGTGGCCTCGCTCCACACGACGTTGAGCACATTTTTAATTGTCCAGCAGCCCCCACGCCTTTAACTCCTATTGCGCTATGGGAGAACCCCATCGAGGCAGCTGCTTTTCTTGGATAATCAGAGTTTTTGACACACACCTATATCTGAGATCGAAGCGCCGCTACAACAGCAACAACAACCCCCAGGTCCCTGTGGGAGAACCCTGTAGAAACAGCTATTTTCCTGTTCCTTAACACCGAGGAAGACGACGACCAATAATAACATGTAACACACTCACACAACGAACTTCTGGCCATTGCTACTACAACAACAACCACGTCTATAGGAGTCAGTTGAAGGGTTTCTGGCTATTGAGGGCCATATAACCAATAATACTGTTATACATATTAGTTATCCGCAATAGCACTGGTTATTCATTGATTATTATTAAAACTTATGTGAATGCTTATCTATGTTTTACTTTCCTTTGATTTATGGACCTCGACCCAGGCTTTGGAAAACACCTCTTTAGAAAAAATCCTTCGTACGGCCCTGTGTGCTACTTCCGAAATGGTATCACACACTCTCGTTTGGAGTGCCATATGAGTTTTTAGGGGTAGCCGCTGTATAACTTTTTGATGCTGGCATTATCGCGTAGTCTTTATTAATAATCGTTTCTTTCCTGACTTTCCTGACGTTATTTATCAATCTTGCGTACTGTTAGTAATTTTTGATTACACCTAATTGCTGGGAGATGGTATTTTACTGGTGCTGGGTATTGGTTTCTCTTTACACTATTGAGCTGTTCAACGTTTTTTGTTACGGTGTATTTGGCAATTTTTTCCAGTTCTGTAATCTCCTTCTCAGACACCTGCTTTTTCGCAGCCGCATTCGATGAAGATCTGGCCGTGGCAGCTCAATAGGTAGAACGAAAGTTGGCGGGTTTAATTCCTGCCGTGAACAAATTCAAACTTGCTGTTCTCGACGAGATTCAGTCGACTCAGCTGCCAGCCTGATACTGACCATTAACAACATATTACCATCATCCAGTAAAACGGTCTCGAAAATGTTGTGCTCTACTACACTTCGTACGCCATGTTTCGACGTTAGAATAAAAAGTTGAAAGATCTCATTGTGAGCTCTAGCGTTTATAGACTAGGCGGATTTTTGCGATTGTTATCGCTGGTAGAGTTCTTTTTTCACGATGTGTAAGTCTAGCTAGCTGTGGTGACTTGTTTTTTTGTTCTCCACTCTCTTTATTAGCAATCGAGGTTTTAGTCTCTTCCGTTGCTGGAGCTATTACAGACTTCGCTCATCAAATTCTAAGCGCATCTTAGACTGGTTCAAAAGAGAAAGCGAGAATCTATCTCCATCCGTCCTTGATGCGGTGTAACGATGGCAACCAATTTTAAACCTTTTTCCCATATTCTATCCGAAACACAATCAGTCCCAATCTATATCGACATATTTTTCTCATTACAGATATTACCTCAGCCACAATACGGCCTTAGTTAAATTGCTAAAGAAATTGGGCTCCCGTCCAATTCCCCAATGGCTTAAGGATGACCTGTCAACATCATCATGAGGTCAGGTTAAACATAATCGCCACCGAAAAAGAAAAAGACTAGATAATAATATTGTAGTCAAACGGCAACTAAAGCAATTCCATTATCACGTTCGCCAAAATCCAAAGCAGAATGAGCAACAGAAGCAGCAGCCGCATAAGCATCATCATCAACATCATCACAACCATAAGAAACAGCACAAGCATCACCATCATCATTAGCCATAAGATATATAGTGAAGCGAACGGACACGAGGAATCTGCTGCCGCCGTAGGACGTTCGGACCACTTATTTCGGGCTGAATGATTCTACTTTAAATGTATCCTTGTTGTATAGTCAATGTAAATCTGATTACTCTTAAGTGTGTCATAATTTGGAAAATAAGTGTTAAATATTAAGCTAACTGTTAAGCATCATTAAATATATACATATATATACATATAATATATAGGCGTTGCAGTCTTTAAGTCATAGTCAAGAATTAGGCTCAAGGAAGCTTGCAAGTATAATAAAACGACGAAAAAAAATTATGTATGTATCAGTGTAATAAAAAATGAAAAGCAAACAGTGACGTCGATAATGCCGATTAATGTAATTATTGTGACGCTGACGCGATAGTAAATTAACGATATGCAAATAATGTGAAAATAATGTTTAAGCATGGTGTATAAGCAAACGCTTCTGTTAATACCCTGGGCGGTATTTTAACAATTCTTTTTATTTAATTTTATTCTGTTTTCGATTTTATTTTAAGTCGTCTTCATGATTTAAATATTTTGTCTGAAATGTCGTATGGAGCCATTTGTTATGCCTTATCAAGAGCTTAGCCGTCAATGCAATTAAACGTGTCATTTGATTCCGAAATATTACGTTTGTGTTATCGTGATTGAAATTTAATTTAGTCGTAGAACATAATGTTTGGTAATTCTTTTTTTCCCCTAGGGCTTTTTATTAATCAATTTTTGAACTTCCCCTTACTTTCCAATTCAACTCTATAAAGTACGAGTACCGAGCAGAGCAAATGTATATTGTATGTATTCCCGCGGTGTTTTTATACCCAAGTTTTTGTGACAAAAACTTTTTTCTTTCTGAACATATTATATCTTTACCAAATTTCATATAATTCAATCATTATTACCGCCAAACCATTTCAAAATTTGGTTGAAATCGGCCCACTATTTCATATTCCTTTCATAACAGGAACAGTGAAATCGGAACAAGTTTTACTACTAATTTCAAAGTGGCAAATGCACCGTAAATCAAAATGACGCTATTAAACCTTTGGCAAGTTAGCTAATGGCTAGCTTGTTTTAATTCGAATGGTGCCTGTACACATGCGCCACTGGCACGACCGTAAAGCAAGATGACACGCCGGTCGTTTTGGAGCAACGCGAATAACTACTTACCGTGAGGAGCACCCCAATTCTGACCTCATGGACAAGACGCCGCCACCAAGGCATGTCAGGCGTGATTTGAAGGACCTCGAAAGAGACGTCCAGAGGTACAAAAGGGACCCCTTCGACAACAACGCATGCAGAGCAGCCATCGCAGCAATACACCACGAGGAAGTACAAGCATCGATTGCGAGACTAAGTCCAAACAAAGTCCTCTCGACACAACCATCAGCCATCTCTCCAGACGAGAGAACGCTTCCGAGAGCAACTAGGACGACACTTGCCCAACTTAGGTCGGGTTAGTGTTCGCGTCTAAACTCCTACCTGTGTCGCATTGATCGGGATGTTACGAACACATGCCCCGCCTGCAATGGTATACCTCATGATGTAGACCACATTTTCAGATGCCCAGCTGCACCCACACACCTGACCCCCAGATCGCTGTGGGAGAACTCCGTAGAGGCAGCTACCTTCCTATCACTCAACACCGAGGAAGACGAAGAACAACACAACATGTAACACAGTCACACAACGAACTTCTGACCATTGCTACAACAACAACAACTACTTAGCCTGGCATGACACATTCCGTTATTCTGCAGGAATAGCAATCCCGTAAAAAAACGCATGGTTGGTTGGTTGGTTAGAGTGGCTGTTACTTTCCAGCAGGGAAAGAAAAACACAATTAGCGCTTGGTGCGCCGTTTTGATGCCACACGCCTCATAAGAGGAATAAACCGTTGCTATCAAGAACGTTCTGAGGTATTCGTCCTCAGATCCATCCTGTGGAGTTAAGAAAACGTATTATCTCCCCGATACTCTTCGAAGAGATGTCGGATATATCATGGAAGAAAGCACTGACCAGTTCTTGATGTCTGATTCTTGCAAGAGCCGGGCATTTGCACAAGAAATGGATCAGAGTTTACTCCTCCTCCTCATTCCTGCAGCTTCGGCAGAACATGTTGCAAGGTATACCCAATCTGGTCCCATGCACTCCCACCGGCCAATGCCACGTCGTATCCGCTGTAACTTTGCGACATACGAACGGGTTCTCTTCAGAAGGGCATTATATTTGCGTGCATCATATGATGGCCATAATTTCTTAGACGTGCCACACGTTGTCAGTGCGTCCCATCTTTCACTAGCCCGTTTCATGAAATGTGTCAGAATTCCCTTTTTTACGGCACTAAACGGCGGGTAGACAGTCACCGCGTAGGACTCGTGTAGTGCAGAGCCCTGTGTCGCCAGTTGATCGGGCCTCTCGGTCCTCTCTATGTTCCTATGTCCTGGAACCCATAGAAGAGAAACTCTGAAGAGGTCCACCAGTCCAGCCAGTTCGCTATGGTATTGTTTGACTATTTTCGATGAGATTGTTGATTCCAGAGCCTTAACCGCGGCCTGGCTGTCTGAGAAGATGGCGACACTCCTAGTGGTTCCTGTGTTGTGCTTCAACATCCTACACGCTTCCCTTATTGCCATCACTTCAGCTTGAAATACGCTGGGATAGTCTGGGAGGCGTATTTCAAGACATTGATGCACTGAGATCCTCAGAAAAGACCCCCGCACCGACTCCACAATCCATTTTGGAGCCATCAGTGAATATTTTGCAGTCGTATCTTCCGGTCACCTCTCCTTCACTCCATTCCGCTCTCGTTGGGAACCTTGTTACGAGGTGCTTTTCAAAGTCTACTTCGGTGACGATATAGTCTGTTGGCAACATGTCTCGAACTCCGACAGGTAGAGACTCCAGTATATTGCTATGCCCATATGGTTTGGGCGTCTAACATCCAGACTCCCTTAGTCTGACAGCGCTGCACGCCGCGTTGAATTTTATTTGTAGGTCTAAAGGGAGTAGACCTAGGATGATATTAAGTTCATCCGCTGGACATGAATGCATAGGTCCCGTGACTGTGATGCAAGCGGTTCTGTGCACTTTGCGCAATAGGTCAATATTATACTTCTTACGAATAGCTGGCCACCATACCAATGCTCTGTAAGCGAGAATAGGTCGCACTACAGCCGTGTACAGCCATAAAACCATCTTTGGCTGAAGACCCCAGCTTCTGCCGCAAGTTCTACTGTAGGCATTGAGAGCTATATAGGCTTTCTTTGTACGATGCTCAATGTGCATCTTTCAACTAAGTTTCGAATAGAGAATGACTCCGAGACACTTAGCATTGGGTGATAGTTTTAAAGAGTGGCCATTAATTTGTGGGAGTTGAAATTCCGGTATTTTGGTCTTTGTGGTTGTTGTTGTTGTTGTTCTAGCGACGCGCTGGTATCCGATGAATGTGTGTGTCATAAAGCTTGGTTGTCCATGTTTTCTTCAATGTCCAGGTGTAGAAACGCAGCTGCCTCAATAGGATTATCCCATAGCGCAGTAGGTGTTAGGCGCGTGGGAGCTGCAGGACAGCTAAAGATGTGCTTAACATCGTGTGGAGTGAGGCCACAGGCTGGACAGGAGTTCTGTATTTCGTTATCAATGCGGGATAGGTACGAGTTCAGACGTGAGCACCAGCCAGAACGAAGTTGGGCGAGTGTAGTCCTGTTTGCGCTAGGAAGTCGTAGTTCGTCTGAAGACATAGCAGGTGGTTGCGCATTTAGTACCCTGTTTGGTGTCATGTCCGCGATTGAGGATAGCACTTCTTCACTATGCAGTGTGGTCTTTGTGGTAAAGAGGACTAGCTCGGTTTTTCTCGGGTTCACACTAAGGCCGCACTCTACAGTCCAAGTGTTTACTATGGCCAAAGCTCCGCTCATGATTTCGCTCATCACTGATGGGAACTTACCCGAAACCAGAATTACCACATCATCTGCGTATGCAATTAGCTTGACTTCTGATGCTACTAGCTTTCATAGGAGTCCGTCAATCGCTATAATCCAAAGCAGGGGAGACATCACTCCACCTTCAGGGGTTCCGAGCTCCGATTGAATCGTTCTGCTGTTTAGCATCGCTACTATCCAGCTGCTAAAACAAGTCTCCACCCTAAGCTCGGTGAGGGACTTCTGAAAGATATCAGTTCGGATGTTATTAAACGCGCCCTCAATGTCCAAGAAAGCGGCTAGAGTCTATTGTTTGTAGTACAAGTCAGTATCGTGCGTGCCACCTCATGGAGAGCCGTCTCCGTCGACTTTCCCTTTAGGTACGCATGCTGGCCTTTTGAAATTGGCGATTTTAACAACAGCTGTCGAATATGGCTGTCCAAGATTTGTTCCAGTGCCTTCATTACGAAGGAAGTGAGGCTTATAGGCCTGAAGTCTTTTGGAGACTAATGACCACATTTGGCCGCCTTCGGAATGAACGTGACGCGTACACGTCTCCAAGACCTGGGTACATGGTTAAGTGCTATGCAGCTTCTGAACATGGCCACTAGCCATTAAGTTACTATGTCTTGTAACTGCTGAAGCATGACTGGCAAAATGCCATCAAGTCCCAAAGACTTGTACGGCGAAAAACTGTTGATGGCCCAAGTCGTTCTCTCTTCTGTGTTTACCAACGCTATTTCCTCCCAAGAAAAATACTGCTCAACTGACCTGTCAACGACGCAGCGGTCCTCGCTGCCCGGGAAGAGTGTTGCCATAAGTAGTTCAAGGGTTTCAGCCGCCGATTCGGTCTAGGGTCCGTCCGATCTCTTGATGAATGACGGACAACTGTGGCTTTTAGAAAGAATCTTGTGTAGCCTTACTGAAGTTCCAGTGCTCTCAATTGACTTGCAGTAGTCTCTCCAAGACTCCATTTTGGCAGCTCTAATAGCTTTCTTGTATAATTTCAAGCTGTCCTTGTATGGCTGCCAGAACTTATGCTTATAACAAATGTTAAAGATATCCCTAGTTAACTTACGTAGTTTGAACAAGTCCTCGTTCCACTACGGAGGAAGAATTTTTTTGCTGTATTTCGCGGGACACCAGACCTTGTATCACAAGTCCATAGCTTTTTCGAAAATCTCGATCCTAGACTCCAGCTCTTGTATGGACTCTATGCTGAGGCTGGTCGTCCTTGAGAGTTTGGAGGTTATAACTTGTCTAAACTAAAACGCATAATCGCAGAAAAAGAGGAACGCGTACATTTAAATGGAACGCTTTACACTTATGCGTTACGAAAACGCTGCAGTTTCCTGCCGCAATCGGGAATCGTTTTACTGCAGCAAGTTCAACGACAGTGGGAAGACTTATCCCGTAAAAAAACGTAGAGAGAAGATAAACACACGGTGGCATATGAAACTCATTACCCCTTCCGTTTTTTGGTTAATCGATATACTAGAAACGCATGCACCCAGTGACGAAATTCATGCAGTGCATCCATTGAGGACTGGTTGAAATTGTATCGACCTCCCAACATCTACCTACTATATTGCCACAAAAATAAAACCATCGATCTCCTCACTGGGATATAATGTGAACGTTTTATTTCTTTCACAAGCTTTTCCCGCAGAAAAACGTAATGTGTAAATATAGGGTCCTCTTCTAGTGCGACAATGGTTTTTTTTACGGAATTGCTTTTCCCGCAGAAAAAGCAAAGTGTAATTTCAGGCTTATTAATTCGGTGACGTGCATTGCGAGTGCTACTCGCTCAATTCGCTGCGGTCAACGAATGGGAAGCGGTCATATCATATGTATCATATGCGTCTCGTCCCTCGTCGCACTAATAACCTCGCCGCTCGCGCTCATTGTAACTTCACAGTAAGTGATGAGCTGATGAGTTGTGCTCCACTCAATAACTCAATGAATGGGAAAGCATATATCTAGTGCTAGATGCTTGCCATTTGACGTACCCAGTAGTGCCGTTGGGCCTGATATAAGATATTTGCAACTTGAGTAGTATTTTCTAGCTAGAACTTTAGGGTAAGAGTACACATGATGGGTCACATTGATGCCCTGATTACATATACCGACTGCTCGGCCGAGATAACGCAATCGGTTGGCTTGTGAACGAGTCAGTAAATTTAAAATGTACTCATACACTCCATTAAATTCATATCTGATCACATTGCCCGTGTAAAGGTAGAGTACAATGGCGAGGAGATTGCAAGGGCGAGCGTCAAAGTACAACTTACTCGGGCGAAAAACTAAGAGCCATGCCAAATCGTTGTCTTTGTCACATTATCGCTGTCGTATTCCCGCATCAACGGTTTACATTTGAATTATCCGTTTACTACTACTTTGCCTTAACCCCTAGTGGGGCCTAGCGGGTCAACTACTCCTGCGCGCCATCGTACTCTGTTCTGGGCAATGGGGCGCAACTCCCCAAAAAGACTTACCCAGTGCCGAATTATCCGGTTAGTGAGTGATTGTCCTTTAAAGTTTCACAGGAATGGAACATAGCTCATAGACATACGTGAAAACAAATAAAAGAATGGGGCCAACTATGTGGGTCTTAAATTGTCATTGCCTAGTAAAAAGTGGACGCTAAATGTCAAATGTTGAAAGATTTTGCGATTTTAATTTCGATTAATTGAAATTTCAATTTTCCCTGTAATAGAGTGCCATTTAAATGCAATTTGTCGTGTAAATTACGAAAAAACCGTGTCAAAAAAAGTATTCATTAGCTGAACCACATGTAATGAAAACATTTGTTTTGTGTTCCATTCCTTTTTATCTAGGACTGAGGGAAAGAGGATTGAGGGATAGAGGACTGAGGGGTTTACACTTGTGTTTCAAGAACGTATGTGCTCTGTGTGAAAACAACCATTCCATCTTTATCTTCTAGTTCGTTCTTTGGGTAATGCATACGAAGGATAAAGTTTTCGCTCATGTGAAGTTGTACCCCTTCCCACCCATCATCTGTACTTAGAGTAAAAAAAAATGTTTTGGTAAGAGAGGACATGAGCCTATATTTTCGGGACCCGTTTGCACAGTGTATGCAAACGGGTCCCGAAACAGACGATATCATGATGACACCCATCCAATATAAAATGCTCGTTTTCTCCTTTCGGTAAGGGTCTTGCTCTCGGATGCCAATTGATACTTATCGGCTATCATCGTGTCATAGTTTCCTATATGTGACTATGTGCAAAAGACAGTCGAGAGTAAACCAGGTGATAGTACTACTTTGGCTTAACACCTAGTGGGGCATAGCGCATCAACCATTCCTGCGCGCCATCGTACTCTATTCTGGGCAATAGGGCGCAACTCTCCAAACGACTTACCCAGCGTCTTACACTTTTTTTTGCCACAGATCGACGCCAGGTGATTTTAGGACACCCTCTTGCGCGGCCTTGGTTGGAAATGGGGTTTCATTTCATGGCACCTAAAGCAATGCAGTTATCATCCTTTTGCAAGGACCTACCCACTGCCATTTTCGCCTGTGTATTAATTCGTCGATTGGCATCTTACCCGTACGCCGACTTAACTTTTCATTTGATATTGTTTGGGCCCCGAAAATTCTTAGAATTCGACGAAAACATGAATTGAAGCAGCTTTCTGGTAACTCGCACGGAAACTTTCCATGTACTGCACCCATACAAAAGCACAGACAATCCCACGGAGCGAAACAGGCCCAGCTTGGTTTTAATGCTGAGATAACTGCTCTGCCAGATTTTTTACGGCATGCCGTATGCGCATTTAGCCTGGTTGAAACAACGAGCGATGTCCTGCTCCGTTCCACCATTTTCGGCAAAAATGCTACGCAGGTAGACGAAGTTGTCCACCTGCTTCGCAAGCTGCCCATTAATATTGATGGCAATAAGTGTTGGATTTCTTTTTCACAATGGCGGGCTAAGAACCTTGATCTTGTTGGTATCAACTTTGTTGCTTGCCTTGCTCTCAAGATCTAACGCCATTGCGGAGAGATCCATGATTTTGTGGGAGACATATGTCGTCAGCGTAGTCAAGATGTTGCAAATAAGATGTTAAAATTCATTGAATTCCTGTCCGGATCCAACACATCGTGGATCACTATGCGGAATAGGATCGGTAAGAGGACGCTCCGCTGCCAAACTCCACTGCGAATCTCGAAGTCCCCCGACACCTCACCTTTACGCAGAACGCGACATTTCGCGCCGTCATAAGTTGCCTTAATTATAGCCCCAAGCTTCTCAGGGATACTTTTCCTGCGCAAGGCCGCCCCACAGTTCAGATAATCGAAAGCCTTCCTGAAATTGATGAAAAGCAAGTGAAGCGGAGTATCGAACTTAGCGCATTGCTTCATAACAATTAGGAAGCTGTTAATGTGATCGACACAGGAGAATCCGGATCGAAAGCCTGCCTGCCCTTCACCAATTGTGTTTTCTAGGTGAGCCTTTAGTCTTTCCAGGACGATTTTAGCTATTATTTTGGCAACGGCATGAAGCACACAAATGCCTCTCCAAGTATTACAGTCTGTAAGGCTACCCTTCTTCGGAGTTTCTTCTTTCCATTCGGTGGGAAAGGTCTCTATATTCCACGCTTTATCAACAAGTGGGTACAGCAACTCGGCAGTTACGCTTGGCGCTGCTTGATAAAGCTCGTCACGGATACCTTCGAGTCCGGCGACCTTTCCTCGTTTTATTACAATAATGGCAGCGACTAGTTCCTCTTTATTCGGGCAGTGGACCGTATACGCCCATTTTGATGGTTAGCTAAATTATCTATATGAGCGGGAACTTCACCACAGGTTACACGGTTCAAAACCGCTGGGAAATGTTCTTTCCTCATTTGATCTTCCTCCAAGATATGTAGCTTTCCACCATTATCCTTCACCAGATGTTGGCAATAGTTACGACCATCTGTAAACTCTTTGATGACACTGTATACGGCGTTTAAGTTGTTGCTTTTTGAGGCTTCTTCTGCCGAGGCTATAGAAATTCGCATAAACCCTTTTATCGCGTCGCACACTGCGTTGAACTTCTCGAGCTTTCTGACCGTAAAGGAGTTCGATGCTGCTGATTGTCGTCTGATGCTGCAGCAAACGAACCTTCCGCTCTTTTCTCTCAACAATCCGCTGCCATGACATCCAGGGCTTATTCCGGCAATCCGGGTTTGTGCCACGGTTGGTATCTGCGCTCTCAATGTACGCATTTTTTATGGCATCCGAGTTTTAATTAATGTCACTATCTGGGTGACTAGTTATTGTATCTCAGCTGCTTTTTGCGCAAGACGGCCGTTATATTGTTATAAGACAGCTGGATTTTTTAGTGGAGTGGTGTTGAATTTGCGGCGCCTGGATCTTTCGTCGCTAGGGCGGCGCACGGCTGCAATACGCAATCGAACATTAGTGATCATAAGATAATGGTCTCTTCCCATCCCAATATCGGCACCCTTCTTGTTTTTGCACTTCCAAGAGGCAACTCTTGAATCGTTTACTAATGGCAAAGTGGTCAATCTCATTTTGAGTTCTGCGCCCATCAACAGATGACCAACTGATTTTGCAGTGTTCCTCATGCCCAAACATAGCACCACCGATGAAGAGACTGTGAAAGTTGCACAACTTTACAAATCTTTCACCGTTGTCGTTACGATCACCAAGACCGTGTCTCCCCATCACATGTCTGAGCCCATAGTTATCAGCGCCAACTTTCGCATTCAAATCACCCATAACCATTATAATGTCACCTTTAGGTGTTCTGCTCTGAACGGCGTTTAATTTTCGTAGAAGGAGTCTCTCGCCGAGACATTGTCGGGTTCAGTTGGAGCATAACATTGTACAATATTATTGTGATATTTCTCATTTTGGTCCAGAACTGGCGGTCATGATTCTATCGGAGACCGGATCCCAGGATAAGAGACAGTTTGGTGCGGCTCTGGTTAAGACGAGCCCCACACCTGACTCACGGCCACTTCCGGTAGCTCTACCGGAATACAACATTACAGTGCTACCCGTTGGAGAGATAAATTCTCCGCTGTTCCACCATCAAATCTCACTAACTCCTGTCAGGTATTTAATTTATACCGCAGAAATTCACTCTCTAATTGAAGAAATCGTGCGCTTTGGGAACCTTCTGATCCATTGTCCAGGAGAGTACGAACATTCCAGAATCCAATCTTTGTCATTGTACGATAGCCAAAAGTCGTAACCGTTGATTCAGTCCTTATCCGAGGCATAGTTGACGTTTCGTTAGCATATAGAAGCTTCCGGATAGTGCAAGTTGCTGGCATGTATATCTTATCCTTTGTAGTCGTGTTCTACGGCTTGTCGGGAGAGACCGTGGCGTTGTTCTTACGCCCCACACCACAGGGGGATAGTCTGGATAGTTTTCCTCTCAATTGTCTCGCTCAAATGACCGCATCCTCCAATTCGAAAGCCCAGTAGTTTTCCTGCGTCCGCATCAACTGAGCCTTCCCATCGAGTTCTCAGTCTTCGTCTCAGCCTTGTTCCGCTGATGCCACCTTTTAAAACTCGCTTAGGCATTCGGTTATCGCCAATCACCATCGTTGTACATGGGCAAGATATGTTGCAATCGTTTTGATGATTTTCGAAACTGCTACCTCATCGTAATGGCTGTACAACTCATGGTTGTACCGGATTGGCCATCCATTTCAGTCACGAACCGCTCTGAATATTCTTTAAAGGACCCTATGTTCGAAAATATTTGTTATGTTTTCAGAGACAAGGATCCGCGGTCCAAGTTTCAGCAAATAATGCAACACAGGTTGTACTAGTTTAGTTCCAAGAAAAATAATATGCTTTACTTCAGTCCTCTTAATATACCAGGAGCTGTTAAGATGTGTATGCAAAATCCGCCGATAGCGGGTTCTCTCTTGAGCCTTGTTTAGGGGGTGTACTAGAACTAGAACTAGATCTATTGATCCAACCGACATGTCAAGTTTAATTGAGGCTATGTGTTTGGCCATAAGAAAGACAGTGATGACACAATTTATTCCGTAGTGGACAATAGCTTCACATTCGCAGAGGATGTGCTGCGGTGTTCCGTCAGATGCCGTCCGAAGCAGTGGTCCTGGTAGCGCCAAGGAGAAGAATGTGAGATGTACGCGTTCCCGAAACTGGTTTATTACAACTAAAAAACTTTGTAGAAAACTCTACTTTTTCGCCAATTGTTTACTTCTTAGTTCTCTACAACTTTACTCAGTATACCTTTTATTTTACTCGCGCTCGATGGCCGTGGTCGTTTGGACGCCGCTCTACGATACTAATCTAGAGCTCGGAGTTCAAATCTCGGCGCGATCAAAAACTGCCTGTGAGTACTAATAGAACTCTCGCAGTGCTCCGAGCCTGCCAGTATAAAGACGGCGCGGATAGGAGGTGCATGCGAGCAACTGCACTTCTGAAAAGTAGATATGCTATCGAAAAAGGCATGCTAGTTGCTAGAGATGTCGACGCGCCCATGCCCCTGGAGGGGTAAAGGCAATTAACATACCTTTTAACGATTCCAAATCCCTTTAGAAAGTTTCAAACCCATTGGTATACCTGTTAAATGCAAATGAAAGTGGGATTAGACTCCTGAAACCTCATCATTAATGAATGCATGATTTTTTGATGGGGGGTGGCGGCGTGTTGGCATGTTGATCCTTACAAATTCTCATCAATGCGACGGTTGTCCGCTCGTCCGCCTGCTTTTGCATCCATGGTGGGTGTGTTTGAAAAGATCACTCTGCGAAGTTATCGAAAATGCACAAAAAAAAATGTTTTAATAGTAGGAAAACCATAGCATGGGATGGACATGGCTTTTATTCGGCCTTTATATACCTATATTAACAACATGTTCTCACATGTTTTCCCGTATCATTGTGCAGTTCCAGGTCAGTAACAATGAATATTTCGGTAATTGTAAAATTGCATTTCAATCACTATAAAACTATTGTACATTATATTTAAAAAGAAAATTGTTATCTGTTAATGTCATTTAACTTTAATATTGCTAATATCTGTACCTGTGATCAGTTTTATTTTTTCTCAAATTTCTACTAAATTTAATATTTTTCTGTTGTATTTTTTTTCTGAAATACGCTTTTCACTACCATTCTCCAAATACAGGCCCGTTATTTTTATAAAAGATGATAGGAGAACTATGTGCTTGTAAATAATAACTACAATACTTACTATTCTACCCAAACATGTATATAAATGTATCTTATACCTTGGACAAACCCTTTCATTCATCTCAATGTCAACTTTTTAATTTTTTTTCCTTCTCTATCATCCTAGCCGCTTGTCTTTGAAAAAGAAAAAAATGAAATAATTGATCGTTGTCCAATTTTCATCTAAATATTCTACAATTTATTATTTTACCGATTTCGTCTTTATATTCCGAACTAAACGCGTGTAAAGTAAAGTACAGTATTCACAGGATAATTGCAAATCTTTACGGCTTAGTGTATATTTTAAATACAAATTCGAAATTACCGCTTGAAAGTGAAATTGGCAACTATAGAAAATGAGCTAATGGAATTTTAATATTATATTATACAAAATTTGGCGATTTAACTACTTAAAATAAAATAGTCTATAAATCTGCCATAGTCATTCAACTATGAAATGAAAATTAGCCAGGGGTCTTTTAAGTAAGTTCGTTTGACTGCAAAAGGAAAAAAAAACTCAAATTATATCAGACAAAAATAAAATAAAAAAATAAGATAACAATAAATAAAGTTGCAAAAATACATGAGGCTAACACTTTACAGACAATAAAAGAATAACGTAATAAACATGAATGAAAAAAAAACAATGTGAATTTTACTTTTAAGCTGAAATCGATTTTGGCTTAGTGTCATTCTAAAATTAACTTGACAAACGAGCCCTGGATGTCCGACGCTTCATGGCAGCGGATTGTTGAAAGAAAAGAACTGAAAAATCGTTTGGCTGCAGCATCAGACGACAATCGAAGCAGCATCGAACTCCTTTACCGGCAGAAAGCTGGAGAAGTCCAGCGTAGCGTGCGACTCGATAAAAGGGTTTATGCGAATTCTCTTTTAGCCTCAGCAGAAGAAGCCGCAAGAAGGGACAACAAGGAGTTTACAGGTGGTCGTAAGATAAGATAAAATATATGAGCTACTGTCCCAGCAGGAAGGCACTGCGAACATAAAAGATCTATTGTGCCGTAGCCCATTAATCCAAAAGACCGTCCACTTTTCTAATAAAGGGCAGTCAGTCTTTAGCAGGAATCAACCTGAAGTCGGCAGTGCTGATAGTAGCCTGCCCGAGGAATGACATCCTAAAACGCGCGATGGCGGGACATTCGCACAATATGTGTTTGGTCGTTTCCACGTCCTCCAAACAGAGACGGCATTCAGTCTCGCTGGACAGATCCATCTTGTTGAGGTGATATCTGACCAACGAAATTGGATCAAATGTTGTATTTCGTTTTCGTATGAACGGCACAACGACGGTTTTCTGTGGGTTTACATGAATGCCCACAGCAACACACCAGTGTAGAACTATGTCAAGGGCCGACCTTATCACCTTCGTGATGGTAGATTCGAATTTACCCCTGACTATGATAGTTAAATCATCCGCGTACCCGATAGTAAGATAACCGCGCTCATTAAGCATAGAAATCAGCTCGTCTATGACAAGGGAGCACAAAAGGGGCGACAGAACGCCACCTTGTGGACAACCCTTTACGCATTCACGCAAATGAATGTTAAGTGAATATCCCGTCCACAGAGCATGGCATCTATCCATGCAATGGTAGCGGGCGGGATGTCCCTGAGTTCCGGTGCTCTGGAAATGCACTCGTAGCCGGTATTATCGAAAGCCCCCTCAATGTCAAGAAACGCACACAACGCGATTTCCTTATCACTGTGGGGCTTTTCGATTGTACAGACAGGGTTATGCAAGGCGGTCACTGTTGACTTGCCTTTCGTGTACGCGAATTGCATACGATGTAGGGGGCTCGACAATTCCATCTTGTGCCTGATATGCAAATCAAGCGACTTTTCCATGGTTTTAAGGAAGAAGGAAGTAAGGCTAATCGGTCTATATTATTATTTATTATTATTATTAAATAAAGGCAGACTAAGGTACACAGCTGGTAGGCACTGCGACCATAAAATCTATTGTACCATAGTCTTAACTAATCCAAAATACCCTCAACCCACCTGATAAAGGCCAGTAGGTCCTTTGTAGCAGTACTCTTAATGACACTGGAGCTCACGATGGAATCTCCAAGAAACATGTACCTGGCGCGAGCAACGGCGGGGCCTTCACAGAGAAGGTGTTTGGTGGACTCAATATCCTCCAGGCAAAGTCGGCATTCCGTCTCAGTGGACAGGCCCATTTTGTTTAAGTGATATCTCACCCAGTGGTGTCCCGTGAGGAAACCAACGACCAGTCTCAGGTCAGCTCTGCCCAATCGGCTAGCTTCTGTGAGACCGTAGGGGTTGATAAGATCTTTGGACTGTCGTAATCCCGGGAGATGATTCCAGTGCCGCAGCCTTTCGCCCGCAGACCAATCCCTCACCAGCGCCCTGGCTGTGGCCCAGCTTAGATCGCAGTAGGGATCAGGTCCGAAAAATTTGTCCCATGAACCCTGCCTAGCAAGTCCATCCGCAGCTTCGTTGCCATGAATGCCCCGATTCCCAGGTACCCAACAAAGAGTGACCCGGTTAGAGTTTGCCAGACATTGAAGGGTATCAAAACACTCTTTCACTAGTTTCGATGAGAACTTATGTGAAGAAAGAGCCTTAATAGCTGCCTGACTGTCAGAGCAGATAATGATATTAGCGCCAGTGAGCTTCTTGAACACAATTTCCTTGGCGCAAACCTCAATTGCATGGATCTCAGCTTGGAAAACGCTGGGCCAAGTGCCCATAGCGATTGAGATCCTGGTGTTCGGACCAAAGACCCCAGCACCAACTCCTTGTCCCGTTTTCGACCCATCAGTATACCACATGATACACCCGGGGTCAGTACAGATATTGCCAATATCCCATTCCGATTGACTAGGGATAGAGACCGAGAATTTCCTACCGAAGCAGAGTTCCGTAGTCATGTAATCTGATCTCGAGCAGATCGGCAAGCCAGGAATCTGCTCCAAAATACTTATGTGGCAATGGTTGAACACATGAGTATCATATGTTAGATGCACTCGGAGTGCACTTAGAGCCGCAGATTCCTGAATGAAAATGTGTAGTGGTGTCAGTCCAACAATCGCCTCAATGGCCGAGATGGGACATGTACGAATGAATCCGGTCATACCAAGGCATGCAAGACGTTATAATTTGTTACACAACTGTATGGTGCAACGCTGCTGCGTTTTGGGCCACCATACGAGCGCAGCATATGTCACAGCTGGTCGCACCAGCATAGAATATAACCACTCAGTTATTTTAGGGGTGAGACCCTAATCAGTCTATAGGATTTGGGCATATGTTCCGGCTTATTGCCCTCTTTGAGTATGAAGACCACATTAACTTTCCTCCAAGGTTGTGGTATGTACCCAAGGGTGTAACTTGCCCTAAAAAGCTCGATTAGCGGAGTTATTATGATCTCTAAGCTGTTTTGCAACAGAGCGGGGACGTCTACTCCGGGAACTTTAAATGGCTCAAATTATTCTGTCGCCCATTTTACTTTGGATGACCCCCGATAAACTGCGAGCCCGGTTTACGGGAACCCGTTGGGGCCTCGCAGTTGGGCAGGGGTCACCATCAGACAGTACGGACCCTGGGAAATGGGTCTGAAGTAGCAGCTTTAATGTTTCTCCTGGACCTTCAGTCTCAATAGAAGGCCGACCCCGTTTGCTGAGTCTTTGGATAGGGCTTTGTGAAGGCGGGCCACTTCCGGTAGCGACAGAATGCTCTCACAATGTCTTTTCCAGCATTCTCGTTTGGAATGCCTAATGAGTTTGTTGTACTCGGTGAGAGCAGTTCCGTACTCATCCCACCTATTGAAGCGCTTGGCTTTGTTGAACATCCTCCTAACTTTAGCTCGCTTGCGGGCCAATTCCTCGTTCCACCAGGGTACTTTACGCCCCGACTCCACCCAACGTGAAACGGTACTATCTCTGTAGGAGGAAGTTAAAATTTCATTGAGCTCTTCAGCTGCAAGCTCAATTTGCCCTGTAGTGCTGATGGGACTGACCAGTAGTTCCGCTTTGGAGCTGACTAGTTCACGGAATTTAATCCAGTTAGTTTTTCTTGGACAAAAAGTATCCGAGCGGATGTCAGATTGTCCTAGGATGTAAAATCTGATGTGTTTATGTTCCGAAAGAGACACCTCGTCCGACACGTGCCAGTTCGCAATGAACCTGGAGAAGAAACCGCTAGCAAGGGTAATGTTGAGTACCTCTGCCCTTGCCGCCGTGACAAAGGTAGGTTTACACCCCTTTTCAGGACATTCACATGTTTACACATAAGATAGTCAAGAAGGCGCTTACCTCTATCGTTGATGTCGCTGCTACCCCACACCGTGTGGTGTGCGTTCGCATCGCAACCGATCACAAAATGCCGGTTAGTACGTCGACAGAAGTCGACGAGCTGCTGGACCTTGAGTGGTGGAATCTCAACATTGTCAGATGGGAAGTAGGCACACAACTACCACTTTCTGACGACCGTTGAGCGTGGATACGTCCATTAATGCTGCAGCTAGATCTCTAGAAATAAAATTGGTTAGTGGCAAATAGTTGACGCATTTGTCGATCAAAAGCGGCGCGCGCGAATAATCCGCTAACCTGGCATATATCAACTTACCAGTTGTTGTGTTTAGACCACAAATTCGGCCACGGGCCTCCCATGGCTCTTAAATAAGCGCACTGGTACTAACCTTTTCATGCGAAAATGATGCACTTATCTCTAGTGATGTCAAGTTAGCCCCTCTAATTCAACAAAAATTGAATTCAACTATTCGTATCGTTTGTTGGTCGTTTGTTGGTGATTGTTGGTCTGTTAAGAACGTTTGTTGGTCGCTAATTAGTAAATTAAAGGCAAATTAAAAGTTTTTAGGTTAAGTGAGCCTCTCCTCACAAGAAAATCCCCAAAAAATGATGTTACGAACCTAAACTTGCAAAATTCTGAATTGAAATCGTTTGTTGGTCGTTTGTTGGTGATTGTTGGTCTGTTAAGAACATTTGTTGGTCGCTAATTAGTAAATAATAAGCACATTAAACATTTTTAGGTTAAGGCTGCGCGCAAGTTGGCACACGTTCGCGTGTTGAGTTCACGTGTGTTATGTCAAACGGTTTGAGTCTATGGTTTGCAACCAAAGATGCGAATCTGTCAATTTGATTGATGCTCGGCTGTTGTCGTATCACTAAATTGGATTCATTATTGTGTATTAACGCCAATAATTTGGTATGAAATGTGTGTTTATGCACATCCTACTACTCCCCAGTTGTTTGTTCTGCCACTCAATTCTTACCTAGTTATCCATTTTAAAGCGCAATAATGAACTCAATTTGTTGATACGACAATAGCCGAGCATTTGTCATATTGACAGATTCGCGTCTTTGGTTGGAAACCATAGACTCAAACCGTTTGACATAAAACACGTGAACACGACACGCGAACGTGAGCCAACATGCGCGCAGCCTAAGTTAGCCCCTTCTCACAAGAAAATCCCCAAAATGACGTTACGAACCTAGACTTGCAAAATTTTGAATTGAAATCGATTGTTGGTCGTTTGTTGGTGATTATTTGTCTGTTAAGAGCATTTGTTGGTCGCTAATTAGTAAATTATAAGCAATTTAAATATTTTTAGGTTAAGTTAGCCCGTCCTCACAAGAAAATCCCCAAAAAATGATGTTACGAACCTAGACTTGCAAAATTCTGAATTGAAATCGTTTGTTGGTCATTTGTTGGTGATTGTTGGTCTGTTAAGAACATTTGTTGGTCGCTAATTAGTACGCTACGATACTAATCTAGAGCTCGGAGATCAAATCTCGGCGCGATCAAAAACTGCCTGTGAGTACTAAGAGAACTTTCACAGTGCTCCGCGCTTGTCAGTATAAAGACGGCGCGGATAGGAGGTGCATGCTAGCAACTGCACTTCCGAAAAGTAGTTATGCTATTGAAACGTCAACAAGGCATAGAAATGCTAGAGATGTTGACGCGGCCATGCCCTTGGAGGGGTCAAGGCAATTAGAGAATTAGTAAATAATAAGCAAATTAAACATTTTTAGGTTAAGTTAGCCCCTCCTCACAAGAAAATCCCCAAAAAATTTGCTTATAATTTACTAATTAGCGACCAACAAATGTTCTTAACAGACCAACAATCACCAACAAACGACCAACAAACGATTTCAATTCAGAATTTTGCAAGTCTAGGTTCGTAACGTCATTTTTTGGGGATTTTCTTGTGAGGACGGGCTAACTTAACCTAAAAATATTTAAATTGCTTATAATTTACTAATTAGCGACCAACAAATGTTCTTAACAGACCAACAATCACCAACAAACGACCAACAAACGATTTCAATTCAGAATTTTGCAAGTTTAGGTTCGTAACATCATTTTTTGGGGATTTTCTTGTGAGGAGAGGCTCACTTAACCTAAAAACTTTTCATTTGCCTTTAATTTACTAATTAGCGACCAACAAACGTTCTTAACAGACCAACAATCACCAACAAACGACCAACAAACGATACACATAGTTAAATTCAATTTTTGTTGAATTGGAGGGGCTAACTTGACATCACTCTTATCTCTCCTACGAAAAAGTGACAGTTTAAACTTGCGCACAGCACATATCCGCGGCGCTTTACACGACACTTCCAATTCCTACTCAAAAGACCGGCTTCCAAGCGAAATAAAGAGCAAAGTAATTGTTTTGGCTTGAAAATTGCTCATAATGATGTGGAAAATTTCGCCCTTTTACCACACTTTCTTCTGAAAATTTAGTATGTACAACTGTCAATTTGTAGTCCTCCTCCTCAATTCGCTCATACTTAATTTGTCAAGATTTATTTTTCAATACCACTTGGTTTTTGATGAGAAGCAGATGCAAATCATCCATTTTATATAAAAACTCATTGTGTGCACGGGGGCTGTTGGTTCAAAAAACATGCCCCTACTTTACCAACTTCATATCTTTAAAAAAACATCGAACTGAAAATGAAATGGTATCGAGTATCGATGTTCAACCCTAAATAAAGCTTTAAGAATGATATGGTTGAAAGAGTGGATTAGTCATTACACACTATTTGGATGTTGTATTCGTTAGTTCGAAATGGGAGTTCGAAACGTAATACTCTAGATGAGCTGACTATAGAGTACGGGTTTTTGTTGTAGCAATTTCACTATTCAATACTACTGCTAATTGCCTTAACCCTTCCAGTGGGACATGGGCGCGTCAACATCTCCAGCAACGCCTTGTAGTCAATACCCTCATTCTAGGAAGTGTTGCCAAGATGGCATCCCCTGCAGGGGCCCTGCAAGGGGTTGTCTATACTTCATGCGACAATAAAGAGGCTGACAGTCTCCTCTTCATCCACGTGGCAGACGCAGCACGTAACGGGCACCAGCATATCATTTTCAGGACCTCGGATATAGATGTCCTCGTCATTGCAATTGCCTGCATGCAGCAACTGGCCAGCCTACAGGGATTATGGCTGCTCCCTAGGACTATAGCACGACGAGTAGCTTACACGACACTTGGTAGTACCCCGTGTCGTCCAAGCCGCGCCTACCGTCGCGCACACAACAATTTTTCAAGTTAAAATTTTGTGTTTATCAGGTCCTCTAAAGTTTGCAGCCCTTATAGGCTTCGATGCCTTCACAAGTTGCAGCACTACGTCCTCTTCCCATATAATAGGAGAGAAGAAGGCTTTCAAGGTAACGGAGACGTAGCCTGACTCTGTTGATGCCTTTACTCAACGCCATCTAGATATACAGGCCTGCGCTCAGCTGATCGTGTACGTCATTAATTCCTTCGCCAAGGCAGTGACTGCACACGATAAGGTCCCCGGTACGACATTTGTTTACAATTGGAATTGCGTCAGACGGCACTTGCAGCAATTTGATCGAAGCCGCAGCCCCGGGGATCAGTCGCAGAGTATCGTGGAACAGTTCACACTTGACAAAATACACCTTTTGACCGCACGACACACTTTCATCGCGCACGTGTTTGTTTTCTCGAATCACTAGATGACAATTTACTAACAAATAAACACTGAACGCGGAAAACGAACACTAAACACGGAACGCACAAAAACTGGGGACTCGCCGCCATCAGTCGCCGACCACTGGATTGTGGATACGGTGGCGTCATCGAAGGAAATAATTGCCTAATTTCGCCGTCAAAATCAGCTGAGCGCAGGCCTGTATATCTAGATGGCGTTGCTTTACTGTATTGGGTGGAGGAAATGACTAGAGAAGATGAAGAGACTAGGAAACGTCTCAGAAATGTTGTTTTAAATATGTAGTCCGTAAGTACTATGCTTCACAAAATTATTTGTACAATGGCAAAAAGTTGTCTATCTTTAAGTTTAGCCATATTTAAAGTGCACTTAACAGCTTTTGGGAAAAATATGTTCCGAGGGAAAGGAAACGACTAATGTTGTACACTTCACCGTGAACGTGAAAATGGAAAAAATGTTTTCTTGAAAAATATCTATGAAAATGACATTTTACGTCCGGGGATTATATTGAAATAAATGGAGGATTCCATAAACTACATTTTGAATATATTTGCACAATTTAATATTGATATTTCATACACTTACACACCCCGTATATTTCATCGTGAACAGAAAAATTCATCGTGGAATCAATTTCACCACGTTTCACAGAGAAGTGTAGACGCGCGAACGTGAAAGTGAACGACCGAGACGTGAAATTCACCACGATATTTTTCCACGATGCTGTTCACGTTCGAATTGCATTTGCATTGGCTGCGTTCCTGCGAGCGGATCAGGGTTTGACATTTCTCAAATTCACCTCCATTTGCTTTCCCCTCCGGTAAATTTAGTACAGACAACTGTCACTTTTGGATCTGACAATTCCCCCTCTGGATCTGAATATTTTTCCGGTCAATTTCTAAAATCAGAAATTTTGATAGTTCTCAGATGTCACCGGCGCCTCGGTCTCCAAAGCAACATAGCCAGTCATCCGTTAGCCAGCGTGCAGGACGTGTTGCGAAGTGTTTAGTGGTAGTTTGCTGCGCCTTTAGCCTACAAACCTGCTCCTTGAATAGGAAGTCGTCGTATTGGGGAACTATTTGTTCGAAATAATTTGTATTTCTGGGTCGGTTTTCGCGCTCAATCCCGTCCAACAAACTCCAATCGTTTGTCATGTTGTTATTCATGACAACGCGCACTATATTTAGTATGTTTTACACTATTTACAATTTGGATATCACCGAAATCATCCAATAATTCCGCAATAATTAAATTTTCCATTTTGAAACTAAAAACTTGACAGATCTTTTTTGACAAGACGGCCGTGTATGCCGTCTGTGAGAATATTTCTCAGATCCAAAAATTGACAGTTGTCTGTACTAAATTTACTGGAGGGGGAAGCACATAGAGGAGAAAACAGAAAAGTCAGATCCATATCAGAAGGCTTCCAGGACCGCGCCCATTCTGAAAAGTTGTTTATCGTGAAAAAAAAAACTATTTTTTTTTTGTTTATTTATGAAATAATATAATCGAATGAATCATTTGATACGAATATGATTGTGTTTTGATTATAAATATATGTATTATAAATCCTAAAGTTTGACGGGGTGGGAGTATCGCTTTAAAGGGACATTTGAACTGAAAGAATGAAAAGGAGACCGGAAGTTGATATTTACACGAAGGAGGAGGAGTGAAAATCAGAAGACTGTTATTAAACATGTTGAATGGTACTACTTATAAAAACACGCTCATTTACTGCACGTATACAACGTAATGGTATTATAATCGACTGAAAAGAGTTATGAGGTCAAGTAAAACAATTAAGGGACCAAAAGGAGTCGTTGTAACTTCCGATTTAAGAAATTAGGATGGAATGATAAATGTAATTTTATCGGATCAAGATGTAAGACTAAAGCGTCCCAATCACTTGTGTGGTTATATCAAGATATAGTCACGTTTGTAAATCTCAATTGACCACACATCAACAGCCTGATTACGATGGACTTAAGATCATTGTGAGTGGCCAAATTACGATATCGTGATATCTGGCCGCCGTGAGTCCGGCCATGAGCTATCAGTCTGCTCATGCACACGTCGGGGTACCGAAAGGCACCATGAAAATAACCATTAGTGGACAATTTCGGCTGAGTCTGAAAGTGGTCATGTATGCCCACTTTTGAATCGCATTCAATGTTCACTTTCGTTTAAAAACGAAAGTGAGTATGTTCATAGTTATTTTCGCTTTGCTTTGCATACCTTATTCCAATTTGAGACCGAAATTGAACATAGACAAAAAAAAAATGTTTGACGCAGATATGCTAGGACGAAATGGATGCTGGTGCATATAGAAGGAGTGAAACGGGCGACCTAAGGCTATATACCGAGCGTCGCAATTTCCTGGGGGTGGAGCTAGCGCAGCTCGTTCAAAACCGAAATTGTCCATGCACACTTTGTGCGATATTAAGGGTTGTGAATCAACAATCCTTGTGTGGTTCCATTTCAATTCAATGTAAATTTTAAAACGCGAGTGCTCCCGCAGCTTCTAAACTCTAACCAATATCCTTCATTAATTCCTTTCAATAACCGACATTTTTATTTTCTTCTTAAATAAACAACGTTTTGCATATTTCAAATAAATTTCCCGGTGAACTGTAAATACGACTGTGAACAGGATAAATACGAGTAATTCTCACCATGCAATAACTGTCAAATATTTTCACGGAGCTTTTGATCGTGGAAAATTTTTATTTTCATGTTCACGTTCACGGTGAAGTGTAAAGGCCGTTGTACACTTCACCGTGAACGTGAAAATGGAAAAATGTTTTATTGAAAAATATCTATGAAAATGACATTTTACGTCCGGGGAGTATATTGAAATAAATGAAGAATTCCATAAACTACATTTTGAATATATTTGCACAATTTAATATTGATATTTCATATACTTTTTTTAAATTCCCCGTATATTTCATCGTGAACAGAAAAATTCATCGTGGAATCAATTTCACCACGTTTCACAGAGAAGTGTAGACGCGCGAACGTGAAAGTGAACGACCGAGACGTGAAATTCACCACGATATTTTTCCACGATGCTGTTCACGTTCGAATTGCATTTGCATTCTGAAAAGTTGTTTATCGTGAAAAAAAAAACTATTTTTTTTTTGTTTATTTATGAAATAATATAATCGAATGAATCATTTGATACAAATATGATTGTGTTTTAATTATAAATATATGTATTATAAATCCTAAAGTTTAACGGGGTGGGAGAATCGCTTTAAAGGGACATTTGAACTGAAAGAATGAAAAGGAGACCGGAAGTTGATATTTACACGAAGGAGGAAAAGTGAAAATCAGAAGACTGTTATTAAACATGTTGAATGGTCCTACTTATAAAAACATGCTCATTTATTGCACTTATACAACGTAATGGTAATATAATCGAACACGGAAAAGAGTTATGAGGTGAAGAAAAACAATTAAGAACAAAAAGGAGTCGTTGTAACTTCCAATTTAAGAAAGTAGGATGGAATGATAAATGTAATTTTATCGGATCAAGATGTAAGACTAAAGCGTCCCAATCACTTGTGTGGTTATATCAAGATATAGTCACGTTTGTAAATCTCAATTGACCACACATCAACAGCCTGATTACGATGGACTTATAAGATCGTTGTGAGTGGCCAAATTACGATTTTCGTGATATCTGGCCGCCGTGAGTCCGGCCATGAGCTATCAGTCTGCTCATGCTCACGTCGGGGTACCGAAAGGCACCATGAAAATTGCCATTAGTGAACAATTTCGGCTGAGTCCGAAAGTGGCCATGTATGCCCACGAAATGGATGCTGGTGCATATAGAGAGAGTGAAACGAGCGACCTAGTGCTATATACCGAGCGTCACAATTTCCTGGGGGCGGAGCTAGCGCAGCTCGTTCCAAACCGAAATTGTCCATGCACACTTTGTGCGATACTAAGGGCTGTGAATCAACAATCCCTGTGTGGGCGATTTGTTCCATTTCAATTCAATTTAAATTTTAAACCGCGAGTGCTCCCGCAGCTTCTAAACTCTAACCAATATCCTTCATTAATTCCTTTCAATAACCGACATTTTTTTTTTAAACAAACGACGTTTTTCATATTTCAAATAAATTTCCCGGTGAACTGTAAATACGACTGTGAACAGGAAAAATTATTCTCACCATGCGATAACTGTCAAATCTTTTCACGGAGCTTTTGATCGTGGAAAATTTTTATTTCCATGTTCACGTTCACGGTGAAGTGTAAAGAGCTCTTAAAGAGCTCTATACTTTTCAGATTTCATTTGTCAATTAATAAATTAAATTGGATTTTACGTCAATTAATAGTCAAATTTTAACTTTGCTTGACAGTTGACAATTAAATATTTATTTTTAACTGTCACTCGAATATTCACCACGATAGAATTTTAAGCATTACCATGTCAAATCAGGATTTCAATCGCGATTTCAGGAGGATTTCATGATGTTCTTGCTAAGTATCAAGATTTCGTTTGGCAATAAAATGTATGCGAAATCCGTCGGATTTCACGGAGATTTCGCCGAAATCCCATTGTGCGAGATTTCGAGTCCAGCGTAAACGTACTATTAAGATGATTCAATTTCAATTGAAATATTGCATCAAAATGTAAACTTGGCTCGTGAACAGCAAATAAGTAAAAAATGTTATGTAAAAAGGCAAGTACACTTTATAACAGAACAAAATAAAGTTCGCAGACTGGAATTTTCAAAAGAATATATTGTAATGTTTCCTCTGATGAGTGAAACCAGGTTCGTTGGATATATGTACTTGTGCTGAATAATAAAAACACTTCGATTGGAAAACACACACACTTTATTTACAAAACGAACTACACACGCGTAACTAACAATTAACGTCAAACTACCTCAAACTACTTGTTAACGGCGAATAACGACTATCCTCCTTTCCAACTGCCACTGAGTATCGAGTCTTACTACTTCTTACTTTACTCGGTGACATCTGCCTTGGACGTAGGCAGGGCAGCGCAGCGCAGCCCTGCCTAAGTCCAAGATGCGGCCGGCCTAATAGTTGGAATCGAGAAGGTTCCAGACTCCAGATGACTCTAGAATCAGCTAGTACTTGTCATGGATGGATCGAGACTATGGTAGAGCTTAGTACAGTGTGTCGTAAGAGATACCTACTCCGTACACGCAACAATATTAAGAAGCCTGCAGACTTCTGGAAAAGCATTCTATGGACAGATGAGCCATAGTTTTCGTTGGATGGATCATACGGCAAAGAATATTATCGTACCACTACTGCCTTAAGAAAAAAAACAACAGCGAACCACTCCTTTTTGCTAGCACAATGGCGGTAAAATAATGGTCTGGGTTGTATAGCGAACAATTATATAGGAAAACTGGTTCAACTAAAAGGAAAAGTTACCCAGTTTGTCTATTTGATAACTGTTAATGATAACGCCTTCCAGTCAGCAAAGGCCTTCCTCCTGTGGTATGGGGTGTAAAAATAATACCACAGTCTTTCCCTTTGAGGGCTTGTCGTTAAAACCGACAAACAAAGGACAGGATGTGTATGCCAGCAACTTCCACTATCCGAAATCTTCTATATGCTAACGAAACGTCAACTATGCCTCGGATAAAGACTGACTAAACGGTTACAACTTTTGGCTATCGTACAATGACAAAGATTGGATTCTGAAATGTGCGTACTCTCCTAGACAATGGATCAGAAGGTCCCCAGAACGCACGATTCCTTTAATTAGAGAGTGAATTTCTGAGGTATAACTTAAATATATCAGGAGTTAGTGAGATAAGATGGTGGAACAGCGGAGAATTTATCTCTTCAACGGGTAGCACCGTAATGTTGTACTCCGGTAGGGCTACCGGTAGTCGTCGTGAGTCAGGTGTGGGGCTCCTTTTAACCAGAGCCGCACGTAACTGTCTCTTATCATGGGATCCGGTCTCCGACCGAATCATGACCGCCAGATTCCGGACTAAAATGAGAAACATCTCAATTATACAATGTTATGCCCCTACTGAACCCGACAATGTCTTGGCAAAAGACTCCTTCTACGAAGAACTAAACGCCGTCCAGAGCAGAATACCTAAAGGTGACATTGTAATGGTTATGGGTGATTTAAATGCTAAAGTTGGCGCTGATAACTATGGGCTCAGACTTATGATGGGGAGACACGGTCTTGGTGATCGTAATGACAACGGTGAAAGATTTGTAGAGTTCTGCAACTTTCACAGTCTCTTCTTCGGTGGTACTATGTTTGAGCATAAGGACCACCACAAAATCAGTTAGTCCCCTGTTGATCGGTGCAGAACACAAAATCAGATTCACCACTTTGACATTAGTAAAAGATTCAAGAGTTGCTCCTGGACGTGCGAAACAAGAAAGGTGCCGATATTGGGATGGGAAGAGACCATCATCTTATGATCGTTAATGCTCGATTCCGTATTACAGCCGTGCGCCATCCGAGCGCCGAAAAATCCAGGCGCCGCAAATTCAACATCGCTTGACTACAAAATTCAGCTGTCTTACAACAATATAATGACCATCTTGCGCAAAAAGCAGCTGAGATAACTAGTCACCCAGATAGTGACATAAATGAAAACTAGGATGCCATAAAAAATGCGTATATTGATAGCGAAGATACCATCCTTGGCACAAACACGGATTGCCGGAATAAGCCCTGGATGTCCGACGCTTCATGGCGGCGGATTGTTGAAAGAAAAGAACTGAAGGTTCGTTTGGCTGCAGCATCAGTCGACAATCGAAGCAGCATCGAACTCTTCTACCGCCAGAAACCTCGAGAAGTTCAGCGTAGTATGCGACGCGATAAAAGAGTTTATGCCAATTGTCTTCTACCCTCAGCCGAAGAAGCCGCAAGAGGTGAAAACTTAAATGCCGTATACGGTGTCATCAAGGAGTTTACAGGTGGTCGTAACTCCTGTCAACATCTGGTGAAGGATAGTGGTGGAAAGCTACTTATCTTGAAAGAATATCAAATGAGGCGGTGGAAAGAACACTTCGCCGCGGTCTTGAACCGTGCAACCTCTGGTGAATTTCCCCCTCATATAGATAATTTAGCCAACCCTCAAAATGTGCGTATACGATCCACTGCCCCGACTAAAGAGGAATTAGTCGCTGCAATTATTGCACTAAAACGAGGAAAGGCCGCCGGACTCCACGGTATCCCTGCCAAACTTTATCAAGCAGCACCAAGCGTAACTGGCGAATTGCTGCACACACTTGTTGATAAAGCGTGGAATACAGAGACCTTTCCCACCGAGTTGAAAGAAGGTTTAATCATCAGACTTCCAAAGAAGGGTAGCCTCACAGACTGTAATAATTGGAGAGGCATTTGTGTGCTTCCTGCCGTTGCCAAGATAATAGCTAAAATCGTCCTGGCCACTTAGAAAGCACAATTGATGAAGAGCAGGCTGGTTTTCGATCCGGATTCTCCTGTGTCGATCACATTAACACCTTGCGAATCATCATCGAGCAATGCGCTGAGTACGATTCTCCGCTTGATTTTCTTTTCATCGCTTTCGAGAAGGCTTTCGATAGTGTGAACCGGGAATCAATATGGGCGGCCTTGCCCAAGAGAGGCATCCCTGAGAAGCTTGTGGCTATTATTAAGGCAACCTATGACGGCGCGAAATGTCGCGTTCTGCATAAAGGTAAGGTGTCGGGGGACTTTGAGATTCGCAGTGGAGTTCGGCAGGGGTGCATCCTCTCACCGATCCTATTCCTCATAGTGATCGTCGATGTGTTGCATGCAGCCCTATCCGGATTAGACAGATGAATCCAATGGACTATGACATCTTATCTACAACATCTTGACTACGCTGACGACATATGCCGACTCTCCCGCAAAATCATGGATCTGTCCGCAATGGCGTTAGATCTCGAGAAGAAGGCAACCAAGGTCAAGGTTGGATTAAAGATTAATACCAACAAGACTAAGGTTCTTAGCCCGCCATTGCGAAAAAGAAATCCGACACCTATTGCCATCATATTAGAAGGTGAACAACTTCGTCTACCTGGGTAGCATTCTTGCCGAAAATGGTGGTACGGAGCAGGACATCGCTCGTCGTATCAACCAGGCTAAATGCGCCTACGGCTTGCTGTCTAAAATATGGCAAAGCAGTTATTTTAGCACCAAGACCAAGCTGGGCCTGTTTCGCTCCCTGGTACTGTCTGTGCTTTTGCATGGGAGCAGTACATGGAAAGTTTCCGTTAGTGTTACCAGAAAGCTGCAAGTTTTCGTCAACTCATGTCTTCGTCGAATTTTAAGAATTTTCTGCTTCGAAACAATATCAAATAAAGAGCTAAGTAGGCGTAAAGGGCAGATGCCAATCGGTGAATTGATACGCAGGCGAAAGTGGTGGTGGATAGGTCACACATTGCGGAAGAGTGATAACTGCATTGCTTTGCATGCCATGAAATGGAACTCCCTTTCCAACCAAGGCCGACCAAGAGGGGCTCCTAGAATCACATGGCGTCGATCTGTGGCAAAGGAGTGTGAGGCGCTGGGTAAGTCCTTTCGGGAGTTGCGCCCCATTGCCCAGAACAGACTACGATGGCTCACAGGAGTAGTTGACGCGTTATGCCCCGCTAGGGGTTAAGGCAAAGTAGTAGTAAGTTAAAAATAATGGCGCCATCACAGGGACTTAGTAGTAGCGATGCGGGAAGGATAAGAGCAGCCAGAGAGACAGAATCAGCAGAAGATTGTCAGCGGCGTATTGGAAGTGTTCGCGGTAGGGTTGCTGAAACACTGCAGGTACGCAAGGAGCGCAACCAAGTGGTAAGGATAAGAATGGATAATGCGACTAATGCTGAATCAAATCATTGGAGAAATTTGATGATGGCTATATTCCAATTCGACAAACATTAGATTACATGGGCCGCCCAAGCGTTTCAATTGGGAAAGTGGAAATATATACTGCCACGTTTAAAATTAGGAAAAGCAACGCACAGTGTGCGTCCATATGACATCGTTCGGAGCAAAAAGATAGTTGATAACAAAGGTAAATTCATGCCAACATGTAAAGTACAGGGTCAGATATACTTCTTCCACACCCCGACCATCGCTACAAGTTCTTGCAAGTTTATTTCATGGGCAACAAAGAACATAGCAAATGGATCAGCGATTGCAAGACATTCCTGAAGCAAATCATAAATTGTGTCTGATCTCCAAAGACAAGCGGAAAATGAAGTGGTACGCCTATTCCGAACCGCATTGGATCGAGTGCAAACGGAGGACATATAAATTCGAATTAGGGCCGATATGATACAAAATAAACCCGGAGGTGAATGAGAATGCAAAAAAATATCAAAAATGGTGGAGATTAGTGTCAAAACAATCCCAGCAAAAAACCGCACCCCCGGTTGCGGGTACTACCCAAAGTAGCTATGCTAACTAGCCATCCTGGCGTTCCCACCATTTTTACTCAGTCCATAGATCTATAAAATTTTAGCTATGACCATGGCACGGAAGCTACAATTTTTATGATTTAGGTAACCTAAGTACGTACCCAACGTATGTAGATAGCTTTTCGGGGGATACGATGTTCATGATTTAGGTAACCCAGGTACGCACCCAACTTAGTTAACCACTTTTTATGATGGGACTGTGTTGCTTATAAAGCATTTTTTGGAAGCTATTATATATTGGTCTTGGTGGCGTATGTGGTAGCGCGATGGGCTCTGAAGCATAACGACCCGAGTTCGAGTCCCTGTCGGACATGCAAACACACAAATTTTATTTAAATGTTGAAAAAGTTGTAGAAAAATTCTTAGGAAATCATCCAACCGTAAAATCAAATAGGCACACCAACCGGCTGTTGTTGATTTTTTTTACTTTTGGGGATCAACTTAGGAAAGGTAAATACGGTAGTAGCCTACGTTAATAACATTGGGGGCACCGTTGGTTGGCAAAATACCTGTGACATTGATGCATTTTTTTTAATACACTATCCTTAACATTTCGTAACACCCATGCGGGGGCTACGATTTTCATGTTTTGGTTAACCAGTTACCTACCCTACTTGGTTAGCCACACTTTTCGCTGGGATGGTTTTCGGGTCGCTGGAATAAATGACGACGACGCAGTCAAAAACCAACTTAGAGCTGAATACCGTTCTCTTCAGAAAGGCGTGCAAAGAAGCGTAAGACGGGACAAACGAAACAACATCAATGCATTAGCGGAGAAGGCAGAGGAAGCGGCTTACCGTGGTGACAGTGGAACCCTTTAAAAACGTATCAAGCCATTAACTGGCAAATCTTTTACAGCTGAACATCCCGTGAAAGATAAGGACGGGTCTCTACAGGTCACTGATGAAGACCAACTGCGACGGTGGAGAGAGCACTTCATTAGGGTCCTCAACAACACTTTTGGACGTTCGAACTCATCTTCACTAGAAGTAGAAAATATTCCGCAAATAGCCAGAGTTGATACCAATCCACCATCTAAACAGGAATTAACTGTGGCTATTAAATTGATGGAAGCGGGTAAAGCCCCGGAGATAGATGGAATTCCGGTGGAATTCTTTAAGGCGGATAGCAACGCTACTGGGGATATTCTTCTCCCCCTTATCCAAGAGTGTTGGGAAACCGAAACTCTCCCTAAAGAATGGAAGAAGGGCGTCATTATGAAGATCCCGAAGAAAGGTAACCGGAAGGATTGTAATAATTGGCGTGGAATTTACCTCCTCCCCGCAGTCTCCAAACTGATGGCAAAAATATTCTTAAACCGGATCAAGCAAACAGTTGACCGCACACTGAACGATGAACAGGCTGGTTTTCACGAGGGCTTTTCATGTAGCGACCACATCAACACCCTCCGAATTATTATTGAACAATCCGCAGAGTGGAGATCCCCATTACATCTCGTGTTTATCGATTTCGAAAAGGCGTTTGACAGCGTTGACCGGGAATACATCTGGAAGGCTTTACATAGGAGAGGTATACCAGATAAAATCATATCCATCATCAAGGAGTCCTATAGCGGAGCCCAATGTCACGTCATACACAAGGGTAAGCTTTCAGATCCCTTCGAAGTACATAGCGGAGTGAGACAAGGCTGCATTTTGTCTCCTATATTGTTTTTGATTGCTATTAACGACGTACTCTGCAGTGCGGTTCATGAACACCAGAGCAAAGGTATCAGATGGAACCTGTTTGAATACCTCCAACACCTGGATTACGCTGACGGTATTTGTCTTGTCTCGCAAATATACCGGATCATCTATTGTAGTTCAAATGACGGATGCCCTGCACCGCGAAAGTGGCAATGCGGGGCTTAAAATCAATGCTGCCAAAACTAAGTACTTGAGCTTGGATCCAGGAAGACAGAGCGAAATTTGTGTTTTGGGGCAGACGGTGGAAAAAGTGGACAATTTTTGCTACCTCGGAAGCGTAGTTACAGCAGATGGTGGAGCGGATGCTGATGTACTGTCTCGCATCAATAAGGCTCGGGCAGTTTTTTTTCAGTTTAACTCCTTTCTGGCAAAACAACAACATCTCCAGACGTACCAAACTCAGGATCTTCGAAACCAATGTAAAATCTGTGCTTCTTTATGTGTTCAACTTGGAAGGTGACCAGGAAGATAACAACTAGATTGCAAACTTTCGTGAACCAGTGTCTACGGCGCATCCTGCACATACGCTGGCCGGAGGTCATTTCTAACGACGACCTCCTGTTCATTACTGGCCAGGACAGGATAGGCACCTCTATAAAAAGATGAAAGTGGCAATGGATAGGTCACACACTCCGAAAGGGGCCGGAAAACATTGCTAAACAGGCCCTCGATTGGAACCCACAGGGAACCGATGCAAGTCGCCGCGTTGGACGACCTAGAAACACCTGGAGAAGATCAGTTGAGGTCGAGGGTAAGTCATTAGGCAAATCGTGGGGACAGTTGAAGGCGATGGCGGCGAACAGGACGAGGTGGAAAGTCGGCGTGGTTAATGCCCTATGCCCCACAAGGGGTTGACAGGATCCAGAGGGAGAGAGAGAGAGAGAGAGAGGAATGAATGGTGTGGATGGTGCTTCCAAAGCTCCCCTCCAACCGTGTCAATGACAGTGAAAAAAGGCCAAAACGATCGAAATTAGTGCTAATGTTGTGAGCGTAGCGAACCCTAGTGTTTTTATATAAAGACAGGTTGGAGGTTGCGTAATGAATGAACACCGAGTGTAGGATGAGACCCACATCTACGTGTTATATGCTGTGGTCATTAGGGGATTGGCCCGGTGCGTGATAACGGTTCGAAGTCGGGTAATGTGAGTAGCTGGCTTGTGAAATCAGGTGACATGGGTTAAGCAGAGCAAGAAACTAGAGAATGTTTTCTCGGCTGACGCTGGTTTTTTGAGTTACCAACCTGTTACATTTTTCCGGGCGAAATTTTACAAATGCAACATTGAATAAGAAACATGTTCCGCAGGAAATCTGCCGTCTTTAGAAATTTGCCGACCCTAGAAATGCAATGCCGTAGCCGTTTTTATTGCTGGTTTAGTAAATAAAGATAATTGGTCTTTATTTTCTTAAATTATTTTCTAAAAAATTAACAAAATTGTGGTTTCTCAAAACTTGTCACCCGCTACTGGCATTAAGTTAGTAAACTTGGATCGCGGAGTTGTAAACTTGAACTACACACACTGCGAATTTTGATTCGGACCGGGATAAATTTAGCTTTTGGGCGCAAGTGTGTGTCCATCTTTAAAGCTACAACGACTCGAAATCATTGTTGATTTGACGAATATTTTTTGGTTCGTTCAAGCAATCAAAATAGGCTTCCAAGTGGAAACTTGTTGAGAAGCAAAGTTAGAGAGTAGATGAACCAGCTTTCAAATTAAATTTATTAATGTCATAATAAAAATGGGAATCAAACAAAAACATAAAAAATAAATTGTGCGGCTATATCTAAGCTAATTTATTTATTGTAGCTATAAACTAGATGAGGACTACAATTCGAGTGAGTTGAAAATTTAAAATAAATTATGAGAAATAGATGAACATTTACATGACAATATTTTCCTACTCCTTACAGATCTGTAGTGTGCGACAAAATTCTAATGGAAATCTTATATTTCACAGTAAGCATCTACTAGCATCTAGCTAAAATATGCTAAAATAATTTTCCGTTTCTTTCCCGCTATCATTAACAGGTCTGTTAACGACAGTGTAGTCGCTAACGTGCAAAATTGGGACGAAAACTATAATTTCATCACTTTTCTTAAATGGCCTTCTTTGGAATATGTCGTGACATAAACATTGACATTGTATTCCAATAATTTTCATACAAACTTTTACGATGTTTAACTAGAGGAGGTTAACTAACTACAAAATAATATTAAATGTAAATATAAAAATAATTGCTTAAATACTTAAAATCTCTAAGGAGTCTCAGGCGGTTCTTCGGGCATTAATCGTAACTGTGGATTGTCGGGAGCAGTTAGGACAATTGGTGAAAACTCCTCGTGCACTGAATTATCATCGGCTTCGAACGAACTCGAGGATTCCTGCGCTAATTCAAGATGGGGCGAGTATTGGATGGTAGCTTCGAATTCAGTTTCCATGGCAACACTCGTTGGAGGCTGGTCGGGTTGAGTCGTTTCTGGGGCCACCGTTGAATTTGGTGGCGAATCTAGAGCTGTTGAGTTATCATATGAAGTCATGTTGATAGCTTCAGCATTTTCAATATCTGCGGGTGTGGGCGGAGTTTCTGTCGTGGTGGTGGTAGTAGTGCTTGTTGTCGTCGTTGTTGTAGTAGTCGAAATAGTAGGTGTTGGCAAAACAAGTTGAGGTACCTCGGCTTTAACTACAGCGTTACCACCCAAACCGGTAGGAACAATCACTTGCACAAAGGCCGGACTAGCAACTTGCTGCAGTTGAGTTTTGAGTAATGGAAGCAATGGATACGGTGCTTGCAATATAATTGGTGGATCGCTGCAAATTTCATCTTTTGGATTCATTACAAGGCATTGCGAACGACCACGAAGCCGGGCTTCCTGACTTTCAATAATGGGACATAGACCTCTAATTGTTTCAGTACACATGATGGGGTTATCTGCCAGAAAGAAAAATAAATACAAAAATTAAAACTAAGTTTACAGAATGATGTTAATGACTTACTTTCTATCCAAATTTCCAGCTTGCCCGCGACACCGTGATTTTGACACCTCGTCTTGGCTACAAGCTCCGACGAAACTGATACGATTTGATTGTTTGTAACATTTGCCTGACACAACACTGGTAGACCATGGAAATCCTTTTCCAACTTCGTCAAGTTATTGAATGCAGCGTTTAACACTTTCAGCGATGGAAGATACGTCTACAAAAGAACAGTTCGTTAAAACTTTGCTAGGAGTCAAGGAATGACGAAACTTACCGTCGATGTTTCTTCCAAAGTCAGCAACTGATTATACGATATGTCAAGCAATTCCAAACTCTCCAATCCAATAAAGTCATCGGGAAGTATTCTTTCAATTTGATTATGGGTAAGCACCAGAGTACGCATTTTATTCAGTCCCATCAAGGCTCCATCCAGAGATTTCAGTTCGTTGTTATTAAGACGCAGATCCACAACAAATGCATCTGACTCGATCAAATTTTCCATTCGACCGGTCAATCTTTTGATTCTGTTATACGATATATCGAAGGAGTGAAGACACTTCAAGCCTCGTATTTCATTCATGGAGAACTCGTCTATTTCGTTATACGAGAAATTTGCTATCCGCAATTTGGTAATCGAACCAATCGACTTATTCAAGGACTTCAACACATTGTGAGATAGATCCAATTCTTCAATCATTTCTGCCTCCTGAAATTCATCTTCGGCCAAACATTCAATCAAATTGTTTCTAGCGTCCAAGCGTTGAATATGACGACCGTTCTTGAAGACGCCATCGAAACTTTTCAATTTATTGTTTTGTAAATAGAGCGTGTCCAAACTGGCCAGCTCCTTCATGCTTTGAGGCAATTTTTCAATACGATTATTTTGCGCAAAGATGGCCGTCAGTTCCGGAGCCGGGGGTAATTCGTTCTCCAACGTTGAAATGTTATTCATATTGATGAAGAGTGATTTCAATTCACTTAAGTCGCGCAATGTTCCGTTTAAAGTTTCGATTTGATTCCGACCCAGATGGAGCGTTACCAGATTAGTCGGAAAGGATCCTCGATCCATTCGTGTTATCTGATTTGTAACCAGAACCAAATGATTGATAGCCGGGATGCCTTTGAAATCGTCATGATTCACAGCTTTTATGCGTCCTCGTCCGAGATCCAGGGTTCGAATTTTAGGAAGATGAGACAATACGTGCTTTGGTATTTCCTCTAAATCATTTTCGGCCAAACTCAAGTATTCAATTTCTGTTAGTCCTCGAAATGGTGTCTCAGGCACTGACCTGTAATTGAAGATAATAATATAATAATATCTATTTGCGTTGTATAATAAAGTTAAACTTAAAAATTTAATGGAGCCGGAAAGTAGACGACTGCGCCCACAAATCGATAGTTTGTAGTGAGCTATTAACTAAGAGTGTAAATATTGTCTCCCCACTCCGCTTTGCATTTTTAGATGAATTAAAACGTTAAAAAAATGTCCTCATAGTAACCTCTAATTTTGTATCAGTATCGCACATGTACTGTATGTTCTGCATACATACTCATTCGCCTTAACCCCTTGTGGGGCATAGCGCGTCAACTGTTCCATGTAGCCCACCAGTTTCGGAGAATGCAGTTACCAGCATGCACCTCCTGCTTCCCCATTTAGCCGCCCACCTGTGACAAGTCGGGAGAAGCTGTGGCTTATTATTACGCCCATGGCCACGAGCGTCGTCGTGGACGGGATTCGAACCCGAAACGCCGGTAGTCACACATGAGACTGATGCCTCTACGCACTGAGCTACCGGTCGCTCCTACCTGCACCCATCGAGGAACTTCTCTATCTGACCAAAGTGGCTGACAGGAAATCCAGCCTTCTTGTGGGAGGCGATGCCAATGCTAGACACGCCTTGTGTGGAAGTTCCACGACAAATGAGGTGAGTCACTTTGTAATGAACCAATGGTCTGGTTGTGCTGCTTCCACCGGCAGATCTATGGCAGCACCTGATGAGTAAGGATGTGTCGGTGGTACGAAACCAGAGGCCGAGGGTTCCATTACGCCTGCACCCCAATGTAAGTGCGAGGGTAACTAAGCTGTTCGCCAACCATTCCATCCTTGTCGCTCTATTTTTTTATCGTTCCCCATTTTTGCCTTCCATGTTTGTATTGTCTTCCCCAGACCTTTTTGTCAGTGCGTAAAGGACAGGGGAACGAGCGGCGAAAACTACGTCCACGTTTCCTGAACTGAACTACAGCAAGCATAGGCCGTTGCTTAGCTCATTGAGGGGCATTTTTCTTCGTCAGATGGCACCGTCCGACCTTCAGGGTCAATGTAGCATATTAGGCTCCGTCCCTTCCCGAATATGGCAAACTTTCAGGGGTGGGAGAAGGTTCTTGACATTACGCTGACGACAAAGAGGACCATAAGAGTCGAGGACTGCAAGGTGTCCAGCCTATTGTTTTTCCCGGACAACAGTTGAATACTTTTCATGGCGGCTCTCAAGGCAGTGGCGGATCTAGAAATCAAGTTTGGAAGGGGCCCGACTTTGTTTGTCACCTGTAAAGCTAAGGTCATGTTCACACTTATTCAACTTTCGGTCCTCAAGAGGCATGATTGTATTGAAAGCACGCATTCCTAATTGGTGGGAAGTATGCAGTAGTGAACGTACAAAATCATGAAACACTGTTATTTTAGGTATAAGGGCTACTGTACATGTTAATTGCCTTGACCCCTCCAGTGCCATGGGCGCGTCAACATCTCTAGCATTTCTATGCCTTGTTGACGTTTCGATAGCACATCTACATTACTTTTCGGAAGTGCAGTTGCTAGCATGCACCTCCTATCCGCGCCGTCTTTATACTGACAAGCTCGGAGCACCGTGAGAGTTCTATTAGTAGCCACAGGCAGTTTTTGATCGCGCCGAGATTTGAACTCCAAGCTCTAGATTAGTATCGTAGAGCGGTGACCGATCGACCACCGCCACCGCATACATAGACTGCAATAGGGTTCGTTCTGTTGCTACCAGGATTTCACCAACCGACATTAGCTACGTATGTATTGTATATAGGCGTTCTTATGTATTCCAGTTTAGGTTAATTCGGGGTAACAACACGCCATCGCAACAATAGGTTAACCTGGATAGCTCAACAGGTTAATAGACCTGCACCGGATTAGCACCTTGTGGAAAAAATGTTTTTACACATATATCATATGGATTTGAATGGGATGGTCCTTAAGAACCGATTCTATTTTCAATCCCACTTTTTAACATCCCCCCCTCCCCTCCTCCTAACAGAATCGGGCGCGGCGATTTACCGCCACTCTATGTTCGTTCTCTTTTTGGTGTCTTTTGGTGTGGAAAAAGGATATTCTTGGTAAAAAAGGGCATTCTTGGCAATGAAGCAACGACTAGGCAAGATGGGTATCATATGACTGGGGGTCACGAGGCGAATGCACTGGACTACTGGTGAGGGCAGGCACATGCTAGCAACTGCACCATCCGAAAAATATATGCTATCGAAACGTCAACAAGGGAAGAGATGTTGACGTGCTTATGCCCCTGGAGGGGTCAAGACAAGCAACATACTGCTGAGGGCATTTTAAGTCCTTTTGTGTAGAGTAAAAGAAATTCTTGGTAATGAAATGATATCTAGGCAAGATGGTTTCGCAGATGACAAAGCTGGCGTAAACTTCGCCGAAGTTTATGCCACCGAAGCAATCGCAACTATTAAGTTGTGGTTGGATAAAGTAGGACTGGAGCCAGCTGAGCAAAAGACGGAAGCCGTTCTCATCAATAACCGAAGAAAAAAGAACACTCTGACGATCCGAGTCGGAAACACCATCATTATTTCTAAGCCTGTAGTCCGGATGGCGCAACGGTTAGCACGTTCGCCTTCTACGCACTGGGCCCCGGTTCGATTCCTACTAAATGCGGTAGTTTTCGATAAAAAAGGGGATTTACGTGTCGGACTATGAGCCCACTCAGCTGTTAAATGAGTACCCATTTATGGGGTAAATAACTCGGTTGAGTGTGTTGCTGATCACACACCTCTGCACAAGACATACCGTCACGATCTAGAAAATGAGATGATGCTAACTCATCTCGAGGCCATGGTTCAAATTGGACTGTTGCACTAGTTATTTATTTTTAATTAGGTACCTGGGGGTGATGATTGACGCGAAGCTGACATTTGGAGAGCACTTCAAGTAAATATGCAAGAAGGCGGCTAATGCTACTGTGGCTTAATGTGGGAGGACCACGACCGAGTAGGAGACTTTTATTATCTAGAGATTCTAGAGTGATCACCTCTATACTTCTGTATGCGTCATCAGTTTGGATCGACGGGCTTTGTCACGCCTGCAACAGTCGAAGAATCAACTCTGTTCATCGAAGGAACGCATTGAGAGTGTTCTGTGCATAAAGAAAAATATGAGATGAGGCAGCCTACGTTGTATCAGGTATGATCCCTATAGATATTCTAGCAGACGAAATGGACCGACTGTACAAAGGCCGAAGTTTGGATCCACAGGACGTATCTAATACACGCAAAAAACGAGAAAGGTGCGAGTCTCTAAGGAAATGGTAACAGCGGGGTGATGAAACTCCGAAGGCAAGCTGGACACATATATTTATCCCGCAAATCGAATTGTGGTTGAACCGCAAACATGGAGAGGTGAACAACTAGTAAACCAGTAAGAAAAGAAACTGTGTTAGTGTCACCACAGACTGTCGAACTCGAACACGAATCGATGCAAATGTCCTCTGACACACACACACACACTTCACATAGATGTGAAGAAAACCAGTCCACTTGTACTAGGTTCGTGTTCGAGTCGACAGTCTGTCGTGACACTTAGATACACAGACTGTCCGAGGTGCCCAGGAATAGCGGAAGACCCGGAACATGTATTCTTTCACTGTCCAAGATTTACAGGAAAGCGTGAAGCGCTGGAGGCCGAACTTGGCAGTGACCTCAATCCACATAACATAGTGGAACACATGATAAGATCTGAATGCAATTGGAAGGCCGTAACTCGCACAATATGAGACATACATAGGGAACTGAAGAAAGAGGAGCCACTACGAAAAAGGACGCAACGGATTAACGGCTAATTAGCCAAAACCAGCTCTACGACATAATACCGCGAGGTAGTTCCGTATAGGGAGAATGGTGAAGAGGGTTGAAGGTTTTACCGGGTAAGTAGTCGCACACTGACGATGAAAGCCCCATGTCGCTGCTGTACAATTGACACCAGTTGACGGCAGTGTCTCCTGAACAATGAGATCTCCCCCCTCTATAATAAAAAAAGGAAAGATGGGTATCATATGACTGTGGATGTTGAGGCGAATGCACTACACTACTTCTGAATGAATTTTGAGTCCTTTGGTGTGGAAAAAGGGGCATTCCTGACAATGAAGTGATATCTAGGCAAGATGGGCCTGATATGACTGGGGGTGTTGATACGAATGCACTAGACTCTTCTTGATCCATGGGTCAGAGAATAAGGACATTCTTGCATTCGTCTTGCATTAAATGTACTTGCATGGGGCAGGCTTAAAGTGCCGATGAACATCATCGCCCTTTTTGTGTCAAAAACTGAGATCGGTTAGTTTGTTTCACGGTTGCTTCATCTCCAATGCGACTTTTATGAACGCGAATGTGTAAATGGTAAATTCGGCCTGATCATGGTTTGCTTATAGAACGAAATCTCCGTAAGCGTAAGTTTAGATGTGACTAATTTCACAATCAGTTTTGATGGTCGTGATTCATGTTTTATGAATATTTCACATATACATAATTACGATTGGCCTGGGTACACATTCTAGGATATTCGTAGACAATTTTTTTCTTGTAATATGAATGAATTTCATATACCTATAGGTATATGATAACAATATTTCCTTTACTTGCTGCAAGGCACAACGCGAGCTTGTGTGAAAGACAAAAGAAGGGGCACACATAAATGCAGTATGCAGACGTGCATCCAAATGGTTTGGCCCAATTAAAAAATAAATTTTATTCATATTGGGAATAAAATCAAAATTTGTATACGAACAAGGTAAAAACATAAAGGCAGACATACCAAATTAACTTTTAAATTTAAGAGATGAAACAAACAGTAGTTGTACAGGTAGTAGCCGATAATCAGAGGGTTTAAACTTTAGGTGTTTTGATTCTCCCTTGCGCTGAAATATTTCAAGGGGCTATACCAGTGTGAACGCTGAAAATTAGGGTGATTTTCGGGATTTTTTTGGAAGAAAAGTACTCAATTAAATGTTTCGGAAAATTAAGAACATTTTCGGCTATATTTGGCCTATATTACATAATTTTTTCATAGAAAACTATTGGGATCTAAACGACTTATGCGCTGGAATCGGATGCCCAAAAAAGGTTCCTCCACTGTTGCCATGACTCCGGCCGATTGAGTAGCTAAGACCGAAAAAGGAAAAAATGCCGTTAAACTGGAAGGTATTTCCTGTACACTGACGTAGGATTTTCGAAAAATATCAAAATCTAACAAAATGGCGTAGGTACGAATAAAAAAAGTTCGTTTTCTTGCCAATAATGGTCGTTTTTCCAATGCCAAATCGTCCATTTTCAACCAATCAAAAATACCCTACGTCATTGTAAAGTAAATATATTCAATAGTACTCATTACAAGTTTCAAGTCAATCGGATAATTGCTCTTTGAGCTACAATGTCAGCAAATTTGAAAAATCTTGTTTCGAGAAAAACGCGTTAAAAATTTAACTAACGAACTGCGTTGAACGACTCCAGAATACCTTTTAAATGGCCACGCTATTTTCAAATGGCCCTATAGATATATTTCTAGCTTAAATAGTGCCCCCTCTTAATTATGTATCGTTTATGATGCCGAAAGATTCAGGTAACAACACGTCAGAGCTAAGCCTCCAGGAAGATGGAACATTTTATACCTGCGAGCGGTTGCTTTTTAGAAGGCTATTAGAGGAGTATTAGAGATACGCCCTTGAAATTTTTACAGGATATTCTCGAAAGTATAAACTGATGATAAAGACAAAAAACAAAATATCGATTTTTTTAAAGTGTCACACTAGTATAGCCCCTTAAGTTCGAAGCACCAACACTGTAGGTATGCCAATTTGTTCTTTTAGCCTGAAAATAACCACGATTCCAGCTTTTTCCCTGTACCAAACAAAATTTTGTCTTTTTGGCTTGTTTTTGTAACGAAAATTTAAAATTTGGGATACGCCATAAATGCCTTTCAATTCTTCACCATTATAGCCGCCATACATTATGACATTACGCGTTCCGTCGTCCGATCGATCGGCCGATGGATCGCCACAAAATACCAACTGACCAAAATTATATGGAACTGTCAAAAAATCGTCAACGATAAGCGCATACACAGGCCGATCCATCGGCCGATATCGATATCGGGCGACGGATCGGCCGATCGATCGCTGCGTGTATGGCACGTTTTACATATGAATGTACTTATGGTTTTTCAATTGTCATTCCAAAAATAATACCATCCTGACGACAGTTCTCATTCGCAGCGGCGACAGGTCCATCACCTAGCTAGAAGACATTGCAATGCCTGGAATTTACTCTTGGGAAATGTTAATTGGTCGATTCATGTTGCAAAAGCATGATCACGCCAACTTTTAGCGCCAGCATCAGGATTCCATAAGATCAGGAGCCAAATGAACTTGTGATGCAATTAATCAATTAACTAATGGAGCACGATTAACACATCTCAGCATTGCAAGTCTTTCATGGTGCTGGACCAAATTCACCCAATGCTGAATCCAAACCGGAGGAGATTGTGTGTTGCCAGCTTAGCTATTCGATATTACAGTTACGAGTTGAACTAAAGGATTGCTAGAACAATGAAAACCTTGTATTGTAATAATGTGCTAGTCTAGTGCCACTTTCACAGTACTGCGATCATGTTTTAGCTCTTCTAATCATTTTAATTCCGTGTTTTATATCGACCTTCTAATGGACTTGGCATCACTTGTTGATGCATTCAGTCAGATACGCCAGGCGGACGCAACATGCATCTTACGACTGTGCGTAATGTAGTTGATGTTGTCGAACAAGTACGATTGAAAAAAGTTGGCGCCAGGCGCTAGAATCTCTCTTCTCAACGAGAACGGAATCCACTCAAATGTTTATGTTTTGATGACATTAACAATCTAAATTAATATCAGCGTCATAAGGTTTATGGCCTTCCTTGCTAGTGCCGACTGACAGACATTCTGCAATAAATAATGTGGCGCACGTTCCATGGTATACGGGAGCCAAGCCGAATGTGACGATGGTGAAAATAATGATGACGTCCAAAAAATGATGAGGCGTCCAGTAAGCTGCATCACTGAATTGCGGAATTCTTAATTTAATTTGCAAATAATTATACAAGGGTTGATTGATCTATTTTTATTTCCTGAATGTACTGAAACATCTCTATACTACATACACACGAAATCTCGCGAAATGGGACTTTGACGAAATCTCCTTCAAAACTTCTCGATTTCGCATATTTGAATTACCAAACGAAATCTCGATAGACAGCAAGGACACATAAAATCCTTTTAATATTACATTTACACGGGACTTGAATTCGCGTAATTTCGACCAGTTGAGTCCGAAATCGCGAAAGTGTTTAAGCTGATACATATGGAGATGGAGATTTCATTTGACAATTAAAAAATAAGTCCTTTCAATATTTGTTTAGGCATGCGGTTATCGGTTATCTTTGGGACGTCCCATTTTGTTTCGTCACTCGGGCCGACGCGCGAATACTTTGTTTTGTAACAAGAAGAGGCAGTGACCTCCTAAAAGCCCGCCCACACTACCGATAGTGAAGCTAGCGCGCAACATTTATGGTCACTACTGAGGAAGTTTCGGCACTTAGGGCGCGTTTCGCCAATCCACGGTAGCCGCCGCGGTTTGTTGAGCGGTTTGTTCCGTTTAAATTCAGTGTAAATTTGTAAACAGCTAGTGGTCATACAGCTTCTAAACGCGTCCTTAGGTGTCATGGACGGTCTTAACGACCGTGTCCTCAGCCTTCGTCCTCATTCAGGCTCACCAATTGTTGCAAACGGTGGCCAAGGTGGGATCCAAAAATATACCATTAGGGTTGACTTCGGTCGCACTAGGACCTCAGTTCACCTCGCGGTCCACTAATCGGTCCCACTGCCGGAGTTTGGCAACTTTTGAGGTTCCATCTTCACTTAAGTTCTGCATGCTCATAGAAATTTACAAACTTCAACATATTTTTCTGCTCTTTTTACTTATCCCATCCTTGTAGAGTACCCATACCCATCCATGTAGAGTAGGGTTTCCTATCCCCACCTATCTCCCAACAGGCAGTGAATACGACGTTGTTTCACTAAAGGATGCTTTTGCATCGTGGGTAAGACGATTTGACCAAAAGGACCTTTCGAAATTGCCGGAATCGGGAGTTTACTCCCGATTTCCAATCCGGGTTCCTCGAACGTCCTCCCACCTTTGTGTGAAGGCACTGAAATTTATTAGCTTTTCTCGTAAACAAATCGGATTTCGTGAACTGTCCTTGCTCTTTTTATAGTGTTCCAATGGTCAAGAAAATAAGGGAATTGTATCTTACAGGTATTCACGCCTATCGATAGTGTGAGCGGGATATTAGGAGGTCACAAACTGCTTCCATCTGTATTACAAAAATATGTTCACGCGTCGCGTCGCCGAAATAAAAACGGGACGTTCCTACCAAAATATAAAACAAAATGACAGCGCTACCCTCCTGGACTAGGGGGTTGAGCAAAATTGCGCGGCTCACCCAAGGTCGGGGAGGGAAGTGCGGAGCCCCAACGGTATCAGGTGCGACCGTTAAGGGTTTCATCGGCCATCATTTTGATTTATATATTATATATATTTGGTAGGGACGTCCCGTTTGTGTTTCGGCACTCGGGCCGACGCACGGGTGAACACAGTTTTGTAACACAGAGCGAGGCAGTTTGTGACTTCCTCCTAATACCTCGCCGACACTACCGATAGCCGACCTAGCTATGTAGTGCGCGTCACCTCTGGTCACCACTGAGAAAGTATTGACACTTATGTGTCACGGACTGTCTGAACGACAATGCCACGACCTCCGTCCTCATCCCAAGCTCGACAAGTGTTACATAATGATCGGGAGTGTATATTTGGCGACACAAAAATTTAATATATTAATTGCCTTGACCCCTCTAGGGGCATGGGCTCGTCTACATCTCTAGCATTTCTATGCCTTGTTGACGTTTCGATAGCATATCTACTTTTCGGAAGTGCAGTTGCTAGCATGCACCTCCTATCCGCGCCGTCTTTATACTGACAAGCTCGGAGCACTGTGAAAGTTCTATTAGTACTCACCGGCAGTTTTTGATCGCGACAAGTTTTGAACTCCGAGCTCTAGGTTATTATCGTAGAGCAGTGACCGAACAACCACAGCCACCGAGCGCGATATAATAATTTAATTTTGCTCGAAGCCATATTTGCGAAAAAGTGTTAGTTTCCCCAGAAAGCTCAATCAGTGTTGAAAAATGTCTTCCAAACACTTTAAAAAGCCTCAAAATTGCTGACATACCTGAATAAAAGCAAACTAAAGTAGGGTTTCATCTTTTAAACCTCGTATTCAGTTACGCGAGAGTGGGAAAAGTGCATCTTAGGGGTTGGAAAAGCGGTTACATGGTAGTGGAGGGGGATGAAAGTAAGGGAAATTTGTATGGTATTTAAGGTGTATGATGGAAAACCAGGTGTAAATAAGCAATCACCCGTTGAAGGAAACTATTTTTGGTATTAAAGTTTTCAGGTATTAGTCCTCTATAATTTCGTATAAAACGATCTTGCGAAAAGCTACAGTTTTTCTGAAAAACTTTACCTAAGTTGAACCCTTAAACCCTACCTGAATAACACGTGAAATTGGGGTTTAATTTTATAAATGCTGTCGTTAGTTACGCGGTAGTGTGAAAAGTGGATCTCCGTGGCAGGAAAAGCGATGCCCTGGTGTTAGAGAATGATTAAATTGAGCAAAAAAGTATGGTGCTTAAGTTGTTTGACGGAAAAACCGGCTGTATATTGGCAACCATTCATCATAAATAGCTCTGCTTGGTCTCAAATTGTTGATTTTAGTCCTCTGCAAGCTTTTAATAAAATAATATTGTGAAAAGCGCCACCTTCTCCGGAAAAGTGTATTAATGTTGAAAAGTTTCATGGAAAACCGTAGCAAATCGGCATTCACTAGTTCGAACAACGCTTTTCAGGCGACTTTTAGGCCCGTTTTCTCAATGTCCGATTAAACTCTTTGTTAACTAACAGGGATGCAAATTAATCGTAGCTATAAACAGCCCGATAAGCATTTTCGTTTTCTCATACGTCGATTATATTACCAAGCCATAAAGTGTGGAACTTATCTTCCACCACAATTACCGCAAAATCAGCTGATTTTCTTGGCGGAATTCTATTGTACATACATAAATCTATTTTGTATTAGTACGATCTCTCAGCATATTCATTTGCAGCTGAGTTTGTTGCAAATTCTCTTGTATCGAATGAATTTCCAGGAACTCTGTTCTTTATGGCCACTTTTATTGTTTTCATTTAAATTTGCTAAAGTGAACAGTTTTAGCTGTAAAAATCTCAGCATCCAGTATCAGATGTCGGGTTTTTGTTTAGAATGAAATTTCAATCCGAAACCAGGAGTTGGGTTTTGTTTTGGATAAGATATTATTCGAAGGCTAGCGTTTATCCGATTAATAACGCTAAACAGATATTGAGAAAATCAAATTGCGCTAAATGGCAGTTTATTCTTAAGATAAATTTTAATCGGATATTGAGCAACCGGCTCTTAGTCTTTTTAAAGGGATTCGCTTACATTTTTCAGCATTGTTACTGAGGGCAACATCGTTACGTTTGAGTAACAAGTAACAGTTACTTTTCCAAAAGTAACACTTACGTCTGTTACGATACTTTTTAGCGGACAAAAGGGCAGTTTGGTTTTACAACAAAATACAATACGAATTCATAATTCGTGCTATATTTGAGAACATTCAGAAAAATACAGTAACAACAAACAAGTCATGAGCGTGGGCTTTCGTTGAAAGCCTTTGGAGAGTGCGTCGTGTTCGCTGTTGTTGCATCACTGGAATGTTCGTAAATATGTTCAGGTTTAGACGAAGCATAAAAATAATGTACACTACTGAATATATTTTAGAACATTCAGTGAAATTCAATGACAACAAACATGACGCACTCTCGTCCACGCCTATGCCGCATTTGTTGCTATTGCATTTGCTTTAATGTTCCCAAGAATGTTCAGGTGTGTGCCAAGTGTAATGCTTCGTTTACACATGAACAGTGGGCAAAGCACTGAACATAGAAAAATTGGGTTGAAAAGCATCAACAACAAAAAGATACCTTTCTGTTCTCACATGGCCAAAATGAATTCACGAGCATTTGAGTCATTCCCACAAGAGATGGGAACGACTTTGTACACTGTTCACGTGTAAACGAAGCATAACATTGCTTAGAGCCCAAGAAAAGATCTCCTTCAGCTACTCAATTCAATTGTTATTCGAACACACCGCAAAACAATTAAATTAAATTGCAAGTTTCCAAAGTTCTTCCTGCTGAATGAAATAAGGAAGCCAAGGCGGCTATTTTTGATATAAGTGTAAAGCATTTTTAAAAATTAATTTCTAAAATAACGGTATATTTCATATAAATTTTACAAACCGACATCCAGCAATATTTTATGATTTCTTATATATTTTTATACCCTCCTAGACTTTTAATATAGGGTATATTGTTTTTGTCACGAAGAAAATAGGTATGTAACACCTTAAAAGAGGCTCCGGAGGTATAGCAATGTACATATATATAAATGATCAGGGTCACCTCCTGATTCAATTAAGCCATGTCTGTCTGTCTGTCCATCTGTCTGACCGTTCGCACGATAACTTTCCATAGAATGAAGCTAGAGCTTTAAAATTCTGGTAAAATATTGGCAGTATGATCTAGTTGGTTGGTATTGAAAATGGGCATGATCAGGCTAAGAAGACGCCTACCTCCCCTACATATGTAAAATAATTAAATGAATCCATAACTCCCGATTAAATAAACATGAAAAGCTCTAGCTTTGGTATATTATTTGTGAGGGTAATCTCATATTCTCTTGGAAAAATAAAATCAATCAGCTAAAAACTAACGGTACTTTTCTTACAAAGAGCCCCGTACTATTCTACTTTTTACGTTTTTTGTCTACCTATATTACTATTGAACCAATTGATGTAGACACCTGATTTTTTGGCATGTAACCCCGAGGCAAGAAGCTGCTTGAGTATAAATGAGTTGGGCATAATCAGATAGAAGGAACGCCTACCTCTCCTACAAATTTCAAAAAATTAAATATTCTTTTAATTATGATAACTTTCGACAGAATGAAGCTAGCGAGTTGGAAATTTGGTAGAATATTAGTAGTGAGATCTAGTTAGTTGGTATTAAAAATGACCAAGATCCGATCCGAGGAACCTCTACCTCCCCTACAAATGAAACTACAAATAAGCGATGACTTTTGGTAGAATGAAGCCAGTAAGTTGAAATTTTAGTCAAATGGTTGAAGTGAAATTCAGTTAGTTATACCCTAGACTTTTAGTATAGGGTATATTGTTTTTGTCACGACGGAAATATGTAACACCTTAAAGGAGGCTCCGGAGGTATAGCAATGTATATATATAAATGATCAGGATCACCTCCTGATTCGATTTAGCCATGTCTGTCTGTCTGTCCGTCTGTCCGTCTGTCTGTCCGTTCGCACGATAACTTTCGATAGAATGAAGCTAGAGCCTTGAAAATTTGATCAGATGTTGGAAGTATGATCTAGTTGGTTGGTATTGAAAATGGGTGTGATCAGGCCAATAGAACGCCTACCTCCCCTACATTTCTACAATAGTTAAATGTATTTATAACTCCCGATTAAACAAACATGAAAAGCTATAGCTTTGGCAAATTGCTCGTGAGGATATTGTTTTACTCTCCTGGAAAAACAAAATCGATCAGTTGAAAACTAACGGTAATTTTCTTACAAAGAGCCCCGTACTACCCTACTTTTCGGGTTTTTTGTCTATAACTCTTGAACCAATTGACGTAGACACCTGATTTTTGGCATGTAACCCAGTGGTGGGAAGCTGCTTGAGTTCTAGTAAGTTGGGCATAATCAGATCAAAGGAACGCCTACCTCCCCTACAAAATTTCAAAAAATTAAATATTACTTTAATTACGATAACTTTCGATAGGATGACACTTTCAACTTGAAAATTTGGCGGAATATTGTTAGTAAGATCTACTTCGTTGGAATTGAAAATGGGCAAGATCTGACCCAAGCAACCCCTACCTCCCCTACAAATGCAACTTCAAATAAGGGATAACTTTTGACAGAATCAAGCCAGCGACTTGAAGTTTTGGTCAAATGTTTGAAGTAAGATTGGGTTAGTTGGTATTCAAGATGGGTTAGATCCGACCTAAGGAACCCCCACCTCCCCTACAAATGAAACTTAAAATAAGCGATAACTTGTGACAAAATAATGCTAGCGGCTTAAAACTTTGGTCAAATGTTTGTAATAGGATCCAGTTGCCTAATATTGAAAATATGTACGTAAAATCCGACCTGCGAAACCCCTACTTCCCCTACAAATGAAACTTCAAATAAGCGGTAACTTTGGATAGGGTGAAGCTAGAGACTTGAATTTTTGTTTAAATGTTTGTAGCATGATCTTATTTGTTGGTGGCAATGATGAGCAAGATCCGATTCAAGAAACCCCTACCTCCCCTACAAGTGAAACTTCAAATAAGCGATAACTTTCGAAAGAGTGAAGCTAGAGACTTGAAATTTAGTTTAAATGTTTGTAGCATGATCTTATTTGTTGGTGGCAATAATGAGCAAGATCCGACCCAAGAAACCCCTACCTCCCCTACAAGTGAAACTTCAAATAAGCAAACACTTTCGATAGAATGAAGCTAGCGACTTGAAAAATTCGACAAATATTTGATGAATGGGTTAGTTAATTGATTTTGATAATGGTCAAGATCCTCCTGAATGATTGCCAACCTCCCCTATAAACTGGCCATATAGGAAACTCACTTTTAATGCATATGGTCATTACCAATTGGTACTTTTGGTATCACCACTAGGTCTGTACAAGTCTAGGGTATACACGCTTCGGACTCCGGGCCGAAGCGAAGCTTCGGCCTGGTTGGTATTAAAGATGCGTCAGATCCGACCCAAGGAACCCCTACCTCCCCTACAAATGAAACTTAAAATAAGGAATAACTTTCGACAAAATTAAGCTAGTGACTTGGAATTTTAGTCAAATGTGTGTGGTAGGATCCAGTTGGCTAATATTGAAAATACGTAAAATCCGAGCAGCGAAACCCCTACTTTCCCTACAAATAGAGCTTCAAATAAGCGATAACTTTCGATAAAATGAAGATAGTGACTCTAAATTTCGGTCAAATGTTTATACTAGGATCTAGTTGGTTGTTACTGAAAATGCACAAGATCTAACAAAGGAAACCTCTACCTCCCCTATATGTGAGACTTCAAATAAGCAATAACTTTCGATGGAATGAAGCTAGCGACTTGAAAAATTTGACAAATATTTGTAGTGTGTGTTAGTTAGTTGATTTTGAGAATGGTCAAGATCCCTCTGAAAGATCGCCAATCTCCCTTATAAACTGGCCATATAGGAAACTAACTTTTAATGTATTTTATATGGTCGTTGCCAATTTGTACTTTTGGTACCACCACTAGGTCTATAAATGTCTAGGGAATATACGCTTCGGACTGTTTTTTTTTAATGTTTTATAATCTTTTTTGCTTCATCGGTTGCTTAGTAGCGCGTATCGCCACCAAAAGCTCGAATAACAACTTGAATTCGCCTAGGCATCCTTATTATAAGACGCCTGGTATCATCCTAGGGAATTTTCGCCAATTCGTCCTTTAGGGCTTGCTCCAACTCTCCGAAGATCTGTGGGGAGTGTGTCCTGACGCGTCGCCCCAGCTGGTCCCATAAATGTTCACTGGGGTTTAAGTTTGGGCTGTACGCTGGCCAGGTCCGATTGGCCGTGAGAAACTCACGCACTGCGTTTGAAGTATGAGCGCGGGCTTCATCTTGCATCAAAATGAAATTCCATTCACCAGCACGTGCTATGCCAGTAACGTGAAGTCTTAGCACTACGCCGATGTATTGTTGAGCCGTCAAACTGCCGTTAGCGATGACAACTTAACCGGTTTTTAACATTTAAGAAAATAGCGCCCCACAGCATAATTGATCCGCCGCCAAAAGGTGATGTGGGTTGAAGGGCACAGGGAAGGAAACGTACGTTTCCTCTTATCCAAACTCTGGTACGATCATCATTTCAGCACAGACAAACTCTTGATTCATCTGAGAAGAAAACTCTCCCCCAATTCCGTATATACTCCAATTGCGGTGGTTTTTGGTACTTTTACTGGATATCGGGAAAGCAGGCCACTCTTCCTCAAACGATTACACATGGTCTGTGTTGAAATAACGGTTCCTGTGGCGTGTCTGAGGTCATTTTGTATGGAAGGTGCCGTATTTTGACGGCTAGCTTGCCGAAGGTATTGTTGTGACTTATGGTGCATTTGCCACTTTGAAATTAGTAGTAAAACTTGTTCCGATTTCACTGTTTCTATGAGAGGTATATGAAATAGTGGGCCGATTTCAGCCAAATTAAGGAAACAATAAACAATATTGACATCCCCTCTTCCACGGACCACTATATTCCAAAACACTGGTTCAGTGTTAATTACACATGCGTTATTTCATCCCGCAGTCAATGGGAAATGATTGACCCAACCATGTGTGTATTTCCACGGATGGCTCCAAAACCGACGATGGGGTGGGCGCTGCAGTCTTCTCCGATTGTCTTCGACTTGCTACGTACGTCTTTACGCCTCCTAAATTTCTGAGGTGTTTTCCAGGCAGAGATGCGTGCAATAAAAGAGGCAGTGATATGGATCGGGCGGAATATGATATTTGCAAGAGATACTACGATTTACACGGACAGTCATGCCGCTGTGAGATCCCTGGAATCTGCCCTGGTGTCGTCAAAATGCGCGGCTGACTGTCGTACATGCCTTATGGAAATGGGAAATTTCTTCAACATAACATTGTGTTGGATACTAGGCCACAGTGGCTTCATTGGCAACTGTAGAGCACATGAGCTTGCTAGAAGGGGAACTACCGATGGAAACCTGCAGGTATGCCGAGATATTGCCATGCCCCTTCAAACCAAACGTGTAATTATGGTATAAAGATAACATCTATCAACAAAGCCAACTCGAGATGGCTGAATGGAGATACGTGCTATAAACTAAAACTGATTTAGCCTAAACTGGATATAAAACGACCCACTAAACTGATTTCTATCAAGAAATCCCACATCAACCTTGTTGTGGGAGTCATCAGTGGCCACTGCGCCATCGGCGAACACATCAAGAAGACTCCGACTTCCATTCCACGATTTTTGTAGAAGTTGTGGGGATGAAGGGGAGGATGAGAGTACTTTTTACCTGCTCTGTGCTTGCCCAGCTTTAGCACATATAAGAACATCTACTTTGGGGTCCCATTTTTATACTACTACTACTACCACTCATTTGGGAGTATTAGCTAGTGCAGATGTGGGTCAACTTCTTCATCTAGCGATAAGCTCTGGTTGGTTCAATCATTAGATGACGACTGGGAGTATGTTTTTACTAGGGTATCACAAGGGACCTATATTTGGTCTAAGTATGCTGTAATTTGTTTTATTTACGGCAGCCTCCCGTACCATACCATACCACCATACACCTCCTAGACAAGAATCCACAGGGAAACCGACGTCCGCTTATTTTGTATACTCAATCCCTGTCATCGCCTAGTCTAATTAGTCAAAGACGAGGATCACTCCTCGAGTTTCCTCAAAATTCCCCTTTCGCTATTCCATTCTATATTGTATTTGATTGTTTTGTTATTTTTGTTCTGTAATGTTCTGGATCAAACAAACGCGGCTATTGTCTCTTTACTACCTAATGAAAAGTCTAAATATCTTGATATCCTTCCGGTGCAAAAAAAAAACGTATAAAACAGTTTAGATGGGAAACACTGTGGTGACGGGCTAGCGAACCGTTCTAAAAAAAAGAAGTTCAGGAAAATGAAGTCAAATACGATGTCATCTATTTACTTTATTATTGTTTGGTATTGTGTGCATTACACATTAATTGGTCGTCTTTGATAATAATTCAGCGTATGAGCACGCCACGTGTGATCTCATACAGAACAAATCCCAAAATATATTAAAAATTCGAAAATACCAATTTGTTGTTACTATTTTTATTTAAAAATTCGATGGGGACCCCATTTTATAGCCCATGATAACAGAATTTTAGCGCCGGCTACTACACGGATTCAATAACATTCACACATTGTTGTGTTTAATTATTTTTAACGCTCGTATGTTCATGTGCAATTGCAAATGTTATTATGTTCTTTTCATTATCAGTGTGAATTAATGCCGATTTAACGTCAACTTGGAGACATGACCAAATTAATTTTAATCAATATTTTATACGTACTCACAGCTTATGAAATCCAAAATATTGAAAATACGTCACGATGATATTTTTTGCATCTATGTATTAAAGGCTATTTAGGTAAACCTGAAATCTATGTTTCCAAGGAATTTTTGTAAATTGTTAAATAACACACATTTTTATAGATTTGTATGTACATACATGACGCCCTCGGTGGCTGTGTTCGTTCGGTCACCGCTCAATGATCTAGAGAATGGAGGTTCGATCCTCGGGGCGAACAAAAAGTGTCTGTGAGTAATAATAGAACTCCCACTGCGCTCCCAGCTTGGCAGTACAAAACCGACGCGGAAAGGAGGTGCATGCAAGCAACTTCACGTCCGAAAAGTAGATATGTTGTCGAAACGTCAAGAAGACATAGAAATGAAAGAGATGTTCACGCGCCCATGCACATGGAGGGGCGAAGGAAATTAACAAAAACAACAACATGTACATAATACGTTTAGTAATGATCGCTTTCAGTCTGTCCGTTCGAGTGATGACTTTTTAAGGGAACAACTAAAGGGAGATTCAAAAATAGGGGTTTTCCTTATATGTATAGTAAATAAATAACTGGCGCAACAGTCCAATTTGAACCATGGCCTCGAGATGAGTTAGCATCATCTCATTTTCTAGATCGTGACGGTTTTTTGTGCAGAGGTATGTGATCAGCAACACGCTCAACCGAGTTATTTACCCCATAATGGGTACTCATTTAACAGCTGAGTGGGCTCATAGTCCGACACGTAAATCCCCGGAATCGAACCGGGGCCCAGTGCGTTGAAGGCGAACGTGCTAACCGTTGCGCCATCCGGACTACCTGTACTATATGTATAGGTATAGTACAATAAATTAAAAAGTCCGAAGCTTTATACCCTAGACTTGTACAGACCTAGTGGTGATACCAAAAGTACCAATTGGCAACGACCATATGCATTAAGAATGGGTCTCCTATATGACCAGTTTATAGGGGAGGTTGGCACTCATTCAGTAGGATCTTGACCATTCTCAAAATCAATTGACTAACTAACCCATTCTACAAATATTTGTCGAATTTTTCAAGTCGCTAGCTTCATTCTATCGAAAGTTATTGCTTATTTAAAGTTTCACTTGTAGGGGAGGTAGGGGTTCCTTGGGTCAGATCTTGTTCATCATTGCCACCAACCAATTAGATCACCCTACAAACATTTAAGCAAAATTTCAAGTCTCTAGCCTCACTCTATCGAAAGTTCTTATTTGAAGTTTCATTTGTAGGGGAAGTAGGGGTTTCGTTGGTCGGATTTTACGTATTTTCAACATTAGCCAACTGGATCCTACTACAAACATTTGACCAAAATTTCAAGTCGCTAGTTTTATTTTGTCGTAAGTTATCGCTTATTTTAAGTTTCATTTCTAGGGGAGGCAGGGGTTCCTTAGGTCGGATCTTACCCATCTTTAATGTCAACTAACTCAATCTCATTTCAAACATTTGACCAAAATTTCAAGTCACTGGCTTGATTCTATCAAAAGTTATTGCTTATTTGAAGTTTCATTTGTAGGGGAGGTGGAGGTTCCTTGGGTCAGACCTAACCCATATTCAATACCAACTAAGTAGGTCTTATTATTATTATTGGTATTAACAGGCGATGGGCCTCTTATTTTGAAGAGCTTCTAAACCGACCATCTAACATCCCCACACAGGAAGCTCTCGACGATATTGTTGATCTAGGCCCACCCATTCAACCCCCGACAGTAGAGGAAGTTGATCTCGCGTTGCGGTCACTAAAACGAAATAAAGCGCCGGGCGCTGACGAGATTCCAGCTGAACTGCTAAGATTCGGTGGAACGAGTCTAGTTGATGCCATACATCAATTACTCCTGCGAGTATGGGAGAACGAGGAGATCCCAGACGATTGGCGCAGAAGCATCATCTGTCCAATTCATAAAAAGGGAGATAAACTGCGGTGTGAGAATTACAGGGGCATCTCACTAGTTTGTACGTCCTATAAAATTTTGACGAAAATTCTGGAAAATAGAATAAAACCGTACGCAGAACGAGTCATTGGCGAATATCAAAGCGGTTTCAGACCTGGTCGCTCCACAACCGATCAGCTCTTCTCAGTCAAACTGATACTCCAGAGGTGCTGGGAATACAACGTAAACGTATACCAAATCTTTGTCGACTTCAAGCAGGCATACGACAGTATCGATCGTGGAGTACTGTACAACATCATGCTGCAATTTGGTATACCAGCAAAATTAGTGCGACTGACAAAGATGACGATGACCAACTCCGTCTCACAAGTCAGGATCCAGAATAGACTTACTGATCTATTTGAAACACGCACTGGTTTGAAACAGGGCGATGGACTGGCTCCGACGCTCTTCAACCTAGCACTGGAATACGTTATTCGGGCCATGAATTTGGACAACAGCAAGACGCTACTCATCAAGTCGACACAATTAGCAGCGTACGCCGACGACATCAACATCATGTCCCGAAGATTGGCTGACGCAGAAGAACTTCTGCATACGCTTGATACCGCTGCAAAGGAAGTTGGATTACGTATTAACGAGGGTAAAACTAAAATAATGATGCAATCGGTGACAAGGACACCTGCACAACCAAGCATCAATGTGGGGGACCTCAACATCGAGTTCGTGAACAACTTCATTTACCTGGGTTGCAACCTGTCAAGGGACGCCAACGAAACTGACGAAATCAAGCGACGGATACAGTTAGCTAATAAGACTTTTTTCTCGGTTCTCCCCATAATGAAATCGAAACATGTGCACAGAAACACGAAGCTCCGCGTGTACAAAACCATTATACGACCAGTGCTATGCTATGGCTGCGAAGCATGGACCCTAGCTCAAGCCTCCGAAAACATGCTAGACACTTTCGAACGTAAGGTTCTACGGCGAATTTTCGGGGCTGTTTGCGATCGAGATGGATGGCGCATCCGGTACAACCATGAGTTGTATGAAATGTACGATGAGCTGCAAGTCTCGAAAATCGTCAAACTACAATGACTTCAATGGGCAGGGCATGTACAAAGAATGGACGATGATCGCATGCCTAAGAGAGTAATGAATGCAGAACGAGTCGACGGAGCGAGACTGCGAGGACGACCGAGATCTCGTTGGGAGAGCTCAGTAGGTGTGGACGCCGCGCAGCTGCTGGGCTCCCAAAATTGGAGGACGCGGTCACGTGACCGAGATAATTGGAGGACAATGATCCAGGCGGCCAAGGCCCGACGTCGGGCTGTCGCGCCACGATGATGATGATGATGAGGTCTTACTAGCAACATTCCACCAAATTTTTAACTCGGTAGCATCATTCTATCGAAAGATATCGTAATTAAAGGAATATTTATTTTTTTGAAATTTGTACGCGAGGTAGGTGTTCCTTTGATCTGATTATGCCCAAGTTACAAAACCTTAAGCAGCTTCTTTCCTCAGGGTTACATGCCAAAAATCAGATGTCTACGTCAATTGGTTCAAGAGTTATAGACAAAAAACCTGAAAAGTAGGGTAGTACGGGGCTCTTTGTAAGAAAATCACCGTTAGTTTTCAACTGATCGATTTTATTTTCCCAGGAGAGTATAAGATTACCCTCACTAGCAATATACCAAAGCTGGGGCTTTTCTTGATTTTTTTAATCGGGAGTTATAGTTACATTTAATTATTTTACATATGTAGGGGAGGTAGGCGTTCACTTGGTCTGATCATGCCCAATTTCAATACCATCCAACTATATCATACTACCAACAATTGACTAAAATTTCAAGGCTCTAGCTTCATTCTATCGAGAGTTATCGTGCGAACGGACAGACAGACAGACAGACAGACTGACGGACATGGTTAAATCGAATCAGGAGGTGACCCTGATCATTTATATATATATACATTGCTATACCTCCGGAGCCTCCTTTAAGGTGATACATATTTTCGTCGTGACAAAAACAATATACCCTATACTATAGGTATAAGTCTAGGGTATAAAAATAAACAAGCTAACCTTCGGCTAGATTGCCGAAGGTATGATGCCGAAAGTATGTGATGTATACCTTCGTTGTGTTTTGTGGTACATTTGCCACTTTGAAATTAGTGGTAAAACTTGCTCCGATTTCACTGTTCCTATGACAGCTATATGATAGAGTAGTCCGATTTCAACCAAATTCGGGAATGTGATTTGACTAAAGATACTATTGATCAGTGCGAAATTTGAAGATGATATCTTTAGAAATAAAAAAGCTTTTCTCACAAAGACGAATTTTTGGACCAGTCGTTCCTATGGCAGCTATAAGACGTAGTGGTCCGATTTCAATCAAATTCGGGTATGTAATTTAGCTAAAGATACTATTGATTAGTGTGAAATTTGAAAACGATATCTTTAGAAATAAAAAAGTCTTCCTCACAAACGACGTAGTGGTCCGATTCCGTTGGTTCCGACATATATACAGCGTAGAAAGAAGGCTTTGTACAAAATTTCAGCTCGATAGCTCTAAAACTGAGGGACTAGTTTGCATAGAAACAGACAGACAGACGGACAAAGCTTAATCGACTCGTCTCATCATACTGACCAAGAATATATACAAACACAGACTTTTGGAGCGTTCGTTCTTCTAACAGCTTTGAGAAACGTGCAACATTTTTGCTCGAAATGGTTAGTACTAGCCTTAACTGTGAACATGAATCTCAAAATGAAATAATAAAAAATGAATGAAATTAATTTATTAAAATTATAATCGCAAAAAAAGTGAACCAAATCTGACTGAAAATCTCTTTTTTGAACGATGTATCGTCACGTAATGAAATTACGGAAATAACTTCCTTATACCAGTTAGTCATAGTCGACTTGGTCGAATAGAAAGAACTTTGCTCTTGTTTTTACACTTTCGGGCGCTTTTATTGAAATAAATGCAATCATGCCCCACTGATTCTAAATTTACCATCTTATCGCTAAATTTTTGCAATTTGTTGGTCATCAGTTTTTACTAGTACTGTCTGGATCACTCCATACATGATTATGTATCATGTTGATACGCTCGTATGTACACTGTCGAACTCGATCTTGAACATGGTACAAGTGGACCGGTTTTCTTCACGTTTATGTGAAGTGTGTGTGTGTGTCTTGAGCTATTCAGAGGACATTTGTACCAGGTTCGTGCTCGAGTTGGAGTTTGACAGTGTATGGTGACACTTAGGGCGACCACAGAGTGAAAGCTGGTGCTGGCGCTTGTGCTGGTGTTTTGATTGTGAACACTCAGTGAAGAGAAACGTTCACGTGAAACGTGCTCATGGAGCTTTCCCAGCCCATTCTGCTGAAGATCACATTCGTAATTGTCCGGTGTATTCGTTTCATTTTTATGTGTGTTATAAATGGATTTTTATAGAAAATCACCGGACAATTACGAATGCGATCTTGAGCTTTAGCAATGGCATGGGCAGGGAAAGCTCCATGAGCACGTTTCATGTTAACGTTTCTCTTCACTGAGTGTTCGCAATCAAAACACCAGCGCAAGCATCAGCACCAGCATTCACTCTGTGGTCGCCCTTAGAATGCTTAACACTCGCATACATCCCATCTCAATACCACGTCGTTACATATGGGAGTACCCGTGTACTCACATCGACTTTGTATGGAAATTTTGTAGAATTTGGTCAATTTGGTGTTGAAAAGAGGCAAATCAAGCGAATTTGGAATAAAAATAGGCATGAAACCGTTCACGCGAAGCGTGAAGGGTTTTATACCTGTTATCATACTCTCAATATCTGTTATCATAGCCTCATTTTGATCTGCGTTGCATTTACCACTGTGAAATTAGTAGTAAAATTTGTACGAATTTCACTGTTTCTATGAGAGGCATATGAAATAGTGGGCCGATTTCAACCAAATTTTAGAATATGGTTTGGTGGTAAATATAATTGAATTGTGTGAAATTTCGCAAAGATATGTTCAGAAAGAAAAAAGTTTTTCTAACAAAAACTTGTTTTTGGAACGGTCGTTCCTATGACAGCTATACGATAGAGTAGTCCAATTTGAACAGAATTCGAGGATGTGATTTAGCGGCAAAAATTATTGAATAATATGAAATTTCAAAATGATAGCTTTACAAATAATAAAAATTTTCTAGCAAAGACTGACTTTTGGACCGGTCGTTCCTATGGTAGCTATATGACGTAGTGATCCGATTCCGTTGGTTCCGACATATATACTGTGTACATATACCTATATATACTGTATATATATATATACTGCATGCATATACATTATATACTTCTTGCAAAATTTCAGCTGGGTAGCTTGAAAACTGAGAGACTAGTTTGCATAGAACCAGGCGTTTTTCGGGAATCAATTCCTCGTCCGAACTACCGAGGAAGTCGCCAGAATCGCCGGAATCGACAAGACTTCCTATGTAATCGTGGCGTTCTTCGTCCGTCATACGTTGCCAACGAGCATGGCTAATATCATCCATTTCCAATTCTTTACAGTCTTACACTCTCAATGATCAAGTCGAAATTGGATGGAAACCCTCGAATTCAACAAATTTATGCGACAGGATTTTACCTAATCCTGACACAGAATACGTAAAAGTCATAAACCTATTGTTTGAAGTATGCCCTTTTTTTATTGCAACTGCTAAATTTATAAATGAATAATTTTTCTGGGTAAAACCCCATATAATATGAATGTGAGTACCCGGGTAATCATAAATGTATCCGAGGGGTAACCAACAAAAAGTGAAAAAAAAAAAAATTTATAAACAAAAATGCAAAATTGCTTGTGGATATGTTTTTAGAGGTAAAACATAATAGCGATAGCTCATTAGGAAGATGGAGACAACAAAAATTACAATAAGTGAAAAAACTAGCTTTTTATAGCTCATGAGTACCCGGGTACTCAAATATGTATGCGAGTGTTAATAGAGAAATGACAGAAATAGAAAGAGTTTGGTATTTTTCTTGGTTTTGTATATTTTTCTGGAATGACGCACGTTTTAAATAATGTTTTTTCCCTTTACCACAAAAATGATGTACATACTTACATCATTTTAATGACTAAATTACGAGTACTAACCTCACGGAAATGCGGTTAATGATTTAGTGATTGAAGAAAGTAAGTACACATGATAAATTGAAAATTAATCTTGATACATCTTTTTGAACGGCGCGCGGATGGAAACGATCGGCCGAATTCTCAACGGAGCTTGATTGCAAACGCTACTTACTTAGAAATCCGATCATTCGGGTATGGTGGGGAGCGTTGAGTACGAATACCCCCTTCGCACAATTTCCGACGGCTTCTCCTATGGTAGTTACATTTACAGGCGTAACTTCTCACTGCAGATCATGCAATATCAACTCAGTGCCGATGACACTGCCTGCGTTCACATTTTTGAGCGTTTCGGTTATTCAGCAATTGAAATGCATGTGAACGGAAAAAATCACTGATTTTTCTGTTTACATGCATTCGAATTGCTGAATAACCGCAACGCTCAAAAACGTGAACGCAGGCACTGGTACAGGAAATTTAAATAAATCTCGAAATTTGGAACATTCCTAGTTCACCGGGCGTCGCATAGTGGTTCCCGTCTTTGACTAATAGTGGGTTTTAAATTGAGATGATTTCGCAATCCTCTTGCGTGGGCTATGCTCCGCGGCTTGAGGGGTTGCAACCTTCAGTATACCGCCCTAGGACGCTCGCTTCGCTCGCTCTATACGCTACAACGATAAACCCACTATTAGCCAAGGCACGAACCACGATGTGTTGCCCGGTGAAATAGGAATTTACCCGACATTTAAGCAAATCTACCCCCCTAAATCTTCTAGATTTGCCACACATTTATTCATATTTTTTAATCTATAATAGATTCGGAACAAGATTTGAAACAAACCTCGTCTCAAATTTCATATTTTCCCCTGAATTTGTATTCCACCACATTTCGCCACAATGTATGCAGTATTTTCTAGTTAATTATCAAAGAAAAAGAAGAAGAGATCATATGACAGTTACGTTTGCTATGAAATTTAGGGACGCACACATGCGTGCACGTACACGGACCGCCACACCATAGTCTACCTGCATCCATGTACAATAAGTGAACAAATGTCAACAAAATCTTGGTGGTTGAAGGAAAAGAAAAAGCCAGAAGTGTCCAAGGGTTTCGAGATTTGCAAATCTATCTGGATTTAGGTCTCTGGTGTGCATATACTCCTCGCAGTGTTCCCGCTAATCACAAAACGTCACCGAAAATCTACCCAGTCGATAGTAGGCCCAGAAAAAGACTTTTACTCCAGGCGAATGGTAGTTTGAGAGTGCTTGCCAGACAATGTCTGAGTAGAAATCGATAGAAGCTTAGCCAGAAAGTTTAAATCTAAATTTGCATCTGAAAAATTTCTAACGGTTTCTACTTATGGTTTTTATTCACCTTTGTTAGTGTTTTGCTTCTATTTCATTCCACATTAGTGGTATAATTAATGATGCATCAAACGCGCCTAAAAGACCTTCAGAGATGTCTTTTAGGCGCGTTAGACCACGCAATTAACTAGTCTAGGCCAGTCCAATGCGTGGTCTAGTGGTTGGTCTGATAGGTGTTAAAGAATAAAGTGGTGTGGGTCATTGCAAGCGTCAAACTCGCTCTCCACTACCACACAAAAATAATCACCTTAAAGCCAATTCCTCCTGCCACTTGGTTTCGTCCACACCATGGATTTACTCTTCAGGAGCTGCGTTAATATATGGGGGAAGCAGCTCGATCAAGCCAGGAGTTTGTACCTATATTCCGCCCTAAATCTATTCCAGGCAGGGTATGTCCAACGAATGGACGATGATCGCATGCCAAAGAAAGTGATGAATGCAAAACGAGTTGACGGAGCGAGACTGCCTAGACGACCGAGATCTCATTGGGAGAGCTCAGTATATGTGAACGCCGAGCAGCTACTGGGCTTCCAAGATTGGAGGACGCGGTTACGTGACCGAGATAATTGGAAGACAACGATCCAGGCGGCCAAGGCCCGACGTCGGGCTGTCGCGCCACGATGATGATGATGAAAAAAGTGCTGCCGTTCTGGATCCATTTTTTTGGCAATTGGTTGCTAATCTGGATAACCCATATTGTTTTTTGTTATGTTAACTTGAGATTCGCAGTCAGCGATCCAAACCACCCCTCACTAGTTTCTTTCAACTAGATTGACCGTATTTTTGAAAATATGTCAAAGTATTATTCATTCATTCGACAAAACCTTTCACACAAAGCAAACTGTCGGGCTATCGAAACTATCGGGGCTATCGGAACTGTCAGGACTACCGGGACTATGGGAACTATCGGGACTGTCGGAAGTATCGGGAATATCTGGGAATATGGGGCGACCGGTAGCGCAGTGTGTTGAGGCAACAGTCTCATGTTTGACTACCGGCGTTTCGGGTTCGATTCCTGTCCACGACGACGTTCGTAGCCATGGATATGCAGGAGGTGCATGCTGGCAACTGCATTCTCCAAAACCAGTTTATGTCGACAAAACGTCAACTGGGCCACATGGAACAGTTGACGCGCTATGCCCCACAAGGGGCTAGGACAATTGAGTAATCGGGAATATCGGGACTATCCGGACTATCCGGACTATCGGTAGGCAGTTATTCGAGTATATATCTGCACTATCTGGTGATAGTTTTCGAATAACTATCGATAGTAAAAACTAACAAATAACTTTTCGATAGTTACTCGATAGTGCCCATAATTATTAGGAACGTGACTTATTACCTGATTTATTATTAATTTTAATAATTCTATATTTTTGAAGTTATCTATCTTCACTTCCTATCAAGCCCTTGAGTAACAGCTACGATAAACATACACATAAATAAAAATGCAATGTAATGACAATTCCCAGATACAACTGAAAATTCAGATCGACTATAAATCTGAGCAATATTGGTAGGAATCGAACAATATCTCGATTTGAACTTGATCACGTTAATAAATTTGTCTCACGACCTCCATTGACCTTTGTTCTCCGTGTTGATTGCAATTGATCTTTATTTAATTACTTGTTAGAGCAAAAAAGCACGCTACATTTCATGATCCATATCGATAGAATTTTCCTTTCAATCAACACGGAATACTATACACGCTTTCGTCGATGGCAGCTTGACGGCAGTTTGACGGCAGTTCGCATTTAACACATAGACGACCGATGTTTTTATGAAATCTGTTACGATCAGAAGAAAGCAAATCGATTTTTTTGTTAAATCGAATGTATTAAAAGTGTCATTTTGCAACATGCGCTACAAGAACTAATTCTGCAGTTGTTGAATACAAGTTTCAGGTAAATAAAAGTCGAATAAGTATTGTAAAAGCCCTATTGCCAGCTGAATTGGTGTATACCGATTCCGGAAGATAGGATACGAAATTTAGAATAACGTTGATCTGCTCAATACGATGCTTAGGATGCCGCGCCCTGTCATTTTCAATCCTATCTCTTTCATACTTTTCGGCGTTTCAGGTGGTTATGAGGTGATAGGACGCAGCATCAGTCAGCCGGTATTATATTAGCCCGGCTATACACTGTCCAACATAAACTTTGTGTGAGGTGTCTTGACCCATGTGAAGGAAATCTTAACGAATCACTTAAAGTAACCTTTCCTCAATGGCTCAAGAAATTTCACATAATTCGGAAGAAAATTTTCCACTGTGATCATGTCCGTGTTCGAATTCGACAGTGAGTGGCCGGGCTTAATCAAAGCTTACCTGTAGACGCGGCGGCAGAATGTAATGACGCAGATAGGGGCAGAAAACAGCGGCAGCCCTGATTTCTATCGAGATAGGCTGAGGATATTCGATAGCTATTGTGCATTGTCCCAATACTCCCAATTTACTTTTTCCTATTCGATTAAAAGGGACGCGGCGCGGTGTCCCGATTACTTCTGACGCTCATGTGCACCGGCAGTTACTCAGTCGATTTTTATTAAATCGATTTACTTATTCGCAGCTGAATCGATTGGGAGCCCGTGAAAAGCGCAAATTGGAATATGATCAGCTCCAATCTCTCGATCAATAAGTCGAGTTTCAACTCGCCTATTTATCATGTATACACGTTATGCAACGCACTCTTTTTTTTATTTAATTATTTTAATGAACTAATCAATTTTTCAAAATGAGAATAAAACCAGTCCGAAGCGTATATACCCTAGACTTGTACAGACCTAGTGGTGACACCAAAAGGAATAATTGGCAACGACCATGCATTAAAAGTGAGTTTCCTATATAGCCAGTTTATAGGGGAGGTTGGCACTCATTCAGGGAGATCTTGACCATTCTCAAAATCAAATAACTTACCCATTCTACAAATATTTGTTGAATTTTTCAAGTCGCTAGCTTCATTCCATCGAAAGTTATTGCTTATTTGAAGTCTCACTTGTAGGGGCGGTAAGGGTTCCTTGGGTCGGATCTTGCCCATCATTGTCACCAACTAATTAGATCACCCTACAAACCTACAAACCTCTAGCTTCACTCTATCGAAAGATATCGCTTATTTGAAGTTTCATTTGTAGGGGAAGTAGGGGTTTCGTTGATCGGATTTTACGTATTTTCAATATTAGCTGAATGGATCCTACTACAAACATTTGAAAAAAATTTCAAGTCGTTCCTTCGATCTGATTATACCCAACTTACCAAAACCTAAGCAACTTCTCACCCCAGGGTTACATGCCAAAAATCAGGTGTCTACGTCAATTGGTTCAAGAGTTATGGACAAAAAACCTGAAAAGTAAGGTAGTACAGGGTTCTTTGTAAGAAAATTACCGTTAGTTTTCAACTGATCGATTTTCTTTTTCCAGGGGAGTATAAGGTTACCATCACGAGCAATCTACCAACGCTAGAACTTTTCATGTTTATTTAATCGGGAGTTATAAATACATTTAATTATTTTACGTATGTAGGGGAGGTAGGCGTTCTCTTGGCCTGATCATGCCCATTTTCAATACCAACCAACTAGATCATACTTTCAATATCTAGTCAAAATTTCAAGGCTTTAGCTTCATTCTATCGAATGTTATCGTGCGAACGGGCACACAGACAGACAGACGGATAGACAGACAAACAGACATACAGACATGGCTTAATCGAAACAGGAGGTTACCCTGATCATTTACAATATATATATACACTGCTATACCTCCGGAGCCTCCTTTAAGGTGTTACATATTTCCGTCGTGACAAAAACAATATACCCTATACTAAAAGTCTAGGGTATAAATACATTGGAGGAAGCTAATGTTTTTCAATTTTTCAGAAATGACACGAGATTGAAATACACCGCGAAAGTTGTGTTCTTTGTTTCTATTCTTTAATATGAAAGATTCAATCCCAAACCGAAGAAATAATCGAATTGGTCGTTTACACGATCACTCTCTGATGATGCATAGAGAAAGCGGGCATAAATGAAACAATTTTACGTCTTATATTGGAGTACTACTCGTTCGGTAAGATTATGGGGAGCCAAACCACACTTCACGTGTTAAGACCGACTGAAGGGTAAAGAGTCCGTCGATTGTCAATACAACTGGAACGTCGATCATATTATTATTATTGATAAAATGAAACTGTGAATGGAAGTCTCCATAATTGCTCAATACGAACTATCTCAATCAATACTTTGTTTACAACTGTATAGATGGCTCATATCGCTGTTTAGTGAATTGCCTACGATTTTCAATGTAAACCTCATCCTGACATTACTATAAGTTCGATAATAGTCTGCACTCTGTAAAATCTAAATTCAGTGTCTGTATATCAATGCTAGCTGCTATATTCCTTATCGCTCGACCGGCAATTTTTTATTCTTACTGATGCTTAGAAGTCGCTAACAAACGGTGACAGATAATTAATTCACTCTGACATTGTTTACAAATAAATATCAAAATATTTCAATTAATCTGTCCAAAAGTGGCAAACGTTAAAATAGCAAATTGAATATTTCGAAAGCTACGAATCATAATATAATGTTTAATAGGCGCCTGACTCTTCCAAACAAAAAAAAACAATTTCTTTATGATAAGGCCCGGTCAATTCTTATCACTAAAAAAAAATAAAATTAAATGTTTCCACACAATAAATTGCCTTTTTTGTCTGTTTTACGGTACAGATCAGACAAATTACGGGAGCTTATCGACTGATAGTACAGACTTATTTAATGTAAGTCACTATCTTCGGGCTTTCCAATTGTGTAATTAAAAAGTAAATTGCTCTATAGTTAAGCTATAAGGACAACTATAGTTCACTTTTAGAGCTTTTTACCATTTAACGATATCGTGCAGGCATATCGACCGGTATTAGCCACGGAGATCATATCTCTGAATCAAACAGCCTGCATCAGTGACGAGCGAACTGAAACAGTCACCATATAAATAATTCGCCGCGGGGGGCGAAATGCGGGCTCAGTATAGAAAGGTATAGGGGCGAATTACCGAGAAAGAAGTTGACATTCAACAAATTCACTTTGAACTCTGATCCCGATGTAATCCAATACGAGACATGGATCATTCGTTTTGTATGGGAATGATCTTTTGTTCGGGTGAAAAGAACGCGGCTATGGTTTACCGCCAAAAATTTCTCGTACGTAACAGCTTTTGAGCTTTGAACCTTATATGACACTATACTACTACTTTTTTTCCTAGGTCAGGCTAAGATACCCAAAGGTGGGCACCACGACCATGATATCTATTGTGCCATAGCCTTAACTAATCCAAAAGAGCCTCAACCAGCCTGATAAAGGCCAGTAAGTCCTTTGTAGGAGCGCTCCTAACGACGGCAGAGCTCACGATGGAACCACCGAGAAACAAAAACCTGGAGCGAGCAACCGTTTTTTAAGATCTTTGGACTGCCGCAAACCTGGAAGAGTATCCCAGTGACGCAGTCTTTTGATAGCAGACCATTCCCTCACTAGCGACGTGGTTGTAGCCCAACTCAGGACACAGTAAGAATCGGGCCCGAGAAGTTTCGCCGACGAGCGTCTAGCGAGTTCTTTACCATGAACGCCCTGATGGCGTGGTACCCACCATGAAGTGATCCGATTAGTGTTTGTGAGACACTGAAGGGTATCAAAACACTCTTTCACTAATTTCAATGATAATTTATGTAAGGAAAGAGCCTTACTACTAGTTTGCCTTAACCCCTAGTGGGGCATAGTGCATCAACCACACCTGGGCGCCATAGTACTCTGTTCTGGGCAATCGGACACAACTTCCCCCACGTCTTACTCAGCGACTCCGATTCTTTTGTCACAGAACGAAGCCTTGAAATTTTAAGACACCTCCAATACAGCTATCATCCTTCCGCATATATTGTATGACCTAACAAATGCTTTTTCTCTTGCGTATCAGTTCGCCGATTGACATCTGACCCGTACGTTGATTTAGCTCTTTATTTGATATTGTTTTGGGTCAGAAAGTTTTCATCTTCCTGGTAACTCTTACGAAACTTTTCAGGTGTTACTCTCATACAAAAGCACAAACAGTATCAGGGAGCGAAACAGGCCCAGCTTGGTCTTAATACTGAGATAACTGCTTTGCAAGATTTTGGATACCATGCCGAATGCGCATTTAGCCTAGATGATACGACAAGAGATGTCCTGCTCCGTACCACCATTTTCGGCAACAATGCCATTTAGGTAGACAAAGTTTTCCACCTTTTCTACAGTCTGCCTATTAATATTGATGACAAGAGGTGAATGATTTCTTTTTCGCAACGGCAGGCTAAGAACCTTAGCCTTTTTTGAGTTAATCTTAAGCCCAACCTTGCTCGCCTTCCTCTCGAGATGTGACGCCATTGCAGACAGATCCATATTTTTGTGGGAGAGTAGGCATATGTTGTCAGCGTAGTCAAGGTGTTGTAGATAAGGTATCAAAGTCCATTGAATTCCTCTGTCTAGTCCGGATAGGGCTGCATGGAACACATCGCCGATCACTATGAGGAATAGGATCGATGAGAGGATGCACCCTGCCGAACTCCACTGCGAGTCTCAAAGTCCCCCGACATCTTACCTTTATGCAGATCGCGACATTTCGCGCCGTCATAGGTTGCCTTAATAATAGCCACAAGGTTCTCAGGGGTGTCTCTCCTGCGCAAGGCCGCCCATATAGAGTCCCGGTTCACACTATCGAAAGCCTTCTCGAAATCGATGAAATACAAGTGAAGCGGAGAATCGTTCTCAGCGCATTGCTCGATGATGATTCGCAGGGTGTTAATGTGATCGACACAGGAGAATCCGGATCGAAAACCAGCCTGCTCTTCATCAATTGTGCTTTCTAAGTGGACCTTTAGCCGTTCCAGGACGATTTTAGCTTTTATCTTGGCAACGGCAGGAAGCACTCAAATGCCTCTCCTATTATTACAGTCTATGAGGCTACCCTTCTTTGGAAGTTTGATGATCAAACCTTCCTTCCACTCAGTGGGAAAGGTCTCTGTATTCCACGCTTTATCAACAAGTGGGTGCAGCAAATCGGCAGTTACGCATGGCGCTGCTTGATAAAGTTCGGCACGGACACGGTCGAGTCCAGCGGCCTTTCCTCGTTTTGGTGCAATAATTGCAGTGACTATTTCCTCTTAAGTCGGGGCAGTGGACCGTATACGCACATTTTGATAGTTAGCTAAATGATCTACCTATATGAGGGGGAACTTCACCAGAGGTTACACCGTTCAAGACCGCGGCGAAGTGTTCTTTCCACCGTCTGATTTGATCTTCCTCCAAGATAAGTAGCTTTCCATCACTATCCTTAACCGGATGTTGCCAGGAGTTGATGACACTGTATACGGCGATTAAACTGTTGTTTTTTTGCGGCTTCTTCTGTCGAGGCTAAAAGAATTCACATAAACCCTTTTATCGCGTCGCTCACTACGCTGAACTTCTGGAGCTTTCTGACGGTAAAGGAGTTCGATGCTGCTTCGATTGTCGTCTGATGCTCAGCCAAATGAACCTTCAGCTCTTTTCATTCAATAATCCGCTGCCATGAAGCGTCGGACATCCAGAGCTTATTTCGGCAATCCGGGTTTGTGCCAAGGATGGTATCTGCGCTATCTATGTACTCATTTTTTATGACATCCCAGTTTTCATTTACGTCACTATCTGGGTGACAAGCTATCTCAGCTGCTTTTTGCGCAAGATGGTCAGCTGACAGCTGAATTTTTTAGTCGAGCGATGTTGAATTTGCAGCGCCTGGGTTTTTTGGCGCTCGGACGGCGCACGGCTGCAATACGGAATTAAACATTAGCGATCATAAAATAATGGTATAATCGGCACCTTTCTTGTTTTGCACGTCCAGGAGCAACTCTTGAATCCTTTACTAATGGCAAAGTGGTCGATCTGATTTTGTATTCTGCGCCGATCAACAGGGAACTAGATAGATAGATAGATATAAAAATTCGAGCTACTTTCCCAGCAGGAAGGCACGACCATAAAGATCTATTATGCCGTAGCTCATTAATCCAAAAGACCGTCCACCTTTCTAATAAAGGGCAGTAAGTCTTCAGCAGGAATCAACCTGAATTCTGCAGTGGTGATAGTAGCCTGCCCGAGGAGTGACATCCTAAAACGCGCGATGGCGGGACATTCGCACAAGATGTGCTTGGTCGTTTCCACGTCTTCCAGACAAAGACGGCATTCAGTCTCGCTTGACAGACCCATCTTGTTCAGGTGATATCTGACCAGGTGATGGCCAGATAAGTACCCCACTAGGAGTCTTAGGTGGGTTCTACTCATTTGAGTAGTACCCTTGTGACTGAAGGGCATGATCAGCTCCTTTGATTGACGAAGCCCTGGAAGGTTATTCCAGTACTGTTGACGCAATCGTGCAAACCAATCTGTGATCCGCAGTTTGGCCGAGGCCAGTCCAAAGCCACAGTAAGGCTCAGGTCCATGAAAACGACCGGATGATCCTTGTCTAGCAAGTTCATCCGCAGCCTCGTTCCCCTCAATGCCCTGGTGGCCTGGCACCCAACACAAGAAGACTCGGTTTTTGGTTGCCAACAGTTGAAGGAGATTGTAACAGGGGACTAATTGATTTTGTGGTGGTCCTTATGCTCAAACATAGTACCACCGATGAAGAGACTGTGAAAGTTTCAGAACTCTACAAATCTTTCAACGTTATCGTTACGATCGCCACGACCGTGTCTCCCCATCACATGACTGAGCCCATAGTTATCAGCACCCACTTTTTCATTGAAATCTCCCGTAACCAGTACAATGTCAGCGTGAGGTGTTCTGCTCTGGACGGCCTTTAGTTGCCTGTAGAAGGAGTCTTTCGTTAAGGCATTGTGTGGTGCAGTTGGAGCATAACATTGTATTATTGTGATGTTTCCCATTTTGGTCCGGAACCTGGCAGTCATAATTCCGTCGGAGACCGGATCCCAGGATAAAAGACAGTTTGGTGCGGCTCTGGTTCAGAGAAGCCTTACACCTGACTCACGACCACTATCGTTAGCTTTACCGGAGTTTAACATTACAGTGCTACCCGTTGGAGAGATAAATTCTCCGCTGTTCCACCATACCGTCGCTCATCAGCTGATGAAATATTTAATGAAAGTAATTGATATACTCTTCACGATGTCATCATGTAAGTAGCTGATGACTTTTTTACATTTTTCATCGAAATACCCAACGAAGGTTGTAGTAGCTCGATGAGTAGAGTGTTATCCTTTTATTCGAGCGGTGACAGGTTTAAGCTCTGCAGCGAGCGAAAGTTTTTTTTATTTGCCATAGGGTAAGTAATTTGAATAATATTATATCAGTACGAGAGTTCGTTGCAAAAAAGCCTTCGTCATATGTAACCAGCTGAAATTTACAAAAATTGTAAAACATAGTACAAAGACCACGGAAACGTACGTCAGCCCAGTCCTGCCCGGGTCCGTGACCTATGCTGACCGTGTTGAGCGCTTATGAAACGGTCAGCATGGATCACGGACCCGGGCAGGACTGGGCTGCCGTAGGTTTATGCAGTCACTATTTTTCACAAGTGGTGTAAATTCCAGCCGGTTACAGATGACGAAGGCTTTCTTGCAGCGGGATCTTAGTAGTGAAGCCCGCTGCATGAAAGCCTTCATCATATGTAACCGGCTGGAATTTACACCAGTTGTAAAACATAGTACGAAGACTACGAAAACGTACGTCACACCAGTCCTGTCGGGGTCCGTGACCCATGCTGACCATCTCAAAAATGCTCAACACGGTCAGCATAGGCCACAGACCCGGGTAGGGCTGGGTTGACGTACGTTTTTGTATGAAGAAGGCTTTCTTGCAGCGGGCTCTTAGACTATATAACTATGTACCAGTCCACTCAACGTCACTCCGAAACCAGGTCCTCGCATTTTCACCGACCCAGATCAGTGGTGTTAGTGCCTACAATTGAATCAAGTCGGGTGCGGACCGAGTAGCGACCAGACCTGCACTGAGACGAATCGAAAATTGAATGCGGAAAGAAGGAAATTGAAAATTGTTATATAAAACAAGTTGTAATATCGAAGAATTATTCTTACTCCATTCTTGAACAACGTTTGATTTGTACCATTTTTTTCAACAAAACCGACTGATTTTTTTCTTTACATGTTTGAAGTTTCTGGATTTCCCTTTAAAATCACAGCCCTCATCAGCTCAGTCGATTTCAGGTTGTTTTCTGCAAAAGGCATACTTCCCTTTTTAGAAGGGGGTGAGCGATGGTCCTTTGCCAAATTAATGGGCTACAGCATAATTGACTTCCCTGTGGTCGCAGCGCTCACCCGCTGGCTATATAACAATTCAAATCTTAGTGCAATATTTGACACTGCAGGACATAAAGGATCTTCAATATTTTTAGCGTTGAACGATATTTGGATTTAATAAGAGCTGAAAAATTTACTAGTATTTCACTTAAGTGTGTGGTACTGAATGGGAAAAAAACATTTAATGACTTTTCTTAATTTGCGGGGAGTTCACTAGAAGAATTCAGAATTACAGTTAACGGTTTTTTTTGAAATCCAAGTCTTAAATTTGAGTCACTCGATAGTTCAGCAATGCATTATTGGCTTGAAATTCCAGGTGATTAATCTCATCAATGTCGATTAAAAATGGCTTTTGAATCCAAGCCAACTTTTTAAAGTCAAAATTCGATGTAAAATATTCGGAAAACTAATTGTACTAATTTAAATTAAAGCTCAATGTAAGAGAATTGAAGATAATTGAGGGATTGCGAAAAATGTTTCTTCTAATTTGTGTTTTTGAAAATTTTTCCTCAACTTGGTCTATAAGAAGCTAAGATAGTCTTGACACATAGCGAACAAACTGCTAAAATATCTGGACGGCCGCAGTAGCTGGATGGAAGAGCGTCGATTTATCAAGCTGAAGGTCGTAGGTTCGATTCCTACCACGAACATATTCAAACAGTTGGCCTCCATTCGACTCAGCTGTGAATGAGTACGCTGATTTGGTAAGAATTAATGGAGTAAAGGCATGCCTAATACTCACCCATATCACCTTCAGAGTAGCTTCCGTAAAAACGAGGTCAGGACCCGAAACCTGGGTCCGACACTGTCTTATATACTTTTGTTTGCATTTCGCAACTGTTCTATTTGTACTGCACTTACTTACGAGTGTTTATTGAAATCAATAAATGAATAAGTAATGTATAAATAATAAATATAAATAAATTCCCGATACATGTACCAACACGCACACTTAAAATAAATCAATCTCGTATAGTTCACGCTACCGGTTTTTTTTTTCAAATTTATAAAAACTAAAACATGAAAACCAATCACAAAAGAAGTGATTCAAAGATCCTTAACATCGTCTAACAATTATCTACATGGGTAGTTTTTTACACAGCCTTTGATAACCATTGGATTTTTGAATTTTGTTCTCATATTATTATGTGGAGTACACACACACACATGAACTAAAAACAGCTCATTATCAATTTCAAGGAGATAAGTTTTCATCTTAGGGCCCAACCGTTTGTAATTGGCGCCAGCGTTTTTTTTCACTCGTTATACACGAGTATGTACAATTTTTTTTTCTTAACGATCTGTACAATTTAATTACTGGCGCCGAATTATTAATAAATTATTATTTTTGAATTGATTTCAATTTTGACATTGGACTGGAGCTGTATATGATGGCGAGCTCATTTGAATTGTCAATACACACTGATTTATTTATAACAATTAGATATAGTTTTCAGTGGCAAATCTGACACTTTTCAAAATACTCTGTCAAACATTGACCGTATTACAGATGGGTTTGATGACTAAAAAGATAAGCATGTAAATAATATTAAATTGTATAGGAACGGGGCAGACTCGTTGTATGGAATGTAGATGCATATGGTGTGAATGATTGATTTGAATGTAGCTTTCATTTTCTTTTTGAGTTATGGATGGTGAAAGCTGTGGTAGCTAATAGTGTTTGCAGAATGGAAAATTAGCGTGACCCAGGTATGTAGCCACTTTGGATTTTGGGTGTTCAAACTCCCCTCGAAATGTCTGCAAAATTTAAATTAGTACTTTTATACTACAGTCGAGAACGGATAAGTGCAATCTCCTCTGGCATTGAAATTTATTGCACTTATCCGTTGCAAAGGTAGGCCAGTAAAATTCGGGGGTCATAAAGGAAATAATTGTAATGAACCATATTCTGGTCTGGTTGTGCTGCTCCCACCGGCAGATCGAATCAGCACCTGATGAGAAAGGATCTGTCGGTGGTACGAAACCAGAGGCCGAGGGTCCCATTACACCTGGACCCCAATACGAGCGCGAGGGCAAGCGAGCCATCTGCCAACCATTCCATCCTTATCGCCTCATTTTTTTATTCCCCATTTTTACCTCCTTTGTTTGTGTTGTCTTCCCCAGACCTATGAATTTTTGTTAATACGTAAAGGACAGGGGCAACGAGCGGCGAAAACCCCGCCCACGTCTACCGAACTGAGCTACAGCAAGCATAGGCCGCTGCTTAGCTCGTTGGGGAGCCTTTTTCTTCGCCAGATGGCACAGCCCGACCTTCACGCTCAATTAAGCTACCTTAGGCTCCGTCCCCACGGGCATCTTCGGATGCCCACCAAACCGTCCGTTACATAATCGGGAAATATCTGGAATTAATGTTAATCCCTTTTATAGATTCTTGAATGCATAAAAACTGTATTTGCACAGCCGCATGAGGTGAGGTTAATCTGTGACAGGTGACAATTCGAGAAATTTGAGCTTTTTTCTAAATAATTTTCTTATAACTTCTAAACGGTGCCTCGGATCGAAAAATTTAATAGGATGTAAACTAAAGAGGATTGAATTCTTCCAATGCACTGATCAAAGAAGAATTACGATTTAGCAGTATGTCAAGATCGATAATCATAAAACGATAATTTTTGAGGCTTAGAAAAATCACATTTTATCAATATTCTCAGATCTCACAGATCTTTGAAATGGATGCTCCAAATGAAAAACTGATAAAATTAAAGTTGAAAACTTCAAGTCTATGGTGGCCAATATTCGAGTATTTCAATTCGGCCCACTTTTAGTTTGATTTGAATCAAAAGCGTGAAAATGTCGATTTTGCAATTTCATCCTTAATAGCTCTATCTCGGCAAGTATAGCAGTATATCGAGTATAAAGTTTTGTTTTAATCTCAAATTGTAGATAATTTACTCTAGTTTAAAAAAAACTTTACTACATTTTTTAACAGACTAATTTAGGAGATATAGTATTTCCCAGTTGAGTTAATCCGTATCCCAAATGAAAAAACTCCTTCCCAAATGAATTAAACTTTTTCCCAATATAATTAAACTATTTCCCGATTGAATTCAAACAGAGTGAATTTAAATGTAGCTTCCGATATGATATGATGACACCCCACACGCCTATCCACGAACAAAAAAATACCCTTTTTTACCTTTTTTTCATCCTTCCACTGAATATTTTTTTTACGCAAATTCGAATTTGGACTCTTTAAAGAGGTGTCTGTGACGATTCCATTTGTAAATTTTACCTCCTGATTCCGCAGTACTTACAAATAGGAATTCAGAAAGTAGACAGCCAGATATCCAGAGGAAAGAGCGTTGAAATCTATGTCAAAGTTAGCAATCCAAAATAAATTTCGCACGGAATTAGGATTGATTGTAGATCCAGTAAAACAGAGCAAGCGTACATCAAATGATGGAAATTCTGCCCGCAGATTTTTTTTTTTTCCAAATTTCAAAATATCATCCGAAATCACTGGAACCCACGAATATTTGATTTATAGATTTTCAGTGATCCTTCAAGATATTTCATCGGGAAGTTAGTTTTAAATAAATATATCGGAAGCGACAAACAAATTCTCTCTGTTTGAATTCAATCGGGAAACAGTTTAATTATATTGGGAAAAAGTTTAATTCATTTGGGAAGGAGTTTTTTCACTTGGGATAGGGATTTTTTCATTTGGGATACGGATTAACTCAACTGGGAAATACATTATGGGAAAAAAATGAGGCAAGCCAAACAATTAAGCGATTTTCAAGGTGGGCGCTGCAACGAAAGGAGGTTTGTTGTGTCATGGCCCTTTTTTTCAAGGAAAAAACTTTCCACCACTCGAACAAAGGCTAGTATGTCTTATGCAGAAGTTTTCCTGCTAACGGAATGAGCAACGTATACCTTACTTGTGGTAGCGTCGTTCACAATTTAAAAGATAATTGCAAAACCGAAAAATAAAAACACATACGATTAGTGAATCTTTAAGCTCCGTATACATACGAGCATTCGTGTGCGCACGAACGCTGTGCGCGCACGAATGCTCAAATGTGTACATGATATTTACACGCACGAACGCTGTGTGCGCACAGAATCTCGTCCATACCAAATTGCGCGCACAAAGTTGTGCACGCACGGAGATCCACTAGCGCTGGATCGTGTTCGTGCGGATAAAATTTTGCGCGCACACACGCGCTCTTCTCATATGTATACGAAGCTTTAGCCTTATATGCTTGGGAAGAGGTTTTATGGCAGGATACTCAAAGAAAGATTCGTGATATTCCATTGTCAAATGAAACGATAAAAGTGCGAATCGAAAAAATCTCGAACGATATCGAAGAACAAAATATTGTGAAACTAAAATGCAGTCCTTGGTTTGCGTATCAAAGTGGCGAATCACAAGTCGTTGCACAATGGGTGCAATTGCTAGTGTTTGTAAGATTTTTAGATGAAACTGCCTGGCTAATACAATGGAGGTAGCCAACTTTATTAAAAGTAGTGCACTCAACACTCGTTTGTTCAAAAAATTATGCTCTGATATGGACTTCGACCACGAAACGCTGCTTTTTGACACTGAGGTTGATTGGCTTTTGAAAGGAAACATGCTGGCGAGGCTGTACGAATTGAAAGAGGAAGTCAACTTGTTTTTATGTAGTAAAGAAAAAACGATTCAATAAATCGGTCCAATTTTGTGGCCTCGAGTTTCAAATACATTTGGCTTATTTGGTGGATTTTTTTTGCCCAAATAAATAAACTGAATCTTCAACTACAAGGTTGGAGCTTTGAAACTGGACGGCATTGGTAACATATTTGTCTTTGAAGATAAACAGAACGCGTTTATGCAGGGCCGTCGAGAGAAAATCTGGACCCGGGGCTGAACAACTATTGGCCCATATACGGATTGTTTCATATTTGCTGACGATTTCGAGTACTTTTAACTGCTTTGTAATATTTTTTATACTTTATTTTTAATGTGTAACTAAAAATAATATCCCTTGCATAAATAATCACAGTCTTAATTTGCAAAAAAGGAGCACTTGAAAAAAATTTCCTTTTACTGGCTCTATAGCTCTGAAACCATGCCTTCCAGCTGCTGAATTGTTTGGGGCTTATTTCTGTATATTTTTCTCTCAAATAATCCTAAATAAATAAGTCAGTTTCCATCAAGTCATATCATTATTCAGTCGCAGATACCCTGCTAACCATGCCGTCGATCATCAGCTGATAAATATTTAATGAAATTAATTGATGAATTCATCACGACATCATAAGCTAAGTACCTGTAGCTTTTTTTTTCGCTGAAATACGCAACAAGAGTTTTGGTAGCTGGATGAGTAGAGAGTTAATCTCTTATTCGAGCGGCGTCCGGTTCAAATTCTGCCACAAGCAAAAGGTTTTTTTTTTATTTGTCATCATCATCATCGTGGCGCGACAGCCCGACGGCCAAGGCCCGACGCCTTGGCCGCCTGGATCATTGTCCTCCAATTATCTCGGTCACGTGACCGCGTCCTCCAATTTTGGGAGCCCGGCAGCTGCGCGGCGTATACACCTACTGAGCTCTCCCAACGAGATCTCGGTCGTCCTCGCAGTCTCGCTCCGTCGACTCGTTCTGCATTCATTACACTCTTAGGCATGCGATCATCGTCCATTCTTTGTACATGCCCTGCCCATTGAAGTCGTTGTAGTTTGATGATTTTCGAGACTTGCAGCTCATCGTACGTTTCATACAAATCATGGTTGTACCGGATACGCCATTCATCTCGATCGCAAACAGCCCCGAAAATTCGCCGTAGAACCTTACGTTCAAAAGTGTCTAGCATGTTTTCGGAGGCTTGAGTTAGGTTCCATGCTTCGCAGCCATAGCATAGCACTGGTCGTATAATGGTTTTGTTCACGCGGAGTTTCGTGTTTCTGTGCACATGCTTCGATTTCATTATGGGAAGAACCGAGAAAAAAGTCTTATTAGCTAACTGTATCCGTCGCTTGATTTCGTCAGTTTCGTTGGCGTCCCTTGACAAGTTGCAACCCAGGTAAATGAAGTTGTTCACGAACTCGATGTTGAGGTCCCCCACATTGATGCTCGGTTGTGCAGGTGTCCTTGTCACCGATTGCATCATTATTTTAGTTTTACCCTCGTTAATACGTAATCCAACTTCTTTTGCAGCGGTATCGAGCGTATGCAGAAGTTCTTCTGCGTCAGCCAATCTTCGGGACATGATGTTGATGTCGTCGGCGTACGCTGCTAATTGTGTCGACTTGATGAGTAGCGTCTTGCTGTTGTCCATATTCAATAACGTATTCCAGTGCTAGGTTGAAGAGCGTCGGTGCCAGTCCATCGCCCTGTTTCAAACCAGTGCGTGTTTCAAATAGATCAGTAAGTCTATTATGTATCCTGACTTGTGAGACGGAGTTGGTCATCGTCATCTTAGTCAGTCGCACTAATTTGGCTGGTATACCAAATTGCAGCATGATGTTGTACAGTACTCCACGATCGATACTGTCGTTTGCCTGCTTGAAGTCGACAAAGATTTGGTATACGTTTACGTTGTATTCCCAGCACCTGACTGAGAAGAGCTGATCGGTTGTGGAGCGACCAGGTCTGAAACCGCTTTGATATTCGCCAATGACTCGTTCTGCGTACGGTTTTATTCTATTTTCCAGAATTTTCGTCAAAATTTTATAGGACGTACAAACTAGTGAGATACCCCTGTAATTCTCACACCGCAGTTTATCTCCCTTTTTATGAATTGGACAAATGATGCTTCTGCGCCAATCGTTTGGGATCTCCTCGTCCTCCCATACTCGCAGGAGTAATTGATGTTCCACCGAATTTTAGCAGTTCAGCTGGAATCTCGTCAGCGCCCGGCGCTTTATTTCGTTTTAGTGACCGCAACGCGAGATCAACTTCCTCTACTGTCGGGGGTTGAATGGGTGGACCTAGATCAACAATATCGTCGAGAGCTTCCTGTGTGGGGATGTTAGATGGTCGGTTTAGAAGCTCTTCAAAATAAGAGGCCCATCGTTTGTTAATACCATCGGTGTCGCTGATGATGTTTCCATCCTTGTCCTTACAAAGGCTAGTCCTGGGTTGGTAGCCGTTCTTAATTGTATTTACTAGTTTGTACGCTTGTCTGGTGTTCCTATTAGCTAAGTTTTCGTTTATGTTAAGCAACTGCTCGTCAAAGTATTTACGTTTCTTACGTCTAATTATTCTATTCGATATTCGCCGTAGCTCGTCATATTTTTCTCGTCTGGCTCTGGTTCCTCGTTGAGTCCATTGTCTGTAGGCCTCGTTTTTCGCGTCAAGTAAATTTTTGCATTTTTCGTCGAACCAGTCATTTCGCGCTCGCCGGGCTTTATATCCCACGACTTTCTCTGCGACATCCTTGATGGTACCCTTGAGTTCTTCCCAGAACCCATGGACGCCTGTGTTGCTGATGTTGTGTAGCATAGGTGATAGTCTTTCCTCAAGGGCGCCACCGCTGTAGCATCACTCAGAAGATTATCAACCGCAAAGATTTTGGGAGGGCTGATTCTCGATTGGTGCACTGAGGAAATTCTACATCTGTAGGACGTCTTCACCAAGTGATGATCTGAGTCGCAGTTTGCTCCTCGATAGGAGCGGACATCTATCACACTAGACGCCCATCTCTTGCAAATGAGGACGTGGTCAATTTGGTTAACGGTATGTGCGTCTGGAGACTTCCATGTCTGCTTGTGAATGCGTCGATGGGGGAATGAATAATTTGAATAATTTCATATAACTATGTACCAGTCCACTCATCGCCACTCGGAGACCTGGCCCTCGCATCTGCACCGACCCAGATCAGTGGTGTTACTATCTTTATAATCGGAGCAAGTCGCGCGCAGACCGAGTAGCGACCGGACGTGCACCGAGACAAATCGAAAATTTAACACGGAAAGAAGGAAATTAAAAATTGTTATATATAAAACAAGTTGTAATATTGAAATTTCTATGCTCATTTAGAAGCATTATTCTTGCCCATTCTTAAACAATGTTTGATTCATATCCTTTTTTTTACAAAACTGACTGAGTTTTTTTTTTTTTTTGTTTCAAATTTCCGGGCCCCTTTAAAATCACGGGCCCGGGGCGTTTCGCAGAATATAGTTTCTTCCGTTTTACTTCTCAACCGAGCTGGATGTGTTTTATTAACTACTTGTAGCACTCCCTCTAGCGGCCTAATCATCCATCTGACGAAAAAACAAGTGCAGTTTTTTTTTATAGGGAATTCAATGTACTCTGCTATTGTTCTTTCATTTTTCTTCAAAACATTTTTGAAGGTATAGGCAAAAGAATGAAAAAAAAATTTTTTTCAGTAGTTTCGAGAAGTTTTCGCGGATTGCACCACTTTTACGAGGTGGCAAAGTTGAAATTCGGATTCAGCTATGTATACATAAACCAAAATTGCGAAAAAAAAACTTCTATATTTTCTTTTCCGTCAAACCACGCTTTTCCTGCACTATTAACTCAGCCATTAGACATTCATATTTCCTATAAACACTCCACATAGCATGCTTTCTGTAAAAATTATTAATTGATCTCCTCCAGATAAGCTTGTCCGAAAATACATAATACTTAGTCATAATTATTTCCCTTAACTTTCAGCTGATCACTAATCAAACGCGTGAAGTTCAATTGCATTATAATTAATTAATGTGCATTCGTGTACGAGCATTTCTACATGATCAAGTTTTCATATAGGTATGACTGTTTTCGGAGCTTGTTCATATGGGAGTGTTAAAGCGCGACATCGAGAAATATCCGATCTCTATACATATACGAGTAGTACAACCAACAGCTTAAGCTTAACACATGACATCCTGATTTTTGATAAAATTGACATTGACTTGGAGCATACGGTGGGTTGATAAAATAGGCCAGTGTGGTCGATCTTTAATCGGAACGGTAAAAATGTTAAGTTTTGAATATACATACATTAGTAAATTCAAATGCATAGATCTAATCAGTTAGTTTTTTTGTTAATTGCCTTGACCCCTCCAGGGGCATGGACGCGTCAACATCTCTAGCATTTACTATATATGCTTTGTTGACGTTTCGATAGCATATCTACTTTTCGGAAGTGCAGTTCCCAGCATGCACCTCCTATCCGCGCCGTCTTGATACTGACAAGCTCGGAGCACTGTGAGAGTTTTTGGTCGCGCCAAGATTTGATCTCCGAGCTCTAGATTAGTATCGTAGAGCGGTGACCGAACGACCATGGCCAACGAGCTTTAGTTAGTATAAGTAGTAAAAGTCAATGAAAGTAAAATTAGTGTGTAGCATTTACTATTAACGCTAGTGCATTTTACAAAATAAAAAATCTCAAATTATTAATATTCTTTGACAAATTCTGAGGAATTTTTGAATATGTTCATACAAAATTAGTTAATAAAATTTTAAGAACAGTTTAAATGCTATGGACCCTAAAGATTGTTTCTAATGTGCGTATTTAAATTATTGTACTACACGATCCATATAATCTATAATCATTTTCATGCAACATTCCAGGAAACAAATTGGCTTGGCTGCGAGATCAACAACAAAAAATCGCAAACAATTTTCAAAAGCGGTAAACCATCTGGACACAAGGAGTTTGGAGTTGCATTCATCGTCAACAATCACCTCAAACTGCACGTTATTGGCCGCGGTCCTGGAAGCCTTCTGATATGGATCTGACTTTTCTGTTTTCTCCTCTATATGCTTTCCCCTCCGGTAAATTTAGTACAGACAACTGTCAATTTTTGGATCTGAGAAATATTCCCACAGACGGCATACCCCTCCGTCTTGTCAAAAAAAAATCTGTCAAGTTGTTGTTCCAAAAAGTACACGTAAAATTCACGGAACACTGGAAACCACGCTGCACGCTTCGAATTTGAGTATACCGCTATGTTGCTTTTTTTCTCTTCTCCTGTGACTATGCGGGCTTTGTTCTCGATGTCACCGCTGATATAATCAGAAGTCCACGAGTGAGGCTCCAAACACAGTCGGTTGGCTAATCCACAAAAGGGATTGTACTGCCAGGGTTTGTAAATCGTTTTTGAAATGTTTTTGATCGATTTTGATGGCTAGGAGTAGCCATTCTAGACGATTCTGAACCACGTGAGCCATCTACCAAAATCCAGTTACAAACGCGTTGTTAACGTGCACTAATTCGCAGCACAATCACTCCACTATAAGGCAATTCACTAACAAATTTCTCAGGGAATTGTTAACTAGTTGGCTAACGGATGACTGGCTATGTTGTTTTGGTGACAGGGGTGCCGGTGACATCTGAGAACTGTCAAAATTGCTGATTCTAGAAGTTGACCGGAAAAATATTCAGATCCAGAGGGGAAATTGTCAAATCCAAAAAGTGACAGTTGTCTGTACTAAATTTACCGGAGGGGAAAGCATATGGAGGAGAATTTGAGAAATGTCAAACCCTGATCCGCTCGCAGGAACGCAGCCATTGATTTCAAACCCATCAATGAACGGTTATGGCCGATTCACAGTAAGACTCGATTTTTCAACCTCTGGCTCATCAACATGCACGCCCCCACTGAAGTGAAGGAAGAAGCAGTGAAAGAGTTTTCCGACCGCCTGGAGACATTTTTCGACTCACTTCCAGCAAACGACGTCAAAATACTGCTGGCAGACTTCAATGCGAAAGTTGGGAACGAGAGTTGGCATCGGCGAGCCACAGGAGGACACAGCCTCAACAAGGAAGGCAATGTCAATGGTCAATGGCTAATCGACTTCGTATGCAGTAGGAGCCTTGGCGTAAGCTCAACATGCTTTCCACACCGACGCATTCATAAAGAAAACCTTGAAATCTTCGGATACACGCACTGTCAACCAGATTGACCACGTCCTCATATGCAAAAGATGGGCTTCAAGCGTGATGGATGTACGATTATACCGAGGAGCGAATTGCGATTCCGACCATCACCTGATAAAGACAACCTATCGGTGTAGGATCTTTTCAGTGTACCAATCAAGAATCAGCCTTCCCAAAATATCTGCGGTTGACAAACTATTGAACGATGCTACGGCTCTGAAATATACAGCCACCCTTTAAGAAAAACTGCCACATATCCAACATAGGAGTACACGGGATTTAGGAAGAACTAGGAAGCTCTATCGAGGAGGTCGTGGGACATAAAGCCCGCAAACGCGAAATAACTGATTCGCCGGAGAATCAACTAGAGCTAAGAGGGAAAAATATGACAAGCTACGGCGAACATAAAGAATAATTAGACATAAGAAACGAAAATTCTTTGACGAGCAGTTGCTGAACATTAATGATAACCTAGCTAATAGAAACACCAGACAAGCGTACAGAGTAGTAAACATTACCATAGCTATCAACCCAGGACTAGCTCTTAAGGACAAGGATGGAAACATCATTAGCCACACCGAAAGCATCAATAAACGATGGGCGTCCTATTTCGAAGAGCATTTTAATCCCGCATCCCACGTCCCCATATAAGAAGCCCCAATCGTTGACTATTTGATTGATCATGGCCACAATACACAACCTCCGACAGTAGAAGAAATTTGATCTCACCTTGCAGTCACTCAAACCAAACTGTTAAAATTTGGTGGAACGGGTCTATTAAATGCAATACATCAACTATTTCCGCGAATCTGGAAGGATGAGGTGATCCCTGACGATTGCCGCAGGAGCATCATCTGTCCCATCCACAAAAAATGAGATAAATTGCGGTGTGAGAATTACAGAGGCATCTCACTAGTCGATACGTCCTAACAAATACAGACGAAAATTCTGGAAAATAGAATTAAACCGTACGCTGAACGAATTATTAGTTAATATCAAGGCGGTTTCAGACCTGGCCGATCTACAACCGCTCAATTTTTCACGATCAAGCAAATGCTGGAAAAGTGGTGGCAATACAACGTTGACGTGTACCAAATCTTTGCTGATTTTAAGCAAGCATGCAACAGTATCGATCGTATAGTACTGTACTGTACAACACCATGCTGCAATTTGGTATACCAGTAAAATTAGTATAACTAACAAAGATGACGATGACCAACTCCGTCTCACAGGTCAGAATCCAAAACAGGCTGATCTCTTTAAAACACGTACTGGACTGAAGCGAAGCGATGGACTGGCTCCGACGCTCTTCAACCTCACTTGGGCACGCCATTCGGTAATGAATGCGAATGAAAGCGGCACACTGCTCTTCAAGGTGACGCAGTTGATAGCGTACGTTGACAACATCATATCCTGAAACCTGCCCGACGCAGAAGAACTTCTATATAATCTTGATACGGCTGCAAAAGAAGTTGGACTACGCATTATTCAGAACAAAACAGAAATAATGATGCAATCAAGAACAAGGATGCCAGAATTGGTTCAGCATCAAATTCGTAGACGACTTCATATACCTGCGTAGTAATCTGTCAAAGGACGCCAATGAAACTGACGAAATCAAGCAACGGATACAGCCGGCAAATAAGACAATCGAAGCATGTGCACAGAAATACTAAGCTCCGCATATAGAAAACCATCATACGACGTGTGCTATGCTATGGTAGCGAAACCTGGACCCTTATTCAAGCCTCCGAAAACGCGATAAACACATTTGAAGGTAAGGTCTTTCGGCAAATTTTCGGAGCAGTTTGCAATCACAATCTGGTACAACCATACTCAATTGCCCTAACCCCTTGTGGGGCACAGCGCGTTAACCGTTGGATGTGGCCCAGTTGACGTTTCGTTGGTATTAACTAGAACCGGAAAATGCAGTTGCCGGCATGCACCTCCTCCTTCCCCATTTAGCCGCCTACTTGCGACAAGTCGGGAGATACTGTGGCTTATTATTACGCCTCGCACTACAGGGAACAGTCAGCACAACCATCCATGCCCCACGAATGTCGTCGTGGAAGGGATTCGAACTGAAACGCCGGTAGTTAGACATGAGATTGAAGCCTCTACGCAATGAACTATCGGCCTCCCAAATTAGTTTGAACTGTATGATGAGCTGGATGCTTCGAGAATCGTCAAACTACAACGTCTACAATGGGCAGGACATATACAACGAATGAACGATGAACGGATGCCTAAGAAAATATTCAATGGACGACGCTGTGACGGAGCAAGGCTGCGAGGAGGAGCGAGAACTGGTTGGAAAGACTCAGTAGATGAGGACGCCGAGCAACTGCTGGGCGTTCAAAATTGGGAGACGCGGTCACTTGACCGAGAAAATTGGAGGACGGTGATCCAGGCGGCTGAGTTGGTTTTAAATCCTCTCAAATCGAATGGATTTCTACCACTCTGATCTTTGTGACCAGTTTAAATGTCTCATAAATAGTTCTAACTGTAAAAATTTCAGCTGTCCGTATCACCTGTTTGGAATTATCGTCCGATAAATTTTTAATTGGAGGATGGGTGCCGATTAATGTTTATCTATAGGATAAACTTTAACCAGACATTGTGAAAACGGTCCATAAACACAGAAAGCTTTCATCGAACATGATGAAAAATTTTTCGAAATCCAGATACCTGTGAGTAACTAATGATCTGTCCCTAGAACAATGGATATTGGTACAGAAATCTTAAAATCAAGCCAACCGAAATGTGAGGCGACTTACGAAAGTCATATTTCACCAGGGACAATATGTGTGAACAGGAAATGCAGGATATCAAGTTCTATGCAAAAAGCAACCAATTTTTTTCATCGAACGATAGCCAAAAGTCGTAACCGGTGAGTCAGTCCTTATCAGAGGCGTAGTTGACGTTTCGTTAGCATATAAAAGATTTTTAATGATGCAAGTTGCTGGCATACACATCCTGTCGCTCTTTAGTCGCTTTCTGCGACATGCCGGGCCGGCCGTAGCATTATTCTTACGCAGTCCTAGGAACTCCTGGCGCTTATCCGTAGCCGACTAGTGTTCGTTGCTGGGTAAGTCAGAGAGACATATGCGTCACATTGGCCAGGAACGCGTACGATGGCGCCCAGGAGTAGGTGACTCCCACTAGGGGTTAAATGCAAACTAAAAAGTTCTATGCAGTTTTAAATGCTCAGTTTCTTCTTCCAACCGTGTAATGGCGAAGCATAACAATAATAAGGCTTAATCGTCTTACATTGAAATTTTGTATTTTGAATTGTGCATAATATTGGCAACTCTATAAACTATAGTTTTCATTTTACTGAATGGATGCTATTCGTACTCTTTCCAACATACGTAATTTGTAAATTAGTAAAATTAAAAACAAATTTTCCGTCGTGTATACACCAGATACGACCAAATACAATTATGGCCAATTAAAATTGTTTCATGGAGAGAGAGTCGCGTCTATTCATTTACAAAGCTTCCATACAAAGCAGAAAAGTGTGTCTTTGGCGGTTGTAAAGAGCCTAGTTTACGCTGAATTTTCACGTTTCATAGAAATCTCTGATAACAGAACGACAAAGAAGTCAGCCTATACGAAGATGCGCAGAGTAATAATTATTATCATCTTGAAGATTCGCAGAATTAGTGATTGTGGAGGTTGATAATAATAAAATTGATTCTTCCGCAAGATTTCCTTGAATATCGCGCCATAATTTATAATGTGCAATGCAAGTTTTGCGCTATGGACTGTTGGATTGTTTACCTAATTTTTGCATGATAACGAGGGCTTCCCTCGTTATCATGTAAAAATTAGGTAAACAATGCAATGAAATACTATTTGACCCTACCCCTAATGGGACATAAGCGCGCCAACCACTTCTGGTGGCTTAGTTGACGTTTCCTTTTCATATAACTGGGTTCGGATGACGCATGTTGCTGGCATACCCCTTCTGCTCAGTTAGCCACGTTTTGCGAAAAGTCAGGAATAGCTCTGGCTTATTGTTATGCCCCACGGAGAAAAAAACTAGGGTATAATCAAACATCTATGGGCACTGCGCGATTAGAACCCGCGAAAGACCCGTGTGACAAGATATCAGACTGACGCCTCAACGCACTGAGCTACCGGTCTTCACGGTACTATTAACCAAACTTTGAAAATAATAAAATTGTTCAAATTAGAACATTTAGCAATTCATAGAATAATAAAACTGGTTCGACGTCGAATGCCAGGAACCGATGAAAGCGAAGAACAGGGCGTACAAAAAATACACGGAAAGAAGGACTCGAGCCAAAGAAGAGTGTTACAAACATCAAAGGAAACTAGCAAGTAGGATCATTAAAGTGAAAAAATGGAAATTGTTCGATGAAAAACTCAGAAGTATAGACGATAATCTTGAAAGAAACAAGACACAATAAGCCTATAAAGTAATGAGAGTCAGATTCAGTGCGAAGACCACTATTTGTAAATACAAAGACGGTACCACCAGGTCTTTGTAACTACAGACAAGGTACCATCCGACCGATACGCAAGCGGTCAAAGGAGATGAGCGTCCTATTTCGAAGAACTACTCAATCCAAGTCATAACACGCCACGGAATAATATAATACCAATCTGTCAGCCGACAGATGAACCCACAGCGGACCCACCAACGCTCGAAGGAGTCGAATCAGCCATCAACGCACTGAAAAAGAACAAGCCGCCTGGCATTGACGAAATACCAGCAGAGCTACTCAAAAAAGGCGGAGAACCCAACAAAAACGCCATACACTTGCTGTTTCGGGATATTTGGCTAGAAGAAACAATGCGAAAAGAATGGGACCGAAATATAATATGTCCAATACATAAAAAGGAGACTAACTAGACTGTAAAAACTACAGAGGCATATCATTACTCCGCACGCGCTATAAGATCTTCTCAAACACCTTGGAGACATGGATCAAACAGTGCGCTATACAGATAATAATCGGAGAATATCAGGGAGGTTTTCGACCAAAAAGATCGACCACTGATAAACTTCAGGGTAAAACAAGTGCTTGAAAAATTCTAAGAATTCAACACCGATATACACCAAATATTTGTGAACTTCAAGCAGGTATACTGTGTACTGAGTGTACTGTATAAGATCATGCAACACTTTGGAATCCCGGCATAATTAGTTCGACTCACCGAGCACTTGAGTATGTAATATGAAAGCTGCCGGTGCAAACAACGAAGACCCTATTAATCACAGATGTCCAAATAATGGACTACGCAAATGACATCAGCATCATGTCAACGTCACCGGTGACTGCGAAAAAAACTTGCACTCCCTTGATCAAAGAGCAAAGGAAGTTGGTCTATATATCAACATAAAAAAACTAAAGTGATCAACCAATCCCGCAAAAAAAGATCAAACCCCGCGGAGGTGAAGCTAGACGACCACTTTACCAAAAGGGTGGATAACTTAATTTACCTTAGGGACGGAATTATTGTCCCCAGGCCCGGATTCCCTCTCGGTGGCCCTTCTTAGAGGTAAGTGTAGATACGGGTAAAAAGGACTTCTAATCCATATTAGCTGTTGCAGGAGCCATTGAATGAAGTGAGTGAAATATTTCTGGCTATATGGTACGGATATTTCTTCGCTGACAGCAGTTTAGTTGATTAGCCTGGTCCAAATCAGTTTTTCGAATTAGTTTAATTATTCGCAACCAATTTTATTATATGTATTTTGTACAGAACGGTATGACAATGTTACAGAAAAACTGTTTATGGGTGTTTGTTTCCTTCTGTTGAGCTTGTCAGCTTTACAATTCCCACAAAGCCACAATGACCCATTTGCCCATTTCTGTAAGACATTGTAATGAACCACCTGCAGTGGACCATATCCTATGGCAGCGCCTGATGAGTAAAGATCTGTCGGTGGTACGAAACCAGAGGCCGAGGGTCCCGCTACGCCTGGACCCTGATGCGAACGCGAGGGAATCTGCGCTGTCGGCCAACCACTCCATTCTTATTGTCTCATTTTTTTTATCAATTCAAGCGACAAATATCTAGAGTGAATCAAATGTCACAGGTCAGCCATGAGCGAACGAATTTGAGAAAGCGACAACTGGTCTTGAATGTGCTATAAGTAAAAAATTATGTTTCGTAGGTACTTTTTAATGTATCCCCTCCCTACTCCTTACATCCATATTTACTACCCACTCCAATTTAGCGTGTTTCGCCGCTTCTGCTGATAGTTGGACTGATGGCCGATCTGAAAGCGGATCTGATAGCAGGTTTGATAGCTGCTTTAATATCTGGTTTAATAACGGCCTTGATAGCTGCTTTTATGGTTGGTCTGGCATGTTATTGACATAAAATCCGTTTAGGATGATCTCTAACTCTTCGTATTCCGCGAATCGTAATCGACGAAAGAAAAAAAGCGTTATAACCGGAAAATTGTTATAACCCGGAGCGTTTTAACGAAATGGCAGCATATTCCCATTCCACAATGGGATCAAAGGCAGCACCTAAAAAGTGATCCATTGTGTGACGAAACCAGCACACCATGGACGTGATCATTAAGTGGCGAAGAAAATGGTAGCAGTGGGCTTATCAATAGCAAGAGGCTTCGATTAGCGTTAGCTTACTCCACTCAACTCGATTCTCAAAGAGTTGAACATAGATACAAAATTAGCATCACTAATTTTTCGTTGGAAATTTTACTGTACATTATTATCCTAGAAGAGAATCAGGAAAATAATGCACTATCTAATTCCGTACAAGATGTTGTCGCCGGCAATACGCAACATCTGAACCATTTTATATACATATATGTATATGCTAATAATATGTCAACTAGCTCTCTTAGGAGTAGTTTACAGACTATGGGCCGTTTTCTCAATGTCTGGTTAAACTGTCAGTTAGCTATCTGGGACACTAAACTATACCTAAGCGTATACAACGCTCTAAATATGATAATGCAGTAGAAAATCAACTGATTTTCTTGTGGGAATTCTGTCGCCTGTTTTACTCTACGTCTGTACCGTCTTTCGGCATTAATTTGCGACTGAGTTGATTTTAAATCCGCTTCCATTGAATGAATTTCCGGAATTCTGTTCTTTATGACCAGTTTAATTGTCGCATTTGCAGTTCTAGCTGTCAACATTTTAGCAGCGCGTATCATCTCTTCGGAATTATCGTCCGATACATTTCTAACTATTTTATTCTTAAATTTTTAACTGGAGGATAGGTAAAGTTTATTGATAGGATAAACTTTAACCAGACATTGAGAAAATGGCATGTCTCATAAGGGGTAAGGGAAAATAGAACAGAATAGAAAAATGATTTTATTCGCTCAAGTCCTTGCAACCATTATACAAAAATTCAAAGCGATAGCAGCTACATATAGCCTCAGAAGTAGTCAGCAGTGAGAATTGACTTTTAATAAACTTCATGATATCAAAAATAAAAAGATGGTTACATTTTAGGTATTCGGTAGAGTGAGTGTACAACATCGCCATCGGCAAAGATTAAAACATACAAAATCTCGATAAAAAGCAAAAAAAAAATCCGAGCTAGTTTTTCTGAACTCGAGGACTATGTACATTATATATATACGCATTATGAATCGACGCTCAACTGGAAATACTGTGTGAATATTACTGTTTTGCCAACTATTCCGAGCAGCTACGCAGCTCATAACGAAGACTATTATTTGTGCACACTAAACTTAAGGGGGGAAACCACATTAGGAGGTTGTGGGAAGAATTTATTAAAATTCAGTAAAATTTTTAAATCATTTTACTCATATTTCGAATAACTTATGCGAATTTGTTTAAATATTGTAATTTAAGCCAAAAATAACAAAGTTACGCACTGATGTTCGCTGAAGGCCGTAACTAGAGTTCTCCAATTGCGGGATGTATAGCGTGTGTTTGGCAGGTGTTGAAAAAAAATTCATTTGCACCATTTTTGTTCACTAATTATGCAAAAAAAAAACATCCTTAAAAATATGATATCATCCCAAATGTTAGTTCATATTCTTCGTAATTTTATAAAGAATCATACTTTCAATTTTCATAATGATCGGTTCATTACTTTTTGAGTTAGAAGTCCCGCAAATTTGAAAAAAAAGTCATTTTGAGAAAAACGCGTTAGAAAAACAGAATATAACAGAAAGAATCGCTTTTGTTGAAGCTTCTAGTACCTTCTATACCGTTATTTGGAAACAAAGATGCAAAAGTGGGGTTCCCCTACAAAGCTACGTAAGTACATAAAGCGACTACCTGAGGTAGTGCTCTACTATACCTGATGAGCGCTCGGTTCTATGCTCATAAAGTCAAAACGAATGCGAATTTCGCTTTGAAATTTTGGCAACGTATTCTCAATTTATGCAATAGAAGAAAATTGGATTTTTAAAATTTCCTAATGTGGTTCCCCCCTTAAGTACGGGAATGCATAAAGTTGAGAATTCAAAGAATTCACTTGTACACGTATTTCTATGGTTTTAACCCGTACCGGGCGATAAGATGTTTACACATAAAAAAAAGAACTGCGCGAGGACATTTGACATCTAAACAAATTCTTTTCTATACTCCACTATATCGTTTCAAAACTTCGAAAGTTTTAACCAGTCATGCCCAGTTAGTATCTTAAGTAGCTCACCCAGATTGAACTCAGTTTTCGCATAGTACAAGCTCCATATTTCGCGGTATAGCTAGGTACTAAGATCAGTTTTTCGTGCGAAATCTCATACAAAAACTGTCAAAAATTGTGACGAAACCGAAAATTTTCGATCTGTCAGTACCAACACGCGAAAACTATTACTTTGCACTTTATTTCACTTGAAAACCCGTCTTTTAAAGGGAAAATCACGTATCGTCTAGAGCGCCGCGGTAATGTGCTGTGCAAGTCTACACTGTTTTCGTGGAAGAGATAAGTGCAACATTTTCGCACGAAGAAGTTAGTACCAGCCTCATATCTAGTCCAGCCATTGCGTGATTTGGGGATACAAATTCTGGTGGAGAATTTTTTTCTTTAATTTTTTATGTTTTTTGGGGTGCTGAACACGAATCCGGAGCTTCCCACCAAAATTTTTTACGGAACATGGTCAAAATCTCAAAAAACCACAAAATTTCGGTACTTATTTTGTTTTTTTTTTCATTATAACTTGCAAACGGTAGCTAGGATATGCTAGAAAAAAATCAGGATAAATTAAAGAGCATAAAATTTTGCGTCGAATGAGCTACCCAAACGTTAAATTTGGTCCAGTGGTGTGGCCGCAATCGACAGTTGAAAAACCTCGATTTTTCTCAACTTTGTAAAAAACCCTGTTATGGTTACATTTGAACGTCTGTAACTTGAAAATGGTTACCAATACGTAAAAATGCTACAAGTGAGAGTTGGAGAGCATGAAATTCTCCGTTCAGAAAGTACCTAATCATTTTAATTTGATCAAAAGAAAATTCAGAAATTCGAAATAACTAAAATATCATTTTTGAACGAGTGTTCTCTTATAACATATTTTCGTTCTTGTTTTTAGTAGGTGCTGGTAATTCTTCAACAATTTGAATATTGAAGGTTGTATTTACATGTACATATATATTACAAGAAGTTGAGTACGCTATAGGTTTACAGCCTTAGTTTTTTGGAAGGACCGGTTTGGGGGAATGGTGGTCTGGACTCCGGTGGATGGGATTTGTCGACTGACTCTTCCAACATCTCTTCGAGGTCCTCGTCGTCGTCTGCTGCAGAGAGGTCGACATTCTCATACTAGCCCTCACAGTTGGCACAAAGCAGGAGCAATGTATACCTGCCTTTTTGCAGTCACAGTGTCCTACACATGCCTTCTTGCGTTTTCAAGAAATGATGCACAGTAGGGCATCTGGTGCGGCATTCCTCGTGATTGTTAGAGGCAGGAGTCCACTTTTGGTGATTTTCCACCCCCATTCTTTGGGCCTTTTGTCAAAGCAAAGCCACTTCTGCACTTGGCGGAATACCCTCATTGAATGCTACTGGGCTGTATCCTCAGTTGATGGAAGTGAGGCGATGTTAAATCGCGCCTTGAAGGAGGACGTCACATAGCTTTTGTTTCTCAGCAGATTCAATGAGGTGGCGTCTTTTTGGTCGTACAGCGCCTTCAAGAAGGCCTCTCCTGCCGTAGCTATACTTGAACGAGCTTCCTGGGGATCTTGAAAAACTTTTATGACGGGCTATCAAATGTAAATTTCTTCGGAGGACGTTAAGAAATTTATTCTTGCCCTGGTTAAACAGCGCACTGTTGGAGTCGCATGTAAAAATAGTATGTTTTGCGATATTATTTTCTCAATTGCGAGATGAGGTGAGTACAGGGTGTGCGGCACTTTCCCTTTTGATGGTTTGAGGAATAAAACGTTTTGTATGCCTTGCGCACAAAGACCAATCAGAATGACCAAAAATCAACGTCTTTTCATACTACTGTGAAGGATTCATTTGTTGGGGCCAAGGAGAGAGCTATTGTGATTAGGAGGGTATCTGCGTCTTCCCTGGCTTGCTCGCAACAACAACCGTCAACAACGGAAACACAAACCTAATCCAAATTTTTTGGTTCAGCACCGCATTGTAAGTGGAGCTAAGATTTAGTCCAATAAACTAATACGATGTGTTTACATCGTGGTGAGTTTGCTGGGATTAGTTAATACTGAAACATAGTTCCACGGTATAAAAGTGGCCAATGCAAGAGGCTTCACTCGATAAGCTCTTTTGAATTTACCTGCCAGAAAATCGTCTCCAACTATGCGATGTGTTCCTTGCACGCCCACCTCTTTAGACCAGTGGCAGTCAATCCTTTCATCTCCGAAAATACCAGTACTTATTAGTGTGAAGTTTGATGTTTCTGGGGAAGGATGATGTTCATAAAACCAATCCATAAGCTTTCCTTGATTGTCTCGCTTGAGTCTCAGAACTAAAAGTTGTTCACGTGCCAGAATTTAGAACCGAACTCTCGGTGATCTGACCTTCAGCAGGTAGGGAGTCGATGGCTGGGTTCTGTGTTAGAAGGATGGAGATGGAAGGGAGGGAGCCCGAATAAAACAACAAATGAGTAGAAACCTAGGGAAACTGTAGAAGCTCTTTACCTGACCACAAATTGCACTTACAAAACTTTTTCCGAGTTGTTACTCGTGGAACCGCTGCCGAGAACGCTCCAGGGAACTTCTGATTGGAACTGTGACTGCGGTAACTGAAAACGTAATGTTTCTGGTGGTTAGAACGGTGACCTATTAAAGAAATGCCCGAAAATCTGCTGTATGGGAACACTCGCTTAAAAAGTGATTTTAGCTACATATTTCGAGTTCCTGAATTTTCTTTTGACCGAATTAAAAAGATTGGTTACTTTCTGAAAAAGATTTCATGCTCTACTACTTATACTTCTTGCATTTTGATGTAGTAGTAGCCGTTTTCAAGTTACAAACGTTCAAATGTGACCATAACAGGGTTTTTCTCAAAGTTGAGAAAAAACGACATTCTTCGACTGTTGATTACGGCTACACCAATAAACCGAATTTTATGTTTAGTAACTCATTCGACGCAAAATTTTATGTTCTTTAATTTATCCTAGTCTGGATGGCGCAACGGTTAGCACGTTCGCCTTCAACGCACTGGGCCCCGGTTCGATTCCGGGGATTTACGTGTCGGACTATGAGCCCACTCAGCTGTTAAATGAGTACCCATTATGGGGTAAATAACTCGGTTGAGCGTGTTGCTGATCACATACCTCTGCACAAAAAACCGTCACGATCTAGAAAATGAGATGATGCTAACTCATCTCGAGGCCGTGGTTTAAATTGGACTGTTGCGCCAGTTATTTATTTATTAATTTATCCTTACACTTTTTCTAGCTAGTATCCACGGTTTTCAAGGTATAATCGAAAAACCGAAAAAGTACTGAAATTTCGAGGTTTTTCGAGATTTTGACCATGTTCCGCAAGAAAATTTTGGTGGGAAGCTCCGGATTCGTGTTTAGCACCCCACAAAACATAAAAAATGAAAGAACAAAATTCTCCACCAGAATTTGTTTCCCCGAAGCCCTTCTGAACTCCTAATGACTGGATTAATCGGGCTTGGACATGGAACAAGCCTTCTGGAACTTTCCAATTACACAGTGTACAAAGACCCCCATTTGCAGTTCAATATGGCATTGAAATTAGGCAAATAAACTCACCTCAAGCTTTGAAGATTGTAGAGATAAGTTCCAGTCGGAAGTTGTCGGAGAAGTAGCGTAACTGTCCTTGGTGGTGGATTAAGAGAGGATAAATCGACTCGTCGAAGTTAATATTGCTGTTTCGAAGCTTTGCCGGTATCTGGAGCCTAAATTTTTGCAAATGGCATATATTGTTCCTTTCATTGTTCTTTTTAGGGAAAAATAGTAACTTCGTACGTTGGATGTGAGAACGTAGTCTGAGGATCATCGGGCGTGAAGTTCAGCTTTCATTCAGCTTGAAATTTGGAGTTCTTACGTGTTCCATACTTAAATACACTAAATTTCAATTGCCTTTCATGTAAATATATGACAATTGTGAAGAGCACGAATGCCTAAAGGCACTCTTTCTGGCAAATCTCCCCTAAACGGATCTAATAATTAATTAATAATTTACGCATTATATTTACGGAAATTAAATATGTTGTTTTTCTTGACGTTGTGCCGCAATGAAAAACAAATGGTATTATCAGTTAAAATAACTGAACCCAACTACAAGTATGTATTATAATACACTAGGTTATATGATACTGGTAACCCCTTGTGGCGCATCAACTACTCCTACTTCGGGGTCTCACCGACGACGACTTGTTAAAACCAGAGAAAATTCAGGATGATGTACATATGTTGTCTCGGTGAACAATCCACCATCCACCCACTGTGACTTTTCCAAGGCCGCACCCATGGGGAGCTTAAAAGGTAATTATTTAACACACTACTACGCGGTCAATTTAAATATTATTTTTGTTGTATTATGGAATGAATCATGTGAGATCTTATGTTGAATATCATGCAACAGCAATATATTTGATAATATTATAAATGAAGGAGACAGTTCTCTGTATCACGTCCGGTATTGCAGGACGAAACATAGTAAATTCAACTAAATATTCATACTCCATGACTTCACACGATTTTCGGCGAAACCAAAAATCAATCCTGTCAATATTAAAAACGTAGCCTAATATCTTGGTCACACGTTGTGCCGGAATGATCATTCAGCGAACGATAAATTGCTGGCAATGACGAATTGGATACACACACACATTAATGTGAACGTTATTCCAGCTGTCACTCCGAAATGGGCTTAGCACTGATTTTTTCGAAAAAATATTGTTTAGCAACGAACATATCGCTTAGCAACTAGTGAATGTTATTTTTATTGCATAGCAGCCAGGGAATATTATTGCTACTTAATGACAATTTGTCGGATAGGTTGCACTGCATACACAAAGAAGGAATTGCGTTGGCTCTCCCCATTGTAATTTGCGAATTATCATTCGGACGATATTCGAATGATCATTCGCAAGGACATACTCGTACATGCAATTGAATTATCATTTGAATGCGAATAATAATTCGAGTGCATCGTGTGATAAAGGTATAAGCCTCAATAATTACATTCGGCCTAAAAAATTCCCAAAATTGATACTTTGTTTTACGGAAATACTTTCTATTTTATTTTGATTAAATAAATAACTGGCGCAACAGTCCAATTTGGACCATAGCCTCGAGATGAGTTAGCATAATCTCATTTTCTAGATCGTGACGGTGTGTTCTGTGCAGAGGTGTGTGATCAACAACACGCTCAACCGAGTTACTTACCCCATAAATGGGTACTAATTTAACAGCTGAGTGGGCTCATGGAACGACAAGTAAACTCTTTTTTTTTATCGAAAGCTACTGCCTTCAGTAGGAAGCGAACTTAGGCCCAGTGCATGGAATGTGATATAATATCCACATCGAACTCTTGAATTTATTTTAATGCAAATTGCAAGTTTTTTTTTTGTTTCCTGTCAATTCTTATTTTAAACCCCTTTACTACGTACATATAATCGATAAAATATTCCACTCTTAAGATAGGTACTACGATCAGTTTTTCGTTCGAGATCTCATACAAAAACTATAAAAAAATGTCGCTACCCCGGTACTAACATATTTCACACGAAACCGCACAACATAGGAAAAATTCTCCCCTCCGTTGTGAGCAATTTCCACGCGAAAACAATTGCTTTGCATTTTATTTCGCATGAAAACCGGTCATCACAGTAGTGATCGTTCTCTTTTGAGTGAGAAGGAGAAGTTCAAGTGTTATGTAGAGCACTGCGCATATTTGCTGTGTGCAAGTTCCCTCAGTTCATTTTTCGTGGGAGTGATAGCCTTTACCAGCAACATTTCTTCAATTTGGCAACTGTACTAAACTTTGTAAATATGCGAAGTTTTTCTAAAACAAATCACTGAATTAAGCTTTTATTGACCTTTGATCGATTTGATTGCTTGCTGATTTTTTTCATGAAATTCAGTTGATGACATTTTGAGACGTCCCCTCTCAGTCTTCGCCTACATTCAGTAATACAGATTAATCCAATATTCCATTGGACTTGCTATTAAAAGCCAATCGCAGAAGGAATAGAAACGGTAAAAAGGATATTTTCAACTTACCTCATATTGTTAGCAATCATTCTCAATTTTCGTAGATTCAAGTTCATTTCGCCAAACGAGCGCATTTCCAAATCCTCTAGTTGCGAATGTGAAATTTGCAAACTGATGCTGATGTTGGGTGTGAATTTATGTGAAAGAGCGTCGACAATTCGATGAAAGGAGTCGACCTTTTCGCAAAACAGGTCAACCGTATTTGTCATATAGATCGGCTCACAAGTGCACGGTGAGATCTCGGGACGAACCGCACAATGCATGGAGGCAACGTTTGTTATACTCATAACGGCATATACCAATGAAGCCATTTTAGATCCTTATTTTCTTCCTTTTTCCAACAAACAAACAAACAGAAAAACCCCGGCCTATTTTAATCTTCTTTCAATTTTTTTTTTAATTAGAACCACTGACAAGGGTATAGTATTCACTTCTTTAGCGCACCACTGAGTTGGGATTAGCATCCCTTAATACCGGCACAATTTGCGTACACACCAATAACACCTACCTACAACCCCTTTTTGGATTAGTGAGTTGAGGTACTGCTAACACTCCCGAAATACGGATAACTGCGTTTCGATTCGTATTGTACATTCGAAAAGTACAGATTAACACACGTTACAGATGAGAACGTTCGGGAAAACCCCGCGTGCAAATAAAATTGTATGGATTAGAGGGATGGCTCGTTTAAGGGATATTTTTTTAGTCACTTCGACCTGTCCGGCTACACTTGGTCACTCACACTCCTTGTGGATAGATACTTCTGAAGATGCTGTTCTATTATCTTCATGACTATATTCCAGCACGGTCAGATACAGACTGGCAGATTATTCAAAGTCGTAGCATCCACGAATGGGATTTTATTCGAAAATTGAGACCCGGCCAAACCGTTCCGTACTGAAGCACACAATACGACACGATCAGATGTTGAGTACCACAGATCTTACATACGTAGAAATGTGAAAGCAGTGAGGATGAGGAAGCCTCAAAACGGATTGTATGGGTTTTTCTTCCGAAAGATACGAATAAGTAGTAGTATACGATACGAGTATCAGCACGAAATCAACTTTAGAGCACAAGAACAGAGAATGTCATGGGCTTTTGATGTACATACATACGAGTACTTGGCGTATGCCAATCGAAATTTACAAGCTAAGATTTCTGATAATGATCCTGAAGTTCTTTTTTTTGCAAAATGATAAGGAAGTAATGCCCCTTCATACAGAGTCATAATTCATAGCTACGACTGCGAGCTATTTTATAACTGTAATATTTCTTGAATTATTAATTAGTATGTTGGATTCTTCAGTGCCAAAAACTTTAATTAAAAATTAATTTCCGCAGATTTAAGCATAAGCTGAAAATAATGGATTATTGCAGATTTTCCAAATACATACATTTACTGCATACAGGATTACTGGTAACTCGACGTATTCCTTGTAACACGTTATAATAGAGTCAAAATGCAACAAAATAAAGTCACAAGAGCTCTAGCAATTTTCAGTGGTTACTGAGATAATTGAATTTTTAGGTTTTTTTTTTTTAAATCACGGATTAAGCCATTTAAAATAATAGCATATTCAGAAAAGCTAGATTTGGCCATATCTCCACTAGATTTTCCATACATTTTCATGATTTCAAAATCCAGATTTCGAGCTGGATTTCAAAAAAATCCCATTTTAAATCTATGACTTTCAGCTTGCGGATACTCGTACCCTAATTAGTATTAACTAGGGATGTAAGGGATAGCCACATACTCATCCGCAATTGCAGATTATCCTCGTAAAAATAGGTATCCTGATCTGTATCCCTATCCTCAACTTTTTTTTTATCAAATATCCTCATCCACATCCACAATCCTCATATTCATATCAGGACATTTATGAGTATTAATTGATATTTGATTTCCGATTCTTGTAGTTTGATTCAATGAAAACATTTACCTGGAATAAAAATATATTGTAGTTAGGAGAGCTACTGTTTTCATTTATGGGGATATTTAGAGGCTGTAACGGACGGTTTGGTGGGCATCCGAAGATGCCCGTGGGGAAGGAGCCTAAGGTAGCATAATGACCGTGAAAGTCGGGCCGTGCCATCTAGCGAAGAAAGAGGCCCCTCAACGAGCTAAGCAGCGGCCTATGCTTGCTGTAGCTCAGTTCGGGAGATGTGGGCGGGGTTTTCGCCGCTCGTTGCCCCTGTCCTTTACGTATTAACAAAAATTCATAGGCCTGGGGAAGACAACACAAACAAGGGAGGTAAAAATGGGGAATAAAAAAAATAGTCGATAAGGATGGAATGGTTGGCGGACGGATCAGACGCTCATGCGGTTGAATTTGGGTCCGGGTGTAATGGCACCGTCGGCCTCTGGTTTCGTACCACCAACAGATCACTACTCATCAGATGCTGCTTCGATCTGACGGTGGGAGCAGCACTACCAGACCATAATATGGTTCATTACAGCGCAGCTTCTACTTCGAGGCCTGCCAAGAAGAAGAAGCTGAGGACAAAGTGTGCTGCTAAAAACATATAAAAAAAAACAAAACAAAAGCAAGCTGGGTACCGGAGTCAGCCGACAACCATTGTAGAGGGAAAAATTAGCAAGGCAAGAAGAAAAAAATACTACATTTCCCAATCATTCAGATGATCAACAGGTTACATAGAATTCTAAGGCCAGCAGAGGCGCAACACTGCATTCCTTGCCGTAATTCACTCATAAACTCTGTCAGCTGCTGAGCACATGAATAATAGATAAATGCAATACTGGTAAAGACATTTTTTTTTAAGTTACTTTGAAGGACAATCCTGGCAAACAAAAAGGTATCCAGGGCTCCTCCGCGCTTCGTCCGGTCACCGAAGATGCTCCAAATGCCGGCAATTGAAAGCATTTATGAAGGCCTTAAATACGTGGCTAAACCACAAAAGACAAACACAACACCAGGATTGCCTTGTTGAACGGTTTCTAAAAGAATAATCTACTCTATAGGAAGGATTGGGGTGCTACAGAGGAAAGCACAGCTACTTGAAGGGAAAATACGTGAAGTAAAAATGGCTAAGTCCTAAGACTTAGAGCAAGTAGCCTTAATGTGCTTGTGAGGATACAAATCGGGGGAAGGACTAAAAAGGAACCCAAAGAGGTCCTTCTTAGTCCTGTTCTGTACCAGAAATGGGCCCCACGTTGGGCGCCAAATATGTAACGGACGGTTTGGTGGGCATCCGAAGATGCCCATGGGGAAGGAGCCTAAGGTAGCATAATGACCGTGAAGGTCGGGCCGTGCCATCTAGCGAAGAAAGAGGCCCCTCAACGAGCAGCGGCCTATACTTTAAAGCAATTTTTTTTTTGCCGGGCGACAGCCATCGACGCCATGCAACTACATGGCACTTAGCATGCCGTCGCCCTTCTCAGTCCAGAGTGGGACTACACTTATTCATACTTTTTTTTTTTGTTGAGAATAATTAACTCCCCGAAGGGAGCCCAAATCGTGTTGGTTCGCCGGTTTCGACCGCTGGTGCGAAGCGCGTCTCATCAGACGCCTCTGCTTCGCGCTCGCACCAGTGGGAGAGGCGTGACCGGGAACGACCAAGTCAGATGTTGGTTTGCCTTATATAGGCCGACCAACACGACATGGGCGCGAATTCTATCGAATGCGAATATTCCCGGTCACGCCTCTCCCACTGGTGCGAGCGCGAAGCAGAGGCGTCTGATGAGACGCGCTTCGCACCAGCGGTCGAAACCGGCGAACCAACACGATTTGGGCTCCCTTCGGGGAGTTAATTATTCTCAACAAAAAAAAAAAAGTATGAATAAGTGTAGTCCCACTCTGGACTGAGAAGGGCGACGGCATGCTAAGTGTCATGTAAGTTGCATGGCGTCGATGGCTGTCGCCCGACAAAAAAAAAAAAAACTTGCTTTATAGTTGGCGTGTTTTTTTGTACTACGGTGTAGGTTAAATGGAGGCTATTCGGGCTAACTTACACACATTATACAAACAACTAGGGTATGTTGTTTGTGTAATGTGTGTAAGTTAACCCGGATAGCCCCCAATTAACCTGCACCGCAGTACAAAAAAACACGCCTAGTTTAGCCACTGGCGCTAAGCCAGAACAGTTGGGTAGAATTCCATGTCGGCAGGTAGCACGTTGTTATTTGCATTCGATACAATTCGCGCCCATGTCGTGTTGGTCGGCCTATATAAGGCAAACCAACATCTGACTTGGTCGTTCCCGGTCACGCTTCTCCCACTGGTGCGAGCGCGAAGCAGAGGCGTCTGATGAGACGCGCTTCGCACCAGCGGTCGAAACCGGCGAACCAACACGATTTGGGCTCCCTTCGGGGAGTTAATTATTCTCAACAAAAAAAAAAAAAGTATAGGCCTATACTTGCTCAGTTCGGGAGATGTGGGCGGGGTTTTCGCCGCTCGTTGCCCCTGTCCTTTACGTATTAACAAAAATTCATAGGCCTGGGGAAGACAACACAAACAAGGGAGGTAAAAATGGGGAATAAATTAAAAATAGTCTATAAGGATGGAATGGTTGGCGGACGGATCAGACGCTCATGCGGTCGAATTCGGGTCCGGGTGTAATGGGACCCTCGGCCTCTGGTTTCGTACCCCCAACAGATCACTACTCATCAGGTGCTGCTTCGATCTGCCGGTAGGAGCAGCACTACCAGACCATAATATGGTTCATTACAAGGCATTCGATTGAACCGAACTTAACGAAAATATATACAGCTCGTGTTAAGATGTGCTTCGACAGACTTATAAGCCCCTCAGACGTACTAGATTTTGTTTAATACATATTTTGTACAAAAATTTGTCGTCAAATTTGCCCGTCTGAGGGCAATTATTGTTCAATAAGATAGGGGTTCAAAATATTTAACGCTCGGTAAAAATTTTCAAGCGGCTTTGTAATTTATTGCGGACTATTGAATATTTTGCGAAGAAATGTCCGTGTGAGGGCTTTCGGCAAAAAATTGTGTTGAGTTGTGGGGTCTGGCCCAATGATGTTTACATCGATACGAATTTAAATAAATCGATGTTTCCCATGTTCGGGTGAATTGGGTATAGTTAATAAGTAAAATAGTAAAAATAAATTTTAAGCATCCCAGCGCATGGGAACAATCGACATTTTAAAAATTATATAAGTTAAAACATATTTGTCCGGTGATTGTTAGGTGACCATCGGGGACTAAAATTTGAGTGTATTTCATGGGGTTGCGAACTCCGGACTACCGACAGTCGCCAAAGCATACACCACAATCGCCGAATATAGCACAACACGCAGAAAATACATGGCCGATACTAATCATCAACCACAACCATGCACATCGGCACTACTGAATTTTTCTTCAAAATTGTTTTAAAAAATTTGGAAAAACATTGAACAATATTTTTGTCTGAGCGCCCTATAGATATATGGTAGAAGAAATAAACAAACGCAGTCTCTGCTGATTCGTCGTCGTATTGTATTAAATGTGTAGTGCGGTCAAATAAAATGTAAGCGAGACAAAATTAACCTGAGGCCAATTTTGCTATAAAAAAAAATTATTGATCGGAAGGGTCCAAAAAAGACGAAAAAAGGGGGCCATTTTTTTTTCTTCGCCTGTAGGCATGTTGGGTGTCATATCAAAGGAAATAATAAGCTCAACACATTTCTGGTGTTTTCACCTAATTTGAAGTAGCTACGACGGTGTGAGGAGCGAAATAGGCAAAAAATGTTAAAAAATTTCAAGTAATATCGTCAAATATTAAACGATTGATATAAAACTTCGCAGAAATATTGTTATGTTGTTATTTATCATTTGGCAGTTATACAATTCCCCCAGGTGAGTGACTAACTAGTCTCATATCAATCGTTTAATATTTAACGAGATTACATGCATCGTAATGAAAAGCAATTTTAAGCATTTTTTCGCCCCTCACTCTGACGTAGCTACTTCAAATTGGGAAAAAATACCAGAAATGGAAAGTACTCACTATTCCTTTTGATATGACACCCAATGTGCCTATAGTCGACGATATAAAATTTGACCCCTTTTTTTCCGTCCTTTTCGGTCCCTTTCGATCAATATTTTGTGTAGCAAAATAAGTTTTGGTCTTTTTGACCACTACATATTACAAAAAAATCAATCGAAAAATCAAGCTCAAGCGTTTTATTGGTAATTTTTATCGTAGTAGTGTAAGTAGTAGTAGATTTGATGCTTATGTGCTTCTCATGTTCTCAACTAATATTTCACATATAGAAACAAATTAGCAAATATACCCCCATCCTCACCCTCATCCGTATCCTAATTTTTTCATTATCAAATATCTCCTTCCTCATTCGCATCCTCGAACCCAAACTATTTTTTATCCACATCCTTATCCTCATCCGCTAAACAATATCCCTTACATCCCTAGTATTAACCACACTTTGGGGAACCACTTTATTGACAATATCTGTCAATTACCCCGCCATTAGCTGATATTGTATAGTATTTATTTTGTTAATTGAAATCAGCATGACCCGACATATTTACTGTGTGCAATAGAAAAAAGGTCTTGTGCAAAATTACAGCTCGATAGCTTTAAAACTGAGGGACTATATTAGTTTGCATAGAAACAGACAGACAGACGGACAAAGCTTAGTCGACTTGTCTCATCATACTGACCAAGAATATATATATAGTTCACATGGTCGGAGATGCTTTCTTCTGTGCGTTGCAAACTTCATGACAAAATTAATATACCCTATCACATCCGTGAAGGGTATAAACATACATTTCACAGATAATCGCTATCAAAGATCAACGATCTTGCTTAATCACCATATACTATAGGTATATGTATTCTGTATGCATATACACATATTCACATTTAATCCTAGCCATTCTAGGTGAGCAAATTTTTAAACCTAGTTTTTAAGAAAGAATTTCAGTATATTTATTTTTTGTTGATATGTACATATATAGAATATCTACCGCGATTATTCATCAGGGAGTGATACCTTAAAAGTGAACATTAATTAACGCACCACTTCACTACTCAAAAACCTAATTAATGAGCAATTTGAATTAAATAAATGGAACAACATGGAGCCGAAGCGGTTGAAATGCAATGGAATCCGATGAGGCTACTGATCTTTGCAGATATACACACTGAACGCGTTTATACCGTGGTGCTAATATGAGTACTAACTAGTCTGTATTAAGGATTGTACTAAATTCTTAGTGTGCTTATATCGACCGGTACTAAGAATGATAGACGTCGGCTGTTGATTTGCCGCTTTGGTTTGAAAGGTGTTTTAATAATCGTGAATGATCTTTATGATTAAAACTTACTCCAAAGTATTGATATTTGTCACGATAAAACGTCAACATTCGCGCAATGATTGCGGTAGTTCGAATTAGCGAACATATGTACCTAGCTGAGCGGGCGAAGCAGTGCCGGCCTTAGGGAGGGGCGAGCGGTGCGGTCGCCCTGGGTGTTAGATCTCTCGTGAAAATAGTTTGGAGCTATTCGAAGAAAGCATATTCGATTCACAGTCGACGTCGTAGGATTCATCGTGGAACGGAATTTGAATGACACCTTTCCTAACATCTGGATTTCACTTCGTTTATCATTAACGTTGCCAATTACTGTCGCGAGTAGGGAACGAAGCTTCTCAATCAAAACATACCTTCCATCAACGATGGGACAGGCTCGCGTTCGTTAGCCGTGAGTTCTCGGTCGCCAGTCTACGATTCTACATCTAAAGAAATATTGGTTCAATCTTCGGAGCGTCAATTAAAAACTGCCTGCGAACTCCCACAGCGCTCCGAGCTTGTCAGTAAAAGACGGCTTGGATAGGGTTGCATGCTAGTAACTGCACCATCCGAAAAATATATGCAATTGAAACGTCAGCAAGGCATACCCATGCAGTAGATGTTGACGTGCCCATGTTCTCGGAGGGGTCAAGCCAAGTAGCATTATCAACAGCGAACAAAATCGGCTAAAACCTGGATTTATGTGCTGTTATTACTCAATTCGCAGCGACGAAAGTGTGAAACGCTTTTATGTGAATATTCTGTTTGAATTTCTTTTGATTTACTTAATAAAAATATTGCAGGCTAATTGACCATTCTATGTTATTCACTAATTTGAAATATTTTTTTAAATCCTTACTGTATTTAAAATAATGTTAACAAAAAAGGGGGCACAATTTTCATCTCTTGCTCCGGTCGATAATTTTCATAGGGCCGGCATTGGGGCGAAGCATAGTGGTTCGCTTCTTTCACCAATAGTGGGTTTTAAATTGAGATGAAATCCAACTTCCCTTGCGTGGGCTTCGCGGTTTAAGAGATTGCTACCCTCAGGAAACCGCTCTTGAGCGCTGCCTTTGCTTGCTCTATATACTGCAGCGATAAGGCCACCTTTACCCAAGACGCGAATCACGAAGCATCGCCCGGTGCAATAGGAATATACCCAAATTCTGATACACGGCACGCGTATACGTGATCATTTTTTTCACCCTTGATGCGTATACGCGATTACTGTTTAGTAGTAGACTTAAGTAAGGTAAGCGCATTTATGCTTCGGTACCCGTCGTCGTCTAAAATGAAGCTTCTGATACTTGAGATGCCTAAATGCACCGCTCGTGACAAATCGAATATACCCGTCCCGTGTAAACAACAAACAGGTAGACGGCAGCTGGTACGTTCCTGCGGCAGCCGGTTCTACGCACTGGAGTCATCCGTATCACAATGACCAAAAGCTGCAAAAACCCGTCAATGCAAGATGGAAAGTGTGTTTGTATCTTACATGTCTCGTATCGTCTTTTTTTATGTTCGCTGGGAGCAATACATCTCGGCGCAACTGCTCTCAGTGCTAGTTCTCCGCGACGGCATTGAGAGAAACCCTGGCCCGTGGATCTGCTGCGTATGCGACAGAGTGCTGCACCCAAACGCGACTACGGTGAGAAGCAATTCCTGCAGTGGTGCCACCTCCAGATACTGCTCTGGACTCAACCATCACAGGCACTGGAATTCCTCCTTTACTGCCAGTCAGTGTAGGAACACAGGACTACCAGCAACAACCTCGTCTAACACGCCTCAACATCCAACACCATCGAGCACTTAGACAGGTTTAAAGCCATCTCCGATGACTCCTGCTAACAGTTCCAATAGGATTTCTCAACATAATATCTTAGGCCTGCACCACCGATTGCCATCTTCAATATGCTTTCACTCGTCCGACTCAATTGCAATGGGTTGCAGAACAAAATCGCTCAACTCACATCATTCATGAACAAACATCGCATCGAAGTTGGAGCCGTACAGGAGACGAAACTGCACTCCAACTGGTCCCTCAACACACATGGCAACGCTATTGTCAGGAAAGACAGGTTGACCAATGCTGGAGGCGGGCTTGCTTCATTATTCAACATTCCGTGCAATACCGGAAAATTGATTTTATTAGTAACGATAACACCATGGAAGTGCAGGCCATCGCCATAAAATCGGGTAATGTTTATACTAAAGTTTACAACATATACATTCTACCGGTATCCAGCTGTCCCTCTCTCAGGATATCATGTAAATATCAAGCAGTTTGAAGATCAGTGGACAACTATGCGGCTCCTGTGTGGTCACAGAATCTCTGTGACACACAGTGGAAAAAGATTCAAGCGTGCCAAAATGCCACTCTCCGTACTGGCACTGGCTGTCTCCTGATGTGACCCCAGGACCATCTACATCAGGAAACCAGGATGATGCTTTTAAGCTTCTTGAAAAGCAATACCTGGTGGGTTGCTGCCGAAGTGATCAACCAAAATCCAACCTCATGGACAAGACACCGCCGCCCAGACATGTAAGGCGTGACTTGAGGGACATAGAAAGGGATGTCCAGAGCTACAAAAGGGTACCCTTTGATAGTGGCGCACTTAGGTCAGCCATTGCAGCAATACATCAGGAGGAGGTTCTTCAATCAATTGCAGGTTTAGGTCCAAATCCAGTTCTCTCGTCCATACCACCAACGATATCTCTGGAAGAGGAAAGACCTCCGAGAGCAACGAGAGCGAAACTCGTCCAACTTCGATCAGGTTTGTGTTCACGACTGAGCTCGTACCTATCCCGCATTGACCAGGACGTCTCAAACATCTGTCCAGCCTGTAATGGAGCGCCTCATGACGTGGACCACATCTTTCACTGCCCAACTGCATCCACGCACGGCAAATATTTGGAAAACTATACAGTTTAGCGCAAAAATTACTTCTAAGAAAATAATCTACATTAAATTATAAACAAAAATGATCCTCATCATAATCCCGCTAAAGTGAACGGTTTCGGAGATATGGAGGGGGTAAAAGTGCCCATTTTTTCAACTTTTTCAGATTTGTTGGAAAAACATGAAATTATTTCCTCCTCCATCTTTACTGTGTCCACCAAATGCTTCCTATTTTCCATGCATCTGGTCACCTCAACTACGCTAAATCTGCGCACGTTTACCTACAAAACTCACTGGATCTTCACACCTCAATGAACCCTGGAGAACACGATTTTCGTTAACCGTGGTTATTTTACCATTCGACGCACTGAGAAGTTTTGGTCTGGAGTGTGGAGTGACATGACCATCGAACAGGTTTTGATGCGATCCTTGAGTAGCATTGGTGGCTTGACCGGAGGCAGAGGAATTACAGCGACAACTATTGCAACTTGGATTAACTCCATGCCAACCTGTTCTCGGATAGTCGAAGCAATGGAAGAATTTGCGGGAGTGCGCAGTGTCTCTTCAGAGCAGCACGTAGAAATACGAGAGGCAAGGCAGAAAAGAAATTCGAAAGACTTGCAAACTTTCATTTCTTGGCTTGAGGAGCACAACCCATTTTCAAAACCCCCTGAACTCTCTTCCTTATCAACAGGGGTTGTGGCAGATCAAAACGTGAATTGTGATAAAGCGTTTGAAATTGGTGTACTAGCCTTGGAAGAGATCGAGGGAAAAACATTCAGTGAGATACACTTGAAGAGAAAGTTAGCTGTGAAGTCTCTATAGCCACTATCACTAAGTCAGTGACAATTAACAACGACACTGTATGTGTGAACCCTAACACCCTTTTACATCGAATGGTGTGCACAGTAAGGAGTGATGAGAGGCTGGCAGAAATATTCCGATTTGAATTATGTGCTTATCCTCCGTCCCTCTTCGACGAATCTGGTTTAATGAGGAAGGGAAGCAAGTCTTCAATGGTGTCAGTTTTGGTGCCAAAAGCAAATGAATCATCGTTAACCTCAGATTCAGTGCCCTACATCATCGACGGAGGCCACCTGCTTTATCGTGTGGTCTGGCGACGCCCAGCTACCTACAGGCAGATTTGTGAACAATACACCAGTTATCTCATTACTCATTATGGGCAAGGTACTGTTGTTTTTGACGGATATGAAAAAGGAAATACTAAAGATGAAGAACACTTGCGTAGATCACAGACAGCCACTCACGTTGAAGTGAAAGTAGAGGACTCAATTCACATAAATCTTGGTCAGAGTGAATTTCTAGCTAATGCTAAGAACAAAATGGGACTAATTTCTCTTCTCACAGCGCAGTTGCAAAGAGCTGGTTGCACAGTACATCAAGCGCCGGGTGATGCTGACTTAATAATAGTGCTTACAGCGATTGATGAAGCAAAGAAAGGACTTGGAGCTTCCGTAGTTGGCGACGACATAGACTTATTAGTCTTGTTGACTGTCCACGCGCCCCCCGATAACAAATTGAAAATGGTGGTACCGAAGAAAGGTAATCAACAGGAAAAAGTGTACTCCATTTCTGACATCCAGCGAGGCATTGGGGAGATGAAAGATGTTCTCTTCGCAGTATACGCTTTCACAGGATGTGACACTGTCTCAGCTATCTACAGGAAGGGGAAAATTGCACCGTTTAGAAAAGTTCAGGCCAACAAGGCTCTTCGCACGAAGCTTCTTGTCTTCAACGACCCCAAAGCTGACCCGAGTGCAGTTGCTGATGCTGGGAAGCATTTTCTTCTTGCCATGTTTGGAGCAAAAGACACGGAAGAAATTTCAAAATAGCCTTTACATTCGTTGTTCAAGTTGGCTGCACTTTCCTCCACTTCAGCAGCTTCCAGGCAACATTCATTCAGAGTTTACCACCAGGTGCAGCAGTGGCTCAATGAGAAGAAGAATCCGCTTGAGTGGGGTTGGAAAAAGATCGGGGAGCACTTGAGGCCACATGCAACAGTGAGTCCCGCTGCTCCACAAGAACTACTTTCCCTCATCGTATGCGCATGCAAAGACGAATGCGTACGTAACTGTGAGTGCAGGAAGAGTGGTTTGAATTGTTCAAGCATGTGCCGCAACTGCGCAGGCCTGGGATGTGTTAACGGAGACACGCCCATCATTGACAATGATGTGGAAGAGGAGGGTGAGGTGTTTCGAGAAGACTGAATTCTGATTCATGTTTTACATTAATTTAAGATTGCATTTAACATGACTGGTAGTCCGGATGGCGCAACGGTTAGCACGTTCGCCTTCAACGCACTGGGCCCCGGTTCGATTCCGGGGATTTACGTGTCGGACTATGAGCCCACTCAGCTGTTAAATGAGTACCCATTATGGGGTAAATAACTCAGTTGAGCGTGTTGCTGATCACATACCTCTGCACAAAAACCGTCACGATCTAGAAAATGAGATGATGCTAACTCATCTCGAGGCCGTGGTTCAAATTGGACTGTTGCGCCAGTTATTTATTTTTATTTAACATGACTACATTGTTTTTCAATATGATTTCTTGATAAATTTCGAGATTTTTTCTAAGTAGTGATGCAATATTCATCCACGTTACAAGAATACACATAATTCATTCTGATATTGTTGATTTATTTCACTTTACATAGTGATAATTTCATGTTTTTCCAACAAATCTGAAAAATTTGAAAAAATGGGCACTTTTACCCCCTCCATATCTCCGGAACCGTTCACTTTAGCGTGATTATGAAAAGGATCATTTTTGTTTGTAATTTAATGTAGATTATTTTCGTAGAAGTAATTTTTGCGCTAAACTGTACAGTTTTCGAAATATTTGCAAAAAACTGCGAAAAACTACCATTTCTCCCACTTCCCACCCCCCTCTCTCCCAAACCCGACGCACAAAGTAGTGTAACTTTTTATTACATACCACGGGGAGTGGATAGAACAATTTGGCATTGGAGGGAAACTTTTTTTTTGGATGTCTAGGTTTGCTAGTTTTATGGGCTAATTGCACCGTACTAATATTGCAAGTGAAGTTAAATTAAATACCATTTCTATCTAATCCCAGGTCTAAAGTTGAAATCGTTTTGAGTTAATTCGAATCCATTAACTAGTATTAAGTCGAGCGGCATAGACGCAGTCACTGAGTTCGTGGCTACTGACAAACATTATTGGCACCAGAAAGCATGCCCATTTTCTAAATAATAATAATCGGAGGCGCCAACGTCGGGAAGTAAGTCAAACTCCTTTTTGTCAAAACTAAAGGCATTCGAACGTCAGAATTTTTGAATGAAGTTCATAACATATTTATTTAACTCCTGTAATAAAAAGGGAAGAATTGCCAATATTTCTAAATACATACATGGAAAGGCATACAGTCCAAAGTGGATGCATGTAAAGAAGTTAGAACTAAAATTCGACACTTGCTAATTGCCTTGACCCCACCAGGGGAAAGGACGCGTCAGCATCTCTTGCATAGTTGTTGACGTTTCGATGGTATATACATTTCGGATGGTGCAGTTACTAGCATCATTGCCATATTAATATACAGACCTCCGCTCAGCTGATCGAAACTTCTATTTTGACGTCAATTTGACGTCATTTCCGGCTTGCCACTGCCTTGGCCTGTCTATTAAGATGGAAATTATGCACCTCGTATCCAAGCCTTGTTTTGCTGACAAGCTTGGAGTGCTGTGGGAGTTGTAGTAGTACCCGCAAGTAGTTTTTTATAAACGTGCCGGGAATTGAACTCCTGCTGTCTAGATGCAACATCGTAGAGTGGGTATCGAGAACTCACCGGCCAGCAGTTCGAAATAATCCTTCGAACGGCAAAGACGCGTAACTAACTACTCGTACAATGAAGAAGGTACGCATACGTAACATTAACTTATCCAATGCATGCGCACCTTTAACACAGTATCTATTAATCTTCCACAGCTAAGCGCCAGCCTAACGACATAATGATTTCTTCAGATTTAGATGGTGTAAGATTAGAGCATGTCCGTGTTCATGACCATTATGGGACCATGGCTACTGATCTGTTTGTTCTGTGACTCTATATGCCAGACAAGGATTAATTTGTTGATGTTTCGCAAATCTTAATAAGATCGACATTTTATTAACAAATGTACAACGGCGCCTAGTTTTAATATGCATATAACTTTTTGATGACGGACTAATTATTATGGTATGTTCATCTGCAAAAAAAGAAAGAACCCATGGAATGTTGAGCACAACATCTCAATCTTAATCGAACAAATTATTGACCATGGTACGGTAATATGCAGATGAGAGAATGTACGATTAATACGTCTTTTATAGACGTATATATATCTAGTTATACTATATACTATATACTTAAGCCACATACACATATGTTTAAGGATTTACATTCTGCATTGTACTAGATGAAATTTAAGGTGCGTTTTTTGGGAATTAATCTGGTGTAGGGTAAAATAATACACGCGTTATACGAACAACATTAACCTGAATTGCTAAGTGGGGTGGATACCCTGCACCTCAGGAATAACGAGCAAAATTGTGTTCGTCGGTATCCTGAATAGCACACTCAAACTTGCGTAGCTATCACCTACGCAAAAACATGTTTGAAATTTGACTCTCTTATCTCAAAACCAATATCAAGAACACTCACCGATTGCCAAGAATCTCAGCGTCAATGTTAACTGTTCACTTGCAGATACTGTTTCACTCATTTGTGTTTTTTTTTGTGATTTTTTTTTGTTATCAAAGGTGAGACAAGTTCCAAAAGATAGTCGAAGTCAATCGGTGACATGCGAACGAAATTCCGGTAAACCGCGTCGTCTTCTGATCGCAATTCTCGCAATAAAGTTGAAAGCAAACCTTCCGTATCGCGTTGAGCTATCCATTTTCTCAATAAAATTCGCTCCTTTATCATTTCACTTTGATGCTTCTTTCTTCTTTTCTGTCTTAACTTTAATAGCACCAAAACACCAGCGGCCATGCCTGCTTGTGTCGACATCGTAGAAGTGACTAAACGTTTGCCATTCGTATGGTACCATACAAAAAGTTCCATACAGTGTGAACACTCGCCATATTTGCTACCATATATCTGGCACATTCGCGTATGGCAACGAAGCTGCCATACCAAAAGCTCCCATATATTTTTGTCAGTGTGAACACCATGCCATATGTATGGCAGCTTGCCATATAGTGTGCCCGAGCCTTTAGAAATCTAACACGTTGGAATCGAACAGGTTGATATTGGCCCGCTTGTATTTTCGCCACTCAGCCATGGTTTTAAGGACAGGAAGGAATTGTTACAAAGACAACTGTCACTTTTGAAGTGTCGAAACTGTCAACTTGTCAAGTGCCACTTGAAATCAGGGTAGACAACTTGACGATTCGAAATTTAACCAGGATGCTACCCTAGAGCGTTGTTTTGCACAACCAGACCAGGGACCCTACATCATCATCATCATCGTGGCGCGACAGCCCGACGTCGGGCCTTGGCCGCCTGGATCATTGTCCTCCAATTATCTCGGTCACGTGACCGCGTCCTCCAATTTTGGGAGCCCAGCAGCTGCGCGGCGTCCACACCTACTGAGCTCTCCCAACGAGATCTGGGTCGTCCTCGCTGTCTCGCTCCGTCGACTCGTTCTGCATTCATTACTCTCTTAGGCATGCGATCATCGTCCATTCTTTGTACATGCCCTGCCCATTGAAGTCGTTGTAGTTTGACGATTTTCGAGACTTGCAGCTCATCGTACATTTCATACAACTCATGGTTGTACCGGATGCGCCATCCATCTCGATCGCAAACAGCCCCGAAAATTCGCCGTTGAACCTTACGTTCAAAAGTGTCTAGCATGTTTTCCGAGGCTTGAGCTAGGGTCCATGCTTCGCAGCCATAGCATAGCACTGGTCGTATAATGGTTTTGTACACGCGGAGCTTCGTGTTTCTGTGCACATGTTTCGATTTCATTATGGGGAGAACCGAGAAAAAAGTCTTATTAGCTAACTGTATCCGTCGCTTGATTTCGTCAGTTTCGTTGGCGTCCCTTGACAGGTTGCAACCCAGGTAAATGAAGTTGTTCACGAACTCGATGTTGAGGTCCCCCACATTGATGCTTGGTTGTGCAGGTGTCCTTGTCACCGATTGCATCATTATTTTAGTTTTACCCTCGTTAATACGTAATCCAACTTCCTTTGCAGCGGTATCAAGCGTATGCAGAAGTTCTTCTGCGTCAGCCAATCTTCGGGACATGATGTTGATGTCGTCGGCGTACGCTGCTAATTGTGTCGACTTGATGAGTAGCGTCTTGCTGTTGTCCAAATTCATGGCCCGAATAACGTATTCCAGTGCTAGGTTGAAGAGCGTCGGAGCCAGTCCATCGCCCTGTTTCAAACCAGTGCGTGTTTCAAATAGATCAGTAAGTCTATTATGTATCCTGACTTGTGAGACGGAGTTGGTCATCTTCATCTTTGTCAGTCGCACTAATTTTGCTGGTATACCAAATTGCAGCATGATGTTGTACAGTACTCCACGATCGATACTGTCGTATGCCTGCTTGAAGTCGACAAAGATTTGGTATACGTTTACGTTGTATTCCCAGCACCTCTGGAGTATCAGTTTGACTGAGAAGAGCTGATCGGTTGTGGAGCGACCAGGTCTGAAACCGCTTTGATATTCGCCAATGACTCGTTCTGCGTACGGTTTTATTCTATTTTCCAGAATTTTCGTCAAAATTTTATAGGACGTACAAACTAGTGAGATGCCCCTGTAATTCTCACACCGCAGTTTATCTTTCTTTTTATGAATTGGACAGATGATGCTTCTGCGCCAATCGTCTGGGATCTCCTCGTCCTCCCATACTCGCAGGAGTAATTGATGTATGGCATCAACTAGACTCGTTCCACCGATATTTTGCAGTTCAGCTGGAATCTCGTCAGCGCCCGGCGCTTTATTTCGTTTTAGTGACCGCAACGCGAGATCAACTTCCTCTACTGTCGGGGGTTGAATGGGTGGGCCTAGATCAACAATATCGTCGAGAGCTTCCTGTGTGGGGATGTTAGATGGTCGGTTTAGAAGCTCCTCAAAATAAGAGGCCCATCGTTTGTTAATAGCATCGGTGTCGCTGATGATGTTTCCATCCTTGTCCTTACAAAGGCTAGTCCTGGGTTGGTGGCCGTTCTTAATTGTATTTACTAGTTTGTACGCTTGTCTGGTGTTCCTATTAGCTAAGTTTTCGTTTATGTTCAGCAACTGCTCGTCAAAGTATTTACGTTTCTTACGTCTAATTATTCTATTCGATATTCGCCGTAGCTCGTCATATTTTTCTCTTCTGGCTCTGGTTCCTCGTTGAATCCATTGTCTGTAGGCCTCGTTTTTCGCGTCAAGTGAATTTTTGCATTCTTCGTCGAACCAGTCATTTCGCGCTAGCCGGGCTTTATATCCCACGACCTTCTCTGCGACATCCTTGATGGTACCCTTGAGTTCTTCCCAGAACCCATGGACGCCTGTGTTGCTGATGTTCTGTAGCATAGGTGATAGTTTTTCCTCAAGGGCGGTAGTATACGCCACCGCTGTAGCATCACTCAAGAGCTTATCAACCGCAAAGATTTTGGGAGGGCTGATTCTTGACTGGTGCACTGAGGAAATTCTACATCTGTAGGTCGTCTTAACCAAGTGATGATCTGAGTCGCAGTTTGCTCCTCGATAGGAGCGGACATCCATGACACTAGACGCCCATCTCCTGCAAATGAGGACGTGGTCAATTTGGTTGACGGTATGTGCGTCTGGAGACTTCCAGGTCTGCTTGTGAATGCGTCGATGCGGGAAACACGTAGAGCTTACGACTAGATTCCTGCTGCAGGCGAAGTCTATAAGTCGCTGGCCGTTATCGTTACATTCTTCATGGAGGCTGTGGCCTCCAGTGGTCCCCCGATGCACAGACCCTACAGGGTTACGCAAAAAAAATCGCACTTATAGAATAATGAATGGAGTTTGGATTGAACTAGCGATGAATTCATGTAAACTTTCGAAGTGACCCACCTACGTGGATAGGATGCAGTGGAGCGCTGATGTAAACTCCATTGCGCCAAAAAAATGCCTCTCTCATAGATAAGCCCCTGGCCAATGCAATTCACTTATTTTTGAATCCAGGTTATTTTCCACACCAATTAATAGTCTAGCCAAATTAAACTTTGAGGTGGAACTAATTTTCCTGTTGATGAAAGTCATATCATCGTGTCGGGAAAACTCCCTCGACGAACATACAAAAAGTGTCAGTCATTACGTTACCAAAATATTGTGTAATTTAATTAAAAACAACTCGAAAAATGGCGTCATAATGCCTAAATCATTTATAATTCCAAAACAGTTCATCAAATCGACAAAAAAAAAGATGTCATTTTAAAGCGGAGGGAGTTCCCTACAGTACCATGTTAACTCCTACGATTCCTATTTATTGAGTAATTAATAAAAAATCAATAAATAATTTCAAATGTTTCGCGGCAATGAACATTATCCCATAGGCAACAGTGCTAACAACATCCTCTTCAGCTTGTTTACAAAAATCCATTGTACGTAGACATTCTTTTGTTTAGATTGATATATAGGATAAGGAGGGCTGTCTTGACTACACATTTAATTGGACTGCATGTAAATACATATGTATTTAGTCAGGACAACCTTTAGCGTAAATTTAAACCTAAATAAAAGGATGTCTGTTTACCATGAAATCGTAGGAGTAAGTTAAAAATGACGCTTGTTGGTATTGTTACCTATGGGATAATGTTCATTGGTGGAAAAATTTCAAATTAATTTTTGATTGTTTTATTGATTACTCTATAATTAGGAATTGTAGGAAATAACTTTGTAGTGCGAATTTGTAGGGAATTCTTTCCACTTTAAAATTGCATCTTTTGTTTGTCGATTGGATGAACTGATATTTAATTATGAACGATAGGCATTTTGACGCCATTTTGCGATTTGCTTTTAATTAAATGACATAATTTGCTAGTAACATAATGAGTGACACTTTTTATATATTGTTCGGGGGAGTTTTCCCGAAACAACGATATGACTTTCATCAACAGGAAAATTATTTCCACCTCCCCATATAGAGACTGTCTAATTTGATTAGTCTATAAAGCAAGCCGTGGTTATACCGCTACTCCAAGCTAAGGATAAGTCTGACCTAAAGAATTGCCGACCCATTGCATTGCGTTTCTGCAGGTGGACGTTTCGGCGATTTCGGAAGGTCTGATCCAGCTAGGGAGTCATGTCTGGTGACAATGAGAGACATTAGGCGTGTTTTTTGCGTAAGCGTGTAGGGTCCCTGCCCTGGTTGCGCAAAAAAACGCTCTAGGGCAAATTCCGAATCGTGAAGTTGTCTACAATGACGTCAAGTGGTGCGCCTCATATGTGGTGGAAATAAATTAAAAATTCGAATGAAATATCAGTTTGATTGTCGGATTGTTTATTTATCGCGACAGGGGACATTTATAAACTTGGTGTACCGCTCTAACTCAACAAACATCATTCAAACGAGCTATTTATCAGTGACAGCTACAAGTGCAACTCTATCCAAATGGGTCGCGGGTTCGATCCCCAGCAAGCTCTTATCTTTTTTTTCCTTTTTTTTTTGTTCCATTGATATTTTTAGTAATCCTATTGAAAATGTATTATTTAATAATAGGCATGGGCCCATCAGAGCAAGACGTAATATTAGTTTACCAATGAATTTGGCTGAGTGACAGAAACACAAGCGTGCCAACATCGACATACGAGTATTACGTTCTACACGACACCAGAGCCATCTGTTGTGTCATGCATGTGGAATTTATTGAGGGGTTATAGCATGTAGGGCTGCCACCCAAATAATCTATCCCGGTTAATGTTGTTGGTGTAACGCGTGTGTTATTTAACCCTATACGCGGTAAATTCTCAAAAAACACGCCTATTACTATTTATACGGACAGCCAGGCTGCAATTCAATCACTTGAATCTGTTCTGACTACTTCGAAAAATATTGAGATTTATCGGTCTGCCCTCATAAAGATGGTTGACCTTTTCAATATTACCTCCTGCTGAATCCCGAGCCATAGTGGCTTCGTGGGTAACTGCAGGGTGGATGAACTGGCTTGTAAGGGGACAATTGGCGAATGCCAATCGCTACGTGTTAATTGCTAATTAAAGCCGCAGCGGTGTACAGGGCGAACATAATACTCCACATAGACTGAGCGATCCGTCGTCCGATCGATCGGCCGATGGATCGCCACAAAATATCAGCTCATCAAAATTATATGGAACTGTCAAAAAAATCGCCAATGATAGGCGCATACACAGACAGATCCATCGGCCGATATCGATATCGGGCGACGAATCCGGCGATCGATCGCTGCCTCTATTAGCAGCAGCACATGCCAAACGATCAGGGTAGTTTGTTCGAGACTTGATCTTAGCCGCTCTGCCATACTACTTCCACTGAAAACAAAATACATTAGAAGCGTTTTTTTGACCAACAGGTTAGAGTAAGTTAACACGTAGAAAAAAAAACGGTCGAGGGCAGCCATCCTGGTAAACCTTTTAAATGTCATGTCACGCCGATCAGAGTAGTCTGATTGGCTTTCCAAATTGACCGTAGAGACAAGCAACTATGAATATGGCCGCCTTAATATTAGATAGTAGTGACGCGTTTACTGATACAAAAAAAAAAAACACATTTTGAGAGGGGATTTAGGATGAACGCAATACAGCCCAATAGCCATATCGCCAGCACAGGCTGGCTTGAGACCTCCATTTAATGGGGTTATCTTGGTGGTATCACATCGGATGCAATAAACTATGTGTGCTGTGAGGTACCTAACAATATTAACCCGAATTTCTTCCAGCATACACCAGGATGGAGTTCATCTCCATAAAGTCTAACTAGATCCATTCTGTCCTGCAACTTGCAAGGATTGGTAAATATCTCCGCGGCGCTTACCGACACATTTGAGGGGTGCTAAACCATAAAGTTATAAGTGTCACACCAATTTTTATTAGCTTAAAATGATGTATGTGCCGGCACACACTAACCATTAAAAATTAGCACGAGAAAATATCCCATAACGGAAGATGTAAGTCAAAAAGTTGTAAGCGCCACCTGTTTTCAGCACTTAACTTCCAAATTCTCAATGAAAGGTCACACCTTCCTTTCGCGCGATCGAGATTTTGGCATCACTGCTTATAGGGTCAATGGATGTATTTAATCTCATTGCAAACGCAAGGCAGAATAATTTATGTGCAGTAAGAAGCACCACGACGTTTTTCAATTGTATGGACGTTGCAAAAAGTGCGCCCAACGAGAAAAAGTTAAGGATATTGTCAGGTACCATGGTCAAAGTTTCAACTAATAGCATTGAATTGATGTTCGAAACAAAATGACACAAAAAGGGTGATGATGTTCATGAGTGCTTTAGGCCCGTCCCATGCAAATACATTTTCATTTTGATCCAATTGGTTTCAAGTTTTCTAGTCTACCTATATGATCTGTATTGAAAAATGTTGTCCTTATCGCCACGATTCAGAAGATACCCAGGCTAATACAAGAAGGTCCTTTTTTCCTCACGAAAGAACTGAAAATATAATCAATAGTAGTTTAGTGCATTTGCCTCATGACTCCCAGTCAAATGATACCCATCTTGTCTAGATATCGCTTCATTGCCATGAATGTCCGTTTTCCTCACCAAAGGACTCAAAATACCTTCAACAGTACTCCAGTGAATCAAGAGATACCCATATCTACCAGGTTTGGTTCCAGTTTCCAGGGCGATGGTTCAAAGGTGTTATTCTGAGGCAAGATAATCGTTGAAAAGTCAAGTACTTAAGCCCAGTGTTTCGACTGAAGATTAGGTGCGTTTTGGTAAACTTGATAGGATCAGACATACTGATAGTGAGTGACAGAGATGTAAAGTATTATATATCCGTAGATGGAAGAGAGATTGTCCCTGTATCTGACAGGATTTTAGGAGGGGGAATCGACCGGAAAAATTTCTGGTTCGTCTCTCCGCCCATAATTTCTAAACAAATGCATCTACCTGCCTCTCTGTCTTTTTCGCTCTAATTGAATTACTAAGCCACATAATTGGCACTTATAACGTTATGACTTGAAGAAACGGTGGCAATTAAAACGTTCTGTTCAATTTGGATTTCATATTTGCGTTTTTAATCAACTTTTACTTCAACATTTTATTAAAACAGAAATGTAATTAATTTAGATATAAATAAAATTGACTATTAATAAAAACATTACCAAAAAGACTTATCGTTTTCAAGTCAATCAGTTTTTCTGTGTCCCCTGTAAAATTGAATTTCTGGCACATACAACGTTCTGGTTTAGCACCCCTAATTTAATCATAGCTTCCCTCGCGTACCCTTACGGGTTTTAAGTGTCAAACTTCCGTTGACAATATTTCATCAAAATGTGCCTTCTGATTCAGTTAGTACTGTAAAGGCTACAAATAATATTTCTACTCTTCAGTGTCTGCGGAATAATTATAAAGTTAAGTTTTAAAAAAATATTAGTCTCTGTTTTCACGTTATCCAATAATCTTTTCGGCCCTGAAATTATAGCTCCAACGGTAGAGAACTGTAGGTATAAAATGTAGGTTAGCCACACCAGACACAATACATACAGTTTTATGTTGCTATTGGCTGCACTGAACCGAAGCGCAAGAAATCCATCTAATATCTGGGTCACCCTTACCAATATATCTGGTATCGAATGTGTTGACTCCCTCTGAAACAAAATCCTAGTCATTCTGTTTTCGGTAATTTCAGCTCGAACTCCTGTTGAACCAACGCCATCTAGATATACAAGCCTGCGCTCAGCTGATTTTGACGGCTAAATTACACAATTATTTCCTTTGATGACGCCATCGCATCCACAATCCAGTGGTCGGCGACTGCTGGCGGCGAGTCCCCGGTATTTGTGCGTTCCGTGTTTTGTTTTCGTTTTCCGCGTTCAGTGTTTATTTGTTGGTAAAATTTCATCTAGTGATTCGAGAAAACAAACACGTGCGCGATGAAAATGTGTCGTGCGGTCAAAAGATGTATTTTGTCAAGTGTGAACTGTTTCACGATACTCTGCGACTGATCCCCGGGGCTGCGGCTTCGACCAAATTGCTGCAAGTGCCCAGAAAGGACTAAAATGCCGTCTGACGCAATTCCAATTGTAAACATATGTCGTGCCGGGGATATCGACGTGTGCAGGCACTGCTTTGGCAGTGAATTAATGACGTAAAATTGGCGTCACAAATGAAGTCTAATTCACCACGATCAGCTGAGTGGAGGCCTGTCTATCTAGATGGCGTTGGTTGAACCTATTCAAAGAAGCGAAAAATATTTAGGTGTAATTATTGATCGATATTGTGTGGCATTTACTGATAAATTAATGAATTCGAAACTATGATACATATAAGCATTTTTGAGAATTTTTTGCTCGACCAGATATATTGTGAAATCCTATAGCGTTTTATTAAGATACTCGACTCTAGTTGCACAAATTGCCTTCATAAAAGGAGAAATTTTACGGCAAAACATCATGGGTTACGGTTTTTTTTTTGAAAATTCCTTTCCATTTATAAAACCAAATGCGCATGGGGAATAATATTAGATTGTATATCGTCAATTGAAGATTGTTTAAAATTAAATTTTATCAGATGGTCACGTCATCGAAAATTGTTAAAAAAAACAAAGCTCCTCAAAAACGCTGCAAGATATATCAAAACGAACACTTCTCGATGATTGATTTACAAACGAACAACAGATTAAAAGATGTAGGAACAAATATAACATAATGTCAGTGAAAAAGGCTGGACGAAATACGAAGATTTATTGATAGGAATTCCTTAAATTCCTATCCCACGAAATAGGTGACATCAATTTTGTCTGAATGGCGTGGCGCCTCTATTTTGGCCGCCTTGTTTGCCATCGAAAATAACTGAAATTCATTGAAATCATTAAAATACTTAACTAAATTTAAATGCTAAATTATTTCAGATGACTTACTATGAATGCGATGAGCAACGCTAGATGCACTTGGTTGTCGACGACAAATGTTTGCTGTTTGCTCTCCCAGTTCCATTGTCAAATGTGAACTTTTGTGCTAATCAGTCTTTTTGGAAATTCACACGTTCGCTGTGAACGCCATCCGGAATGGATGAAATTTTTTAGTGTGTGAACGTGTATTTGTGGAAAGGTGGGCCGTGCGACAGAAATGCGTCCTATTCTTATATTCGCGAACTACATCCATGTGTGACGCAAACTGCTTTTTTTAGTTTTCGCATGTATGTTGGGAATGTTGTGTGTAGGGGATCACATGCTTTTGGATTTTATATAGTACTTATCTTTAAATAATAATATTAAATAGACATTGGGCCGGAAAAGAAAATGGCTTTTAAATTTACAAGAAGGAGACGCCCCCTCTGACTGGGCCGTGCTTCATTCGGTTGTATTTTGCGTACTGTACTGAGACTAATATAGTACATTTAGTTTGTTCACCACCTAACAAGTACAAACAAATACTAAAGTCCATTTTTGGTGTAATGATAACGACATTTCTATCTTAGAACCTACTTGTGAGCACTTATTTACTGAACTACATATGATAATTTTTAGCAGAATATCTAATATCGTGAAAAAAGAGAAAAGCTAGGGCAGGAGTTCACAAAGTGATTGATATCGACAACTCGCTCGATAAGAACTTTCAGGGGTGCCGACAGTTTCCAACCAAAATAATTGGGGGTCGACTATGGAAAGGAAAAACCTCCTTGTAATAGCTTTTTTCTACATTTGCCAAAATATCCATGCTATCAAGAATCAACAAACTGGGGTTCGATGTTGTAAACAAAAGACCATCTTGTAATAACTTCTTTTACATGCATACACCCCGCGACAAACGCTTAGGTTCAGCCATGTTTCCCCCCAGAAAATGGTAAAATATGTACTAGCTGGTTCACTAATATTTTTTTCCGAAACTATGGAATACAGATACAAATGTAGTTTGAATTTGAATCCGCTTAGAATTTTGATTTTTTTTTTCTTTTTTTCTTCGAAATTGCAGCAACTGATTTGGTTCAAAGAGTCACCATGTTAGTGCGACAATTGCTTAGGTTCAGGGACTATTTTACAGTCATGGGTGATATTCTTCCCGTCGAAAAAATATTCCAGGCAAGAAACAAGGTGTACAAATAATAAATGAAAGCAGCAATAATTTTTATTAAATAGTGTGTATTTCCGCCATTTTGACATGGATATGTCTTATAGCTGGGGGTCATCCTAAAAATCTATCCGTAACACGAAATGTCTGCTGTGCTACTCGGGGGTCAGAAGAGGAAACAAGCCCATTGAAAATTTTTCCGAGTTCTATGAATGTAGTGGCCGATTGGTTTACAGAGTATTTCCAACCAGGCTTTCAGAATTGTCAAGCCAGTCTAGTTTAATTTAAATGGACTTGCAAATTTGGACAATTTCGATCAGTTCGGTACATATTTCCAAACGAACTTGCAACATCTGTGCAAAGACAAGTAACTATACAATTGAAAAAAAAATTGGATATCTGAAAACTGCAAATTTGTGCGAAAAAACTAGGGTATAAAACCAAAAAAAAAAGTAGACTGAGGAGCATAAAAATAGTGGGGATCGATGCTCCGAGGCCCACGGGCAGGGGGGTGTATAATGTTGGGGGGGAAATTTCGTGAAAAATCCGAAATTCCTTATAGTTTAGAAGTTATGGCCAAAAAACCGAATTTAAAAAAAATGATACAAAGTATCTACACTGCATGCAGATACATCGGAACATGGATATGTCTTTGGCTACCGACTGCGTGGAACCTGTTGTGCTGAAGATATCGACGTAAGTTTTATAAAGATCCCAGTATAGTTATACTGGATGAAATCATTCGACAAAACACGTCCTACGTTTTCGGTAAGCATAAAACATATCCATGATACCGATGTATCTGCATTTATTGCAGATACTTTGTATCATTTTTTATTTATAAGTCCAAATATTCTGCGGGTCAAGGAATGGTATGAAAAATGAATTACAGCTTACGGTATTTTCCGTGACTCGTGACGTCACAGTTTCAATTTTCATATGCGTGCGTTGCATTTTGTATGAAATTGCACGGTTTTTATAAGAAAAATTGCATTCAAATCTACAGTTTTGTTTAGATTTTGATGAAATTTCGAACATTGGACTTTCAGAGTATCTGAAATGTGGTTTTCTACATAAGATATTAAAAAATCATCCCATACTGTCAATGGGATCCGTTTTTAATTAAACAGTTGAACAACTTGTTTGTAGTCTAAAACGTTGAACACGTTTAAGTTAAAAGTCCTTTATTGACTACAAAATTTGTCAATTTTTGTAGTCAATAAAGGACTTTTAACTTAAAAGTGGTATTCATCATCCCATACTCCTTTCCCACCCGGCTAAAGGAAATCTTTTGTTTTACCTTAGATTTGATTCCAATTTTTGATGAATTTTGAGGACAAGGCGTATATCACTATAAGAGATTTGAAAAAAGAAAATAACCCTACTCCCTACGCTAACCCTCAAATGAAATCTGCAGTATTAAATGCAATTTTACTTAAATTTTGAATAAATTCAAACATTAGACCGCTAGAATAAGGTGAAAAAACCACAACCTTTATCCCATTTTACAATCTTCAAAGGAAAGGTTAAGCTAAATTTTTTTTTTTTAATTTTGATAAATATTGACAATTTGACCTTCAAAACAAGAAGGCGCCAACTCCCTGCATCCCCGTCCCCTTTTCACTTAAACATGATCCGAGGAAAACTCCAGGGAAATCTGAATATCTTTTTTAATGGGGTGGGAAAGGCGGATGGGAGTGGTTTTCACAAATCTGTAATCTTTCCTTTGTTCTGAAGGTCCAATGTTCAAAATTTCACATAGGTCTGAGTTAATCTTCAGCTGGGTGTGAAAGGGGACGGTGGACCTTCCCGTGTTCTGAAGGTCCGATGATGGAAACTTCTTCAAGATCGTAGTAAGATTACTTATTATTATTATTAAATAAAGGCAGGCTAAGGTACCCAGCTGGTAGGCACTGCGACCATAAGATATATTGTGCCGTAGCCTTAACTAATCCAAAAGACCGTCAACCAACCTGATAAAGGCCAGTAGGTCCTTTGTAGCAGTACTCTTAATGACACCGGAGCTCACGATGGAATCGATCGTAGTAAAGTTGCAGATAAATTCGCGGATTTCCTTTCAGGGGTGAAAAGGGGGAAGAGGGTGGTCTTCCGAAATTCTATGTAGACAGCAACCTTCTCCTAGCATAGAAGGTTTAGTATGCAAAATTCCCTCAAGATTCGAATAAAACTAGATAAATTTCCATATTTCCTTATTGGGATGAGAAAGGGGTTGGGGTGGGTTTTTTTTTTCAAATTTTATGCAAACATTAACCCATATCTAGTCTTCAAAGTCCAATATACAAAACTTTGTTGGAATAAAACTGTATCAATAATGTAAATAAAAATTTAAATTTCTTTTAAGGGGGTGGGAAAGGGGGATGGGTTGGATTTTCAAAATTCTGTATAGACAGTATAGACCTTCTCCTTATTCAGGAGGTCGAATTTTCCGAATTTCATGAAAATCGGATTAAACTGTAGATTTATAAGCGAAATCTCTTTGAAAAAGTATATGATTTCAATCGAAATTCATTTAAAGCTTTCGAAATGTGAAACTGTGACGTAACCTTCTATTCTTGAAGCATAGTTCGCGCAGAGTATACTTAACGCCCTCTGAAATAAATTGGTTCAACTTTATTTGACTGCAGAAGCCGTCTTCGTTGCGCATACTTTAACGAAAACTTTAGTATTCACTTATTAAAATGTTCGTACTTTGCATATTCTATTCAAAAAATTTCGAATTCATATTGATCTTTGCCGATATTCTGTTATGACGGAGGTTTGGTGGATGACCTACAGAAGAAAAAAGTTACTGTGTGGACGTTTGCCGGCAAAGCTTTAATAAAAGGTTCTATCCAGCAGAACCTATCTATGATCGTATCTGTGATAAGTGTCATTACACTTTAATATATATGATAAAATTCCATTGAATCATAGGCAGGGCCGTGGAGAGGAAATCCGGGCCTGGGGTACAGGTAATCCGGGCGCCAGCTGCAAAGGGTTGGAATTAACTTAATTTTTTTATTGAAAATTCAAATTTTGAATGAATGTGCATGTTCAGACTTTGATGTGAAAGCAAAAAGAAATTATAAAATAGTATTTCGAAAACTGCACAAGATTAAATTGAAAGCCATCATTTTATTTTGAAAAACCTGGAAACATTCGAAACTGCTTAAATATCACAAACGAAAGTAGGAAAGAAGTACATTCATTACTCCCATCCTCCTACTCCACCGATTCTGCGCTTAGAGTAAAAGGAGCTGATGACACCACCACAATCTGGGTCAAAAGTATATTATCATCATCCAATCTTTGAGATTGGAGACTGTACTTAACAGGAAACGTCACTCGAGGCTGTCCACAAGGAAACGTGCTATCTCCTATTCTGTGGAATATTGTAGTAGCCAGTTTGATGTGCAAACTTACCGCTATGGTGTATTCAATAAAAGGATATAGTGATGACTATAAATGTTATGGGAAAGTTTGAAGAAGTCCTAATGGAGATACTCCATAATCAGTCTTGAACATAGTATAAATACGGTATAATGAAAGGGCGTTGTCGTTCTCTTTACAAAAATCTATAGACAATTCGTAGGGAAGGCCTGGGGAGGTAGCCGCTAATCCTTGTTTAGTTCTATGGATCTACAAGGCGATTGTGAGACTCATAATAAATTATGGAGTTGTCATTTGGTGGAAGGAATATTTTAGCAGAGAGAGCAAATTTACACTAAATAAAATCCAAAGGCTAGCATACCACACAGTAACGGATGCTATTGGTAGTTGCTCTACTATACTGCTGCTCTTGAGTCACAACTCGATCTTTCGCCGCTTCACATTCAACTAAAGGCGTAGGCAAAACTATAGCAGTACCGAGATTTAAATCCGATCAGATAATCAGATAAGAATCAGTCAAATTAAACTTAGAGGAAAATTGGCTTGACAAAGAAGACAAAGAGCTTATTTTGCCATCTGACCATGTAACCAAGGATTCACACTTCAACCGCCTCTTGTAATGAACCATGTTCTGGTCTGGTAGCGCTGCTTGACTGACTCCGAATACAGAACCAAAAAAGAGAAAAAAAATTGGGGTCGCCCACCCCAGGCTGTCAACCCCGTTTTCATGGGAAATAGTGGTCCGATCTGGCTGGCTCGAACTAGAGGACATTGGTGGTTCGCTGACTCCGAATCTGGGGTAAAAAAAGGCAAAAAGAAAACATTGGGATCGTTCATCTCAGATTGGCAACCCCATTTTCATGGGAAAAAGTGGTCTGATCTGGCATACTCCAACTATTAAATGGCATTGGGGTCACCGACTTTGAATCTGGGGTAAAAAAATAAAGGAGAAAACTGAATTTTTGAAAACTACGACTTTTATTGAATATGTTATTAACCAAGTTTCTGACTCTTTGCATGACTCTTTTTGAACGACTCATTGGAAAGAGTCAGAGCTTATGTGCTAACACAGTGAAAAGAGTCATTATGCCCATCACTAGTTAGAAGGTTTCGGTTTAGGCGTCTGCGGCCGAAGTTTGAAAACTCTTGCTCCAGGCGCTTACAAAGTTGGCTTTTTACTAGAACGAGTTCTCTGCTTTTAGTGATATCGGATACGGATATCTATGACACTTTTAATTGTGCTAATTGGAGTACCAGGAGACGGGGAAAAGTATAATCAGTCCCACAAGAATCTGTGCTCGATCCACTATTGCTGATATTAAAACTATCAAGTTCTTTGTTAGCAACGTAAATCTTTTTTTTTTTTATTTCAACAAAACAAATATACGTTATACAAATTTTGATGACGTCTAATTATCTCATCATTCAGAAAATAAGGGGCAAACAACACACTTGAAATTGAAAACAGATCGACATTTTCCGAATTCTGCTGAGAATTAACATTCCAAAAGTTGCATATGCCCGATACCATTTGGCTAGACAGATGGAAAATGAAAATAAAAAAGAATGAATAGAAAATGTTGGCATCAGAATGACCTTCGTTATCGATCTTATAGGAACTCGTGATTGCTGGGCGCCACCCAGCCTATCCAATGACGCCCGTTTTTTTTTTCAATATATGAATTCTTGCGCCCAGAGATAATACGCTTCGGAGAGCAATAATTCAATTGGAAATTATTGATTAAGCGCTGCCATGAGCATATTCATTCATGATTTTTGACGCACTATCAGTGGCTTGAAAATTTCCATCAATGGAACGCGGTATAAGATTTGAGGAATAATGTATCTATCACCCAAACCAACCATGCCTGTTGACCGGTGTTTTGAATTGGTTTTGTGGTTGTTGTTTGATGTCATACATTTTTGTGCTTTAATTCAATCCCATCTAGAAAAATATTTTTCTTCGGTTAAGATTACATAGAAGATAAGAATTGCTAAATTTTCAGTTATTTCGCCAATCAATCCGTTGATTTTTTTAATAACAAATTTAATAGCCGCGTTCGTTTCACAGAATTTCGGTCTCAGACCGACTACGAACGAGTGAAAAGATCGCCACGGATCTGGGACGAGCAGAGTTGATCAGGCACGATACAGATACGTTGCTGCGTGGGGGCGAATTGCGGACTCAGCTTACATTTAGATAGGGGCGAAACAAGTTGACGTTCAACCAATGCACTTTCAACTCTGATCCAATGAGGTCCTATATAAGAACTGGATCAAAACCAGTCTGTTGTTTTGTATGGAAATAGACTGAAATCCAGTAAAACTAACGCAGTAAATATTTGAAAATATGACAAATAATTCTTTAATTAAAAGCATTTTATCTGATGCCGTTACAATTGGCTTTTGTTGATTCCAGTTACTTTACAAACAAAGTCATTACGCTCTACAGATTTTAGAATGTTATACTATACAGGGTGTCCCATTCATGATGGTAAATATTTAAATGGTAGATAGTATGGCTCATTTGCAGAAAATTAATGTACTACATGAACCCTCTATCTTTAGCCGTTACAGAGTTATAGCATTTTAAAAAAAAACTGTTCAAACCCTTGACTTGTCCAACAAATTCTAAATTTTCCAAGCCCCCAATTATTCGATGCAAGATTTGATCTTACTTTCTGAAACTACATAAAATTTCATATAAATAAACTTTCTACCAGTTAAAAAAATAACCATTAATTCAAAGATACAACCGTTCAAACTTTGAAAAAATTGTGAAACCTATTTTTCATTAAAAATCCAAATGATTATTTCGTAACGGTACTTTGAACTGACAAATCTGCAAAGCTGACAAAAGTTGCCCCATTATGTTATGTTTCGAACGGTATATAAATATTAGGGACTTAGATTTGAAAATTTGCGAACGTGACGTTTTAAAGGTAAAAAACGTGTCAAGGGTTTGGACAGTTTTTTTTTTAAATGCTATAACTCTGTAACGGTTAAAGATAGAGGGTTCATGTAGTATTAATTTTCCGCAAATGAACCATACTATCTAACATTTAAATATTTACCATCATGAATGGGACACCCTGTATATTAGACACTCACTTATATTAATTATATCGTGCAAGAGGGTGGTTGATATGACTATAATGTTAGTATGTACGATTTTTTTTTGCTAAATGGTATTGTTATTATTTGTCGTTATTATTTGTCGTTTTTTTTTTACGTAGGAGTACAAAGTACAATTTAGGAATATTTTTTTGGGGGAAAATAATTGTCTAATGTTAATTTTTGGAAATACTTTTAAGAACCACCCTTCCTTTTATTTTCTCTAGCATCTGAGCTTCATTGTAACTTACAATCAATTTGGATTCGCAGTTGATTTTTAAAGGATTCTACCAATTCTGATTGAGCTGAAACTTTATCGCCTGAAATCGTCAGGTCGAATCCCATATCGCTTAATGAATCGACGCGACGACGCAAGCAGCCATCCATCACTCGCGTGAAATACACTTGTTGTTTTCCCTGAGTTCTTTATGGATTGCTATGACATTTGCATTCATGATTGCTGCTATCACTGGTAAATGGCTTTTTTCTCAGGCTATAAAGTGTTCAAACTTAGTATCTGGGGCAACACATTTTTAATGGAAAGTGTAAATAAAAGCTTTCAATTTTTTTCTTTAATTTTTTTCTTTAGACATAATAAAACAACATTTCAAATTCTAACAAGATGAAGCCAAACAAATAACAAATATGTGAAAAAAAATAAGTCAAAATATTGTCAAACGAAAAAAGTAAATGGGGCAACAAAAAATTTAATTTTTCAATTTTAGGAATTTTTAGAGTACAACTTTTGAAAATTTTATTTTATCTCTCTGGATCCTGTTAACCCCTTGTGGGGCATAGGCGATTAGCCACGCCTACTTTCCACCTCGTTCTGTTCGCCGCCATCGCCTTCAACTGATTCCACGATTTGCCAATTGACTTACCCTCGACTTCAACTGATCTTCTTCAGGTGTTTCTAGGTCGTCCAACGCGGCGACTTGCATCGGTTCCCTGTGGGCTCCAATTAAGGGCCTGTTTAGCAATGTTTTCCAGCCCTTTTCGAAGTGTGTGATCTATCCATTGCCACTTTCGCCTTTTTATGGACATGTCTATCCTGTCCTGGCCAGTAATGAACAGGAGATCGCCGTTGGAAATGACCTCCGGCCAGCATATGTATTGGATGCGCCGTAGACACTGGTTCACGAAAGTTTGCAATCTAGTTGTTATTGCCTTGGTCACTTTTCAATTTGAACAGCCATAAAGAAGCATAGATTTTACATTGGTTTGGAAGATTCTGAGTTTGGTACGCCTGGTGATGTTGTTGTTTCGCCAGAACAGAGTCAAACTGAAAAAAGTTGCCCGAGCCTTATTGATGCGAGACAGTACATCAGCATCCGCTCCACCATCTGCTGTAACTACGCTTCCGAGGTAGCAAAAATTTTCCTTTTTTTTCCACCGTCTGCCCCGAAACACAAATTTCGCTCTGTCTTCCTGGATCCAAGCTCAAGTACTTAGTTTTGGCATGACAGCATTGATTTTAAGCACCGCATTGCCACTGTCGCGGTGCAGGGCATCCGTCATTTGAACTAGATGATCCGATATATTTGTAAAAAGACAAATATCGTCAGCGTAGTCCAGGTGTTGAAAGTACTCAAACAGCTTCCATTTGATACCTTTGCTCTGGTGTTCATGAAGCGCACTGCAGAGTACGTCGTTAATGGCAATTAAAAACAATATAAGTAGGTGACAAAATGCAGCCATGTCTCAGTCCTGCGTAAGATGTGACATTGGGCTCCGCTATAGGACCCCTTGATTATGGATATGATTTTATCCAGTATACTTCTCCTACGTAAAGCCTTCCAGATGTATTCCCGGTCAAAGCTGTCAAACGCCTTCTCGAAATCGATGAACATGAAATATAATCAGTCATCCGTTAGCCAGCGTCCAGGGAGGACGTGTCGCGAAGTGGCTGCCATTAATTCGCTGTGCAATAGCCTAGTAACCTATTTGTGCAAACTTGTTAACAATTTCCGGAGAAATTTGTTGGCGAATTGTCTTATAGTGGAGTGATTGTGCTGCGAATCAGCGCACATTAACGACGTCCTCAACTGGATGTTTTTGGTGGATGACTCACCACGTGGTTCAGAATCGTCTAGAAGGGCAGGAGTAGGCGATCAAAAACACATTTAAAAACGACAAGACAAAGTACGATGGCATTATATTCCTAATGTGGAATTAGCCAACCGACCACGTATCTAGCCTCACCTGTGCGGTTCTGCTAATGCAGAGGTTACATCAGGAACAAAGCAGTGCGTGGATCACAGGAGAAGAAAAAAAAAGAGATATAATGGGGATCTCCGCTCTGCGGATTGTTCAATAATAATTTAGTGGGTGTTGATGTGGTCACTACATGAAAAACCCTCGCGAAAGCCAGCCTGTTCCTCGTTGAGTCTGCGGTCAATTGTATGCTTGATCCGGTTTAAGACTATTTTCGCCATCAGTTTGCAGACTGCGGGGAGGAGGCAAATTCCACGCCAATACTTCAGGTTACCTTTCTTCGGGATCTTAATAATGACACCCTTCTTCCATTCTTTAGGGAGAGCTTCGGTTTCCCAACACTCTTGGATAAGGGGTAGAAGAATATCCACAGTAGCGTTGATACGGATATCTGCCTTAAATAGCTCCACCGGAATCCTATCTATCCCCGGGGAAATATTTTCTACTTCTAGTGCAGATGAGTTTGAATGTCCAAAGGTGTTTTTGAGGACTTCAATGAAGTGCTCTCTCCACCGCCGCAATTGGTCTTCATCAGTGACCAGTAGGGACCCGTCTTTATCTTTCACGGGATGTTCAGTTGCACAAGATTTGCCAGTCAATGGCTTAATGAATTTGTAAAGGGTTCCACTGTCACCACGGTAAGCCGCTTCCTGTGCCTTCGCCGCTAATGCATTGATATTGTTGCGTTGGTCCCGTCTTACGCTTTTTTACACGCCTTTCTGAAGAGAACGGTGTTCAGCTCTAATAGCCCCCATATACGATGCAATTCGTCGTCAGATCGATCTGACGATATTGTGATCGTCAGATCGATCGCACAGTGTATGTGACTATCGTTGACGATTTTTGTGACAGTTCCATATAATTTCGATCGTCAGATATTTTGTGGCGATCCATCGTCAGATCGATCTGATCGCACAGTCTATGGCAGGTCTAAGTTGATCTTTGACAGCGTCGTCAGTAGCTGAGTTTATTTGTTCTTAAATTCTCTTGCGTGCCGAGATTAGAGATCATGTAAAGTCGCTAATGAATAGCCTTCTACCGCGCTTCAATCTGCCCGTAAAAGTTTCACCGCACGAGATAAATGAGTACTTAGGGACGTTCCATCTATCATCCATTGTAGGAGTCTCATAAGGTGGTGGTGCATTAGCTCTTTCGTGCAAGGCGGTGGAATAAGCATGTCTTATAGATGGATCTTTAAGCTTTTACACGTTAAAACGTGGCAAGATTCTTGCATTTTGAGGGCGATGGATTGCTGCCGTTCATAAACTCATTTCTGCGTTAACAAGTTGGTGATCGCTGCCGATATCAGCACATCGCTTCGACCTGACGTCTAAGTGTTACCATACACTGTCGAACTCGAACACGAACCTGATACAAATGTCCTCTGAATAGCTCAAGACACACACTACATAAACGTGAAGAAAACCGGTCCACTTGTACCATGTTCGAGTTTGATAGTGTATGGTGACACTAAGAGACAGTTCCTCCATGTCTTCGAAATGGCTAAATGGACAGTCAGGTTCTCTGTTCTGCCATCCGGAGAAACCCAGGTTGTTAAAAGGCATCGTTTGGGCTTGAACAATTTATCGCCAATGACGATTTGACGAACTCCACGAACATCTCGCAATTTTTGTTCCTGTTGCCTAGACCATGATTGCCCATTAGGTGTTCTAAGCAAGGGTGAACCGACTTTGGCATTGAAATTCCCCATAATAATTTTTATGTCACCTTTGGGAGCCTTGTCGAGGGTGTCGCCGAGTCGCTGATAGCAGGCGTTCTTAACCGAATGATCCGCTGGTCCAGTCGGGGCGTAACACTGAATTATTGTAATATTTCTTACCCTGGATTTAAATGTGGCTGTAATGATACGGTCAGAGATGGGCTTTCAGTCAATTAGAGATAGGCGTGCCTGCCTAGTCAACAGGATTCCGACGCCTGCCATTCGAGCTGGCGTATCGTCTTCACTTCCAGAGTAGAGCAGCACTGTTTGGGAGCTTGGCGATAAAGTCGATCCCAATCCAACCCATCTTGTTTCGGTCAGTCCTAATATAGAGAGGTTAGATGCGGTAAATTCCCGTTCGACTTCAATGAGCCTTGCGCTGCTGCACTTGCCCCACATCGTTCGAATATTCCAAAAACCGATCGTGGTCCGTTTTTTGTAGCGTCATTGCCGGTGAATCCGTCCGTGGTATCCGAGGTATCCGAGGCTCATTTAATGTTTCAAGTGTAAATTGATTTCAGGTACGCAAGTTATAGGCCTACATACCCAATACCCAATCTTAAGGGAAGGGTTGCTTCCTTAGGTGTCCTAAGAGTCGCCGTGAGCTGTTTTTATATGTATATAGTGCCGAGACAGCTCTCCAATGGCGTTTTTTGAATTGGGCGTTCTTTTGATGATATTTCAGCGGGGTGTGACTTGTTGATGTTCTCACAACTATGTTGCAACTCCACCGTTCGCCTATTTCCTGAGACGCACTGGTGTTATTGGCCATTCAGGATGATCATCGTTATGTGCCTCTACCAAATGTTTTGCAGTACAAAACTTGGTTGGCTTGGTTAGCCGTTCCAGAGGGCGACCACGAGGAGGACTATGGAAGATGTTTTGTGCCCCCCATTTTATATATGCATGGGCTCCTAAATCATTTAAGACAAGCATTGAGGAAAATAATTTCTGATGCAAAGATATGTCGCTACGAATATATTATACTCAAAATCCCCGCCTGTTGGATATGAGCTTGCGCAGAGGGAGGGGGTTAAAGGGGAGTTTTTTATTGCTTTCATCTCTGTAACTACTAACCAGTGACGTGCAGTGGAAATTCACGATAGTCAAGCAGTTGAAATAAATACAAATAGACTGTATGGGGCAATACATACATGCGTACAATACAAAAAAAATCGGAAATATGCGTATCAAATTTGCACAAAAAATAAAATATAAGAAGAAAACTACCATATAGCATAAATGCAACCAATACAAACTAATCTGCGTGAGACGTGCTTTGCGTAAAAATCCTTTAACTACATTATCCAAATCATTTCTTTCTGCATATGTGTAAGAAAATCCTTTAAAACAGCTAGTGAACGAAGCGCCAAAAGAAGTTATGGGGATTAGCAATTTCTTAAAGAGATGACGGTTTGTTTTAAAAATGAAAACGACTTTTGGTACTTATAATCATCATCATCATCATCGTGGCGCGGCAGCCCGAAGTTGGGCCTTGGTCACCAGGATCGTTGTCCTCAACTTATCTCGGTCACGTGACCGCGTCCTTCAATTTTGGAAGGCCAATAGCTGCTCGGCGTCCGCATATACTAAGCTCTCCCAACGAGCCCTCGGTCGTCTTCCCAGTCACGTTCTGCGATCATTACTCTCTTTGGCATGCGATCATCGTCCAATTGTTGCACATGCCTTGCTTATTGAAGCCGTTGTAGTTGGACGATTTTCGAAATTTCCAGCTAATCGTACAGATCATACAACTTATGGTTATACCGGATGCGCCATCCATCTCGATCGTAAACAGTCCCAAAAATTCGCCGCAGAACATTACGTTCAAATGTGTCTAGCATGTTTCCGGAGCCTTGAGTTAGCAGCCGTAACATGGCTTTTTACACGCGGAGCTTCGTGTTTCTGTGCCATGCTCCGATTTCATTATCCGTCGCTTGATTTCGTCATTTTCGTTGGCGACCCTTGACAAGATGCAACCCAGGTATAAGAAGTCGTTCATGAACTCGATGTTGAGGTCCCCCACATTGATGCTCGATTGTGCAAGTGTTCTTGTCGTCGATTGCATCATTATTTTAGTTTTACCCTCGTTGATACGTAGTCCAACTTGTTTTGCAGCGATATTGAGGGTATGCAGAAGTTCTTCTATGTCGGGCAAACTCCGGGACATGATGTTGATGTCGTCGGCGTACGCCGTACGCTGTTAATTGTGTCGACTTGATGAGTAGCGTCTTGCTGTTGTCCATATTCGTAGCCCGAATAGAGGGTATTCCAGTGCTAGGTTCGGTGCCAGTCCATCGCCCTGATTCAGATCAGTGCGTGTTTCAAATACATCAGTAAGTCTATTGTGGATCCTGACTTGCGAGACGGAGTTGGTCATCGTCATCAGTGTCAGTCGCACTAATTTGACCGTTATACCAAATTGCATATGTTGTACAGTACTCCATGATCGATACCGTCGTATGCCTGCTTGAAGTCGACAAAGATTTGGTATACGTTTACGTTGTATTCCCAGCACTTCTGGAGTATCAGTTTGACTGTAAAAAGCTGATCGGTTGTGGAGCGACCAGGTCTGAAACAGAATTTTCGTCAAATTTTTATAGGACGTACAAACTAATGATATGCCCCTGTAATTCTCACACCGCAGTTTGTCTCCCTTTTTGTGAATTGGACAGATGATGCTTCTGTGCCAATCGTCTGGGATCTCCTCGTCCTCCCATGCTCGTAGGATTAATTGATGTATGGCATTAGCTAGACCCATTCCACCGAATTTTAGCAGTTCAGCTGGAATATCGTCGGTGATATAAAGTCGAGAACGGATAAGTGCAATCGGCTCTGGCAATGAAAATTATTGCACTTACCCGTTTTTTCACTTATCCGTTGCAAAGAAAGGCCAGTCAAATTGATTAAATTTGGGGGTGTTATTGGTAATAATTTTGAAATACATATGTGGAAATAATTGTAATACCGTCTGTAGATTATAAATATACTACTCAAAACAAAATAAGGGCAACCCGAATATTTTTGCTTCGATAACTAATTTTTATGAATGCCGTTATGTTTTCAAGTGTTTTGTTAACGGTAAAGTGAATGGGGCATGAAGGAATGGCGTGAGGTGCTTTTCACGGATGAGTGTAAAGTGAAGTTTTTTTTTAATGACAATCGACATATGAAAGTATGGAGAACCACAAAAAACAATCGGAAAATTATTAGTGGCCCTTATTTTGTTTTGAGGAGTATACATAGAAACTGTGTTTGCTCAACCACAAAGGCTGACTTTAACTTTTGACAGGTGGAAATCTGAGAAATTTGAACTTTTTTTTTTAAATTGCTTTCTTATAACTTCTAAACGGTGCCTCGGATCGAAAACTTTAATAGGATGTAAACTAAAGGGCGTTGAATTCTGCGTCTAATGCACTGCTCAAAATTCAATTTCGATTCAGTAGTATAGTCAAAATCGATAGTCACAAAATGATTATTTTTAAGGCTTAGAAAAATCACATTTCATCATTTGATAAAATGAGAGTTGATGATTTCAAGTCTATCGCGACCAATATATTCCAATTCGGCCCATTTTTCGTATGATTGTAAGCAAACATGTAAAAATATCTGCTTAGCCATTTCAGCATCAATGAGTACGTTTAGACCGTGCGAACTACTTGGAGGATTAACTAATACGAAGAAACTCACCGCGGTCTAAACATACCAGATTAGTTAGTGCTACGACTAACTTTAACTCCATTTGCCATGCGGTACTGAGCTGACCACAGCTGTCATCGCGTGTAACGTTTGCGTTTTCTGCTGTGAACTTAAATCCGAACGTCTGGCTCAAAGTTAGCAATTCGCCTGGATTATAAGCAATCCCGAAATGACCGAAAAGACAATAAAACCACAGTTGACATCGGTAATACTTGGTGCATCCGTCGGTCTAAACACACCAAGAACTTGTACTAACACGAATACACCACAGTTAGTGCTACGATTCTTACCACGGTCTAAACGTAGTCAATAGCTGTATCTCGGTTAGTGTAATATTACGTTTACACTATCCCCAGATTACTTCATCAACAGCTTAATCTGGGTGTGGTGAGTTTAAAATTGTATGTATTTGACAGTTCCAGATCAAATCAGCCGGCGCAGATGAAGTAATCTGGGGATAGTGTAAACGTAATATAACAGCAAGGAGTTTCGTTTTAATCTGAAATTGTCGATATTTCCTACAGTTTAAAAAAGTTTTACCAAATTTTTTAACACACTAATTTAGGAAATGCTTAATTCGTGACGGTGTGTTTTGAGCAGAGGTGTATGATCAGCAACACGAGTTATTTACCCCAAATGGGTACTCATTTAACAGCTGAATGGGCTCATAGTCCGACACGTAAATCCCCTTTTTATCGAAGACTACCGCATTCAGTAAAAACGGCCGACCTTAGTTCAGGTTGACACTGTCGCCAAAGCACTCGATCTCAGATCAATCTTACCAGTTTACTTAACCTGAAACTGTCAGATACAAATTTAAACTCACCACACCTGGATTTACCAGATCGAATTGATCTGGCCCCTAGTATGAACCCAATAAAATATTACGTTTATATTATCCCCAGATTACTTCATCTGCGCCGGCTGATTTAATCTGCAACTGTCAAACACATACAATTTTAAACTCACCACACCCAGATTATATTACGTTTGCACTATCCCCAGATTACTTCATCTGCGCCGGCTGATTTAATCTGCAACTGTCAAATACATACAATTTTAAACTCACCACACCCAGATTAAGCAGCAGATGAAGTAATCCGGGGATAGTGTAAACGTAATATTAAGCAGCAGATGAAGTAATGTGGGGATAGTGTAAACGTAATATTAAATTGCGTGTACACTATCCCCAGATTACTTCATCTGCAGCGTAATCTGGGTGTGGTGAGTTCAAAATTTTATGTATTTGACAGTCGCAGATTATCTCAGCTGGCGCAGATGAAGTAATCTGGGGATAGTGTAAACGTAATATTACTTTAATAAAAACGCAATAACTCAAAAACTACCATCAGGTAGAACATTACAGTAAATACTCAATCGCTCAACCGTGTTGGGGCGACCGGTAGCGCAGTGTGTTGAGGCATCAGTCTCATGTTTGACTACCGGCGTTCCGGGTTCGAATCCCGTCCACGACGACGTTCGTGGCCATGAATGTGCAGGAGGTGCATGCTGGCAACTGCATTCTCCGAAACCAGTTTATGCCAACGAAACGTCAACTGGGCAACATGGAACACATGCTATGCCCCACAAGGGGTTAGGGCAATTGAGAGACCTTAATAGCATGGATATCGGCTTGAAAAGCGCTAGCTCATGTTCCCATGTGTTGGGTCCAAACACGCCTGCACCACCACCAGTTTTAGACACATCGGTGTACCACATGATACACCTGGGGTCAGGGCACAGATTGCCATTTTCCCACCCCGAGGGATATGGGATTAGAGCTATGAATTTAATCGAAGCATAACTCTGTGGTCATCCAATCTGATCTTATATTACGTTTACACTATCCCCAGATTACTTAATCTGCTGCGTAATCTGGGTGTGGTGAGTTCAAAATTGTGTGTATTTGACAGTCGCAGATTATCTCAGCTGGCGCAGATGAAGTAATCTGCGGATAGTGTAAACGTAATATTAGGCAGATCTGCATGCTAAGAATTTGTTTCAGAATAGTGACCAAGATCCGCACACATCGGAGGTTAGATATATCCTTATAGCATTGAGAGCTATTGTTTCTTTCTTACTAGATATATTGTAGCTTGAGAAAAAAAAATATGTGTGCACAAAAGTGTTTTTCTTTTCAATAAAATTAAAATTAGGATTACATAAAGTTATTACAATTTATTTCCAACAAAACAGATTTTTTTCTTTCCAATAAAATTAATATGATATGTAGGTGAAAACTCGAGAAAAGTAAGATAAAACAGAAGGTTTTTTATTATGCACACATTTTTATTTTATTTTTCGAAGCTATATCTAGTAAACAATTTATCTGATTGCCGCGTATTTTTATACCCTAGACTTTTAGTATAGGGTATATTGTTTTTGTCACGACGGAAATATGTAACACCTTAAAGGAGGCTCCGGAGGTATAGCAATGTATATATGTATATAAATGATCAGGGTCACCTCCTAATTCGATTTAGCCATGTCTGTCTGTCTGTCCGTTCGCACGATAACTTTCGATAGAATGAAGCTAGAGCCTTGAAATCTTGGTCAGATGTTGGAAGTATGATCTAGTTGGTTGGTATTGAAAATGGGCATGATCAGGCCAAGAGAACGCCTACCTCCCCTACATATGTAAAATAATTCAATGTATTTATAACTCCCGATTAAATAAACATGAAAAGCTCTAGCTTTGGTAGATTGCTCGTGGGGGTAATCTTATACTCCCCTGGAAAAATAAAATCGATCAGTTGAAAACTAACGGTAATTTTCTTACAAAGAACCCCGTACTACCCTACTTTTCAGGTGTTTTGTCCATAACTCTTGAACAAATTGACGTAGACATCTGATTTTTGGTATGTAACCCTGAAGTGAGAAGCTGCTTGGGTTTTAGTAAGTTGGACATAATCAGATCAAAGGAACGCCTACCTCCCCTACAAAATTTAAAAAATTAAATATTAATTTAATTACAATAACTTTCGATAGAATAGCACTAGCGAGTTGAAAATTTGGCAAAACGTTAGTAGTAACATCTTGTTAGTTGGCATTGAAAATGGGCAAGATCCGACCTAAGGAACTCCTCCCTCCCCTACAAATGAAACTTCAAATAAGCGATAACTTTTGATAGAGAGAAGCCAGCGACTTGAAATTTTGGTCGAATGTTTGAAGTGAGATTGAGTTAATTGGCATTAAGGATGGGTTAGATCCGACCTAAGGAACCCCTACCTCCCCTACAAATGAAACTTCAACCCTAAGCTATATTTTACGACAAAATAAAGCTAGCGACTTGAAATTTTGGTCAAATATTTGTAGTAGGATCCAGTTGGCTAATACTGAAAATACGTAAAATCCGACCAATGAAACCCCTGCTTCCCCTTCAAATGAAACTTCAAATAAGTGATAACTTTCGATAGAGTGAAGCTAGACAACTGACATCTTTTTTTTTAATGTTTGTATTGTGATCTACAATACAATAATTGGTTGGTGGCTATGATGGGCAAGATCCGATCCAAGGAACTTCTACCACCCCTACAAGTGAGACTTCAAATAAGCAATAACTTTCGATAGAATGAAGCTAGCAACTTGAAAAATTCGACAAATATTTGAAGAATTGGTTAGTTAATTGATTTTTAGAATGGCCAAGATCCTCGTGAATGTGTGCCAACCTCCCCTATAAACTGGCCATATAGGAAACTCACTTTTAATGCATATGGTCGTTGCCAATTGGTACTTTTGGTATCACCACTAGGTCTGTACAAGTCTAGGGTATGTACGCTTCGGACTCCGATTCAGTGTTTACTGCAAAGTTGTACCTAGTGTAGTTTTTGAGTTACTGCGTTTTAAATAAAGTAATAAATGCCGCGTAACCGTCATTTCTGTCAACAGTGATGGATGGCAACAAATGGCTTCGAGAGCCATTATAGCTGCCGTGACGCACAGAGCGACAGCTTTCAATTTCAATGGCTCACTATACGCAATTTCCTGATGGCCCATCGAAGACCATTGTGTGTACGGACGATATTTGAATTGACATTTGGTGTGTGATGGCGGCCATCAAAGTCACCATCGCGATGGGCCATTGCCTGCGTTCACATTTTGGAGCGCTTCGGTTATTCAGCAATTGAAATGCATGTAAACGGAAAAATCACTGATTTTTTCCGTTTACATGCATTTCAATTGCTGAATAACCAAAGCGCTCCAAAATGTGAACGCAGGCATTGTCTGCAGCAGACTTGATACGTGCTTTTACGCGAGTGGCACTCGCGGTCATTATCGCATTTGTGTAGTTTCACAATAATGTGAACGGTGTGCGAGTATGTATCAAGTGCAGATAATTGTGATGGAAAGCACTCGTCCGACCTGACTGTTTTCATGGAGAAATACTCGTCCGATCGGGCTGGTTCGAACAAGGTAAGTAATTTTGGGTCGCTGATTCCGAATCTGAAGTCAAAAAAAGAAAAAAAAAATGGGGTTCCCCACCCCAAAATGGTCACCCTGTTCTCGTGGGGAAATACTCATCATACAATCATACAATGCACGACTCTAGACATCTCGTGTCCCAACACAAGAATTGCGCTTATAGCAACGTACGTTAAACGACAACGACCACACCGATAACTCGATGACGACATCCTGTAATACATACTCATATGACCCCTCCCGGGGCATGGGCGCGTCAACATCTCTAGCTTTCTATGCCTTGTTGACGTTTCTTAGCATATCTACTTTTTGGAAGTGCAGTTGCTAGCATGCATTTCCTATCCTATCTTTATACTGACAAGCTCGGAGCACTGATAGTTCTATTAGTTTTCACAGGCAGTTTTTTGATCGCGCCGAGATTTGAACTCCGAGCTCTAGATTAGTATCGTAGAGCGGTGACCGAACGATCACGGCCACCAAGCGCGGTAGTCAGTACCGGTACTCAAATCCCGGTACTAAGAAAAGCGGGATACCGGTACTTTTGATTTTTGGTACCGGTACTGAAAAAAACCGGTACCAAACCGGGATCCTGATATTAGGAACAGGCCTATTACTAACTCTTCAAGCTCGGCAAATTTACTCCTGCAAAATTTGGCGACAACAATTTTTGCACAACAAACATACAAAAATAATCGTCACTTTTATATATTAGATTATAATTTAAAACAAAAAATATTGTTCATATATTTTCTTTCTATTTTTATATTTATTTATTTCAATTATGCAATAATAAAGTTTTTTTTCTTCATAAGAAACTCAATCCTCACATATTCTCGCTTAACCACCAAATCAAACTTTCGTGTTAACGCTAATTTCGCTTGAAACTCGATTTTCATTTGCTTTTGGTGTATTACTTATCGGCTATACATATTAGTAAGCATGTTTAGGACAAATTCAATTTCAATACAATTGAGGGAGAAAAGAAAAATATTTACACTTGTACATTTTTGTTGTGTTCCAGTTAATTCACACCAAGTACAAAAGAGAAGAGGGAAATAGTCGGTAAATAACATTTGTCTAAAAATAAATTATGGAAAATTAAAAAAAAGAAGCTTAAAGCACAACGCTAAGTAATAAACACAATAATATCTCTCTTATTCAATCCTGTATTTTGCCCTTCAATTTCAATAGATTTGCTGCTTCAACTCGTAGGCAAACGCACTGAAGCTTACCATTAATGTTAAATATTTTTCATATGCTAATTTTTTTCGCAGTAGCTAGTGTTTTTTTTAATGTATGTATATTATCGCACTACCCATAGTGCTGTCTACTAGTATAAACTATTTATTAAAATATTTGGAACTATTTGGAAATTTGTCGGGAGTGAAATCTCGATCGGTTTTTAGTCTTTCTTGGACGTTGGAACGTAGGGCCTCTCGATATGAGAGCTGCACTGCTGGATCCGCGGTTATGGCCGCTGTCACCTCATCCACTGATATTGAATTGCTTGACGATGCTCCGACATTTTGCAATGCACGCCGTACACCGTCCGTTACTAGTGTATTGATTTCTGTTGGTGGTTTTGAATTGGTCACCAGCTTTCTTCGCTTGGCTGACATGCCGGAAATATAGGCGTCCGAAAAGGGTGGCTGTGAACTCTGCAAGAAATTCAAAGAAGGCTGTTTTTCAATTTTGAATTTGTGAAAGTGGAAATCAGTTGAAACCTCACCTGTTTTCTTTGTCGTTCGATATCTCTTGTGATTATGGGAAGCCAATGTGTTGGGAAATTACTATGCCAATTTTCGCTACCAGGTAAAACTGTGGGCAGAGGTTCATTTAGATCCGGTATTGGTGTGGGGACGGGGAGAGTTGTTGTTCCATTCGTTACACTCGCAGCTTGCTGTTGACTTTGTATCCGTTCAGCAGCCGTTTGTGATGATTCTGACTGCACGACAGGCATTTCTTCGTCAGTCTCCATAGGCTAAACACACAAACGATTATTTGAAATACAAAAAGATTTGAGGCATTTTCTGTGCTTACTGTTACGTCATTATTGGCTTCCGGCGAAGGTCGTCTTATGACTAAAAATTCCTGTACATCACCGGTACTTAACCGGTTCAACTCTAACATGTCCCTCACGGCCGACATTAAATACCTATGAAATCCACGGCGAGCGTCCTGTTCGATAGCTGTGAAAGTAAGAATTTTTAAAATAACATGTTACGTTAATCAAAAATCAAATGTCAATGATCTTCTAGAAAGTAATGTTTTGTACGAGGTCGGTTCAAATATGATCGAGACAAACGCTCTGACACATTTATTTATTATGCCCGGTTCACATTATTCCAGTCCAGTAATCCAGTCCAGCGATCCAGTCCAGTGCTGGACTGGATCATATCGTCTACATGATTCCAGTCCAGTAGTCTGGCGAGTGTGTTGTTGATTTGGTAACTATAGTAACAATGATTTTTGGGCGAGCTGGAATCAAAAAGTAGACCGACAATCCAGTCACTGGACTGGATTGCTGGATTGAATTGCTGTCCAGTGCCGGTTCACATTATTCCAGTAGCAGTCCAGCGCTGGACTGGATTGGTTACTGGAATAATGTGAACCGGGCATTATGGAAAATATTTACAAAAATTTACAGTTTTCTAGGTAATTCCCCTCACTAGTTACACATTTTTGCCACCTCTCCGGAAGTTTTTTGATGTCGGTATCGAAGAATTCCTTGGGCAACTTGGACAGCCATGTGCGCACGAACTCCTCTACCTCGTCGTCGGTGTTGAATCTTTCACCTCTGAGGGCTTCTTTCAGTGGTCCAAACATGTGGTAGTCGCAGGGTGATAAATCCGGACTGTAGGGGGGTGTTCTAGTACCTCCCACCCCAATTCTGATATTGTATCGAGCGTGAGACGCGAGGTATGAGGGCGCGGGTTATCTTGGAGAAGAATAGCACTTCGCGCTAGAATGCTCCTCCGTTTCGAGCGATAAGCGCGTTTCACGTGTGTTTTCAGAAGGTTAGAGTAGTATGCAGCATTGATGGAACGTTGTGTGCGCAGGAAGTCAACGTACAGCACTCCAAGCCGGTCCCAGAATACAGTACACATAACCTTACTCGCGGACCTGGTTGTCTTCGCTCTCACTGGCGCCCCTTCCTCCTTCTTCCTTCACTCCTTAGACGACACCTTTCGGGAGTGTAATAGTGTACCCATGTCTCGTCTGTAGTGAAGATTCGCGTCAAAAAACCGTCCCCCTCCGCCTCGTATCGCGTCAGCAAGCGGCGACAAACTTCCAACCACATGAATTTTTGCTCGAAGTTCAACAGTTTGGGAAACCATCGCGCCGTTATTTTGCGATATTGAAGGTGTTCGTGGATGATAGACTCTACACTACCAATACTAATGCCGACTTAAACACAGCAGACTTACTCAGGCACTCACTACCGAACTGATTTCGCAAACGCCGAAGAATTTCCGTGTTTTTAACGCCTTCCCACACCAAAAAACGAATGACAATACGTTCCGCAACGGCGGTCGGTACTTGATGTTCACTCATGGTCGTAGCACGCGCGTGAAACGTGCGTTCGCGACGAAAACTATGCGACACTATTCGTAAGCTATCACATACTCAAGCCGCGACCTTCAAAACATACAGGCGCGCCATCTACAGCGTTTGTCTCGATCATATTTGAACCGCCCTCGTATATTCTACATTTAACACATTGTTCAGTCGCCTCAGTTCCTAGTTGACTGAAATTGGGATGTTTACAAGTAATCTGTTTCGAATTAAAGAATTGTATACATGACATGTTAACATACAGCTTTGACACTTACCATTACTTGAACTAATCAATATTTGAGCCACCTGATTCAAGTACAATTCCGTATTTGAACGTCCAATACATGTCACCAATACAGCAAACATTCGACGCATAAAACTCATCAACTCGCGTAAAAGTCTCGTTCCGAATTCACTCGACTGGTCCTCTTGTACTAGACAGAAAATTACCGGTAGGTAATTGCGTAGTAAATTCTCTAATGATGCACGAGCATCATAGTCGGGCAAATCGAATTGCGGAAGGAATACTAGAACTGAGTTAAGCATTTGAAAAACTTGATCGATTGCGTCGTTCATATTTTCGCTAGTCATGGGAGCGCCAGAGAAAAAACTATTTGTAATAAATGCTTGAAGCTCGCTTCGCATGCCATTCAAAATGACCGGATCGACCGGCACGACGTTGGCCAGATCGCGTAAGGTCAAGTTCCTTCCGAACAAATGGAAGGGCGTGTTCAAACCATCACTGGGCAAATTTACAGAATTCGCAGCTTCTGTGCTATTTGGTGTCGCCGGAGATGGACTCGCGGCAGTCGAGTTGCGAGCTGTAGCCGCTGTTGAATTGTCCCCTCCAGCCGGTTGACGACGTGGCGGGCGCATTTGACTGACACGATTTCGTGTGTAGATGGTGTTCGGTAAGTGCGGGTGATTATGATTTTCATTTTGTTGCTCAGCATCGCGAATATGATGGCTGCTACACGGTAGAAATCTGTAAAAAAAAAAGAGTAATGATGATTGGGCGAACAAAATGAATTTCACTCATCGGCGCAACTTTTAATCCGTTTATAAACCTGTACTAAAAAATTTAACATCTATCATATACATAAGGGCGACATAAGAAAAGCCAAGAGAACTTTTGAGAAACCAATGGAGGAGGACGAGGCTGTCAGTAATGTTAGTGAGCCTATTGATGGTAATACGGATGATGACTGTGTGTTCGGTTCGGATCTGGCTGCTTTGGAGGACTCCTCCGACGATGACGGCGAGGTCGATGTTACTGTGGTGGTAGGAAGGTCATCAAATTAATGATCAGTTTTGTCCAGATCAACCTCCACCATTCCAAAGCAGCCTCTGCTGCTATTCTTCTCCGCTTGGCGCGCAGTGGCGCGGACATCGCATTGACTCAGGAACCTTGGGTTTTAGAGGACCTAGTCAATGGTCTTAAATCTTCTAGCTATGATGTTTTCTATGTTAAGGGCCAAGGAAAACCTCGGTCCCGTATTCTGGTTCTACCTATAGTGACAGGGATTCTGTTGCGGTCAGCCTTGAGCTCGGTGGTACTGTTTACTGGGTAATTTCGTCGTACTTCCCGTATGATGACGGGGATATCTTACCCTCATCTATTCTTAGAGATGCAGTTACAGCGGCTGAAACATCAAAAGACGGCCTTATCATCATCATACTGTTTGGGGTAGCTCTGATACCAACAGTCGCGGCGAACATCTGTTTGAGTACTTAATTGGTAACTTATTAATTTGCAATGTGGGTACGGAGCCTACCTTTGTTACTGGGAATAGAGCAGAGGTCTTAGATACTTCTCTGGTCTCTGAGAATTTGTAATGAACCATATTCTGGTCTGGTACTGCTGCTTCCACCGGCAGATCTATGGCAGCACCTGATGAGTAAGGATCTGTCGGTGGTACGAAACCAGAGGCCGAGGGTCCCATTACGCCTGCACCCTGATGCGAACGCAAGGAAATCTGCGCCCCATTTTTACCTCCCCAGTTTGTATTGTTTTCCCCAGGCCTATGAATTTTCGTTAATACGTAAAGGACAGGGGCAATGAGCGGCGAAAATCCCGCCCACGTCTCCCGAACTGAGCTACAGTAAGCATAGGCCGCTGCTTAGCTCCGTGAGGAGCCTTTTTCTTCGCCAGATGGCACAGCCCGACCTTCACGGTCAATTATGCTACCTTAGGCTCCGTCCGCACGGGCATCTTCGGATGCCCACCGAACCATCCGTTACAAATTTTGTCCAGTTGATCAGAGACAGAGATCACCGTTATCTGCAATTCAGCCTTGCTGAGCGGCCTGTAAACAATCCTAACGTAGAAGGACTAACTGGTCTATGTTTCAGGAGGCATTCCTGGATCAGCTACCCCCTATGCCTGGTCGGCCATCTAGTGGGGAGGAGTTGGATGATATGGTGAAGGCCCTAATGGGGACCTTTGATTTTGCTGTGTCTAGATCGTGCCCCATCAGCAGGCAAAGAGATAATGAGAAAACCAGTCTGGTGGAATGCACAAATCTCTGAGCTTAGAGCTGTGTGCTGGAGGTCTTTCAACAAGGCTAGGTCCACAGGTTTGGAGCTGGACTGGTTTTCCCATAAAAGACATTTGAGGGTTACTCAGGAGAGGGAAACGCCACTCATGGTGTAATTTTTGCGAACGCATCGAGGGCTCGTCCAGACTTCGTAGGATTGTGTCTACTGACCCACCCATACCCAGCTTTCTACTGGAACAGGGCGGATCCTGGGCTACTTCGCGTTAGGATACTATTAACCTGCTGCTTGACACGCATTTCCCATGCAGCACGACAGCAACAATGCCCCGCTCTCCTGTGGGTGAGGGAGTGGTTGTTCCTTGTGACTTTGAATCCATTCTCTCAGAGGAAAAAAATCGGTGGGCTCTATCTAGCTTCGAGTCATTCAAGTCAGCTGGATCTGACGGTATCATCATCCCGGCAGCACGTGCTTATTCATGGTTGGAAACCATCTGTTGTTGTTGTTGTTGTGGTAGCGATACTTCGAATACTTCAGTTGTTCTTACATCGAAGGGGTTTGGTAGCTCCTGGCTGTCGAAAAACAGGTCGTTCCGGTACGAAAAACCGGCTGCCGTAGGAACGATCTATCCTAAGGGCCCGTCTGGAACTGGTCTACATTCCTCGTGAATGGTCAGTGACCGAGGTCGATTTATCCCTAAGGCGGAAAAAAGCTCACACGCGCGTCCGAATGACCTCAGGCCAATTAGCCTTTCTTCTACTCTGCTAAAGGTTTTGGAGCGCTTGATTGATGTACACCTGCGTGCTACTATTCCAACACGACTTCTGTTTACATCACAGCATGTCTACTGGAAGGGAAGGTCGGTCGACACTCTCTGGTAAGTTACTTTGAGAGGTCTCTTGACTTTCGACTATAAAGAATTTACCTTGGTTGCCTTCCTAGATATCGAGGGCGCTTTCAATCATGTCGCACCTGCGGCTGTAACCAATTCTCTAATCGGTCTGAATATAGATGGATCGCTCTGTAGGCTTATAAACATACTAGCATCTAGGGTCATTTGTACTTGCTTGGGAGGACGCAGGAGTGTTAATAGGGGAACTCCTCAATGTGGCGTACTATCGCCCCTTCTTTGGAATCTGGCGGTTAACAAATTGCTTTTGGACCTGGAGGGTGTGGGATGCAAAGTTATGGCGTATGCGTATGTGATATTATGCAGAATGCCCTCTCAATTCTGACGAAGTGGGCTAGGCTAGCCCGGGGTTGGTGTTAATCTGGCGAAAACAGAACTTGTTCTCTTTACAAGGAAACACAGGCCACCAATATTCGATCTACCATTGCTGCACGGAAAGAGACTTGTTCTGGGCGCCATCCTGGACAGGAAACTGGGGTGGAGACCCAATATCCAGGATATAGCACAATAGACCTCAAGGTCGCAGTGCTTGTGGTTCCAATACGACCCACGGGCCACCTCCTTTATCTAATATCCAGGAACGAGTAGCTAAGGCGACTGTTGCTGAGGCCTGAAACCGAAGATTGTTTTCTGGCTCTATGTCTGTCCTGCGACCTATACTTCTGCATGGTATTATTGTCTGGTGGACTGCCCCCGCCTTGGCGTTTACCGAAGTATGCTAGAGAAATTCCAAAGAATGGTGAGCATCACGGGGGCTTTTAGAACTACGCCAGCAGCTGCCCTTGATGTCCTGCTCAATTTGCTCCCCTTAGGTATTTTTGCTAAGCAGGTGGCCTCGAACGTAGCCATTCGTCTTCGGGAAACTGGACAGTTCACTGTGGCAGCCACGGGACACTCGTCTGTTCTTAGCAGCTTGGATTTTCCTACGGTGACGGATTACACTCTCCCCAAGTATCTGTTCGGTAAGAATTTTGTAAGCCAAATCCTCTCACGGGACGAGTGGGAGGCTAATACTTTCAAGAGTCAAATGCAATAAGTTTATACACCGATGGCTCCAAGACGGATAAAGGAGTGAGAGTGGGGGTGTACTCTGATAAGTTGAATATAAACTTGTCACTACATCTAACTTTTGCAGCGTTCTTCAGGCGGGGATTGCGGCCATTTAGGAGGTTCTGATATGGCTCGGGCGTAATGTCATAGCTGCTAGGGACATTTTCACGGATAGTCAGCCGGCGATTAAATCCCATGAGTCTGTGATTACAAACTCAAAGATTGTTGCCGCATGCCGCATTTTTTAACATCTCCTTTTGTTGGAGTCCAGCCCATAGTGGCTTCGACGGAAATTGCAAAGCGGACGAACTAGCTAGAGGAGGCTCTATTGGGGAGACCGGGTTTAGTCATCGTCATCTCGGGTGGTCTTTATCAGCCTGTAAAATGTTGGTAAACGCTGACGCGTTGAGTGCTGCCAACTCGAGGTGGAGTAATGGTAGCACTTGTATGGTTACTAGGTAACTTCGGCCTAGGATCGATCCCAAACGCTTTGCAGAGCTGCTGGCGTTGAATAGACGAAACCTACGGACTCTTGTGGGGGTAATTACAGGGCACTGCCCAATCGGCGAACATGCTAGGAGAATGGGGCTTCCACACAATGACCTCTGTAGGAGCTGCGGGGATGAGGAGAGTATCTTTCATCTGCTATGTGGGTGTCATGCCCTGGCTAGAAGAAGAAGGATTACCTTGGGGTCTTTCTATTTTGGCGATCTGAACGACCTTAAGGATGTTCAGTGGTTCAATGAATAGGTAGAACTCGGGTGGTGGAGTCGATGATGGTATCACAAAGTGGTGATCTATGTGTATCACGGCAGCCCTCTTCAACCTAACCTAACATTTATCGTCTCTCACCTATCAAATGATGAAACCATATTGGCAGGAATTACTCGAGCATTCCACGATGGTGGCAAATTGGATATGTGAACTTGTGGTCTTGCTGTCGATCTAGTCTGAGTTGAGGTTGTCGGATGTGTAGCAGTTGTGACACGGGGCTGTTGATTATCCGAAACATTATTCGAATCAGTACCTCCATTGCTTGCCGGTGATCCATTGGCCTGAGCTGTTTGCGATGGCGTTTGTGACGTTTGAGCCGGCATTCCATACTGTATGAGATTGGGTGCATTAATTTGAACATGGACGTCGGCGTGGATAGGCGCAGAATTCACGACGGCTTGAATAAGACGTGCCACTTGAAGCTGGGGGTTGGCTAATAATTAGAAAAAAAAAGATAATACATTTAAATGAAATTCATGTCAATGATAAGGCTGGAATTTATTAATTTGTTAGTTAAATCTCATTTCATAATATGTATTGTTTTAATTGGTTAGACACAATGCCATCTTTAGAGTAAAATAGTACAATAGTTTGTCAGTGTCATAAGCTGTTTGAGTATTCATTTCCTACTTGTCTAAAATGTGATGACAGCATGTAGAATGTTAATTCACTTTTGAGGGTGTCTACTAGAAATTGAGAATCGAATTAACGGACATTTACCAGATTTGCTTTTTTAAGAGTATTCCTTTTCCTTGACGTTTCGTTAACATATAGAAGATTTCGGATAGTGCAAGTTGAAGTTGCTGGCATACACATCCTGTCCTTTGTTTGTCGGTTTCTATGACAGATCGGCAAAGGGAAAGGTCGTGGTATTATTTTTACGTCCCACACCACAGGGCTAGCGGCTTGACTTGGTTAGCAATGGTCAACGACCACTGCCGTTCCACGGGGCGCCCACGAAGACGACGTGGGCGTCTGATCCGTCAGCCAACCATTCCATGCTTCTCGACTATTTTTAATTTATTCCCCATTTTTACCTCCCTTGTTTGTGTTATCTTCCCCAGGCCTATGAAATTTTGTTAATACGTAAAGGACAGGGGCAACGAGCGGCGAAAACCCCGCCCACATCTCCCAAACTGAGCTAAAGCAAGCACAGGCCGCTGCTTAGCTCGTTGAAGGGCCTTTTTCTTCGCCAGATGGCAGAGCCCGACCTACACGGTCATATGCTACCTTAGGCTCCGTCCCCCTGGGCATGTTCGGATGCCCACCAAACCGTCCGTTACATATTTGGCGCCCAACGTGGGGCTCATTTCTGGTACAGAACAGGACCTCTTTGGATTCCTTTTTAGTCCTTCCACCGATTTGTATCCCCACAAGCACATTAAGGCTACTTGCTCTAAGTCTTAGGACTTAGCCATTTATACTTCACGTTCTTTCCCTTCAAGTAGCTGTGCTTTATCCTGTAGCACCCCAATCATTCCTATAGAGTAGATTATCCTTTCAGAATCAGTTCAACAAGGCAATCCTGGTGTTGTGTTTGTCTTTTGTGGTTTAGCCACGTATTTAAGGTCTCCGTAAATGCTTTGAATTGCCGGCATTTGGAGCATCTTCGGTGACCGGACGAAGCGTGGAGGAGCCCTGGATACCTTTTTGTTTGCCAGGATTGTCCTTCTAAGTAACTTAAAAAACTTTCTTTACACAGTATTGCATTTTTCTATAATTCATGTGCTCAGCAGCTTACAGAGTTTATGAGTGAATTACGGCAAGGAGTGCATTGGTGCGCCTCTGCTGGCCTCAGAATTCTTTGTAACCTGGCCTAAGGAGGGAAGCAATCCTTAGTCTCGTTAAGGGTGATCGCGCAATAAAATGCGCCGCGCGGTCTATGGTTGGGAGGGTTCGGCGTGGTGTCCCTCATTCATCTGGGACAGCGTCTGAGCACACCAGCAGGGAGGATTAGCCTCGAGGGGTGGGTATATATTTTTTTTGTCCTCTTCCCGACCAGGTATTGTAGGGCATCGCGTGTCTTCCTTTTTCTTGTAATTTGCGGAGCAGGAGCGGCTCTTCCGAATGAGACCCCGCCCACATCTCACGGTAGCTGAGCTGGCCCGTGACGCGCGAACTTCGCCGTCTCCTGAGGAGGAATTTGGTACTGCGTACTCTGGCCAGTCTGACCGACCAAGCCGCCTCCGTCTCCAACCCTTAGGCGCTAACTAGATTGAACGCAGAATGCAGCAGCAGCGGCAGAAGCAACAACAACAACAGGTAGATCTGTCATCCCCGCTGTGTCGTCGCGACAGATCTACGTGTTGTTGCTTCTGCCGCTGCATTCTGCGTTCAATGTGGTTAGGGCCTTAGGAAAAGGAAAGCAAACTGTTACAAATGGCGCCCAACGTGGGGCCCGACGAGTGACACTGCAGAACAGAGCTCTGGAAACGGAACACTTCATGGTCCCGGTTAAAAGACGCTACCGTTGCGAAGCGGTTGTGTAGTCGCCACCTGCCTTTTTGCCATCCGAACGTTTGCCACGTAGCGAAATCGTTGTCGAGCATTCTTAGCACATGGCAAGAGTATTTGCGGTTCGGTGGAATGTTCTAATCGTGCGTTTATATGCTTGCTAACGTAATCAGCTATCCAACCGCTCCGAAGCGGTTGCGTCTTTCGGGCGTAGCCAATATCTCACGTGTTCCATTTGCAAAATTCCGCACTGCAGCGCGCCATCTCTTGGCGAGAATCGGTATCAATTGACGTTCCGTCGATCGTTCCCAGCCATAGAGAATATCTATGGAGGAGCAATGCGCATATATTCAACACTAAACTATTTGAAGCAATTTCAGTCGTAAAAAGTAAGTAGAGAGACACACGCCCTCCACTGCGCAACACCCGCGCAGTCTATATAAAAGCACAGGAAGCACGTAAGATGTCATCCCCTCTCCTACTTCTCCTATTGGAACAATAACATTCCAGTCTGTCTCTCTGCCGCGGAACACCCGCCTGGTCCATATAGAAGCAAAAGAGATGTCAAATTTCCATCCCCCTTCCTACTTCCTCACTTGTGCCGAATTGCTTCGTTTCTCTCGCTCTTTTTCATTTCCTCTGATTCTCTCTCTTCAAAGTTCCCAGCGTTCCGTCGATCGTTCCCAGCGTGAAATTCTATCACAAGTAAACTGAGCGAATATGAATTCGACCGATTCACTTGTGATAAAAATTTCACGCAAGGAAACGGCTGGCGGCACCTCAACTGGTACTCGTTACATACGGAGCTACGTTCAGACTACCTAGAGAGTGGTTCACAGACGATAATTCTGATGTGACATCGCCAGTTTTCGTAACAACGCCCTGTGAGTTCACCCGAAACTTGCGACCGATCATGTATCGCAACAGCAGAACACATGTGCTCACATGTGTTTGTCAGGGTGGACGCCGCGAAAAGATTTTTGACGAGCCGTACACGGGACCTCATCGAATCGCTGAGCGTTTATGATCGTCCGTTTTCTCTGTTGAGATTAATGGCAAGGTTGCCTAGTTTCAACGGAGAGACTTAAGCCAGTGTTTTCAGTAGCAAACACGAAATTGTTGCCAGCGTCTCAACTGATTTCGTTGGAACCTGGACCTGCTTCCCAGCGACAACTTCCGAGCAACAAATTTGCAAGCCACAGCGAGTAATCGAAAAAGGAAAAACATCCGTTGGGCGCCAGATGATCAATCGCGTCTACCATCTCAACACCAGCGAAAGAAGTCATCATAATCGTAGTTTAACCCAGAGGGTCACCCGGTTTCAAATCTCCGACCTAAGCCTCGTATTTTGGATCCGATCAACCCACATCCAGAGAATATTAGGCGAGTGTATCCTGCAGCGAAACGTCAATAATGACATTGAATAACGAGCGGAACAGGAAGAGACTTCCCCTCCATATGCTTTCCCCTCCTGTAAAATATGTACAGACAACAGTCAATTTTTGGATCTCGAAATATTCCCCTCCGGATCTGAAAATTATACATATCCAAAAATTGATAGTTGTCCGTACATATTTTACCGGAGGGGAAAGCATATCGGGGAGAAACCGAGAAAAGTCAGATCCATGAAATTTAATCAGAGACCCGACAAAACGCAGCAAATGGTCGTGTGGTTCTGAAAGTCGAATCAGGATCTGACTTTTTCAATTTTTCCATCATATACTTTCCCCTCCGGTAAAAAAATATGTAGCGTGAACTGCCAAATTTTTGGATCTGAAAATATCCCCTCCGGATCTGAGAAGTAATAGCTGCGTTTCTACGAGCGGATCAGGATTTGACATTTCTCGATTTCTCTTCCATATGCTTTCCCCTCCGGTAAAATATGCACGGACAACTGTTAATTTTTGGATCTGAAAATGTTCCCCTCCGTATCAGAATACTTTTCAGATCCGGAGGGAAACATTTTCAATCCGGAGGGGAACATCTTCAGATCCGAAAATTGACAGTTGTCTGCACAAATTTCATCGGAGGGGAAAGCATATGGAGGAGAAATCGAGAAATGTCAAATCCTGATCCGGTCGTAGAAACGCAGCCATTATAATCCCCAAAATTGGCAGTTGGCGGCATATATTTTATTTTAAGCATATGAAGGAGAAATCGAGAAAATGCATGATATTTAATCAGAGTTCGCCAAAACGTAGCCGATGTTATTCAGGGGGAGTGATTGTAGGCGCTCCCATCAATCGGCATGCATGGGGATTTGCAGGTCATAAAGCGGAAATTTCTCGAGTCTTGTGAAAGTTCTCTCTAATCCAATAGAAAGAATTCTCATAATTTTTGCGAAACAGGAATGTTCCGAATTTCTTTACAAATAAATATTTTAGTGTACAGTAACCTTCGAGAGTTTTATTAGTACGCTAAAAAAGACTCGTTTTTTGGTGATTTCTCTGATAAGTTCGAAGTAACTCAAGTTGAATGCACCATAAATCGAAATGGAAAAGAATGGCGCAATCGAGGAAAATGACATTAATTTAGTAAAAAGTGAACTTATGAGAAAACTGAAGTTAATTGACAGAAGTCGAAATGTAAACATGTTATTTGTAAAACATGACGTTAATAAACGTTGAACACAGATATCTTCATTGAATTAAAAGCCTTTCAAACATGTATATTGTTATTTGCGCTAATTTGAATTAAGGCAAAACAGAGGTGAGTAGCAACAACACACAAAAAATCGCACGTACGATATATAATACCCCTTGGAGCAAGATTCAAGACAATTTCTGCCGCCACATTCTCTAGAAATTTAAGAAAACAAAGTCGTCACAAATGATTTCAATTTGGAAATCAAGGCAATCAAATGTCGACAGCATATTTGCTATCGAATCCCTTGCTTTTCGCAAAATTATGGATGAATATGAGCAATGTACCTAAAGGATCAAATGTCTAACCTTGATTTCCACTTTCAGTGTTAGCGGAAGTGGTTGTGGCGGTGGCAGCTCCTTGTTGTGTTGGGGTGGGAGTTGTAGTTGGAGATGCATTAGGACGTTGAAACATTTGCGCTAACATTCGTTGCAAGTCTCTTGGATTAATCGAATGTGCATGTGGTTGTTGCTGTTGTTGGGGTTGCGCTTGTGGTTGAGACTGACCTTGTCCACTTGCCGCTGCATTTTGTGATTGTGGTGTTGTTGGAGCAGATGGCTGTGACGAAGATGAGTTCGATTCGGCCGTAGACGCTGTCGTAGTTGCTGTAACAAGCGGTGCTGTATGTGATTGTACAGTTGGCATTGAAAACTGCGTCGGCTGATTACCCGCATTCGGTGTATTGTTGTTTGTCATCGACGTTTCGTTATTATTGCCGTTGGGCTCAAAGATCGAAGCCAAATAGTTGTTAGAGCTGACGTAGCCACTTTGTTCAACTAAAATTGGACGACAACATAAATGCCGTGGTGTACTCTGTGAGAGGTCCAACATCAGATCGGAAATTGCATGCTGAGCATGAGACATGTAATGTAATGCTTCCGAAATACGATCGTAAATGCGTTGGGCATTCTCACGACCCGTAGTGTCCTGTTGGTTGAATTTGATCAGTACAAAAATGTTATGTTAAGGAAAAGTGAATAAAAAGCAACTTACACTTTCCTCAAACGTTGGATCGTTCAACAGAATATCGTAGTACTGTTGGAAAAACGGTTCCAAACGCGTTTGAACGGTTCGCATCTGATGAATAACCTCGGCAAGAACTCGCGTGCAAGTTGTTTGTCTAGATAGAACCATTTAACATTTTGAATTACTAGTAATTTGACAAATTTATACCCGTTGCCACTAGTAGTTTGTGTATTATTTTGTTGTCCCTGTTGTGGTGGCTGTGTCTCTGGCTCATTAATAGGCGAAGAATTTGTCGTAGTCGTAGGATTTGAATTACTGGCTGTCGAATTTGTCTCTTCGGTCGACCTGGCTTCATTTGGTTGGGCATTGGAGCCAGCTTGATTTTGGCCAGGACCATTGACACGGAACATGGTTGGTAGTTGAACAACGGTGAAATTTGGTTGCCCGTTCTGCCGTAGCGCCGCCGAAAATGCACTGTTTAGTGCATCTACAAAATGTTGTGTTTGATTTTGTGGTAATTCTACGCGGGCATCGGCAGATATTCCCACTTCCACAACAGTGGACTCCATTGTGAATCGACCACGTTGCAAAATGTCCAGAGGTGGATTATTAAGACCCTAATACACGAGGAAAATAAATCAATAATCAAATATTAACTAAACAAGTGTAATGATTACCCTTTCAGGATTCTCTAAATACAAAGCAATATTGTTGGCACAATCCAACATATGACGCGCAACTGTTATACGATTCATGCAAAACGATGATGACGGATTGGCAATTGGCTGCGGCACTCCTCCTCCATTTGCATTAACGGGAACAGTCATAGCACCAATAAGCATTCCGTCCAGCGCTCGAAATAGCGGTGATGCACGCATGTCCATCGGTCCATCGTTCTCTCTCCTATTTCGGCTAGCTCCGGAATTGTTGCCAGATCGAAGATTCGGTGGAGCCCGTTCTACAACATGCACCACTTTGCCGTTTACGTCTGGAAGGGATTCAGTCGATTGGAATTTAGAACAACCTAATAATTTTTAATACGTACCATATTCTTTTAATTGTTTCTCATCTGCTAGCACTCTACCGCAGTAAATAAGACGTTGCTGATCGGCCGATATGTTTGTTTTCTCGGCAATGGTATCCTTGAATTGCCTGACGCTAATCTGAAACGAATAATAGATACATACTGATTATAACAGATGAAAAAAAAGGTCCATTTTGTTTTGACGTGATAACGTCTTTGAGGAGTATGTCGAAAAAGCTCGGGACGGAAGTAGAAATGCTTTAAAATCTGTTTGGAGATCTCAGCGCCCATGTGATAAATTTTCCTTTGAAAGCTCATTAATGTATATTCTAACAACGCTTTATCCTAAATCCCATCCAATAAATGTTGTCAAAGATAAACTGGGTTGCCGCTACAGTACCCGACGGGAGGAGCGAGCGTTCTCTGTTTGCATTACGAAGGTAAAAGCTATTTAAATGCGCGGCTCGCAAAGCGACCGGAGCCCACACAAGATGTTTTTGATTTACAATATACTCTTATATGTGTCTGGAAAATTTATTGTGAAAAATTATAGTACGGAAGAGTTTCTGCAACGGCGGCAACCCATTTGTGATCTCATAACCTTTTGTCAGTTTGCTACAAACCGTATCGATAAAGGCGCAACAATAGTCAACTATTCAGCAGCCGCCTAGTTCCGCTTGGATGACGGCGCGGCGTAGCGATCGAAAACTACCAAGTAGCCGCAGAGAACTTTTTTAATTGTCCTTTGCACTACGATAAAAGAAAACAGGATATAATGTAAGCAAAAATTTTGGAAACCATTTTCTTCATGTGGTTGTGCGCACCAACACTATCTCATTTTCAATGGGGTCATTCACCAAACATGAGCAACAACGTGGCAACTACTGCCGCTCCGGAGCATACGTTCTGCAACGACTACCTAGCTTTGTTTTTGATTTGGGTTCGGACCTCGACTGAAGGCTGCGTCCAGACGAGGAAGCATTCCCACTACTCACTAATTTTGACGTTAAGTGTACCATCGTTATTGGGGCGAGATGGGGTCACCGTAGGTAAAAACCGGACTAAAATTTTCAACTTTTGGCCGACTAGTTGAACAAAAGACTCAGAAGGCAGTGGGAATGAGTCGTGAAAATGAATCCTCGTTTGGACACGGCCAAACTGTCAGCAGCAGTTCGATTCTTTGTACCGCTCGACGCGCCGGTCGTTGTAAGCTTTAGCCAAGCCCCCATTCAATAAATGTTGCTATTACCACCGCATCATTGACAGAAGCGCTGCAATCGTGTTAACAGCCGCTGATTTTCGTTGGGATGACGGCGCAGGCGCAAGATCAAGAATTAACAGCCGTCGATTTCCGTTGAGATGGCGACGCAGGCGCAGGATCAATCACTAACAGCCACTGATTTCCGTTGGGATGACGGCGCAGGCGCAGGATCTATAACTCATGCCGGAATTTCAATGCCGGCATCAGCAGCAGCAGCGGCATCGCCTGTGTCTAGGCTAATTAGAATGCACGCATTTGCCGAATTAGGCCCGAACCAGATTGAACGCAGAAGGCAGAAAGCAGCAGCAGCGGCAGCGAACAATAACAACAACATGCAGATCTGATTTCTCCACTGTCGCTCTGACAGCATGAAATCAGATCAGCAGATCTGCATGTTGTTGTTATTGTTCGCTGCCTTGCTGCTGCTTTCTGCGTTCAATCTGGTTCGGGCCTTACATTGGAGCAGCGGCAGTAGCATCGCCAGCGCTGGTTTTTTAGGCAAATTTCTAAAATGCTGCTTTAGTGGTAGGATCGGCATGATGGAGAAACTTTTGAAATGTCGGAAAGAAAAAAAGAGATTTTAAGCATTAAGGTGTCGAACGCAACATTGACATCAAGAGCAATTCCGACTGTATACCATCTATGAAGCGGAATTTTAATCTCGACTGCGTCTCCGACACCTCAAAAACATTGGGGAAATACTTGTCTGAATACAACATTAACCAGACATATTACTGTTGAAATATTACGATTCGTATCGTATTTTTCATATCATCGGCCAATACTGAATCGCTTGTACACTCCATAAGATTCGCGATTCAAAATGTCTGTTTTCGAGCCAAGTTCTCGTCATTTGCGGGAAGTTTTGATCTTCTGTTTCCATTTGAAAAAAACTGCAGCTGAGGCTCATCGAATGCTCTCAGATACTTTCGGTGAGGTTGCTCTGAGTGACAGAACATGTCGTGAGTGACTTCAACGTTTTAAAAATGGCCATTTCAATGTTGAGGACAAGCATGGTGGTGGGAGAGAAAAAATTTCAAAGACGACGAATTGGAAGCACTGCTCGATGAAGATTCGTGCCAAACGCAAGAAGAATTAGCTGAATCATTGGGCAAGCCATCTCGAAACGCCTCAAGGCCATGGACATGATTCAGAAATTGGGTTCCGTACGGGTTAAAACCGAGAGATATTGAACGGCGATTATTTGTATCCGAACAACTGCTTCAAAGGCAGAATCGGAAGGGATTTCTACATCGCATCGTAACCGGCGACGAAAAATGGGTCCGTTACGATAGTCCCAAACGCAGAAAGTCATGGGGAATGCTCGGACATGCCTCAACGTCGACGGCGAAACCGAATATTCGCGGCGCCAAGGTTATGCTTTGCATTTGGTGGTACCAGCTCGGTGTGATATACTACGAGCTACTGAAACCGAATGAAACTATCACAGGAGATCGGTACCGAGCGCAATTGATGCGTTTAAGTCGAGCCTTAAAGGAAAAACAACCACAGTACCAAGAGAGACACGACAAAGTCATCCTCCAGCATGACAATGCTCGGCCACACATCGCAAAAGTGGTCAAGACATACTTGGAAACCCTGAAATGGGAAATCTTGCCCCACCCGCCGTACTCCCCAGACATCGCTCCTTCCGACTACCATCTGTTTCGTTTCATGGCGCACGGCCTGGCTGATCAGAATTTTCGTTCGTACGAGAAAGTCGAAAAGACGCGTCGAAAAACGCCTCCTTTTTCCGAGATGGAATCCGAAAATTGCCGGAGAGATGGGCGAAAGTTGTCGCTAGCGTTGGACAGTACTTTGAATAATACATCTGTTAGTACTTTTTGACAATTAAGCTTTTAATTTCAGGAAAAAACGGCGGAAAAAAAAGTTGTACACCCAATAAATAAGTAAAATAAATAATTTTCTAATCTGGACCATGGCCTCGAGATGAGCGAAATGAGCTAGTGTCATCCCATTTTCTAGATCGTGACGGTGTTTTGACCAGAGGTCTGTGATCAACAACACGCTCACGTGAGTTATTTACCCCATAAATGGGTACTACTTTGACTTAAACCCTAATGGGGCATATCGTGTCAACTACTCCTGCGCGCTATCGTACTCTGTTCTGGGCAATGGGGCGCAACTCCCCAAAAGACTTACCCCGCGCCCTACACTCCTCTGCCACAGATCGATGCCATGTGATTTTAAGACCCCCCTCTTGATCGACCTTGGTTGGAAATGGTGTTCCATTTCATGGCATGTAAAGCAATGCAGTTATCACTCTTCCACAATGTATGACCTATCCACTGCGTTCCTGCGGCAGCCGGTTTGAGCACCGGAGCGACCCGCTTTACAACGGCCAAGAGCTACCAAAACCCGTCAATGCAAGAAGGAAAGTGTGTTTGTATGTTACATGCCTCGTATCGTCTTTTTTATGTTCACTGGGAGCAAAACATCTCGGCGCAACTGCTCTCAGTGCTACTTCTCCGCGCTGGCATTGAGAGAAACCCTGGACCGTGGATCTGCTGCGTATGCGACAGAGTGCTGCACCCAAACGCGACAACAGTGAGATGCAACTGCTGCAATTAGTGGTGCCACCTAAGATACTGCTCTTCTGGACTCAACCATCACAGGCACTGAAATTCCTCCTTTACTGCCAGTCAGTGTAGGAACAGAGGACAACTAGTAGCAACTTCGTCTAACAAGCCCCAACAGCCAACATCATCGAGCGCTCAGACAGGTTTACAGTCATCCCCGCTGACTTCTGCTAACAGTTCCCATAGGATTTCCCAACACAATTTTACGCCTGCACCACCGACTGCCATCTTCAATACGCTCTCACTCGTCCAACTCAATTGCAATGGGTTGCAGAACAAGATCGCTGAACTTGCATCATTTATGGACAGACATCGCATCCACGTTGCAGCCATACAGGAGACGAAACTGCACCCCAACTCGTCCCTCAACTCATATGGCAACTACGCTATTGTCAGGAAAGACAGGTTGACCAACGCGGGAGGAGGGCTTGCCTTCATTATTCACCATTCAGTGCAATACCGGGAAATTCATATCACCAGCAATGACAACACCATGGAAGTGCAAGCCATCGCCTTAAAATCGGGTAATGTTGATATCGAAATCTACAATACATATATACATTCCACCGGTATCCAGCTGTCCCCCTGGATACCACGTAAGTATCAACCATCTCCTCACTAGTCAACATCGCCTCCTGCTCGGTGACTTCAATGCTCACCATGAACTCTGGCACTCCAACCTCAACAGCGACGCCAGAGGTATCTCAATAGCCGAAAAGATTGATGCCTCAGATTGCTGTACCTACCCTAAATGACGACATCCCCACTCGAATCGCCGGTACATGTTCCAGTTCTCCAGACATCACGTTGCTAGTCCTAGCCTCATAAACGAAACACAATGGGAGCCGGTCCTAACACTATCTTCAGACCACCAATCGTGTTAAGGCTTGACAAACCGACAAACATTATATCTGCCGAACACCGCACGTTTGTCAACCACAATAAGGCTGATAAGAACGGTTTCACCTCCTATACCAACGCTAAATTCCTCGCTCTGCCAACGCCAACCGACGTTCGTATAGCCGAATCCAACATAAGGAAAGTTCTGAACAAAGCGGCTGCGAAGTTCATTCCTGCAGGACGGCGGATTCCGAAAATTCGGCCTAACTTTTCAATCACTGCCGCCAGACTGGCAGATGAGAGACAGCATCAAGAGCGTAAATCCGGACGCCCCCAGAATTCATGAGATGAACTGCGAGATCCATCGGCTACTTGCCACACGAGGTCAAAATGGAGCATCCATCTGAATAACTGCCATCTAACCACAAAGTTGAGCAAGTTATGGTCGACTTTCCGTGCCCTTTTCCAATCCACCAAAACAGAAAGGGAACGTTGCATTCAGTTCGGTGAAAATTCAACAAGTGACCCTACCCACTACCTACACAACAATTCATTAAACACCCCACACCAGACAAGCTTAACGTAAAATCCGTAGGAAGATCCACAACCGAACCACAGACAGCATACCTGTTTTCACCACGGACGAAGTAGTTGCAGCTATAAGGAAGGCGAAAAACTCGAAAGCATTGGGACCAGATGGCATTTCAATAACTATGCTCAAACACCTCGAACTGCCAGCCATCAATTATCTCACGGATACTTATAATCTATCCATCTCCTCGCTGATCGTTCCGGAAATCTGGAAAAAAGGGAGAGTCATCCCAATATTGAAACCTGGGAAGAAAGCGACACTCGGCGAATCCTATCGTCCAATAACTCTACTGTCATCAGTTGCCAAAACGCTAGAAGCACTAATCCACCCTGTTCTTGCGGCCCACATCCAGCTTGCAGATCACCAGCATGGATTCTGACGCATGCACAGTACGACCACGGCCTTGAATGCCATTACATCCCGCATCCATAATGGTCACAACCAGGCTCGTCCTTGTGATAGAACAATATATTGGTGGCGCTTGACCTGTCGAAGGCCTTCGACACTGTCAGCCATTCAGGGCTTTTGTCTGAAATCAACCGTTGATTGCTTCCGACGCAAGTAGTGAAATGGACTGCCAATTATCTCGCTGGCAGGCAATCCTATACAGAATTCAGGAACAGCAAATCAAAGCTTAGGAAGATTAAACAAGGTGACCTCAAGGAGGAGTTCTATCTCCTACCTTGTTTAATCTATACCTATCAGGACTCCCAACACCTCCTGAAGGGATTAACATTATCTCCTACGCTGACGTATAAAGGTCTAGACACACAGTGCCCGTACCAGGGCAGCGCCGTAGTCGCCCGTATATCGGGCACATGACCGTACATTGCAAGCGAAACCACACAGTACCCGTACCGAGACCAACCGTGTGTTTCCCATGTGTCCCCAATTCCCGTGATTCTTCCTAGCGACTGTAATTGCATGCAATGCAAACGTGTGTCTATCTATTCAACATTGCACATTTTCTTCGCTGTATGATGGCTACACAACAACTCACCCGGCGGCGGCTGCTCCGTGTTCGGCTATGTGTGTATCCAATTTCTTTCCGTACCGCACCGTGAGCGAGAAAAATTAAACCAAACTAAACGGGCACGGTCCGCCCGTGGCGTGCAGGTGACTGTCTGTTGTCTGTGTGGGTAGTGTGGACCAGCAGACTGTTTTATATGGTACAATTCGCTTACCGTAGATCGCCAGTATACGGGCGACTACGGCGCTGCCCTGGTACGGACACTGTGTGTCTAGACCTTAAGTAGTAGTAAACTCGTTCTTCATAAACAAGAACCTTACCGTCTCAGCGCCTAAATCCTCGGCAACCCTATTTACCACCTGGACGAAGGAAGTCAAGATGGAGTTGGCGCCGGGGTTTACTCGAAGGGGCTTGGTATCAGCATGTCATTTCGTGTTCCTGACTTCTGTAGTATCCTTCAGGCGGAGGTTTCAGCGATCTCAGAGGCTCTGACCTGGTTGGGAAGTCACGTGATGCCTGCCAAGGACATCACTATTTTTACGGACAGCCAAGCTGCAATACGTTCACTTGAGTCGGTTCTCAGCACATCCAAAACGATTGTGGATTGCCGCACAGCTCTCACTTTAATGGGCGGTTTTTTCAACATCACGCTTTGCTGGATACCCGGTCACAGTGGCTTTGCAGGCAACTGCAGAGCGGATGAGCTTGCGCGTGAGGGGATAACCAGTAATGTAGCCGGAATTCGGGACAGTATTAAAATGCCTTTTACGGTATGCAAAATGGCAACTAAGTCAGCTGCTATTGATAGGGCCAACATAAGATGGCTCAGTGGTTACTCATGCCAAACGACAAGAGCGATTTGGCCCAGACTTGATCCGAGACGCTCTGCCATACTATTGTACTATCATTAGGCAGATCACACATCGGCAGGGTGGTGGGGGTCATCCAAGGGCACTGCCCTATTGGGGAGCTAGCCTGGAGGCTGCGCTTCCGCACCATACTCAATTGCCCTAACCCCTTGTGGGGCATAGCACGTCAATTGTTCCCTGTGGCCCATTTGACGTTTCGTTGGCATAAATTGGTTTCAGAGAATGCAGTTGCCAGCATGCCCATGCACCTCCTGCACATCCATGGCCACGAGCGTCGTCGTGGACGGGATTCGAACCCGAACGCCGATAGTCAAACATGAGCCTGATGCCTCAACACACTGCGCTACCGGTCGCCCCCTTCCGCACCATGATTACTGCAAAAGCTGTGAGGACGTGGACGAGGAGGAGAGCGTGTGTGCCACTGCAGCCTTGGTTCCTCGTTCTTCTATGACTTGGAAGACCTCAACAACGTTAGCGCGACAAAGCTCAATCGTTTTATTGCTAGCACCGGCTGGTTTTAAAACCTAGTTTTAGGGTAAGGTAAAGAGAACTTCTGGAGGTATCACAACGGACCCAATTTGCGGTCTAAGTGTGCTGTGATCCATCATAGCAGCCCCTGCACCTAACCTAACCTATTTCTACCATAAACCATCCTAAAATCCTAGGAGTCACGCTGGATAGCATGGCCACATCATCACCCCATGCCTCAACTGTATGCGATAGAATGCGTAGTAGGAATAAGATCCTCAAAGCCCTGACCGGTAGTACTTGGGGCAAGGACAAAGAAACTCTACTGGTCACATATAAAGCAGTCGAAAGATCCGCCAACTATGCGGCTCCTGTGTCGTCGCAGAATCTCTGTGACACAGTGGAAGAAGATTCAAACGTGCTAAAACGCCGCTCTCCGTACTGTCACTGGCTGTCTCCTGATGTCACGCCAGGACCATCTGCATCAGGAAACCACGATGATGCCTTTAAGGGACCACAACCAGCTTCTTGCCAAGCAATACCTGGTGCCCCTGGTGGGCTGCTATCGAAGTGATCACCCAAACTTCAACCTCATGGACAAGACGCCGCCGCCCAGACATGTCAGGCGCGACCTGAGGGACCTAGAAAGAGATGTCCAGAGATACAAAGGGTACCCTTTGATAGTGGCGCACATAGGCTGGCCATCGCAGCAATACATCGGGAGGAGGTTAATTAGTCAATAGCAGGCTTAGATTCGAATCCAGTGCTCTCGTCCATACCACCAACGATATCTCAGGAAGAGGAAAGACTTCCGAGAGCTACGAGAACAACACTCGCCCAACTTCGGTCAGGCTGGTGTTCGCGACTGAACTCCTACCTATCTCGCATAGACCAGGACGTCTCAAACATCTGTCCTCCTTGTAACGGAACCCCTCACGACGTAAACCATATCTTTCACTGCCCAGCTGCGCCCACTTACCTGACTCCTAGATCGCTGTGGGAGAACCCAATAGAGGCAGCTAACTTTCTATCCCTCGACACCGGGGATGAAGACGAATCCGCAGATATGTAACAAACACATCGAATTCTGACCATTGCTACAACAACAACAACATCACCCAAATGTGTGCTAGGATAAATGACTACCTAACAAACTTAACACCTTCTTCGCCAGCAAGAACTTGAAGCTGCTTCTTCGTCTTCCTTGCCCTTTCATACCACTCTGCGGCTTCGCGCTGCTCTGTCTGTGGTGTTGGCACTTCGTCCATTCTAGCGGTATAATATCAGCTTCCCTCTTCAGGCAGCACGGTCTTGGATCGTATCATAGCCAAGATTAACGCGTTGTTGTTGCTTTTTCATCTGATCGATCCATGTGTGTTTCCGTCTGCCTCGGCGTTTGGGTCCAGCAAATGGAACATTCGTTGATAGTGCCTTCATGACAGGGTTCTCAGGCGGACGCCTTAGAACGTGGCAATACCAATCCATACGACGATCTTCGAGCTTTTCAGTGATCGGTTGCTCAACGAACAAGCTGCCTCGGACGTATGTACTTTTGATATGATCCTTTTTGGTCACACCGGCTGACATCCGTAGCATTTTCATCTCGGTCGCAGTCATTTTGCTTTCGTATGTCTTGTACATAGTCCAGCATTCAGACGCATACATGAGTGCGGGACGTACGACCGTTTTATACAACTTGCCCTTAAGCTTTCGTGGCATTTTCTTGTCGCAGAAAACTCCAGAGTTTTCTCGCCACTTCTTCCAACCGACACTGATGCGATGTTTGATGTCGTCATCGCAGGTAGCTTCTTTGTTGACCATCGAGCCCAGGTAATATATTTGAACCTTGTACAGGAATTCAACTGCTCTCCTTTAATGTAGATATCTGGTATCGGTCTCTCTGGATCTGAGAAAGGACAGCAAAGATACTCAGTCTTTGATATGCTAATCCTCAGTCCATGATCCTCCAGTATCTTACACCACTTATTCAGTGCAGCCTGCAAAGCAACATGTCTCTGCTACCCAGGACAATGTCATCGGCGAAGAGAAGGGATATTTTCAGGCCGTCAGATATGAGTGTTAGTAAATAGAACATGATGATGTTGAAGAGCAAAGGACTCAATACACTGCCTTGGTGAACTCCGACTCTAACCGGAAGTTCTTCAGACTCACCAGCTGTGCATCTAACTTTAGTAGTTGCCCCATCATACATGTCTTGTATCATCTTGACATATGCCTCGGGGACCTTAAGTGCTCTTAGGGCCACCCATATCAGATCACGAGGAACTCTGTCGAGGGCTTTTTCCAAATCGATGAACACAAAGTGCAAGTCCGTACGTGCATCACGATGCTTTTCCATCGTAACACGTATGCACTGAATAGCATCGACTGTGGACCGACCCTCCACAAAGCCGTATTGATTGTCATCCAACCGTACAATCTCTTTCAATCGATTACAGACAACCCGCTCGTAAGTCTTCAATGTGTGAGATGTTAACTTGATTGCCCTATAGTTGTTGAGTTTGCGTGAGTCACCCTTGTTCTTATAAAACGGGAGAAGAAAGCTTTTTCTGAAAGCGTCAGGCATCGGTTGCCCTCTTTTCATTTTGTTGAAAAGAACAGTGAGTCATCTAAGCCCGACATGATTCATCTTCAACCAAAATTCCAAGGGAATTTTATCCGGTCCAACTACCTTTCCGCGTTTCGTCTGCATCATTACCTTTATCACCTTCTCCACTGAAAAATCAGCGATATCAATGGTGTTTAGCTCCACAGCTTAAAAAGCTTCTCGCGGAAATTCTTCGTTCAAAAGTTCGTCAAAGTACTCACGCATTCTGCTACAGATTGCAGTATCTTCAACCAGTAGTACTCCTTGTGAGTCTTCAACGTACTTTGGCGCCTGAATCTCTCGAGCGTTTCTTCTCCTTCGGGCTCCGACCTTATAAATCCTGGCATTGTCTTTAGGTTTCTCTTGCAATGACGATCTCCCATCCGCCGTCAGATCTTCTAGTTCCTGATAGAACTTCTCGGCTGCAATCGCCTTTGCTTGAGCAACCTTTCGCTTAACTTCCTTCCGGTATTTATCATATTTCTCCCGAAGTTGAACCTTCTCGGCTTCACTGCCTGTGTTGCATGTTGTCCAAGCCTTGAATGCGTTCGATTTGGCCTGCACTGCTTCTTTAATTTCGTTATTCCACCACCACGTCTCCTTGTTCGTGTGGAGCGGGCCTTTCGAAACTCCCAGTGTCTTTTCAGCCTCACCTACTAACATTTCATCCAAAGCATTCCACATTTGTGTTGGACTTTGCCCGTCGCAGTTTGTGTTGTATTGAAGCCACTCCTCCATGAATGGAGTTACAACAGATTCAAGTGTTCGTTGTTGAGATTATGCCACTTGATTTTCTCGACTGGTTTGGGGATTGCTTGCGGTCTTGTTCCTCCTTTCAAAATAAATTCTGTCAGAAGCAACCGGTGCTGGGTGACCGCAGATTCACCCAAGATCACTTTGCAGTCTTTCACCCAACGTCTCATGAAATTCAGACACAGATGATAGTCTATCTGCGTCGCATGAGCTCCACTGCTATATGTGATTAGGTGCCTTTGGTTCTTAATGAACCATGTGTTGAGGATGACCAGACCGTGTGATCACCACATCGCCAGGATAGCCTCACCTTCATCATTTCTGGCTGTAGATTGGCTACCGTTCCCACCATGGCAATCCTCGTAATCATAGTTCGATTCTCCCACATGGCCATTGAAATCCCCTCCAAAAAAAAAACCAGCTCGGTATTTGGTATACTTTGAAGCAGTGTGTCAACGTCGCTCCAAAATACCTCTTTTTCACTTTGCTGCAAACCCACTTGGGGAGCGTAGGCACTTATAACGTTCCACACTCTTTCGCAGATAACCAATTTGATACTCATCAAGCGGTCGCTTATCTTCGAGATACTCACGATGCTGCCAAGTAAAGCCGGTGACAGAATAACGCCAACCCCGTTTCTATCATTCGAGTTTCCATAATAGTACAATTTGTACTTTTTGGAATTCGTCAAAAAACGAGCTCGGTCCACCTGGTCATTTCGCCACTTGGTCTCCTGCACGCACATAATGTCTATTCTTCTCCGTTTCATGACGTCCTCCAGTTCTTCGCTCTTCCCGTCATGGATCCGACATTCCAACTTGCAACCCTCAGCTTCTCTACAGTGTGCATGGACTGCCTCATAGCGCTCGCCCCTGGAAACCGTCGAGCTCTGGCACGAACAATGTTCGCCCTGGGATGACTCGACTGCGCATCAGAAGTAGTGCCCAGCGGGGTAGTGCTTCTAGCGTGTTCTACCATAAGGCCTTACACCCATTCTTTTACACCTATCTGGAGAAAGGTGGGGTTGGATGGCACTAGGGTGTGGAAAATAAATTTGTATGGACTTTCCTTTTATATCCGGCGGTCACACACACTGACCTGTGGGACGTCCTAAAGATGTTAAACAGTGCCGCAGGCTCATCTAGAGGTGTTGTTGTTGCCTGCACGTGATTGGTCCTATTAGTCGCCTCGTACGATCAAGGTAGGACTCACCTAGGGGTTCATATTCTAAACCTGTCACCCCACTGGGAAACTTGAATCTATTAGCTCATAAATCCACCGCAACACTATTCACATCCTGGACCAAAGAAGTAAATTTGCAGCTGAACATCTCAGTAGACGGTCTCATAATGCCCACCACAAACTACCCAAAAATCCTTGGCGTTACTCTGAACAGCATGGCAACATCATCAGCCCACGCATCTACTGTAACTAACAAGATGAGGAGCAGGAACAAGGTCCTCAAGGCTGTTGCTGTTAGTTCCTGGTGTAAGGGCAAAGAGACCCTACTAACCACTTACAAGGCGATCAGCAGATCTGTAGCAAATTATGCGGCACCAGTGTGGACACTAAATCTAAATGACACAAATTGGAAACACATTCAGACCTGTCAAAATGCAGCCCTACGCACCATCGCAGGCTGTCTGTTGATGTCTCATCAATACCACCTCCACCAAGAGATCAAAACTATGCCCATTAGGACACAACATATCAAAGCAGTATCTAGTTGGTTGCTAGCGAAATGATCACCCGAATTTTGACCATATGGACAGAACCCCACCGCCACGACACATTAGGCGAAATCTAAGAGAACTTGAAAGGGAAGTCCAACGATTTAAGAGGGTTCCCTTCGATAGCGCTAGCTAGAAATCAGCCATCGCTATGCTGCACAGGGAAGAAGTACATACGTCGATTGTGGACCTAAATAACAACAAAGTACTTGACGCTCAACCACCAGACATCTCACCGGATGAACGAAACCTACCTAGAGCGACTAGGCCCACACTCGCACAGCTCTGTTCAGGCTGGTGTTCGCGCCTCAACTCATACTTGTCCCGAATCGACCACAGCATCCAAAACACTTGTCCGGCATGCAACAGTTCTCCCCACGACGTTGAGCACATCTTCGACTGCCTGCAGCACCAACGCACCTAATGGCTCGTTTACATTTGCCAGTGCAACGGCATGCCAGTATAGACTTGTTGGCAAATCTACGAATGACAAGAAACATATGTTCGCAAGTCTCTACTGGACTGCCAGTAGGGAATCAATTGGCCCGGGAGGCCAGCTACTTGCATGCAAGGCGCCGTGCGGGTTTACTGGCCTGGCAGTTCACAGGCACGGGTGTTTACACATATGCAAGTGACAGCTTGCTAGTTACTTGCAAGGCACTTGCAATGCCTGTAAAATGTACGTACTAGCACGGTCTACTGGCATGTGTAAACGCTAAGTACTTAACACCTATAGCGCTCTGGGAGAATCCCATCGAAGTAGCTGCGTTTCTGCAACTTCCTACGGAGGAAACTGAGTCGGACGAACTGATTTTATGACACACACACAAACTGAAACTAAATTTCTGCATTGCTACAACAACAGCAACAAATAGAACTCCCACAGTGCTCCGACCTCCGAGCCTGTCAGTATAAAGACGGCACGGATAGGAGGTGCATGCTAGCAACTGCACTTCCGAAAAGTAGATACGCTACCGAAAATTAAATAAGTGTGAGATTTATGTTCCATCCAGGTTCCATCCTGCCACGAATAAGTCACCGACCGGGGTAGAACTCTGATAAATAAAGGTTAATGTTGTTGTTGTAGTGCGTGTTATTTTTCTAGTGCTGGACACTCACGGAGGATTCAAAGCCAAATTTCCCAGGTCGAAGCCAAAATTTCCCTGTCAAATTCATACATCGACCGGGGAAATTTTCGCTTCGACCAGAGAAAATTTGGAGTTGAACTGTTCGTGAATGTCCAGCTTAACCTGTATAGGTTAAGATCCGCAAAAGACCGAGACGCATCGTAAACACCACTCTTCTGGTGCAATATTTATTTCCACCTAGTACACAAACACGAAATCTTGGAAATTTTGTACAAAACTTTGTACTAAAATGTTTAAAAATTTGTTAGTCTGAGGTTTGCTTAGTGCCGATTGGAGGAGTCGTTTGAAAGTCTTCAAGCTGCGAAAGCTAACGTATTCCTTTGGTAATGGTTCATTTTAGCAGATGCCTCGAATTAGCTGACACAGCAGTACTCATTAATTCTACCGATAGTTAGTAAGTAGGCAATGACGATTTCCGGACACACGATAAAGCATTTATCAGGAATAATTGTTGCCTTATCAATTTCAGTAAATTCGTCGGTCTGAAGATAGCGACAAGAAACAAAAACTACGCGATTGGCAGTAAGTGAAATGGACAGCAGATCCAATTAAAGAAAACTGCTAACGAATTCTGTTTTTGTTTGATACAAAGTAAACAAATAAAAAAACCAACTCCGTGATTAACTTTGATACTCCGAATAGGAAACTAATCACTGTTCGTGTTCATAGTGAATAACCATTTCCGATAATGAAGAGCCGTATCATATCCTAGTTTTAAAAAAGACAAACCCCAATGGGTCGACGAAGGAAACAGTCAAAGGGGGGAAAACCAACAACGGTCCTACCAAAAACGCTGATTTTACTAAACATGAACTAAACATCTGTGAAACAAATCGATCAAACGCGTTCAAAGTCCTCCGGGTGGTTAGAGATTGCCACCGAAAGTCCTTCTCCCCCGTCTCCAGCTGGATAACTCACCTCGTCATCGACAGAAAAGTCGTACGTCTGCGAGTCCAACGTCTTCACCTTCAGACTTATCACCATTTTTGCGGCAGCTCCCGTTCAACACTGAAAGAAGACAAAACGCGGACGGCCCGAACACACGATTTTCGCAACACAACAAATTTCACGGCAGCTGACACGCGAAAATTTTCTAGAAAAAAATCAATTGACGGGAAAATGCTACTTGTTCAAGAACGAGCTCCGTGAACATAACCTCAAAGTTGCGACTGTCAGTTGATCGCCTTTCACGTCAATTTTCGCTTGACGAAACACTCGAAAAGTCGCACGGCTGTTTAGATAGCATAAATTAATTTCGCATAGCATCCGCACTAGTTTTCAGTGGCTGTTGCAACGATTCACACTGAACTTTTCACCTTTTTCGGTTGCAACTGGACCTCTGTATGGCGTCGGAATTGTCAAAAAGGAACCAACGAGAGCGCAAGTGAGCGATTGCCGGACGTTTGAGTGAGACAACAGTGTATGGCGGGGCACGGGCTCTGATTTACGGATTTCGTTTCAGACGGAATTTCAGTCATTCAGGTGGAAACTTTGCTGTTGCACTTTAATTGCGCGTTTTGGGGAAAGAACCGCTAGCACATTTTTCACGTTTCGCCAATATTGAATGATTTTCCACCGATCCGGACACAATTTCCACACACACGTCGCTTTTCCGACTTTTCGTAGGCGACGAAAAAAAAGACTTTCGGGTCGCTCTCAAACATGACACTCTCCGTCCACTGAACTGATTGGAGTTCGCCCAATTAGAATTCGTTCGCCGCAAATTGGTTTGGATATTGGAGTAAAGGGTTAGAACATGAAATCATGCTGGTTTTGTTCTTGGAGTTTGTTGGGGAAAAAGCATAATCGATTATAAGCGATACATATAGTGGACAATAAGCAGCGGCTGTAAGCAAAGCAGTGGCAGTTTTGACTTCAGGCGCTGCCATTTTTACTAACAGGCCGGACTGTCAAAGCAATGACGTCACGGCGAGAAATCAAGCATGTGTAAACAAAGTGAAGAGCGCGTGTGGTCGACTTCTTGGAATTTCTCAATTTTCGTGAGTAAAAATGAGTTTAGTGCCGCGATTTGAAGTGCAATTGAAAGTAGTGTTTGTCAGTGACATGTAAAAATCAGATAAACTACCCACCAATATGAGCTGCTCGAAAGTGCGCGAGGCATAACTGTGATAATGAAAGTGCAAGTAATTTCGCATTTTTCGTTAATTTTCCGGCAATCCGGCTAATGTCAATCGTGCAGCATAACCCTGGGACTAATTTTCGGGCCGGTGAATTCAGCGGAAACTTCCGAAAGTGCCCCAAAAAGTTACTGCGCAAAGTGATCGTCAAATGACAATTTTACAGGTGATTTCCGGCCATTTCATCGGAATTCATAGGGTAGGTATATGTTTTTTTTTGTGCTAATATTTTAGTGAATTGATGCGCCCGAAAATGCGGGTCTTGAACACGTTGTTGACGAGCCAGACGAAAGTTTCACTGCAGCTGACAGGACTAGATGCCTGGCTGTGAAACTTTCGCCCGGTTCGTCAACATCGTGGTGAAGGTCCGCATTTACGGGCGCTTCACTCTACTAAAATATTAGCACAACCAAAAAGAATGTATACTTACCCTATGAAATCCGATGGAAAGGCCGGAAAATACCTGGAATGCTGTCATTTTACAACCACTTTGCATTCACTTTTTGGGACACTTCCGGGAGTTTCCGCTGAACTCACCGACCCGAGGATTTGTCCCAGGCTAGTGCTGCACCATTCACATTAGCCAGATTTCCGGAAAATTAACGAAAAATGCGAAATTTTTCGGTTCGCACTTACATAACCACATTCGTGCCTCGCGCACTTTTGAGCAGCTCATTTTGGTCGGTAGTTCGCGACACCTTGCGTTTTTTTGCCACTGTCAAATATCAGTGACAAGCACTAATTTCAATTGCACTTAAAATAGCGACACTAAAATTACTTTTACGCACGAAAATCGCCAAATTTCAAGATGTTGACTGCACGCGTTGTTCACTTTGTTTACATTTGATTCACTGTTTGTCATGACGTCATTGCTTTGACACTCTGGCCTGAGAGTAAAGATGGCGATGATCTATGTAGGTCGCATATGGGAAATGCGTGCTTTCTAATACGACAGTCCGTTGGGGCTGCTGCAGCATTCTGCGCTCATTCTGGTTTGGGGTTCGGGCATTAAACGGAGAGCGCATATACGCGATCGCGATGGCGATTGCGTTCACAATGGCGATCAAACGCGTTCCACGTTAGTAAGTTAAGCAACACATACTTGTCGCGATTTGTTAGCGATAGAGTGAACATCTGCAGCGTTCGATCGCGGAGTAGTCGGCGATCTGCGATCAAACGCAACTGGTTGAATTAATCGCAGATCGTAAGTATGTATTAAGAATGACAGATTTCACGGAAAAATTGATTGAACATGTGAAAAACAGAATCTGTTGTTCGATATATCACATGGTGACTACAACAATGTGAAAATAAAATTTAAAAAAAATTAAATTTTTCTTGTGATTGCGATCGCGATTGCAACACGGTGTGTTCGCTTCCTCCTGTGATCGCGTATATGTATTCTCCGTTTTAAAGTGAGTCGCGATTTGAAGCGCAATTGAAAGTACTGCTTGCCAGTGACATGTTAAAGTGAAAAAAACGCAAATACCTCACATACACGGAGCGATCCGTCACCCGATCGATCAGCCAATTAATCGCTGCAAAATGTCAGCTGATCAAAATTATATGGAACTGTCAAAAAGATCGTCAATGATAAGCGCATACACAGCCCGATCCATCGGCCGATATAGATATCGGGTGACGGATCGGCCGATATAGATATCGGGTGACGGATCGGCCGATCGATCGCTGCGCGTATGGCACGTTTAAGGGGCCGTGAATTACCGACCAAAATGAGCTTCTCGAAAGTGCGCGAGGCATAAGTGTGGTTATGAAAGTGCGGAACCAGACGATTCGCATATTTCATTAATTTCCCGGCAATTTGGCTAATGTGAATGGTGCAGCACTACCCTGAGACTAATCCTCGGGCCGGTGAATTCAGCGGAAACTCCCGGAAGTGTCCCAAAAAGTGACTGCAAAGTGGTTCCAGGTGATTTTCGGCCTTTTGATCGGAATTCATAATATATGGTGGTCGACACTCAAACTAAACTGTCTCAAAATTTTCTTGTGTTTGTGTTCCGTATGTTACTACTCACACAAATTAAAAGGAAAGGAAAAAATTATGCTGCAAGCGAATAATAACCAAAACATCAACTGACAAATGTAATTCTGCAATTGTCACAGTACAGGATGACGGCAGTTAACTGACAGATTGTCGCTTGGCTCAATGGATTCGACTCTTTCATGAATGACCTCCAATTTTGCATTCGAAGCCAATGGACGAGGGTCAAATTGCCCAGGCCAAATGGTCTCCCCATGAATGTCCAGCTTAAAGCTCGCTACACATGATCGCGCAGAGCTACGACTGAACTTCCATCGAGCCTTCAAATATCATAGATACTTGGAGATTTTTTTCTATTGGGTTTGACGTGGTTCGATGTGTTCTCGCACCCAAAATGGTTATCGTGTGTGGCGACCTTAGGAAGACAAACAGACGATGCTGCTGCAGCTGCCGCTGCTTTGCTTCTGCCGGCAATATGTGGGCCTATAATACGGTACATTCCTAAGGCGGCTATTACACTATAAAAGTTCTTTTACAAATATCTTTTATGAAAGCTATTTTCAAAGAACTTTTATAGTGTAATAGCCGCCTAAGAAAAGATTTGCGACATGGACGTTGCTTGTTTCAACTACAATACTTTTCTAATATGCTTGCACACCTTCCCCCTTTAGCGGCTAATATCATTCATAAAAGTTCTTTTGAAATATCGTTCGTCAAATATATTTGTAAAAGAACTTTTATAGTGTAATAGCCGTCTAATCGACGTTTGTTCTAAGTTTTTTCGCGTCATGGCTAATAGTGGGCTCAAACCTGTAGACTATAGAGTGAACGAAGCGAGCGTTCTAGAGTAGCATACTGAGGTTTGTAAATCCTTAAGCCTATGCAAGAGAAGTGAGAAATTGTAATGGACGGTCTGGTGGGCATCTGAAGATGCCCGTGGCGACGGAGCCTAAGGTTGCATGGTGACTGTGAAGTTCGGGCAGTGCCATCTGGCAAAGAAATAGGCCCCTCAACCTATGCTTGCTGTAGCTCTGTTTGGGAGACGTGGGCGGGTTTTTCGCCGCTCGTTGCCCCTGTCCTTTACGTATTACTAAAAATTCATAGGCCTGGGGAAGACAATACAAACATGGGAGGCGAAAATGGGGAATGATAAAAAATACGTGTAATGAACCACCTGTAATGAACTATATTATGGTCTGGTAGTGCTGCTCCCACCAGCAGATCGAGGCAGCACCTGATGAGTAGTGATCTGTTGGTGGTACGAAACCAGCGGCCGAGGGTCCCATTACACCCGGACCCAGGTGCGACCGTGTGGCGTCTGATTCGTCCGTCAACCATTCCATCCTTATCGACTATTTTTTTTTTATTCCCCATTTTTACCTCCCCTGTTTGTGTTGTCTTCCCCAGGCCTATGAATTTTTGTTAATACGTAAAGGACAGGGGCAACGAGCGGCGAAAACCCCGCCCACATCTCCCGAACTGAGCTACAGCAAGCATAGGCCGCTGCTTAGCTCGTTGAGGAGCCTTTTTCTTCGCCAGATGGCACGGCCCGACCTTCACGGTCAATTATGCTACCTTAGGCTCCGTCCCCACGGGCATCTTCGGATGTCCACCAAACCGTCCGTTACATATTTGGCGCCCAACGTGGGGCCCATTTCTGGTACAGAACAGGACTTAGAAGGACCTCTTTGGGTTCCTTTTTAGTCCTTCCACCGATTTGATCCCCACAAGCACATTAAGGCTACTTGCTCTAAGTCTTAGGACTTAGCCATTTTTACTTCACGTATTTTCCCTTCAAGTAGCTGTGCTTTCCTCTGTAGCACCCCAATCCTTCCAATAGAGTAGATTATCCTTTTAGAGTCAGTTCAACAAGGCAATCCTGGTGTTGTGTTTGTCTTTTGTGGTTTAGCCACGTATTTAAGGCCTCCATAAATGCTTTGAATTGCCGGCATTTGGAGCATCTTCGGTGACCGGACGAAGCGCGGAGGAGCCCTGGATACCTTTTTGTTTGCCAGGATTGTCCTTCTAAGTAACTTAAAAAAATTTATTTACACAGTATTGCATTTTTCTGTTGTTCATCTGCTCAGCAGCTTGCAGAGTTTATGAGTGAATTACGGCAAGGAATGCAGTGTTGCGCCTCTGCTGGCCACAGAAATCTTTGTAACCTGTTGATCATCTGAATAATTGGGAAATGTAGTATTTTTTTTTTTGCTTTGCTAATTTTTCCCCTCTACAATGGTTGTCGGCTCCTGTAACCAGCTCGCTTTTGTTTTGTTTAGCAGCACATTTTGTCCTCAGCTTCTTCTTCTTGGCAGGCCTCGAAGTAGAAGCTGCCCTGTAATGAACCACCTGTAATGAACTATATTATGGTCTGGTAGTGCTGCTCCCACCAGCAGATCGAGGCAGCACCTGATGAGTAGTGATCTGTTGGTGGTACGAAACCAGCGGCCGAGGGTCCCATTACACCCGGACCCAGGTGCGACCGTGTGGCGTCTGATTCGTCCGTCAACCATTCCATCCTTATCGACTATTTTTTTTTTATTCCCCATTTTTACCTCCCCTGTTTGTGTTGTCTTCCCCAGGCCTATGAATTTTTGTTAATACGTAAAGGACAGGGGCAACGAGCGGCGAAAACCCCGCCCACATCTCCCGAACTGAGCTACAGCAAGCATAGGCCGCTGCTTAGCTCGTTGAGGAGCCTTTTTCTTCGCCAGATGGCACGGCCCGACCTTCACGGTCAATTATGCTACCTTAGGCTCCGTCCCCACGGGCATCTTCGGATGTCCACCAAACCGTCCGTTACATACGTTCGATAGGGATGAAATGGTTGGCGGGCGACGCAGATTCCCTTGCGCTCGCATCAGGGTCTAAGCATAATAGGGCCCTCGACCTCTGGTTTCGTACCACCGACGAGTCCTTACTCATCAGGTGCTGCCATAAATCTGCCGGTGGGAGCAGCACAACCAGACCAGAATATGGCAGCTTCTACGTAGCTTCTAAGTAGAAGCTGAGGACAGAGTATGCTGCAAAAAGAAAAAAAAACAAACTGAGATCCTGACCTAGCCGTCAACCATTGTAGAGGAGAAAAATAGCAAAGAGAAAAAAAATACTGCATCTCCCCATTATTCAGATGATCAACAGAGTTCAGAGAATCACGAGGATAGCAGAGGCGCAACACTGCATTCCTTGGAATAATTCACTCATGATCTCTGAAAACTAATAATAGAAACCAACGCAATAATGTTCAGAAAAATATTAATGGAAGTGAAAGACAATCCTGACAACATATCTAAATGTACCCAGGGCTCCTCTGCGCTTTGTCCGGACACCGAAGATGCTCCACATACCGGCAATTCGAAGCATTCATGGAGGCCTTAGGTACCTGGCTAAACCACAAGAGAGAAACACAACACCAGGAATTCCTCGTTGAATTGAAACTAAACTACTGTATTGGAAGGATGGGGTGCTTCAGAGGAAAGCACATCTACTTGAAGGGAAAATACGTAAAGTAAAGTGGCTAAGTCCTAAGACTTAGAGCAAGTAGCCTTAATGTTCCTGTGGGGATGCAAATCGGTGGAAGGACTGAAAAGGACCCGATGCAGTCTTTTTAATCCTGTTCTGTACCAGAAATGGGCCCCACGTTGGGCGCCAAATATGTGATGGATGGTTCCGTGGACATCCGAAGATACCCATGGGGACGGACCCTAAGGTTGCATAATGATCGTGAAGGTCGGGCAGTTTTCGCCGCTCGTTGCCCCTGTCCTTTACGTATTACTAAAAACACAACACACACAGCACAACCAGACCAGAATATGGTTCATTACAAAATCCACTCAAGTTAAAATTCACTATCAACCAAGACGAGAACTAAATCGTTCGGTAAGGAATGCACCACTAATACAAGTTACATTAAGCTTGTTTTTCATGTCACTGCCAATTTACAGCAGAAAATAGTTGTAAATGGTCGAAAAAGCCCCATAATGTTAGGCGCCCAATGGGGGTCAGTGTGACTTTATCTATTAAATTAAACCAAGGGGGCCAAAATATTGGAGCTTGATCTTCGAAAATTCAAGGAAACACTCGAAACGTTTTATAAAAATTACAGCGAATACAAAAGATACCCGACAAGGGTGGATTTTCTTGCTATACGCGTTTTTCTTTGATTTTGCATTGAAGCTTGTAATGAACCACCTGTAAAGAACCATATCCTAGTAGTGCTGCTTCCACCGGCAGATTAATGGCAGCACCTTGTGAGTAATGATCTGTCGGTGGTACGAAACCAGATGCCTAGAGACCCATTACACCCGGACCCTGACGAAACCGCGTGGGCTTCTGAGCCGTCCGTCCGCTAACCATTCCATCCTTAACGCCGAATCTTTTTATTATTTCCCATTTTTTCTTCCCCTGTATGTGTTGTTTTCCCCAGGCCTAAGAATTTTTGTTATTACGTAAAGGACAGGAGTAATGAGCGGCGAAGACCCTACCCACGTTTCCCGAACTGAGCTACTTCAAGCACAGGTCGCTGCTTATCTCGTTGAGGAGCCACTTTTTCTTCGGCACCACGACCTTCACGGTCACTATCCTAACTTAGGCTCCGTTCCACGGACATCTTCTGATGTCAACCAAATCGTCCATTACAAGCTCAGGATGCTGGTGCTAGATAAGGTTATAATAAGATGGAGGACAGTTGCCCAAAGTGCCATCAAACATTATTGTGCTACGCCTTGTTGTCTACCTATGTCGATTAGGGATTAATTGTCGAAACCAATCATTACAACAAGTCTGCTCAGCTGCTCGAGTTTTAGTGAGGCAATCATTTACGCGCCAGGGAAAGCATCGCCGAAGCATTTCAAGCGGCGGAGATGAAGTGCATCATAGTCACCGAGAATGTTCTGGGATGCCTCATCCACACTCTCACAGAAGCGACAGCTTGGGTCAGAGACAATCCCCATTCAAGGTAAAATGACCCGTAACGAGCCCGCAAATAATTCTCACCCGGTTTCTACGTAATCCTAACAGCTCAAGGGTGCGATTGTATGGGTGGCCAGCATAAACAGTTTGTCTGTCTGAGACCAGGCGTATTGTCCCAGTGCTCCCGTTCGCTGATGTGACGTCTTACACTATACGAAGGGAGCTGTTCAGCTATTGAGATTCCTCTGGCGTCGTTGTTAAGGTTTGAGTGCCAGAGTTCATGGTGATCATTGAAGTCGCCGAGCAGGAGGCGATGTTGACCGGTAAGAAGATGGTTGATATTTACATGGTATCCTGAGGGACTGCTGGATACCGGTGGAATGTAGATGTTGTAAATTTCAATATCAACATTACCCGATTTTATGGCGATGGCCATGTAATGAACCATATTCTGATCTGGTTGTGCTGCTTCCACCGGCAGATCTATGGCAGCGCCTGATGAGCAAGGATCTGTCGGTGGTACGGAACCAGAGACCTAGGGTCCCATTACGCCTGGACGTCAATGTGAGCGCAAGGGCAACTAAGCCGTCCGCCAAACATTCCATCCCTATCGCCTCATTTTTTGTATTCCCCATTTTTGCCTCCCCTGTTTGCGTTGCCTTCCCCAGGTCTACGAATTTTTATTAATACGTAAAGGACAGGGGCAACGAGCGGCGAAAACTCCGCCCACGTCTCCCGAACTGAGCTACAGCACGCATACGCCGCTGCTTAGCTCGGTGAGGGGCCCGACCTTCACGATCATTATGCTACCTTAGGCTCCGTCGACACGGGCATCTTCGGGTTTCCACAAAATCGTCCATTACAGCCTGCACTTCAATGGAGTCATCATTACTGGTAAAATCAAATAATTGCACGGAGTGGTGAATAATGAAGAAAAGCCCTCCTCCAGCGTTGGTGAACCTGTCTTTCCTGATAATAGAGTAGTTGCCATGTGAGTTAAGGGACGAGTTGGAGTGTAGTTTCGTCTTCTGTATGGCTCCAACTTGGATGCGATGTCTGTCCATGAATGATGCGAGTTCGGCGATTTTGTTCTGCAACCCATTGCAAATGAGTTGGACGAGTGAAATCGTATTGAAGGTGGCAATCAGTGGTGCAGGCGTAAGATTTTTATGTTGAGGAATCTTATTGGAACTGTTGGCAGGAGTCATTGGAGATGGCTGTAAACCTGTCTCAGTGCCCGATGGTGTTGGATGATGAGGCATGTTAGATGAGGTTGTTGCTTGCAGTCCTCTATTCCTACACTGATTGGCAGTAAAGGAGGAATTCCAGTGCCTCTGGTCGTTGAGTCCAGAGGAGTATCTTAGGTGGTGCCACTCACTACGTTTAGACCGCGGGACTATCTTCGAGATCTAACTAAATCGATCTAACTCTCGACGATATAAACGTATCGATTTAGTTAGTTTTGGACTTGGCTTATCTCTACTTGCGATGCGGAACTGGACTAAAAAAATTGGGACTATGTCGCTGTCATCGCTAATGTTGATTCGGTGGTTGACGTTTCCTTTGTTGTCGTTTTTTTTGCTCGGCGTTTGCTTTGTTGGCAATTTCAGGAAAGCAGTGCCTGATCACGGGCAAGAAAAAGTCTTTTTCTGTCGTAAAATTTATATTTGTAAAATTTATCTGTGCTGTCAACGGAGAATGAAGAAGAAGAAGTACCTCTCCGTATGGTCGGTATAAACACTCCACCAACAAGTACTAACACTAAAATGATTTAGTTAAATCGACTTTTAGTTCCACGGTCTAAACGTGGCCACTGATTACAGCAATTGCATCTCACATACGCAGCAGATCCACGGACTAGGGTTTCTCTCAATGCTGGCGCGGAGAAGTAGCACTGAGAGCAATTGCGCCGAGATGTATTGCTCCAAGTGAACATAAAAAGCAATATAGTAGCATGTAACATATAAACACACTTTCCTTCTTGCATTATCTAGTTCAATAATTGTGATCGGTTGAGGAGTTCCTGGTGGTATCAGAACGAAGCACACTGGCTCTTCGTGGTTTTGTATTTTCATCATAAAGAATGTTTCGGCGCTTCCAATAGACGCATGCCTTTGGAAGACCGAAAGTTCAATAAATGTAGATCTAGCCGACCGACGTTGTTTAAAATAACAAACTCCCTCCCAACTCGATTTCCACATCCGCCACTGCCTTAAGGCTATGCCAAGGTTACTTTACGGCTGCCTCAATGTTACCTTTATGCTTTTTCTTTATCTTACATGAGAGATAATTTACAATGGAAAATAGTGAAAAAAAAATGGTCGAAAAGTCCGAAAGCATTCGGCACCCAATGTGCGCTCAGGGAGATTTTGTCTAGTAAACGAATCCGAAATTGGTAAAGAATCGCATTGTCATTCCTCACAAAAAAGGAAGGGTTTGGACCCGCTTTACGCCCTGGACCCCCCCCCCCCCCCTTTTTCTCTCAACGAACCTGTCTCCAGCAACCATCAGTTCCAAATTATTATATTCCAACTAATATAATTAGAATTGGTCGAGGGTAAGTCATTACGCAAATCGTGGAGTCAGTTGAAAGCGATGGCGGCGAACAGGACGAGGTGGAAAGTCGGCGTGGTCAATGCCCTATGCCCCACAAGGGGTTGACAGGATCCAGAGAGAGGGAGAATTAGAATTGACATGTGATTTTCATCATTCAATTAGAAGAGATCTAATTTTTTTTAATGTTAAATCTGCATTTCACAAGAATTATCCGAGTATAGTACTGCAAAGAAAAACTTGAATTTAGAAAAAAGTTAAATGTCCTTTTGAATAAGGTTCCTAGACCTACTTGAAACTCTTGCATGTCGTCGTCTCAAATAGGTGACAAAAATTGTCGTGATTAAGTTAGTGCACTGTTTTGTTCCAAGACGGCAGGTGAAAAGTTGGATAAACTGTACAATTTCCGGCCATTTGAAACATGCAAAGCACAGGGTCGGAACAAAATCGAATACTGTCCCCTGTCAAACGGAATATCCGTAATTTAATGAAAGGACGCCGACGGCAACGAAGGACTAGAATAAATTACAATTCAAAAGAAAAAAGGAATTTTTGTATTGTTTTCATATCGCCGTTCCAGAAAATTAATTTTCTTCTGTTTATTTTCAGTTTTTCCTTTGGTCATGCTCGGCGTTTATCAAGTAGTCCATCGGAGTAAGGACACCCTTCATCTGCGTGACAAAGTACATTGCTTGTACAATCATCATTATCGCCCCTATTTGCATGCAAAGTGGATTTTAAGAAGTGAAAGGAAATTACCAGAAAATGTATCCTGATTTAGTAATTATGTGGAATGGAGTAATGGCTTCTCTAGGAGAGATTCAGAAATACTTAGCACATAGCTTACCGGGAAAAGTTATACTGGCCTACACATCGAATATGTACACCAAATTCAAATGTTCGCTCACATGTTGTTAATGGTCGTTGGAAACAGGCCTAACATTGAGCAATCACACGCTTGAATTTTGTTAAATTTTCAAAATTTGGCTCCTTCATAAATCTCGGTCTAATTTATTGACATGGATATGTCTTATAGCTGGGGGTCATCCTAAAAAGATACAAAGTATCTACACTGCATGCAGATACATCGGAACATGGATATGTCTATGACTACCGACTGCGTGGAACCTGTTGTGTTGAAGATATCGACGTAAGTTTTGTAAAGATCCCAGTATAGTTATACTGGATGAAATCATTCGAGAAAACACGTCCCACGCTTTCGGTAGGCATAAGACATATCCATGTACCCATGTATCTGGTGGCAGTGTAGATACTCGTCATAAATTCTGCTTTGCTTTGTCCTGTCCGCTTGGGCTCCTTTCTCTCGCGGGATCGTTTCGTTTTCGTTTGCATCGCGTGTGTGCAATATTCACCTCCTCTCGTGCACCCTGTTCCATCTACCCGTTCAGTACAGTTTGCAGACTGCAGCCTATCAACATTTCGCTGAGTACGTTTCTGCTAATCGCAATCACGCTTCCCACCATCTTTTCCCAATCGGACGTGTATTGTGTTTGTGTATCTATTGCAAAATCGCTCCCACACTATCCGTCTCATCCCGCCCCTTTAATCAACAGTCCGGGTCCGGCACACACAATCCGTTTCTCAAGTCACGCGTGCTACTCTATGCGATTGTGTCCAGCAAACAGAAAGGGAAACTAACAAAAGTAAACAAAACATTCCAACACACGCACAAAGAGAATGCACAAGAAAAATTTTGTAATTTTTGCAGAAGGGGGGGGGGGCATTTGATCTTCTGCAGACCTCTGAATGTACATTATGTCACGATGAGCTGCTTGGAACTATAACATCCTGCGACGAATATTTCTCTATTTCGGGGCTTGGGAGATTTTAACTCGCGCAGTACGAATCCGCCATTTTGTTTTATGATACGTTTATTGCATGTGTGGTGGAGGCCACATTGTGGGCCAGTCAGACCTCAAATCGCCGCCATTGTAAATGCACAACCATTTGGATAGAATGAACTTCATCCGCGATGGCTCTCGCTCTATCTCTATCTTCGGGGGGCGGGAGCTATGTAATGTACACACTCTCAAATTGCGTCTGCGCATCTCCAAATGTTAGTCGAACTGACTACTTGCTACCTTTTCTGGGACCCTATTGATTCAGATATGTAGTACAACGTGCGCTATTTTATTTGTTTGGATTCCAGCCATTTTGAACATTTTGGAATTTTTGTGGAAGGGGGGCATTTGATCTTCTGCAGACCTATGAATGTACATCATAACATATAACATCCTCCGACGAATATTTCTTTATTTCGGGACTTGAGAGATTCTAACTCGCCTAGTATAAATCCGCCATTTTGTTATATTTGTTTATTGCACGTGGGGTGGGGGCCCACATTGTGGACCAGTCAGACCTCAAATCGCCGCCATTGCAAATGCACAAACACAGTCGCTGGATCACCCGATTTGGCTCGAATGAACTTCATCCGCTCATCTTCGGGGGGCGGGAACTATGTACACTCTCTCAAATTGCGTCTGCGCATGTCCAAATGTTAGTCGAACTGACTACTTACTTGCTACCTTTTCTGGGACCCTAGTGATTCAGATAGTACAACACGGGCTATTTTATTAAATGATGAATGGGAATTGGCGGAAATTGAAGGTCATTGAAAGTCCGCCCGTTCACCCGTACACTATGTTATTTCTTGCCGTCCACAACGTCAACCTTTATCGCTATCAAATCAACATCCCAACATGTACACACAGGATCCCCGCAAGTGCACCGCCCGCGCGGATCTACAAGCAACAGCCATGCACAATGACCACTTCACTCAAACGACATGCACAACCAGAAAAGAAAAATTTTCGATGGGCTTGTTTCCTTTTCTGACCCCCGAGTAGAAAAACAGACATTTCGTGTGACGGACTGATTTTTAGGATGACCCCCAGCTATAAGACATATCCATGTCTCTACTCGGGGGTCAGAAAAGGAAACAAGCCCATCGAAAATTGGAAACATGGATATGTCTTATGCCTACCGAAAGCGTGGGACGTGTTTTCTCGAATGATTTCATCCAGTATAACTATACTGGGATCTTTACAAAACTTACGTCGATATCTTCAACACAACAGGTTCCACGCAGTCGGTACAGTGGCGTGGCGTGATAATTCAACTAGGGGAAGCAATTGGTATTAAAAATTTACTATTATTATGCTTTCCACAAATTTACTGCGTATTCATTGAACCCCTCTCGTTAGCTACTTTTAACATTTCTAATATAAAAGCACCCAGGAATCACGAACGGGGACGTGAGAGTAGGTATACTGTATTTTATCAGCATTTTAATTCCCATGCTACCAATATATAATAATTTACTTTTAAATAAATAATTGTAAAAATTATATGTTGGTAGACTTATCAAAAAAGCAAAGCTGTAACTATAAGTATATAAATAAAGCATATTCGAATTATTAGAACTACTATAACAATAACAACAATAGCAAAAAAATTGCAAAATAAATATCCATACACTCATAAAGAAAGTAATCATGTTCAGCGAATCAAAATTTGAATAATAAAAACAATAACAATACAATAAAAATTAAAAATAATTCAACTATTTACTATTTAAAAAATCACAGTTAGTGAGTAAAATAAAATAATAATAATTGGGCAATAAATATATTACAAGTCAAAATAAATAATAAGATCCGTACATACTATTATTTGTAATTTAATTCTATTCGTCTTTCTTTTTTTGCGAATTCATCTATAATATCTGTATAAAAACTTTGCTTACACAAACATGATTTAAGGAAAACCTTTTCAATTGACATTATTGCCAAGTCGCTAAGCCGTTGTTCGCCTGTACAATTTCTAAGATACGTTTTAATCCTTTTTAAGCAAGAAAAACTGCGCTCTGCGGACGCACTGGTTACTGGTAATGTTAAAACTAAACATATTAATTTATAAAATTGTGTGAAGCTATCTTTTAATTTGTTATTAATGAAATAGTTAAAAATACCTTGAAAAGATTTTCCCTGCAAATCAGAATCAGAATAAAGCACAATGAGTTCAGTCTTTAATGAAATATGGTCAAATATATCAGCATAAGTTTTAATTAAATTTAGTAAAAGATTGTCCGGAAATGTTTTCAAATATTGGTTAAATTTAGAAGAATCTAATAGGTTTAAAAATGTGAAACTTGCTAAGGATGAAAATCTTGAATTTATTTCTGCGGTAATATTATCTATAATTTCGACATAAATACGTGTAAAGAATAGTTCAACATTTTCATTACTGTCAACAAGGCACCTGGCTTTTTTCCGGCGTTGTGGAGTTTCGCAAATAGATGTGGTTTGGGTCCAAATTTCCGTGAAACTATTTCTTAACGATTGAAGTTGATTTTCAAAATCTGTAATTTTTTGAATGCAGTACATTATATCAGTTTGTTTACTTTGAAATATATCGAAAAGTACGTCGGTTTGTGGAAAAATTTTAGAAAAAACATTGAGCAGGAAAACAAACTGAAAATCTGTAAGTAAAACAAGAAGTCCCCTTGCGCTATTAACGGTCTCGCCATCCCACTTTCCACTCTCATTTTCAATGATATATTCAAAGAGTTCTTTTAATTGATCTAAATTATCAAAAATGGTTAAAACTAATCGACCATTAAAAGTCCAACGTGTTGGAGCTAATTTTGGAAGCCTTTTTTTGTGGAATAAATCTAGTGCAACTGTTCTCTTTGTTGAATGATTAAAAAATGTTGAAAAACAAGTAATAGATTGAAAAAAAATTCGACATTCGCGTATTTTATCGCATGATTTAGATAAAACTAAATTTAACCGATGAGCGAAGCAATGAATATATATTGCGTTTTTATACACATCCTTTACACGTGTTTGTAATCCAGTTATTTTACCAGACATTACCGAAGCCCCGTCATAGCTTTGACAAATAAGTTTGTTACCGCAATTGAATTTTTGAACAACATCTAAAACATGGTCAAATAAACGCGACGCAGTCTGATCATCAGAAATATCTGTAAAAGTTATGAAAGTTTCTTTAACCTCACCGGAAGGAGTAATGTAACGAAAGGTTGTTGAGAGTTGAGAACGACATGAAACATCGGTTGTTTCATCTAATATTATTGCTATAAATTTAGTTTGCTGAATTTCATTATAAATCTGTTTTAATAAAATTTTAGAAATGCTACTAATGAGATCGTTTTGAATATAATTTGATATTCCGGAAAAAACAGTCGCTTGCTCCAAGTGAGCTCGCAAGTCCGGATTATATTTAGCTAAAAGATTTAAAAGTTCAACGTAATTTCCCCTATTGCAAGAATTCACATTTTCATTGTGACCACGAAATGCCTGTTCTTGACATCCTAAATGGCACACAACGTCAATTAGCATTTTTAGTATATCTCGATTTTTCGAAACTTTCTCATTGTGCAATATTATTGAAGATCTATGTTGGCTACTTAATAATTCTTCAATTCTAGGACCGGAACCGAACTTGGAAAGAAGAAGTACTGACTTTAAATGATCAACGCTTTTCGTACCATGCCTGTCCACAGCTTTATGTAAATTATTTAAGTCACAAAACCCGGTAGTTCGCCAAACATTTGAATCATTTGAAAATAACAAGCATGGCCAACAAAATAATTTTTGCTTGGTCTTACAACCGGTAATCCATTCCGTATCTTCATAAATCTTAGCAGTAAAATGCCTAGTACATCTTTTTGTTTTAGAAACAATTTCCAAAATCGGTTTCGGTCGACCCTTTTCGATAATGTCTTTTTTTTCTGCGAAAGATCGAGATCCAAAAGACAATCGAAAAAGATCATCAACAACACAATATTGATCCATGCTACTTTAAAAACAAATCAAAACACTATAAGCAATTATAAGCACCTAGACCGATTAAAAAACCCCTTCACCTTTTCACCAACAAAAAGCACACAAATCGCACTACACTAAAGCACTACACTAGAGCAAATGAGTTTTAAATTTAACGGCTCATTCAATTCCTTGTGACGTCAATGACTTGAGGCAGTATTACCATCTCCCACTTATTTTTTCTTGGAATTTTCCGTTAAATGGTTTTCGATTAGATATAAGTTATTGAAATATGCATAAATATCCCTATAATTGAGTTCGTCTCTTACTAATACTCGTATACACTAATAATTCTATGCGAAATCACTTCTTCTCGAATTTACCAATAATAATTTTTAACCATGAAGCCATTATATTTCAAATCGAAACTTTTTCCACAATTCAATTCCTATCCTACTCTGGTAACCCTTGTGAAACTCATATAGCACATCACATACGCATTGCAACACAGCAAATATTTTCAGTCCACAAGAAAATACGAACAAAGAGGAAATGGGAAGAAAAGTTCCCCAGCGTCCATGCGCCAGCAGCTCCGCTGCAGGCAAGAATTTCCTCTACTACATGTGAGGGGAACTTGGAAGCAAATTCCTGAGTGCTTCCAACCTACCGTGTACGTGAATTTTTTTTTTATCGCGACACAGTAGGTTTACTGGGGAAAAAAATAAACGCTCATAGATGCAAATTTTGATATGCTTCCATGTGTCTTCTTCTTGGTGTGGTGTGGTGGTTTTCGCGGTGTTACCAATTCGGCTGTGTAAGATATTCGCGATTAGTTTCTTTGGAACTTTTATTTACATAGACTGTGCCGAAGAGTTTTTTTCGCGACTTTTTTGCGCGATTCAGAAAAAATTATTTAGAAAATTTTCCACCAATCGCCAAATATAAGGGAAGCAATGCTTCCCTTGCTTCCATGGACGCCACGCCACTGAGTCGGTAGTCATAGACATATCCATGTTCCGATGTATCTGCATGCAGTGTAGATACTTTGTATCTTTTATGACTGTATGTGATTCCTGCCATGTGTCCCTTCCATTATCCCCAGTACTAAAGTACAATACATATCCGAACTATGAATAATAAACCAGTTTAGCGTCCTTTCAAGCACTGAATAGTCACCTGTCAGTGATCCAGCTGATTGAAATCTTCATGAATTCACCAAGTCTTTCATGCATGTGAAATCCTCAAGCTTGCCTATTGAAAAGCGACTAAACGTTCCTATGGCCGGTTCTTAGCAGAAATCAACTTCCTAGTAGGGGCGCTAAGCGATTTGACCTTGCAAAATATGATAGAGTAATGCCGTTTGGTATTATTGTTGGTGGTCCCTATACATTCATTTTAAGAGATGGAGCCATCTTGGACCCGCAGCAGAGCGGCTGTGCGGAAGAAAAACCGAAAAATTTGAGCCCCTTTTTTAATATTCTCCTCATAATTTGTAAACGGTGCCTCGGATCGGAAAACTTCATAGGATTTAAATTAAAGAGCGTCAAATTTTACGTCCAATACATTGCTCAAAGTTGGAATTCGGTTCAGTAGTATTGTCAAAACCGATAGTCGAAAAACGTCACCTTTCGGGGCTTTGGAGGAAAATCACAATATTTCGCTTTTCAAGCTCACATATTTTCGAAACCGATGCAGCAAATGGAAAACCTGATTAGACAAAAGCTGAAGATATTTCTATTTCATGTTTAACTAGCCCAATACTTTTCAAATGGGACCGTTTTTAGTGTAGTTGTGAGCGAAAATGCAGAAATGGTTTTCTAGCGCTTTGAGCCTTAATAGCTCTACCTCGAAAAATATAACAGCTAAAAGTTTTGGTGTAATCGTAGATATTTTAACCTTGTTTATAAAAGTTTTGCTAAGTTTTTTGTCAGATTAATTTAATTAATTAAATAATTAGTTAATTAAATGATTTAATGACACTTTAGATTGGTTCCTAATGTATTTGATAAAAAATAATTTCAGCATTTTCGCTCATAACTACACTAAAAACGGTTCCATTTGAAAAGTATTGGGCTAGTTGAACTTGAAATAAAAATGTCGTCAGCTTTTGTCTAACAAGTTTTTCCATTTGTAGCATCGGTTTCAGAGATATGTGAACTTGAAAAGCGAAATAGTGTGATTTTCCTCCAAAGCCCCGAAAGGTGACGTTTTTTGACTATCGGTTTTGACAATACTGCTAAGCCGAATTCCATATTTGAGCAATGCATTGTACGTAAAATTTGACGCTCTTTAATTTAAATCCTATTAAGTTTTTGGATCCGAGGCACCGTTTACAAATTATGAGGAGAATATTAAAAAAGGGCTCAATTTTTTCGGTTTTTTCGCCCGCACAGCCGCTCTGCCGCGGGGTTCAAGACGGCTTCATCTCTTAAAATAAATGTATGGACACCACCAACAACAATACCAAACGGCATTTCTCTATCATATTTTGCAAGGTGGCGTCCATTTATGTAGCTTAGCGTCCCAACTATCCATAGTTCCATTGATAACCAAGTCAACATGCCAGTAATGGCGGTGTGATGATTTGGTTGAGGTAAACATTCCCCTTTCCCTTTGACGGCCCGTCGTTGAAACCGACAAATAAAGGACAGGATGTGTATGCCAGCAACTTGCACTATCCAAAATATTCTATATGCTAACGAAACGTCAACTATGCCTCGGATAAGGACTGACTCGACGGTTACGAGTTTTAGCTATCGTATAATGACAAAGGTTGGATTCTGGAATGTGCGTACTCTCCTAGACAATGGATCAGAACGTCCCCAGAACGCACAATTTTTTCAATTAGAGAGTAAATTTTTGAGGTATAAATTAAATATCTTAGGAGTTAGTGGGATATGATGGTGGAATAGCGGAGAATTGCCCTCTCCAACGGGCAGCACTGTAATGTTGTACTCCGATGAAGCTGGCGGTAGTCGTCGTGAGTCAGGTGTGGGGCTCCTTTTAACCAGAGCCGCACAAAACTGTCTCTTATCCTTGGAGCCGGTATCTGACAGAATCATGACCGCCAGGTTCCGGACCAAAATGAGGAACATCTCAATAATACATTTGTTATGCCCCAACTGAACCCGACAATGTCTTGGCGAAAGACTCCTTCTACGAACAATTAAACACCGTTCAGAGCAGAACACCTAAAGGTGACATTATAATGGTTATAGGTGATTTGAATGCTAAAGTTGGCGCTGATAACTATGGGCTCAGACATGTGATGGGGAGACACGGTCTTGATGATCGTAACGACAACGGTGAAAGATTTGTAGAGTTCTGCAACTTTCACAGTCTCTTCATCGGTGGTACTATGTTTGAGCGTAAGGACCACCACAAAATCAGTTGGTCCTCTGTTGATCGGCACAGAACTCAAAATCAAATCAACCACTTTGCCACTAGTAAGAGATTTAAGAGTTGCGTTCTGGACGTGCGAAACATGAAGGGTGCCGATATTGGCATGGGAAGAGACCATTATTTTATGATCGCTAATGTTCCATTGCGTATTGCATCCGTGCGCCGTCCTACTGACGAAAGACCCGCGCGCCGCGGGTTTGAAACGTGTAACCTCTGGTGACGTTCCCCTCATATAGATAATTTAGCTAACCATCAAATTTGCGTTGCGTATACGGTCCACTGCCCGACTAAAGAGGAAATAGTCACTGCCATTATTGTACTAAAACGAGGAAATGCCGCCGGACTCGACGGTATCCCTGTAGAGCTTTATCAAGTAGCACCAAGCGTAACTACCCAGTTGCTAAACCCAGTTGTTGATAAAGCGTGGAATACAGAGACCTTTCCCACTGAGTGGAAGGAAGGTTTAAACATCAAACTTTTGAAGAAGGGTAGCCATACAGACTGTAATAATTGGAGAGACATTTGTGTGCTTCCTGCCGTTGGTAAGATAATAGCTAAAATCGTCCTAGAAAGACTAAAGGCCCACTTAGAAAACACAATTGATGAAGAGCAGGGTGGTTTTCGATCCGGATTCTCCTGTGTCGATCACATTAACACCTTGCGAATCATCACCGAGCAATGCGCTGAGTACGATTCTCCGCTTCATTTGCTTTTCATCGATTTCGAGAAGGCTTTAGATAGTGTGAACCGGAATTTTATATGGGCGGCCTTGCGCAGGAGAGGCATCCCTGAGAAGCTTGTGGCTATTATTAAGGCAACCTATGACGGCGCAAAGTGTCACGTTCTGCATAAAGGTAAGGTGTCGGGGGACTTTGAGATTCGCAGTCGAGTTCGCCAGGGGTGCATCCTCTCACCGATCTTATTCCTCATTGTGATCGGCCATGTGTTGCATGCAGCCCTATACGGACTTGACAGAGGAATTCAATGAACTTTGACATCTTATCTACAACATCTTGACTACGCTGACGACATATGTCTACTCTCCCACAAGTCATGGATCTGTCCGCAATGGCGTTAGATCTCGAGAGGGAGGCAAGCAAGGTTGGGCTAAAGATTAATACTAACAAGACCAAGGTTCTTAGCCCTCCATTGCGAAAAAGAAATCCAACACCTACATATTGCCACAGCTTCGTTTATCTGGGTAGCATTGTTGCCGAAAATGGTGGTACGGAGCAGGACATCGCTCGCCGTATCAACCAAGCTAAATGCGCCTACGGCATGCTGTCCCAGATCTGGCAAAGCAGTTATCTCAGCATCAAGACCAAGTTGGTGTAGGGTATGTATGCATTACATACTTAATAATAACTCTGGATTCGTGACCCGAATCTGGTGGTGAAACAATAAACCAATGTTTAAGTTTTTTAAATATGAGACCGCCAAGATTTCCCGCGGAGCACGCGCAATTCGTTTACTTGGCAAGCATACGCACCGATATCCTTTCCCCTGTGTGGCATCATGCATAGGAAATAATATCTCATAATACCCCGCGGTGCATGCCCATCCATTTTATTGTACATTGCGTGTATACGGAACGAGGTCGTGTGTGGTCATAAGGGAAAAGGTCTATTTTCGTTTCGTCGCTAAATTTCATTTGTTTTAGGATGCAAATGAAATTGATTAAATTATTGCAGGCCAACACAGATTATTAAGATCAAACAAATGGCGAGTCGCATCTCTGGTGCGTTAACAATTCGGTAGTGAATGCCTAAAGGCAACGCCATCTAGATAGACAGACCTGCGCCCAGCTGGTCGCGTACGTCATTATTTCCTTCGCCAAAGCAGTGACTGCATACGACGATGCTCCCGGCACGACATATGTTTACAATTGGAATTGCGCCAGACGGCATTTTAGTCCTCTAAAAACACACTTTCTGGACACTTGCATCAATTTGGTCGAAGCTGCAGCCCCGGGGATCAGTCGCAGAGCATCGTGGAACAGTTCACACTTGACATAAATACATCTTTTGACCGCACGGCACACTTTCATCGCGCACGTGTTTGTTTCCCCGGATCACTAGATGAAATTTTACTAACAAATAAACACTGAACGCGGAAAACGAAAACTAAACACGGAACGCACAAATACCGGGGACGGGGACTCGCCGCCATCAGTCGCCGACCACTGGATAGTGGATACGATGGCGTCATCAAAGGAAATAATTATGTAATTTACCCGTAAAAACCAGCTGAGCGCAGGCCTGTCTATCCAGATGGCGCTGCTAAAGGTATTAGCGTGGCCGTAGCTTGTTCGCTGGATAAAAATAAACTTGCCGTCCACTAAGGTTTTCTAAAAAATCCTCGAACTCTCTCTTTCTCTCTTTTCCTCTCCACCGGAAAATGGAATCGCTTTACAATGGGCCTGTTTCGCTCCCTGGTACTGTCAGTGCTTTTGTATGAGAGCAGTACATGGAAAGTTTCCGTAAGAGTTACTAGAAAGCTGCAAGTTTCGTCAACTCATGTCTTCGTCGAATTCTAAGAATATTCTGGCCCGAAACAATATCAAATGAAGAGCTAAGTTGGCGTACGGGGCCGATGCCAATCGACGAATTGATACGCAGGCGAAAATAGCAGTGGACAGGTCACACATTCCGGAAGAGTGATAACTGCATTGCTTTGCATGCCATGAAATGGAACCCCATTTCCAACCAAGGCTGACCAAGAGGGGCTCCTAAAATCACATGGCGTCGATCTGTGGCAAAGGAGTGTGAGGCGCTGGGTAAGTCTTTTGGGGAGTTGCGCCCCATTGTCCAGAACAGAGTACGATGGCGCGCAGAAGTAGTTGACGCGCTATGCCCCACTAGGGGTTAAGGCAGAGATGTAGTAGTAGTAGTAGGTAGTAGATGTGATTTAGTGTTTCCGTACAGTAACAGCTTGCAAATATGGCTTGTAGATTTGAATTGCTAGAAAACCTAAAAACGAACAGAATTCAGAAATTTTAAATTTCTAAGGAAAATGTTTTGTGTTTGCGTTCCTGACCGAAAACCTCGTTTCGATTAATCAAAAAACAAGGACATATACCACATTGAATTTGATTAAAACCACCTTTGAGATCCCTAAAAATACCGGTTGCAGCCCAAACTTTAAAAATCAATGGTCTATGGAATAATACATATACTATTTTATATATTGTACTTTATTTAAAATCAAAATCAAATTCAAATTGGGATCGTAATATCAAAGAAAACTATAATTAAGGGCCTTTGATCTCTCCCTCTTAACGTCCAGGTTGCCTATCAGTGACTTATAAAGCATATACAATATTATTCAGAGGACTATCCCCAACAATTGAGCCAATTTTTAGAACTGCACAATTTGTTTCCCATTTTCCGTTTATTGTCTGAACTCCGCTACAAAGATAAAATCACAAAGTCGACCGGACGTTGTCGCAAAGGTAATTAAGGCGACATACACACTAGCGACAACGACTCCTGCTGAAATTCTACCTGCGGACCCAGTCGATCATATCAGAATCGGAGCAACTAAATATTGATGCTGTATATTATATCTCAACTTACATATATTTGAGCAGTCGTCGGGAGTCGTTGTCGCCAGTGTCTATTTCGCCTAAATCACAGCTCGTCATCGCAAGAGTCATAAACCACCGTCGCATCCATCACTTTGGTCATGGCATCCATCGCACCCAACGCATCCATCGCACTCTTAGCATCGAATCTCAAGCAATCTGAACGCTGCCTAAAGGTAGCTCCTGATGAGTATCGTCTATCGGTGGACGAAACCAGTTGGTTGAAGTGCGATAGGCTTTATGCATATAATTTTTTGTGAAGTGCATTGCCAACTCAATATTGTTGCATTGAGTTGGTAGTGAAGACTTCATTTTATCCTTAACAACTTGTATTAAAAGCGCTATGCGTGATTGTAATGAAATTAATTCAAAAGTATATGTATGTATATTAGTTAAAAAAAAAGTTGTACATTGTCATACATATTCATAGGAATTCACTTCAGCTGTTAAATAAACAAAAATTTAACTCTAGTTACATTTTCTTTTGTACTGAAAATGGGTAAAATCTACACCTTTAACACTAACGCTCACCTGCCAGGCTACTCGACCTTCGACTTCCGTTAACTCGTAAGCTCCGGACAGGGCCCAGCTAAGTTGGCACAAACACTCGCCTAGATTTCAGCGAGTGATAGTGAAATATTGTGAAAAAACGATTTCGTTTCGCCCCACAGGCGTTAGTACTCTAGGGTTAAAAAAATAAAAATAAATGTCGCCTCAGCTAAAGGGTTAAAAGTTCGAAAAAAATAGTCCTTATTATATTTTGTTGGAAATTAAATGAGGAATCACGTGGCAGTGCGTTTATCCGTTGCCATCTCTTGTGGGAACGACTCAAATGCTCGTGAATTCAAGTTGGCCATGTAAAATGAAACCAGAATATAGAGGGCTACTGCAATCCGAGGGTTTTGTAGGAAGCGCTTATTTTGGTATGTAAATATCGGCTCCTGGCTCTTCTTGGTACCACTCAGATGGATAGAAACATCATAATGAAAATGTCTTACCCATGATATAGTATCTTACGTGCCAATTCCCTTGTTCCCCTTTCTTCGAATTAAAAAATATACCAAAAATGGAATGTATCCAACATTACCTTTCTCACGACACCCTCCTGCCAATATCAGTCGATAAAAAATTTGACGTTATTTTCGCCTCTAAGTGGAGTTGGCCAATTACGACACATCGCTTTCTCGAGTGAATTATAGCATGTCTACATATTATTACGAATTTCATGTGTGGTAGCTTCAGCCGTTCTTCAGATATTCAATGGACAGACGGACAGACATTTGGCCGATTTTATAAGAGTTTTATTTTTACTACAAAACCCTAAAAAGAGAAATTTTATGAATACTTATTATTAGAATTAATGGTTAATCAAATAACTGAAATTCGCACTACGCAAAATAACATGCAAGTAGTACTCGCAACTATGCATGAGACCGGCAGATGTTTTTTAGGGTTTTGTAGTTAAAACAAAACCCTTATGAAATCGGTCAAATGTCTGTCTGTCCGTCTGTCCATGGAATATCTCACGAACGGCTGAAGCTACATACATGGAATTTTGTAGGAATGTGTAGAATTACTATAGTTCGCCGGAGAAAGCGAATCATCTTAATAGGGCAACTTTAAGGGGAGGTCCCCATAGAGGGGAAATGAAGGTCGAAACTTTTTTTTCGTTTGGTACAAGTAAGTGGGGTATCATAAGAAAGGTACCGTCGAGTACATTCCATTTTTGGATTTTTTTTTCAAATTTGAAGAAACGGGAAAAGAGGGAAAGGGGAAAATATGTCATCCGAGTTTGTCCCCCCCCCCCCCTTGCATTTCGAGACCGTTATACTTGGAAATATGAAAATTTACAGAAAAGCGCCATTTTACTAGCGTAGAAAACTTAGATTAATAGAATTTTAAAATTTCATCAGAAAAGGTTAATAATAGTACATTTCTATAGTTGGAGTTAGCACACCCCTGCACCCCTTCAGCGCACGCGAGGTCAAAAATATCGATGGCCAATGATAACCAACATCATAGGCAATAATACCTCTAAGTTTCATTACAATCACATAATATTTAATAATAGCACATTCATTTCAATTTTGACATTTTGATACCATCCATACAAAAAATGCACATAACGGCTACATACTAGTACTGCATACTTGAATATTGTTTTTCGTAAAGTGAATTGGAGTTAACCATTTCTGAAAGGGTGGAGATTGGTGGTAGGGGAGAGAAGTTTAAGGGGGGAGGTAGGTGGGCTGCTGCTTTAAGGGGAGGTCCCCATAGAGGGGAAATTAAGGTCAAAATTTTTTTCATCTGATATGGGCAAGTGGGGTATCATGAGAAAGGTAACACTGAGTACATTCTACTTTTGGTATTTTCACCAAATTTGAAAAGAGGGGAAAAGAGGTAGAGGGGAAAATATGTGATCCGAGTTTGTCCCACTCCCCTTGCATTTCAAGACCGTTATACTTAGAAATGTGAAAATTTGCAGGAAAGCGGCATTTTACTAGCATAGAAAACTGTAAATCGTAAAATTTTGATATCTCATCATAAAAGGTTAATAATAGTACATTTATATAGTTGCAGTTAGCACACCCCTGCACCCCTTAGCAGGGCCGTTGAGAGAAAATCCGGGCGCGGGACTCAACTTTTATGGGGCCCCTTAAGAAATAATGGCAACGCCAAATGAAATCGCTTTGTATTAACGCCACGGTCAATTCCATATCAATTAAAGGTCTAATTTTTTTTTGGTATAGGCAAAGGCAAGTGAGGTGTCGTGAGAAAGGTAATGTTGAGTACATTCCATTTTTTCGCATTTTCTTGAAATTTGTAGAAAGGCGAACAGTGGGGGAGGAGAAAATATTAGTTCGTAATTTGGAAATGTGAGTGGGTAAGACATTTTAATAATGTGTTTTTTTATCTATCTGAGTGGTATCAAGAAGAGCAAGGAAACGATATTTATATACCAAAATAAGCGATTGCTACAAAACCCTCGAATTGCGGACGTAGCCCTCTATATTCCGGTTTCATTTTTGTATGGAGAGTGTCAAAATGCCTAAATTTAAATGAATGTATAATAGCTAGCTGCTAGCTGCGCTCGCATTGTTCGGTTCGCTCACAACTTGACACTAACCTTGAATATTTTTTTCATACATAATTAATTTGTTCTCCGCTTGCTCAACACCACGACGATAAAGCTAAACTTCAGCTAAATTAAAAGTAACTTCACTTTCAGTCGGGTACCTTTACATAGTTTCGGCGGTTCAAATTTCTAAGCAGAATTACAGAGACCCCGCTTAGGTGTGCTTAGGGAATTTAAAAACCGGATAATGGGTAGCATCTTCTTGATCCATTACTCGGTTGATTGAGCTGTATTCAACATATTCCCCAGTAACGAATTTTATTGTATAATATTTCTGCGTTTATCGCAGATGCCTGGTCGTTTTTTAAATACACAACATCAATTATTTAGGAGAATAACCTTCCCTTCTTCGTCCGGATACGTATACCGTCACCAATTTTCAGTAATAAATCTGAAAACTCTTGGACACTTTGATTACTCCCAATTCGCGCCCGCATATTGGTTGACAAATGCATGGGTATGACAATGCGCCATAGATGTGAGCTTTTTACACATGCCTTAATTTCATCAGCCCTCATCCCTCCGAGTTTTACTGGTAAAGTTTCCCTAAAGTCGCCACAGAGAAGTAATATAATACTGCCCATAGGCCGGTCGTTTTGTTTGATGTCACGTAAGGTTCTATCTATTGATTCAACCACTTTCCGATACGCCTTAGTGCACTCCTCCCATATTATTAAGAAACAATCGCGCAAAACCCTGGCTTTGTTACTGTTTATTGGCTGTGGTTTTTCTGCTATACCAGTGCAAATATTCATACAAAATTGCACTGGATAAGTTCTAGTGTAAGTTGAGTGAAGAAATTTTGATTGAAAAAGCAATTATAATATTGCCACATTTGCAAAAAAAAACACAGTCAATAATAGAATAATTTCATAGCAACGAACTTTTGCTCGTAGCAACTACAGTGAATTCATAGCAACAATCTTTCGCTCGTTCAATTAGAACAATTTCATTTGTTTTTCTATATTTTTTTTTACTCAGTAACCTTCTTTGGTTCATGCACAACAACTTTGCTAAAGATCATCACATGATCAAATGCATAGTTTACGATTTTATAAAGGACATACAAACAAACATCCAGATTATTAAATATTACGTGATTGTGACGAAACTTAGAGATGTTATTGCCTATGGTGTTTGTTATCGTTGGTATTTAATGCAAATATAGAAATGCACTATTATTAACCTATTTTGACAAGATATCAAAATTCTATTATTTTTAATTTTCTATTCTAGTAAAATGACACTTTTCTGTAAGTTATCATATTTCTAAGTGTAACTGTCTGGAAGTGCAAGGGGGTGGGACGAATTATGATCACATATTTTCCCCTCTCCCTCTTTTCTCCTTTCTTCAAATTTGATGAAAATGCCAAAAAATGGAATGTACTCGATGGTATCTTTCTCTTGATACCCAACCTGCCTACACCAGATGAAAAAATTTTTTACCTTCATTTCCCCTCTATAGGGACCTCCCCTTAAAGTTATCCCATTACGATGCATCGCCTTCTCCGGTGAATTATAGTAATTCTACACATTCCTACAAAATTTCATGTATGTAGCTTCAGCCGTTCGTGAAATATTCTATGGACAGACGGACGGACAGACATTTGACCGATTTCATAAGGGTTTTGTTTTTACTACAAAACCCTAAAAAGAAAGGCATATTTTTGTTTCTGGTGCTTTTCAATTATATTTTTCAATGTTCCGTGTTTGGCTCCGCGTTCACGTGTAAATGAAGCGATACATTCTCTAAAATAAGAAATTACTTAATACGAGTACCAATCACGTCCGAAGTATCCTTCAGTGCGGACATTTACTCGTCTACTTGTACATTAATTTAATTAATTGAATTTTTGCAAGCCCAACACTTTGTGGCCGGCGTTGAATGAATCAGCTGACGTTGTTCTAACTACTACATATATTTGCATGATATGACCGAAATGGCAATTTAAGCCATGTACAGAAATATGTACACAAAGTACACCATAATTGAAACTATCACCGAAATAATTTGCATTTCGATTTTCCATTTTCTAAATGCACTTAATCCGCTCTATTTGCCAAAATATGCAACCACCGAGATTAGATGCGTTTTAGAATTTTGCACTTTTAATCGGCATGTCGCGTCCTGTCGATTGAATTATTGCATTTCACACGAGTGTACAATTGAAAATGTCACAAAGTGGATCTCATGGTCGGCCATCGGGACTTATCCCACTTACAATGGCGCGTAAACGATCAGGGTAATAATAACGGTCAATGAACGAAATTGTTACTTGCATTTGATATTAATTAATAATTTGCCCATAAATTAACGTTGACATTTGCGGGCGATTTACAGGTTCACGGATAAAGGACAACTCAGCCGCTTGAATATTTAATTAAGGGCGTAGAGAGATTTTGATTGTTTTGTCACAGATATTGTTGGCTCAATGGCCGGACATTGTTTAATTATTCAATCATAGTATGCGAACCAATTAAATGGTTGTTAATCGAGTTTTGTTCGACTGTAGATAGCGAGCGTGACAGGAATCAAAATCCAGTCATCACTAAAGAATAATCAATTTTTGGCATTAGAGCTGACAAATGTTTAAGAGAAATTAACAATTAATTAAACTACCATTTGGAAATTATTTTTTCAGCCCTGAATAGATATTATTAGTAAATGTATAACAATTAGCTATTGTTTACACTTATGTAAAGCCAAACATACACCATCCGGAATTCCTGTCCGGAAAAACTGATCAGGCCCGGCTTTGAGGAAGTCTGGATCGTGTTTCAAACCGCCTTCAGGCGGCCGGAAGGAAAATCGTTCCCGCCAGGCCTCCACCACATACGTTCCGGAATTTTTCTCCGGAAAAACTGATCAGGACTAGCCTTGAGGATTTCCGGATCGTCAATGGCATGTGCAGGCCGCCTTGAGGCCGCCGGACAGGCGTTTGAGGCAGCCGGATGGATAATTGGAAATCGATCTTATCGCCTGGCGGTCTGTCCGGCCGCGTGACCAGAATGAATTTTCACTGGAGTTTATTTTAATAGATGAATGTATCTGAAGATTGGCTGTGGAAAGTAAAATACAATACAAGTACAATTCAATCCAATAGATAGATACTTTCATTCTATGGCGATAAGATCGAATTCCAATTATCCATTCGACCGCCTCAAAGGCCTGTCCGGCGGCCTGAAGCAGCCATACACGATCCGGAATTCCTCAAGATCGGGCCAGATCAGTTTTCCGACAGGAATTCCGGATAGTGTATGGTGTATTCTATATTCAGGCAAACCGGCCGGGCCTGATCAGTTTTTCCGGACAGGAATTCCGGATGGTGTATGTTCGGCTTAAAACTAATAAAAATAACTTTCTTTGAATTCAATTTATTCAAACCGTGGATTCCTGGACGTATCGACTTAACACTTAAAGTATCCCTCCAGCCAACGCGATTTATTCGCAGCAAATAATTCGAGGCGGATTCGCAAATTTGTAAGGAAGGGGGGTGATAGGCTGATCGCTGATTTTACTTTCTACGCTTCGAAGCGTAGTTTTTAAAGTCGACCCGTCCTCTTGATTTTTGAAAACCACCACTACCAAAATAGACGAATAAATCTACACATAACCGAGCTCTGTGAAGTTGGCACCGTCACATTCGATTTTTCAAATTTGAATTGTGCAGTTCGTTTGCCCATCGTAGGCCCACGTTTGCCCAGGAAAAATTTTCGTTTGCCCACCCTTACAAAAAAAGTTATTAACAAAATACTTTTTTTTCAAAATGCAAAAACCCACGAAATTTTTTTTTCAAAAATTGGAATTTTTTTCGCTATTTCGTTTGCCCAACGTTAGCCCAGGATTGCCCACCCAAAATTTTCGTTTGCCCACCCCTCAAATTTTTTTTATTCAAAAAATAACATTTTTGTCCCACATTGGGCGTCACATTATACACCCTCAAAACGATAATATTTAATTTAAATTGCCCACCCCATTAGCTCATTATAAGCCCTCGTTTGCCCAGTAAAATTTTTCGTATGTCCACCCTTGCAGAAAAAGTTATAAGAGAATCAAATTTTTTGGGTTGCGAATACTTATATCCTTAATTAAGCTCCTTAAAGGATAATTTTGTAGTGTAAACTCATCAGATCGATTGCCCATCGTGCACTATCGTTTGCCCAGGAAAAAGTTTCGTTTGCCCATCCCTCCAACTCTTTTTATAAAAAAGTAAGTATTTTGATCCCACTTGGGCGCCACTTTCCACAGTTTGGCTCCTTAAAGGACATTTTGAGGCCGCAAGCTGGGAAGTTCGTTTGCCCATCGTGGATTATCGTTTGCCCAGGAAAAAGTTTCGTTTGCCCACCCTTGTGAAAAAAGTTATAAGCTGAAAATTTTTTTGTATGATGGTTATACTTATACTGTTATTTTGGCTCCTTAAAGGATCATTTTGAAGTGCAAGCTGGGCAGTTCGTTTGGCCATCGCGGATTATCGTTTGCCCAGGAAAAAGTTTCGTTTGCCCACCCTTGCAAGAAAAGTTATTAGAGAATTAAATTTTTGGGGTTGCGAATACTTATATCCTTAATTTGGCTCCTTAAAGGATAATTTTGTGGTTCGAACTCATCAGTTCGATTGCCCATCGTGCATTACTGTTTTCCCAGGAAAAAGTTTCGTTTGCCCAGGAAAAGGTTTCGTTTGCCCACCCTTGCAAGAAAAGTTATATGCAGACAATTTTTTTTTAATTTGGTTATACTTATACTGTTATTTTGGCTCCTTAAAGGATCATTTTGTAGTGCAAGCTGGGCAGTTCGTTTGCCCATCGCGGACTATCGTTTGGTCAGGAAAAAGTTTGCCCACCCTAGCAAAAGAAGTTATTAAAAAAACAGGATTTTTTTTATGTTGGGAATTCTTAATTTGGCTTTTAAAGGAATTTTTTTTATGCGAACTGGGTTTTTCGTTTGATCATCGTAGGCGTTCGTTTGCACAGGCAAAAAGGTTCGTTTTCGCACTTGTAAGAAAAGTTATTGGCAAAATAATTTTTTTAGATTGGGAATCATAAAGGCTCAGTTTACATTGCCTTACGAACCGGATGAACCGAATGAGTGGCATGAGCAAACCACTTTGACGACCAACTCAATAGTAGATGGTTGTTGCGCGAGAGCGTGTGGTTCATGCGGCAATGGAAACTGAGCTTGAGCTAGTTCTTTAAAGTACAAAAAATATGTACACACATTTATGCAATCAGCAGAAATCATTTCCACTTTTTCCAACCATGAGAGCACTGTTTCCAAGGTCAAACTTTCAGTCTTATATTGCATGCATGCGTATGTTGAGTTATATAATAAGGATAAAAGTATTCGCAACCCCAAAAATTTAATTCTCTAATAACTTTTTTTGCAAGGGCGGGCAAACGAAACCTTTTCCTGGGCAAACGAAACTTTTTCCTGGGAAAACAGTAATGCACGATGGGCAATCGAACTGATGAGTTCGAGCCGCAAAATTATCCTTTAAGGAGCCAAATTAAGGATATAAGTATTCGCAACCCCAAAAATTTAATTCTCTAATAACTTTTCTTGCAAGGGTGGGCAAACGAAACTTTTTCCTGGGCAAACGATAATCCGCGATGGCCAAACGAACTGCCCAGCTTGCACTTCAAAATGATCCTTTAAGGAGCCAAAATAACAGTATAAGTATAACCATCATAAAAAAAATTTTCAGCTTATAACTTTTTTCGCAAGGGTGGGCAAGCGAAACCTTTTCCTGGGCAAACGATAATCCACGATGGGCAAACGAACTGCCCAGCTTGCGGCCTCAAAATGTTCTTTAAGGAGCCAAACTGTGGAAAGTGGCGCCCAAGTGGGATCAAAATACTTACTTTCTTATAAAAAGAGTTAGAGGGATGGGCAAACGAAACTTTTTCCTGGGCAAACGATAGTGCACGATGGGCAATCGATCTGATGAGTTTATACTACAAAATTATCCTTTAAGGAGCTTAATTAAGGATATAAGTATTCGCAACCCAAAAAATTTGATTCTCTTATAACTTTTTCTGCAAGGGTGGACATACGAAAATTTTTACTGGGCAAACGAGGGCTTATAATGGGCTAATGGGGTGGGCAATTTAAATTAAATATTATCGTTTTGAGGGTGTATAATGTGACGCCCAATGTGGGACAAAAATTTTATTTTTTGAATAAAAAAAATTTGAGGGGTGGGCAAACGAAAATTTTGGGTGGGCAATCCTGGGCTAACGTTGGGCAAACGAAATAGCGAAAAAAAAATCCCAATTTTTGAAAAAAAATTTCGTGGGTTTTTGCATTTTGAAAAAAAAAAGGATTTTGTTAATAACTTTTTTTGTAAGGGTGGGCAAACGAAAATTTTTCCTGGGCAAACGTGGGCCTACGATGGGCAAACGAACTGCACAATTCAAATTTGAAAAATCGAATGTGACGGTGCCAACTTCACAGAGCTCTGTTTATCCTACATCAGAGTAGGATATTATATATATACAGTAGACAGTAGAAAATAGTCGAAAAACGGTCGAAAAGCCTGAAAATTGTTGGCGCCTAATGTGGGGTCTCTGTGATTTATCTAGTCAATTAATCTGAAATTGGCAAAAATACTGGCGACTTGGCACCAGGGAGGGCAAAAGACTTCTTCCATAGTTCTCCTCGTGGGCGCCCTCTGAAACAGCTAACCAAGCCAACCAAGTTTTGCAGTGCAGAACATTTGGTAGAGGCACATAACGATAATCGTCCTGAAAGGCCATAACACCAGTGCGTTTCAGGAAATTGGCAAACGGTTGAGTTGTAACATAGTTGTGAGAACACCAACACATCACACCCAGTTGAAAGATAATCAAAAGAACGCCTCATCGAAACACCATTGGAGAGCTACCTCTGCCCTATATAAAAAATAGCTCCCGGCGACTCTTAGGACACCTAAGGAAGCAACTCTTCCCCTAAGATTGGGTATGAGGGCTTGTAACCTGCGTCTCAGAAATTAATTTACACTCGGAACATTAAACGAGCCTTTGATACCACGGACTGATTCACCGGCAACGACTTTTGGCTACAAACAACGGACCACGATCGGTTTTTGGAACGTTGGAACGATGTGGGGCGAGTGCAGTAGTGCAAGGCTCACTGAAGTCGAACGGGAAATGACGTGATATAACATTTCTATATTACGACCGAGCGAAACAAGATTGGCTGGATCGAGATCGACTTTATCGCCAAGCTTTCAAACAGTGCTGCTCTACTCTGCGAGTGAAAACATTACCTTTCCTAGAATGGCAGGCGTCGGAATTCTGTTGACCAAGGATGCACGCCGATTTTCAATCGATTGGATACGACCCGACTGAACCAGCGTATTAATCGGCTAACGACGCCTTCTATTACCGACTCGGAGACACCTTCAAAAAAGTTCCCAAAGGAGACATAAAAACTTTTATGGGGGATCTCAATGCCAAAGTCGGATCTGACAACCTTGACTTGGAACACATAATGGGCAATCATGGTCTAGGCAACAGGAAACAAATTGGCTAGATGTTCGTGGAGTTTTGCAACTCTCGTCAGCTCGTCATCGGCGGTACCCTGTTCAACCACAAACGATGCCATTTAACAACCTGGGTTTCTCCGGATAGCAGTACAGAGAGCCAGATTGACCATACAGCCATTTCCAAGACATGGAGGAATTGTCTCTTAGACGCCAGGTCGAAGCGGGGTACTGATATCGGCAGCGATCACCAACTTGTTGTCGCAAAAATTAGCTTACGAACGGCAGTAATCCACCGCCATCAAAATGCAAGAATCTTGCCACGTTTTAATGTGCAAAAGCTTAAGGAACCAAAGAGCTAATACACCATCACCTTATGAGACTCCTACAATTGACGATAGATAGAACGTCAATTGGATTACGCTGACGTTATCTGTCTTCTTTCAAATAGTTCGGATCATCTAGTTCAAATGACGGATACTCTCGGGGCTTAAAATTAATCCTGCCAAAACTAAGTACTTGAGGTTGGATACAGGAAGACAGAGCGAAATTTGTGTTTCGGGGCAGACGGTGGAAAAAGTGGACAATTTTTGATATCTCGGAAGTGTAGTTACAGCAAATGGTGGAGCGGATGCCCATGTACTGTCTCGCATCAATAAGGCTCGGGCAGCTTTTCTCAATTTGACTCCTTTCTGGCAAAACAACAACATCTCCAGACGCACCAAACTCAGGATCCTCGAAATCAATGTAAAATCTGTGCTTCTAAATGGCTGTTCAACTTGAAAGGTGACCAAGGCGATAACAACTTTCGTAAACCAGTGTTTACGGCGCATCGTACACATACGCTGGCCGGAAGTAGTTTCTAATGACAACTTTCTGTTCATTACTAGCCAGGACAGGTTAAGCACCTCCATAAAATAGCGAAACTGGCAATGGATAGGTCACACACTTCGAAAAGGGCCGGAAAACAATGCTAAAAAGGCCCTCGATTGGAACCAACAGGGAACCGATGTAAGTCGCCGCATTGGATGACCTAAAAGCACCTAGAGAAGATCAGTTGAGGTCGAGGGTAACTCAATAGGCAAATCGTGCAGTCAATTGAAAGCGATGGTGGCGAACAGGACGAGGTGGAAAGTCGGCGTGGTTAATGCTCTATGCCCCACAGGGGGTTAAAAGGAACAGAGATAGAGAGGCATCAGGTGCCGTTCGTAACAAGACTGAAAAAAACGAAAACATTTTAGCCTTCACCTTAGGGATACTTTATAACTTTTAAAGTGTATAATTAGTTTAAATCGTTCCAAATGTGCTTTTCATCTATGTGAGAGCAGGAAACCTGAAGAGCGATAAGGGTCCAGTGTAGGCGACATTTGCATGGTTACCTGCCATATGGTGCCAATACTGCATCTGGTGTTTGCTCTCTCAATTGCTGCAGTCTTTAAGACCAATTTATAAACTGCCAGAGGGATCCTTATATTACGGAAGCTTCCGCTGACCATCGTGGTTGTGCTCTCACGAGCCTGCTCATCCATCCTGCTGTTTCCGTCAAAGCCGCTATGGCCAGGAATCCCACACAGCAAATAAAAAATGAATGTGTTTCTTGGTCGTCCTGGACTCAACAGTTGACAAACTAAAAAAAAAACATAAAAGAACTACGATTGGGGTAAACCCCAATCATGCAATACTCTAGATGAATTTGAACCTGGTTAAAGCCAATAAATAATTTTGGTTGCAATCTCGGATGCATCGTATACGTACTGAGTAAATAGGCTTAACGTATTTCATGAAATAGTGCAGTTTGTATGGGAGGGGGTAGAAGGAGGGTGAGGATTACAATAAATTTTATAATGTAGGTTACAATTATCATAAAAGTGATATATTCAAAATTTCAAAGCAAGATGTTTTATAGTTTCTGAGAAAATCTGATTATTGTAAATTATCAAAAATGTGTCATTTTGTATGGGAGGGGGTAGACGGAGTAAGGGTAATCGATTATTTTTTTTGAATCTAACTGATATTGTTAATTAAGTATTAAGTACAAAATTTCAGCCCGATAAATTGTATACGTACTGAGTAAATTGGCTTAACGTATTTCATGAAATAGTGCAGTTTGTATGGGAGGGGGTAGAAGGAGGGTGAGGATTACAATAAGTTTGATAACATAGGTTACAATTATCATAAAAGTGATATATTAAAAATTTCAAAGCAATATGTTTTATAGTTTCTGAGAAAATCTGATTATTGTAAATTTTCAAAAATGTGTCATTTTGTATGGGAGGGGGTAGAAGGGGTGGAGCGATTTAGCCCGTTCACGAACTTAGCCTTCATTTTTTGTCAAAAATAACGTGTGCAAAATTTGAACTTCATAGCTCAACGCGTTCTCGAGCTAGAGAGGTCACGGACGGACGGACGGACAGACGGACAGACGGACATCCGGTTTTGAGATATTCGAGTGATAATATGAACTTCTGTATCATTCATTTTTTTCTGCGAGCCTTATTTCTTAGCGTTACAAACTTTGTGGCAAACTTATAATACTCTCAGATTTCATCTAGAGTATAAAAATAGATTCGATGGATAAAGCGGGATATGAGAAAATTTCGCGGAACTGCTTTTTTAGGTGGAAAAAGAAGGACTATCCCGCGAAAAACAAAACAAATACGAGCGTTATCCATATATCGTTAGTAAATGGTAGAGTGCCTCCCTCCCATACAGCGTGATTGGTTTCAAGTTTGTGTTTACCGTATTTTAGCAACCAAATTAGCAAAAATTTGAGGGCCGCCAGCACTGTGACTTGGGGCGTCGCATCCCATCGCCAGGTGCTCGTAAAACCCCACTGGGGCCATGGTTGTATTTGTCTTGGCCTGTCGTTTGGGGTGTAATAGTAAGCCACAGCCTTTCCTGACTTGTCGCCAAATGCGGCTAAATGGGCAAGGCAATTCTTAAAAGTAGTTGATGCGCTATGTTCCACTAGGGGTTAGGGTAAATAGTAGTAAATTTGATAAAAATATCCATTATCTACAAAAAAAGAGACCAGATAATTAAGTATTTTTCTAGCTCTAAAGGGTGAATATGCTAGTTGGTTCCCTCAATGTCCTAATTCAAGCCAATGATTGCTACCAAACATCGTTTCCATTGCCTGATTTATCTGTTCAATTCGGAATTATGTGTAGAGATGTATTCAATTTGCATCTGAAAAGCATACACAGTAGTGAAAACTGTGAAACACTTTGCAAAGAGGCATTATATTACATACGTAATCTGTGATTGTATACATATGAAGTAAATCTATATATGTACTTCAATGCACGATTTTTTTCATTGGAAAAACAACCTTACAGCAATCCTTTTCTTTCATTTGTCCTGTAGAAAGTATACACGCCGTTTGTGTACGAAATCGATTCGCTGGTAGGTTAGCAATGGCTCTCTTCAATTCACCGATGATATCCTAACATCGGATGGATTTAGCCAGGCTCTAGAATTTCCAACGATTTTCATCCAGACGAATCTTTGTCTGGAGACTGGAGACGATGAAGCATACCACACTGACGATTTTTCTACGAGAAATCGAAAATAGTATTGCCATTTTTATACCATTCACGAATGTGATATCTGTTAATGCTGCTACAGACAATGCCCCTTTGCTGTCAGTTGGCAACCATTGCTATCCTGAATCTGTGGCGATGATGACTGCATGCAATTGGTACCGCTATCCGCGATGACAATTGCTTCCAATTGCTGGTCATTACTCATTGCCTGAAGTAGGTATTATCTATTATACATAGGCGCTGACTATGGGAGGGGGGCACTTTTTGCCCCATAAATGTAAGTATTGAGGGGGCAACGCCCTCACAATGTTTCGGGAAAAAATATCACTATTAATCGTTTCGGAAGAAAAGCGATTCTCACTTGCCTTCTTGGTTCAAACAATCAGTGGATGTTCACACTGCGTGCGATGTCGAGCCGAGCCGGGTCGAGCGATGCGATGCGATGTGGTGGGTGTTCACATTGCACGCCGTGCGATGCCGAGCCGAACGATGGCTTGCGATGCAAAGATGATCCGGGATGTTCACTGCACGCAATGATGGAGAGTAGAGACCAATTTAGTTCAAGGAATAGATCTGTTCGACATCATGTCGTTTGTGCTTGACCCAGTAAATTTATTTCTGTTTGAAAACAGTGCTCTAAAAATGGAAGAGCGTCGCCATTAATGAAGAAAGGCCCAGTGTTGGTGAATTTGATCATCTCTTCCGCGACCTCAGACGAGAGGTTTCACAAGCGGACTGAGCAGCGGCGCACCGCTGTGTATAAACGCAAAAAGTGGTAGCCGCGGCTGCTTTAGTGGACGTTCACACTGCGTGCGATGCCGAGCCGAGCCGAGCCGGGTCGAGCGATGCGATGTGGTGGGTGTTCACATTGCACGCCGTGCGATGCCGAGCCGAACGATGGCTTGCGATGCAAAGATGATCCGAGCGATGGCTTGCGATGCAAAGATGATCCGGGATGTTCACTGCACGCAATGATGGAGAGTAGAGACCAATTTAGTTCAAGGAATAGAATCTGTTCGACATCATGTCGTTTGTATGCTTGACCCAGTAAATTTATTTCTGTTTCAAAAAAGTGCTCTAAAAATGGAAGAGCGTCGCCATTGGGTGCACCCCATTAATGAAGAAAGGCCCAGTGTTGGTGAATTTCATCATCTCTTCCGCGACCTCAGACGAGAGGTTTCACAAGCGGATTGAGCAGCGGCGCACCGCTGTGTATAAACGCAAAAATCGGCAGCCGCGGCGGCTTTAGGACGATGAATATATAAACCGCTCGACTCGCCGTTGCGGCCACCGCCGCGGTTTGTGGAGCGGCGAGATTGCATTTGAATTCAAACCGCTTGTGAAACCACGCTTTCTAAACGCGACCTTATTACGGTGATAATAACCTTTCATTTGAGGCATACTGAATCAAAACCGGAGTCCAAAGCGTATATACCCTAGACTTGTACAGACCTAGTTGTGATACCAAAACTTCCAACTGGCAACGGCCATATGCATTAAAAGTGAATTTGCCATATGGTCAGTTTGAGCTGTGGGCGTGGATTCAATGAAAAGTTTCATCGTTCATCCATTCGAATTTTGGATATTTACATTTGAACTAACGTTTACAGTAAAGGTTGCCGTTCATTCAATAGGATCTTGCCCATTCTCAAAATCAACTAACCAACCCACACTATAAATATTTGTCGCATTTTGCAAGTCGCTAGCATTTGTATCGAAAGTTATCGCTCATTTGAAGTTTCGTTTGTAGGGGACGTAGAGGTTGCTTGGGACGGAGCTTGGCCATTTCCAATACCAACCAACTAAATCTAAATCCAAATATTTGAACCAAATTTCAAGTCGCTAGCTTCATTCTATCGAAAGTTATCGCTCATTTGAAATTTCATCTGTAGGGGTTCCTTCGGTCGGATCTTGCCCATTTTCAATACCAACCAACTAGATCATGCTACAAACATTTGACCAAAATTTCAAGTTTCTAACTTCATTCTATCGAAAGTTATCGTGCAAACGGACAGACAGATATGGCTAAATCGAATTAGGAGATGACCCTCATAATTTCCATGTATACACTGCCACACCGCCGCGCCTAAAAGTCTAGGGTATAAAAGCAGACATACATGCATTTTTTTCAGTGTGATCTTACATCAAATATTACTTTACAGCTCGTACTTGCACCATACTGGCTCCAAAAAGCTTCACATCGCAAAGCATCGCAAAGCCCATAAACTCCATCGCAAAGTCCATTAAATTCCATCGCAAAAAATCAGCAGCCGGTACTCGCACGAAAAAGCAAAGAAGTTTGTGAAAACATCGGGCCATCGCTAGGCTCATCATTGCATCGCGCGCAGTGTGTACACTCAAATCGTGATTCCATTTAAAATTGAAGACTTTCCATTTTCTTGCTTTAAAAGCTTGTAATCGCATTGCATCGCTCGACCCGGCTCGGCTCGGCATCGCACGCAGTGTGAACATCCACTTAGGACGATGAATGTATAAACCGCTCGACTCGCCGTTGCGGCCACCGCCGCGGTTTGTGGAGCGGCGAGATTGCATTTGAATTCAGTGTAAGAGCCGGTACACATCGACGTCCAAATGACGCTGGACGCCTCGTCACTTAAGCTCCTCCCTTTTTGATACCTATCTGCATTTCAATTCACATGATGCGATAGGACGCAGCGTCACTCTGTATTATATAAGCCGGGCCACATAATAGCGAAACGGAATTTACAATTTATGTTATTTTTAGTTTTAAATAAACTGTTTTTTGGCCATAACTTCTAAAATATAAGGAATTTCGCATTTTTGACACCATTTTCACCCCCCTTAGAAATCCCCATCCGGGCTAAGGAGCATCCATCCTCACTATTTTTTTTCAAAATTAATTGTCAATTTAGTAGTCACGATTAACAATTAATTAATTGGCACTTAAAAGTGATCCTCAAGCGAATGGTTTAAGAAACATCATACAAATCAGACATTGTGGCCGTGTCCGTGTTCCGGGTTCGAATGTATGTGGGCCGGCATATTAAAAATTGATATGCGGACGCGTGAAGTGATGCAGATAGGAGCAGAAACCAGCGTCATCCCAGATAGCTCTCGCGGCGGCAAAATGCCGCCGATAGTTATCGGATAGCTATATGCGGCCATGTGCATCGCTTCATTGCCCGTAATGTATTTCTTCCTATCCGATTGAAAGTGACGCAGCGTTAGGCGTCATTTGTACGTCCGTGTGCACCGGCACTAAATATGTAAACCGCCGCTTCTGCTCTATGCCTTTATACGCAGCTGTGTCCGTTGCTCAAACCGCTTGAGAAACCACGTCTTCTAAACGCGACCTTATTACGTCCAAAGCGTATATACCCTAGACTTGTACAGACCTAGTTGTGATACCAAAACTTCCAACTGGCAACGGCCATATGCATTAAAAGTGAATTTCCCATATGGTCAGTTTGAGCTGTGGGCGTGGATCCAATGAAAAGTTTCATCGTTCATCCATTCGAATTTTGGATATTTACATTTGAACTAACGTTTATAGGGAAGGTTGCCGTTCATTCAATAGGATGTTGCCCATTCTCAAAATCAACTAACCAACCCACACTATAAATATTTGTCGCATTTTGCAAGTCGCTAGCATCATTGTATCGAAAGTTATCGCTTATTTGAAATTTAATCTATAGGGGAGGTAGGGGTTTCTTCGGTCGGATCTTGCCATTTTCAATACCAACCAACTAGATCATGCTACAAACATTTGATCAAAATTTCAAGTTTCTAACTTCATTCTATCGAAAGTTATCGTGCAAACGGACAGACAGACAGACATGGTTAAATCGAAACAGGAGGTGACCCTCATAATTTCCATGTACCATATACACTGCCACACCGCCGCGCCGAAGTCTCCTTTAAGGCGTTACATATTTTCTGCGTGACAAAAACAATATTACCCTATACTAAAAGTCTAGGGTATAAAAGCATGCATTTTTTTCAGTGTGATCTGATACATCAAATATTACTTTACACCTCGTACTTGCACCATACTGGCTCCATGGAGCTTCACATCGCAAAGCCCATAAACTCCATCGCAAAGCCCATTAAGTTCCATCGCACCAAATCAGCAGCCGGTACTTGCACGAAAAAGCAAAATTGTTTGTGAAAACATCGGGCCATCGCTCGGCTCGTCATCGCATCGCGCGCAATGTGAACACTCAAAGCGTGATTCCATTTAAAATTGAAGACTTTCCATTTTCTTGCTTTAAAAGCTTGTAATCGCATTGCATCGCTCGACTCGGCTCGGCTCGGCATTGCACGCAGTGTGAACATCCACTCAAACACTTATTTAGCTATGACTCATAGGGAAGGAAAGCTTCTGCAGGCATATACTCGTATTTAGCCCATGAGCACGATTGAATCTTGTGCTTTAACAAGGCTCATAGGGAAAGAAAACTTAACCAGCCGCCAATACCCCGGGGTATGAGAATTCGTATGAAATTAGCCCGAATCATAATGGTCATATGAAGTATTAACACTCGACATTCAATTTGGTTATGATTCCTCAAGATGTTGTCAAAACTTAATGGATTTCTTGTGCTAACTATAATGGCCTTAAGTCGTGGACGGTTAAAATAAATTTAATTGAAATTTCATTCATTATTTTGTCTTATTGGACAAAAAAGCCTTATGGTTCCATTTACAACTTGAAAATTGATCTGGATCTTAATGCTTGATTCTTAAAAACAAACAACAAACGCCATTTTGATGCAACGCTGATGATTTGTACGGTCGGGACCGCACAATCCGAGAGACGAATAAATCAGTTCCAAATTGGTTCCACGCAATCGTGAGACTATTTTGATTGACTAAATGAGATTACGAGTATACATTCGTAGCGATATCGAATATTTGCTTGCCTTAAAACGTCGGCTTTTTTAGCTACGGCTATTGGGCCGTTCAGTTCGTGAACCTATCATCAGTCAATTTGGTTTAAGTGCAATAGATACGCTAATTGTTCTTTAAGAATGGATCTGTTTATTGTGAGAATACCATCATAAAAAGTTCACACAGCAAGTCAATCCGACAGTTAATCAAAAACATATATAAAGTTGTTGTCCCCCCCCCCCCAATATTTTTTGACTGTCGGCGCCTATGATATCATATATACACTGCGTAGCATAGCTATACTAAATTTTTGCCCTAAGCCCTTGTGGGGCATAGCGCGTCAACTGTTCCATGTGGCCCAGTTGACGTTTCGTTGGCATAAACTGGTTTCGGAAAATACTGTTGCCAGCATGCACCTCCTGCACATCCATGGCCACGAACGTCGTCGTGGACGGGATTCGAACCCGAAACGCCGGTAGTCAAATATGAGACCGATGCCTCAACACACTGCGCTACCGGTCGCCCCAATTAGTAATTTTAGTATTTTATGAGATATTTTGATAAAACCAATTACAGCATATGAAAGCGATATAATTTAACTTCTGTTTTGCCAAATCGGAGCTATCTATTCTTTAAATTGGTTTAATTACGCCACGTTTCTTGTTTTGTTAGTGTGTCATAACTATAGCCGCACTACATTTGCACACTGCAGAATAGCCAAATTTTTCTGTTTTCTTTGAAGAAAATTCAAACGCATTGAACTTCATTCACAGTACCGTTATATTTTTTTGTTTTATCATTCATTCTCTAACAAAATTCCACGTGACGCGTATATAAGCGAAGTCGAAAAAGGCAAAATTTTAGCCTTTTTGGATCAAAAATTGAGTTACCGGGAAATTGAACGAAAATTGGGGCGCTCGAACAGAGTCATCCGAAATTTCGTCAATAACAAAAACGAACAAGAAAACTGGAGGCCCAAAATCCAAGCTATTTGAAAGACAAGTGCCACATTTTCAACACCGCAAGTAACTCTATGAAAAGTCTATCAACGATAGTTAACGAGAGTAGGGTGGAAGTATCTAAATCTACAATAATTAGAGTTTTAAGACAGTCAAAACGCAAAAACTCCTTACGAAGCCGAAATTACATCTTCGTATGGCGTATGGGAAAAATTGGCAGACAAACTGGGAAAGGTGATTCACTACTGCGCTACTTCGGTTTTGATCTATTTTCTTAATTTTCTTTTTTTCGGGTGATTTTTTCAGATGAAAGTAAAATCAAGTTTTGTCTTTTAATGCGTTTTGACTGTCTTAAAACTTTACTTATTCTAGAATCTAGACAGAGACATCACGAGCGCATCAAGAAAACCACGTAGATATCGAAATGGCTTCCCATTCATAAACTTGTTTCTATCTGTGGTACGTTTTCCACTTGGCTCGAAAGATAAATAACTATTTTTTGGTCATAACAATTTAACTTACGCATTTGTCCTACCAGCCTTTCAAGTAAAAGCTTTAATGTTTCACAGTAAATTAATAGCTGGTAACACTTCTCCCTTGTATACTTCCCATCTTTCTGTTTGATCTCCAGCTTTGCACCCATTCAATTCCAGGCTAACTATCAGGATTTGTCTATAGATGAAACGGGCTACTTTTTCAGGCCTTTTTACAAGTTACTGGTCGTATTCGGAACGCATAGTATCAAAGGATATCGTGACGGGAAACTCATTCAGATTCAAACGGCAGAAAAATATCGAATTAAGCCCGAAAGGACACAATGAAAGTGGTCCATATAAACGTCCAGTCGGTCGGTTACTGCAAGGTGGTGGATCCATACCCGCCAAAAATGAATCTTGCAGATATGAATAGTATTCCAACTTTTTTTGGCTCGCTTTATCCTTTGGATCTTGTTGAGAGAGTTGAGAGCTTCAACGCCAACCAACTGAATAAACACGTGAGCTATAGTTTTCACAACCGTTTACCCTTCTGCCTCGAATATTTCCTGCTTGCATGTTGACTTGTCGTTTTCGTTTGTTAACAGAAGCTAAAGTAAAACGTTTTTGATTTATTCATCGGATGCATTTACATAAGCTCGAATAACGGAGATTATACGCCATTGCGAAGGCATTGATGGGAGATTTTCCAAAGATTATTTGCTGGACTTTTTTTGGCATTTTTATACTCTAGATGAAATCTGAGAGTATTATAAGTTTGCCACAAAGTTTGTAACGCTAAGAAATAAGGCTCGCAGAAAAAAATGAATGATACAGAAGTTCATATTATCACTCGAATATCTCAAAACCGGATGTCCGTCTGTCCGTCCGTCCGTCCGTGACCTCTCTAGCTCGAGAACGCGTTGAGCTATGAAGTTCAAATTTTGCACACGTTATTTTTGACAAAAAATGAAGGCTAAGTTCGAGAACGGGCTAAATCGCTCCACCCCTTCTACCCCCTCCCATACAAAATGACACATTTTTGAAAATTTACAATAATCAGATTTTCTCAGAAACTATAAAACATATTGCTTTGAAATTTTTAATATATCACTTTTATGATAATTGTAACCTACATTATAAAATTTATTGTGAAACCTATAATGCTGTCAGATTTCATCTCTTGTGTTTATACTCTAGATGAAATCTGAGAGGTGATGGGATCAACAAAGTCTTAACGATGCATCCGAGATTGCAACCAAAATTATTTATTGGCTTTAACCAGGTTCAAATTCATCTAGAGTATTGCATGATTGGGGTTTACCCCAATCGTAGTTCTTTTATGTTTTTTTTTTAAATTACCGTTGCGGACAGCTGTCCTCCTGAATACTGGGGAGGCATTGCCCCTCTAAAAGATATTATCCCCACGAATAAATTATACGGGTAACTACAATATAACATTGTGTATTAATGTTCTTGCAAATGTACAAGTGCGAATCATTTCAGTGAAAATTGGAATTGTTTGTGACACTTGGTTTCATTCTGCACACCAACTTAGTATGCGTCTGTAGCTTAGCTCTGTAACGCACCGGGCATTTTTTGCTACTCGAAACACGGTCTCTGCGGTTCGCGCCCCGCAACGGGACCAACTATTTTTATACTCTAGATGAAATCTGAGAGTATTATAAGTTTGCCACAAAGTTTGTAACGCTAAGAAATAAGGCTCGCAGAAAAAAATGAATGATACAGAAGTTCATATTATCACTCGAATATCTCAAAACCGTCTGTCCGTCTGTCCGTCCGTCCGTCCGTGACCTCTCTAGCTCGAGAACGCGTTGAGCTATGAAGTTCAAATTTTGCACACGTTATTTTTGACAAAAAATGAAGGCTAAGTTCGTGAACGAGCTAAATCGCTCCACCCCTTCTACCCCCTCCCATACAAAATGACACATTTTTGAAAATTTACAATAATCAGATTTTCTCAGAAACTATAAAACATATTGCTTTGAAATTTTTAATATATCACTTTTATGATAATTGTAACCTATGTTATAAAACTTATTGTAATCCTCACCCTCCTTCTACCCCCTCCCATACAAACTGCACTATTTCATGAAATACGTTAAGCCAATTTACTCAGTACGTATACAATTTATCGGGCTGAAATTTTGTACTTAACACTTAATTAACAATATCAGTTAGATTCAAAAAAAATAATCGATTACCCTTACACCGTCTACCCCCTCCCATACAAAATGACACATTTTTGAAAATTTACAATAATCAGATTTTCTCAGAAACTATAAAACATATTGCTTTGAAATTTTGAATATATCACTTTTATGATAATTGTAACCTACATTATAAAATTTATTGTAATCCTCACCCTCCTTCTACCCCCTCCCATACAAACTGCACTATTTCATGAAATACGTCTTAACGTCTTAACGACTTACGTCTTAACGATGCATCCGAGATTGCAACCAAAATTATTTATTGGCTTTAACCAGGTTCAAATTCATCTAGAGTATTGCATGATTGGGGTTTACCCCAATCGTAGTTCTTTTATGTTTTTAAAGTCTAATTTTGCTTTGAAAATTTACAATGTATCTGCAGCAATAATGCAGGAATACCTTAAATGACCACTTATAATAAATTCAATTAAAATCAAAATTTCAATACGCATGCATGTTGGTGTCAGCATAATTAACGCGCAATAACCAGACAATGGGGGACAAAAGAACTTTTCCATAGTCCTCCCCGTGGGAGCCCCCCGGTAACGGCAGTGTTCAAATCGTTGACGGCCAAGTCTTAGCGATAAGACGTTTGGAAAAAGGCAGATAGCTGTAGCCTGAATGGCTGACCAACACCTAAGCGTAGTTGGACCTGCATTGCAACATAGTTGTGTGAACTCCAGCACGTTTAGTAAACCATCTGAAGCAACTATCTTCCCAGGATATCCCCTGAATGGGGTTAAGCGACGTGTTGACAGCTTGTCCTTGCGAAAACCACTCCATGTCATGAAACATGGAACAAAAGCCTCGGATTGGACGGATCAACAACGACGACCACGCAAACGATTAAACGACTATTCTTTGGGATCCTGGAATGTACGCTCCCTGAACAAACCGGGGGCCGAGAAGGCCGTCCTTCAACAGGTCGAAAAGTACAAATTGAGCATAACCGCAGTCCAAGAAACAAATTGGTTTGGCAGCGAGATTAATGACAAGAAATCGCACACAATTTTTACAAGTGGCAAACCAACGGGCCGCAAGGAGTTTGGAGTAGCATTTATAGTGAACAATCACCTCAAGCCGCACATTACTGACTTCAAACCCATAAACGAACGGCTATGTACGATTGGCATCAAGACTCGATTCTTCAATCTCTGGCTCATCAATGTGCATGCCCACACTGAACTTAAAAAAGACACAGTAAAAGACGAGTTCTACGCCAGCCTTGAGACTCTCTTCGACTCACTTCCAACAAACGACGTCAAATTGCTGCTGGGATACTTTAACGCGAAAGTCGGAAATTAAAGTTGGCACCGGGGGACCACTGGAGGCCACAGTCTCCACGGAGAATGTAACGACAACGGCCAGCGACTTATCGAATTCACCTGCAGCAGGAATCTAGTCGTAAGCTCTACGTGTTTCCCGCATAGACGCATTCACAAGCAGTCCTGGAAATCTCCAGACGAACATACCTTCAACCAAATTGGTCACGTCCTCATTTGCAGGAGATGGGCGTCTAGTGTGATGGATGTCCGCTCCTATCGAGGAGCAAACTGTGACTCAGATCATCACCTGGTGGAGACGACCTACAGATGTAGAATTTCCTCAGTACACCAATCGAGAATCAGCCCTCCCAAAATCTTTGCCGTTGATAAGCTTCTGAGTGATGCTACAGCGGTGGCGTGTGTTGCCGCCCTTGAAAAAAGACTATCGCCTATGCTACACAACATCAGCAACACAGGCGTCCATGGGTTCTTGGAAGAACTCAAGGGTACCATCAGAGATGTCGCACAGAAGTTGGTGTGATATAAAGCCCGCCGAGCGCGAAATGACTGGTTCGACGAAGAATGCAAAAATTCACTTGACGCGAAAAATGAGGCTTACAGACAATGGATTCAACGAGGAACCAGAGCCAGAAGAGAAAAATATGACGAGCTACGGCGAATATCGAATAGAATAATTTGACTGAATATAAACGAAAACTTAGCTAATAGGAACACCAGACAAGCGTACAAACTAGTAAATACAATTAAGAACGGCTACCAACCCAGGACTGGCCTTTGTAAGGACAAAGATGGAAACATCATCAGCGACACCGATGGCATTAACAAACGATGGGCCTCTTATTTTGAAGAGCTTCTGAACCTACCATCTAACATCCCCACACAAGAAGTTCTCGACGATATTGTTGATCCAGGCCATACAACCCCCGACAGTAGAGGAAGTTGATCTCGCGTTGCGGTCACTAAAACAAAATAAAGCGCCGGGCGCTGACGAGATTCCAGCTGAACTGCTGAAATTCGGTGGAACGGGTCAAGCTAATGCCATCCATGAATTACTCCTGCGAGTATGGGAGGACGAGGAGATCCCAGACGATTGGCGCAGAAGCATCATCTACCCAATTCACAAAAAGGGAGATAAACTGCGGTGTGAGAATTACAGGGGCATTTCACTAGTTTGTACGTCATATAAAATTTTGACGAAAAGTCTGGAAAATAGAATAAAACCGTACGCAGATCGAATCATTGGCGAATATCATAGCGGTTTCAGACCTAAAATAACTAAACTAAAATAATGATGCAATCGACGACAAGGACACCTGCACAACCGAGCATCAATGTGGGTACCTCAACATCGAGTTCGTGAACAACTTCATATACCTGGGTTCAGAGGCGCCGACTGTTAGAAAATATTGGGGGGCACAACAACTTTTCATACTGACGGCCGGATTGCCTTGTTGGGTGATTTTTTTGCGATGGTATCCTCACCATAAAGTGACCTATTCTTTAAATAACCATTAACGTATCTCTTACACTGTAAAAAAATTTACTGATGATGGGTTCACGGCCCAATAGCGCTAGCTAAGTAAGTCGATGTCTTAAAACGGGTAAATACAATATTTGATATCGATACGAATGTATAGTCTCATACAGTCAATCAAAATGGTCTCACGATTGAGGTGAACCAATTTAGAACCAATTTCTTCGTCAAGTCTCGAGTTGTTCGGTCCCGACCGTGCAAATCATCAGCGTTGTATGGAAATGGCGTTTGTTGTTTGTTTTTAAGAATGAAGCCAATTTTTCAAACATTAGTAAATGAAACCATAATGCTTTTTTGTTTGATAACACAAAATAATGAATTAAATTTTAATTAAATTCAAACTCAGATATTTTTACCGTTCATGTCTTACCGCTTAGTTATATTGTGCATGAAAAATGTCATTGAGACGCAGCCAACGAAACTCAGCTGTTCAGCCTGTTATAGTTAAATCTTCTGTCCGCGCTCGTTTGACACATTTGAACTGTGAAAAACTGACCTTCTAACAAAGTTGCAACATTTTTTTTAAATTAAAAGTAGAAACATGTACTTCCAAGGGCATAAAAGTAACTTAGAACAAAATAAAGAGTCGCCCACAGTTTTAAAACACAAGCATATGTGAATTGACACTTCGTGGCGCGTTTGATTCCGACAAAGTTGAACTCATCGTCGTGAGCCACGTATTGTTCGCGCAGAGTATACTTATCGCCATCTGAAATACATTGGTTCAACTTTATTTGACAGCAGAAGTCGTGTTCGTTACGCACACTATAATCCAGCCTTTAATATCATTATAGTTAGCACAACAGATCCATTTGACAGTATCTTGAGGAATCATAAGCAAATTGAACGACGAGTTTTAATACGTTCCTGCGGCAGCCGGTTCGTCGTACCGGAACGACCCGTTTTTCAACTAATACCACACGGGTTGTCATGATCCGGGGCCCGGGAGCATTGTTTAAGGTGCATTACTATTAGGCGCACGATCATCGTACATTATTTGCGGTTAGCGATCAAGCCATATAGCACGGAACACTATTTGTATGTATCTTTTTGATCGTCGCCTGCAACCGACACAAAGTGATGCCTTGCAAAACGCACCTTAAAGCACGGAATTCAGTGGTACAATCTTCCTATATATGTCCTTTCTTCCTTCCCTATTTGTCATAGCTAAATATGTGTTTGATTGTTTGAACGAAGATGTCGAGTGAGGATCGCTTTTCTTGCAAAACGATATCTGTGCCTGAAATATTGGGGGGGGGGGGGGGGGGGGCGTTGCCCCCTATATTTGGATTGAGGGGGCAGAAAGTGCCTTGCCCCCCCTCCCCCCCCCATAGTCGGGGCCTATGACTGGGCTGCAACTTGTCAAGGGACGCCAACGAGACTGACGAAATCAAGCGACAATTAGCTAATAAGACTTTTTGCTCGGTTCTCCCCATAATGAAATCGAAGCATGGGTACAGAAACACGAAGCTCCGCGTGTACAAAGCCATTATACGACCAGTGCTATGCTATGGCTGCGAAGCATGGACCCTAACTCAAGCCTCCGGAAATATGCTAGACATATTTGAACTTAAGGTTCTACGGCGAATTTTTGGGGCTGTTTACGATCAAGATTGATGGCGCATCCGGTACAACCATGAGTTGTATGAGCTGTACGGTGAGCTGGAAGTTTCGAAAATCGTTAAACTACAACGACTTCAATGGGCAGGGCAAGTACAAAGAATGGACGACGATCGCATGCCAAAGAGAGTAATGAGCGCAGAACGAGTCGACGGAGACTGCCTAGACGACCGAGATCTCGTTGGGAGAGCTCAGTAGGTGTGGACACCGCGCAGCTACTGGGCTTCCAAAATTGGAGGACGCGGTCACGTGACCGAGATAATTAGAGGACAATGATCCAGGCAGCCAAGGCCTGACGTCGGGCTGTCGCGCCACGATGATGATGATGGATGAGTAGATTCGAGTGCAGTTCAGAGCACAACAACCTGTTGCAAAGCTGCTTCGATACTGTTGCCACAGCATGTTGCGATTTCGCTGTGTGTTATGATTATGAACTTAGCCAATATACTGCACATACTTGATTGGACTGTTTCAATGCATACAAGCTGTCACGCAACTCGCCAACTGCTATGCAATTTTGATTAAAATGGATTCGCAACGATTCTTTGAATTGAATGCGATGTCACAACCTTTCGTTAAAAGTTTATTCACCGAAATTAAACTGCCATTGATTAATGGAACCCACAACACATTTGAGAGAGTTGTTGCCCGTGTTTTATCAAATGAATCGACCGTATTAATTTTTACCGACCTTCTTTCTTTGATTTCTAACTGCTCTCCGTTCGCAACGCTGATGGTGTTGTTTTTATAGTCTATATCGAAACTTACAAACAAATGTCTTTGTGACGTTACGTGACATGTTGCGCCAGAGTCGATAGTCTATCATCCATTGAGGACTTTTGATGTTACAAAAAGTAACTCTCCTTCTTCGACGATATTGGCCTTCCCTTTCGCAGCATGTTTGCTTCCGTAGCCATCTTTTGTACTTCTCGCAATCCCGCTTGAAATGTCCTGATTTGTTCCAGAAGAAACATGATGTTTTCCCTTTGGCACCAGCAACCTTCAGCACCGATTCACCGCAGCTCCCCGCACTTTTGAACTGCCACCTCTGAGACTGGTCGATAAGTTTCGACTGCACGAAACTATCGGTCAGATCCTCCTGAGGACGTGATTCTAAAGACTTAGGCTGCGCGCGCGTTGGCACACGTTCGCGTGTTTTATGTCAAACGGTTTGAGTCTATGGTTTCCAGCCAAAGACGCGAATCTGTCAATATGACAAATGCTCGGCTATTGTCGTATTAAGAAATTGAGTTCATTATTGTGCTTTAAAATGAATAAATTAGCTAAGCATTGAGTGGAAAAACAAACGACGGGGGAGTAGTAGGATGTGCATAAACACACATTTCATACTAAATTATTGGCTGTAACACACAATAATGAACTTAATTTGGTGATACGACAACAGCAGCCGAGCATTTGTGAATTTGACAGATTCGCATCTTTGGTTGCAAACCATAGACTCAAACCGTTTGACATAAAACACGTGAACGCGACACTCGAACGTGTCCCAACATGCGCGCACCAGGTTGTCATAGCTTTCAGGCAGACTACCAAGTAGCGTAGCAACTTTCCGATCTTCGAGTTTATTTAGCTGAGCTGAATCTTTCACTTGATGAAATGCGTCGTTGACTCGTGTAATATGCGCCTCCTCCCATCAAAGAGGGCGGAGTCATTTCAGAAAACGAAATTTTTCACAAGAGCTTTCTGGAGGTGGTTCGGGAATGCAAAATATTACAATAATACAGTAAAACCTCGATTAACCGAATCAAGAGGGCGGCGGCACTTCGGATAACAAAATTTGATATGAGTATATTTGGGAAGGCGAGCATGAAAGTAACATGGTTAGCAACTGCATAATGTTTTTATATGCAGTAAAATCCAATTTAAGCCCGGTCACACACTGTCGAACCCGAACTCTAACAGGAGCATGGTACAAGGGGACAATCTTCTTCAGATTTGTGTGAATTGTGCGTGTATTGAGCCATTCAGAGGACACTGGTACCATGTCCGATTCGTGCTCGACAGTGTGTGGCCGGGCTAACCATACTAAAGGGGCCGGCGTCATCTCTGTTTACGAAATTTATGGACAATCCGTGGAAACTACCTATTATCTTTATCTGACAGGGATTGGTATCAAAACCGTTAGTTTCTGAAGTCGCTGAGATGAATGATAGCGTTCCCTCCTATACTCATACTTTCTCCTTCCACCGGGAATGAGTGAGAGGGAATGGAGGAATGCCCAAAATGACATAAATTAGTGGCAATTTAATAGTGTAATATAAGTGGAGCAGTCGTGAGAGAAAAGAAGTTAGTAAGAGATGCGACCAGAATATTTAAACAGCGCTTGGCCACGTTAATAGTGTGAGGCATTAACTGCCGTATTAACCATTTTGCTTTGCTTAGACTACAATTCCTTGCAAATTTATTTCATGGGCAACGAAGAACACAGCAATAAGTGGATCAGCTTTGGCAAAAGATTCCTCGATAAAATCCTGAATTGTGACTGATCGGCAAAGAAATTTACTTTGGGTTGAGTGGGACCGGAGGACATGTAAATTGGCATAAGGGCCTATATGATACGGGGAGCATAACCGCGGAAAAAAGTTTAAAATGAAATTATTGTCAATGTTGTGAGCGAAGCAAATCCTAGATGAAAGAATGAACTCTTTTAGCTAGTTTCTAATAAAAATAAGGGGCGACCGGTAGCTCATTGTGTAGAGGCATCCGTCATATGTCTACCTACGGTGTTACGAGTTCAAGTCCCGTCCACGGCGTTCGTGGTCATGAATGTTTGTGTTGTTTTACCCCTTTGGTGCAGGGCGTAATAATAAACCCCAACATTTCCCGACTTGTCGCAGGTAGGTGGCTAAATGAGAGCAGGAGGTGCATGCTGGGAATGTGCATTGTCCAAAAGAGCTTTATGCCAACCAAACATCAGCTAAGCCACATGCAATTGTTGATGCGCTATGCCCCTCGAGAGGTTAGGGCAAATGAGTATGGATTCTTAAAAAAAAAAAGATACAAAGTATCTGCACTGCATGCAGATACATCGGAACATGGATATGTCTATGACTACCGACTGCGTGGAACCTGTTGTGTTGAAGATATCGACGTAAGTTTTGTAAAGATCCCAGTTAGTTATACTGGATGAAATCATTCGAAAAAACACGTCCCACGCTTTCGGTAGGCATAAGACATATCCATGTACCCATGTATATGGTGGCAGTGTAGATACTCGTCGTAAATTCTGCTTTGCTTTGTCCTGTCCACTTGGGCTCCTTTCTCTCGCGGGATCGTTTCGTTTTCGTTTGCATCGCGTGTGTGCAATATTCACCTCCTCTTGTGCACCCTGTTCCATCTACCTGTTCCATCTACCCGTTCGGTAAAGTTTGCAGACTGCAGCCTATCGACATTTCTCTGAGTACGTTTCTGCTAATCGCAATCGCGCTTCCCACCATCTTTTCCCAATCGGACGTGTATTGTGTATCTATTGAAAATCGCTCCCACACTATCCGTCTCATCCCGCCCCTTTAATCAACAGTCCGGGTCCGGCACACACAATCCGTTTCTCAAGTAACGCGTGCGACTCTATGCGATTGTGTCCGGCAAACAGAAAGGGAAACTAACAAAAGTAAACAAATCGCTCCCACACTATCCGTCTCATCCCGCCCCTTTAATCAACAGGCCGGGTCCGGCACACACAATCCGTTTCTCAAGTAACGCGTGCGACTCTATGCGATTGTGTCCGGCAAACAGAAAGGGAAACTAACAAAAGTAAACAAAACATTCCAACACACGCACAAAGAGAATGCACAAGAAAAATTTTGGAATTTTTGCAGAAGGGGGGGGGGGGGCATTTGATCTTCTGCAGACCTCTGAATGTACATCATGTCACGATGAGCTGCCCGGAACTATAACATCCTGCGACGAATATTTCTCTATTTCGGGGCTTCGGAGATTTTAACTCGCGCAGTACGAATCCGCCATTTTGTTTTATGATACGTTTATTGCATGTGTGGTGGGGGCCACATTGTGGGCCAGTCAGACCTCAAATCGCCGCCATTGCAAATGCACAACCATTTGGATAGAATGAACTTCATCCGCGATGGCTCTCGCTCTCTATCTTCGGGCGGCGGGAACTATGTAATGTACACACTCTCAAATTGCGTCTGCGCATGTCCAAATGTTAGTCGAACTGACTACTTGCTACTTTTTCTGGGACTCCATTGATTCAGATATGTAGTACAACGTGCGCTATTTTATTTGTTTGGACTCCAGCCATTTTGAACATTTTGGAATTTTTGCGGAAGGGGGGCATTTGATCTTCTGCAGACCTCTGAATGTACATTATAACATATAACATCCTGCGATGAATATTTCTCTATTTCGGGACTTGAGAGATTCTAACTCGCCTAGTATAAATCCGCCATTTTGTTCTATTTGTTTATTGCACGTGGGGTGGGGGTCCACATTGTGGACCAGTCAGACCTCAAATCGCCGCCATTGAAAATGCACAAACACAGTCGCTGGATCACCCGATTTGGCTCGAATGAACTTCATCCGCTCTCGCTCATCTTCGGGGGGCGGGAACTATGTACACTCTCTCAAATTGCGTCTGCGCACGTCCAAATGTTAGTCGAACTGACTACTTGCTACCTTTTCTGGGACCCTAGTGATTCAGATAGTACAACACGGGCTATTTATTTTATTAAATGATGAATGGGAATTGGCAAAAATTGAAGGTCATTGAAAGTCCGCCCGTTCACCCGTACACTATGTTATTTCTTGCCGTCCACAACGTCAACCTTTATCGCTATCAAATCAACATGTACACACAGGATCCCCGCAAGCGCGCCGCCCGCGCGGATCTACAAGCAACAGCCATGCACAATGACCACTTCGCTCAAACGACATGCACAACCAGAAAAGAAAAATTTTCAATGGGCTTGTTTCCTCTTCTGACCCCCGAGTAGAAAAACAAACATTTCGTGTGACGGACAGATTTTTAGGATGACCCCCAGCTATACGACATATCCATGTCAAAAAAAACTCAACAGTTAAATTTATACAGGTGTACATTTCCAACCGGGACAACCTGTATAAATCTAAAATTCCAGCAATGTTCAATAGCATTATTAACGAGTATTTATCACAATTTCTTCAAATAAAAAAAAATCAACTTCAAATGATGACAGTATTAATTTCATTTACATCATTTTCGTTTTCAAAATGTCAAAAGTTTATTAACCGATTTTTCGTAGCAGCTCAAGGAGAAAACCATCTAAGTGACGAATGTCTTAAGCCCTGCTTATCCCTTAATTGATTCATTTCACCAATGAAGTGTGAAGCGACAAACATTTCGGACTTTTTTCCTCCCATGTTTATTGATGAGGAAAAAAGGTGTCTCATCCAACTGAGAAAAATCGTTTAGGACCAAAAGCCAAATGATACAGCTTGGTCTTCTGTTGCAATTAAGGGTAGTATCCTGGTGAGAAGTTTAAGTCTTCGCAGGCAAGCACAAATAAGGAATACATGGAAAAAATCATTGTGTAACCTAGCGACTAGTAGTTTATAGATTAAATGTATTATTTGTGTAATAATAAGCATACGAGTATTAAATATTTATTCAATTTTGTCTATCAGCTACATGAAGAAACTATGAATTCCCTGGAGACAGCGTTTCGACGTAAAAGCCAGTTGGACGCTTCCCCTTAACTTTGAATTTATATCCTCTTTTCGTATTGAAGGAAAAACTTTTGTCGTTATCGAAGAAAAACGCTCCCTCTCAAGGAATTTATGGATATAAAAAAATGGAACTGAACGAAATGGAAATTCACTATTAAAATTCGGGAGAGAAATCACGAAGACATCCCCATCGAGAAGTTTCTTGTTTTTTCGGCAAACAGGATAGCTTCAGTAATTTGTACGAGGTGCGAAATAAGTTGAATGGCTGCTGGTTATGAATATTTATTTGTATACTTTTTTGTTTATCAAAGTCGTTTGAGTCCTTCGGGTGGGAAAATTGATATTTATACACATTTTTGGGCACAAAACTTTGTCAGATTCCTATAATGCATTAATGTAAAAGTTCTGAGTGTCGAAAGGAGAAAATAAAAAAGAATAATGAACAATGACTAATTAGAAATAATTGTATATACTTTCAATTGATAATGCTATTTTTAAGGGTTTTGTAGTAAGCGAAAAAACAGACCCTTGTAAAATCCGTCAGATGTTTGCCCGTTCATTGTCAGTCTGCCCAGATATTAGGTGCGTCCTATTCATTTTGGTCTGGTTCAATTTGCATACAAGTGGTCCTTGATCCAGGTGAGATATGGGATCTCGTCGGATCAATGGGGGTTGATGTGTTTGTTAAGTTTATACTCTGAAATTGTTACACCCGTTGCCGATAATGCGTACGGCCGTCCGACTAGCCACAGTGAATGGGGCCGTGGGCGCCACGCACTTTAAATTTTTTTGACCGCAGTGAAATGATGTCGCCCCTGACAAGCACAAACCAAGGAAGGGGAGGTATGTTTCACTAGCACCGTCGACAAAGCACAACGCGCTATAACCTCTAAACCTACTTAGTCCGTTGGCGGATCCTACTCCCTACACTATCGCACTCCAGATAATCGCTAGGACGTTAACCGTCGATCCGTAACCTTTCTTCTCGTCGTTCTCAACCACAATTCCCTTTAATCACGATTTCTTCAGTCCTTGTCCGTTGCCAAAATCAAAATCCGTTGCCAAAATCAATATCCATGAACACCTTCCAATCACGCATAAAAATCAACAAGGGGCTATTAGTATTATACGTATATCTGGCAGAATTACTCATCATCATAAAATCGCGCACAAAAAATCAACATAGAGGGTTCCTATTCTCTTCCCAGGGTTTATATAATTTTGCCGGTAACGGCATTCCCGTTCTCAAAGCCGTTGCTGCTATAGTAAATCACCACAGTCAGATACTGCATGATGTCATCAATAAGCCGTTGCATTGCCATCTAAAAATACATGCCTCCGCTCAACTGATTTTGACGGCTAAAACCCGTGACAGACGATCGTCGTTAAACATGTTTGCGTCAATGATCATTAAGTCCAAACGTGTTTATCGTTGACTAGTGACACACGTGAAAAACATAATTACGCTCGAACTGTCAACGTATCGAATGTGAGAAAAGAGAATTTGCAGAGCAAAAACACACAAAAACACCTTCTAACACACTCCAGACGGTCGACACCAATAATGGGACTAGCACTAGCGGAAACCAGAACAAGATTTGTGCGGTTTTGGACGTGAACGGATGACATTGCCGTGCAAACAATTGCAAATGACAACTGGAAATCAGCTGTTCTTTCCCTTTTTTCCAAAGAATGGCGCGGCGAGCGGTTGAAAGTGAACGTAATTAAGTCGTAATGACGTCATGTTAAAGACGATCGAAATGATGTCTTTCAATTATCATTAGGTGAAACAGCACATGACAGACGTGCTTCGGAAACATAATTATCTGATAATGATAAATTATCGCGTATCGTCTGTCTAGGGTTTAAATTACGTAATTACTTCTACGATTTATGAAGTCGTATCCAGAATCCAGTGTTCGGCGACTGATGACAGCGAGTCCCCGGTTTTGTGCGTTCCGCGTACGACGTAAAAGTGCATTTTGCTAGGCACCACTCTGCGTCGAACGAAGGCGACGATCAAAAAGATGCATACAAATAGCGCTCCGTGCTCTATGGATTGATCGCAAACAATATGCGACAATTGTGTGTCTAGCAAAACGCATCTTAATTGTTACCATACACTGTCAAACATGGAAGAAGTGGACCGGTTTTTTTCACGTTTATATGAAGTGTGTGTGTGTCTTGAGCTATTCAGAGGACATTTGTAGCAGGTTCGTGTTCGAGTTCGACAGTGGATGCTGACACTTAGACCGCCGGACTCGACGGCATTCCTGTTGAACTTTTTCAAGCAGCGCCAAGCGTAACTGCCGAGCTGCTGCAACCACTTGTTGATAAATCGTGGAACACGGAAACCTTTCCAACCGAGTGAAAAGAAGGCTTGATAATGAAACTTACAAAAAAGGGCAGCTTTATAAATTGCAATAATTGGAGAGGCATTTGTGTACTTCCTGCCGTTGCAAAAATAATAGCTAAAAGTGTCTTGGAAAGATTAATGGAGCACTTAGAAAGCACGATTCATGCAGAGCAGGCTGGTTTTCTATCCGGATTCTCCTGTGTCCATCACATTAACACCTTGCGAATCATCATCAAGCAATGCGTTGAGTTCGATTCTTCGCTTCACTTGCTTTTCACCGATTTCAAGAAGGCTTTCGACAGTATGAACCGGGATTCTTTATGGGCGGCTTTGCGCAGGAGAGGCATCTCTAAGAAGATTGTGGCTAGTGTTAAGGCAACCTAAGATGGTGCGAAATCTCGCGTTTTGCATAAAAGTAAGGTATCGGGTGACTTTGAGATTCGGAGTGGAGTTTCGCAGGGGTGCATCCTCTCGCCGGCCCTATTTCGCATAGTGATGGGCGATGTTTTGCATGGGGCCTTGTCTGGACCACACAGAGAAGTTCCATGGACCTTAACATCTTACCTGCAATAACTTGACTACGCTGACGACATATGCCTACTCTCCCACAAAATCATGGACCTCTCCGCAATGTCCTTAGATAGCGAGAGGGGAGCCAGCACGCTCGGGCTAAAGGTTGACAAACAAAAAAGACCATGGTTCTTAGCCCGCCGGTCGTTGCGAGAAAAAGACTAAATCCAACTCGTCCAATTGCCATCAGTATCAATGGACATTTTATGGAAAAGGTGGATCCATTCGGCTAAGTAGGTAGCCTTGTTGCCGAAAATGGTGGTACGGAGCAGGACATCGCTCGTCATATCAACCAGGCTAAATGCGCATTCGGCATGCGGTTTAACATCCTGCAGTCCAGTTATCTCAGCACCAAGGAGATAAGCTGGACTTGTTTCACTCCCTGGTGCTGTTTGTGCTGTTGTATGGTAGTAGCACATGGAAAGTCACCGTAAAGGTTACAAGAAAGCTGCAAGTTTTTGTTGACTCGTGTCTTCGTCGAATGTTAAGAATTTTCTGGCTTGAAACAAATGAAGAACTAACTTGACGTACGGGTCAGATGCCAATCGACGAACTGATACGCATACGGAAATGGTAGTGGACAGGTTACATATTGTGGAAGGGTGATAACTGCATTGTTGGATATGCCATCAAATGGGACTCCATTCCCAATGAAGGCCGACCAAGGGCTTCTCCTAGAAAGTCAGGGTGCCGATCTGTGGCGAAAGAATGTGATTTTCTGAGGGCAGATGCGTCCTATTGTCAAGAGCAGAGTACGCTGACGCGCAGCTCCAGTTAATGGGCTATGGCTTTGGTAAACCAGAAGGGGGTTTTGACACGGATCGATGAAATTTTAGCAACATACGGGCAAAAGTTCAAAACACTATTCGGATAATGTACCTGATGTACATTGTCATGTCCTTGTCATCCGACGAGCTATCAACGTTCATTCAAAACTACTGCAACGCTTTTTAACACAACTATGTATCTTTCAGTATCTCGCAAAAGCGCACCTATTGCCCAATTTGAATGCAAGTAGCCAACAATGACTGGCAATCTACAAATTCTGATGTTTCAAATTAACGCGAATCGCCTCAAATTGTCCTCGCAAGACGTAGACGCCGGATAAATCGGCCCAACAGAACAGGACGTCCAAAGCCTGGCTAAGTAGCTAAGGCCGGCCATATTCTGTTCCGGTACACCGGAGAGGTATACTTGCACAGGTCAACTGTACAGGTATACCGGAGCGTGTGTTTTGTTACGCCTGTGCAGGTATGCGTATACCTGCGCAGACGTGCAGACCTGAACCGCAACTGAAGAGGTAAACCTCTCCGGTTTATTGGAACGTATATGGTCGGCTCTAGCTACGTTTTCAATGGTCTTTATTTTCCGTTGGTGGCACAGTTGGTCTCGTTCGTAATATCTGCAGCGATAGAGTAGTTTGAGTATTTGTTAAATGCCTCCTTTTTAGAAACAAAAAGACTGTCATCACTTGGGGGTGGTACTTCGGGCTGTGTAACGGACGGTTTGGTGGGCATCCGAAGATGCCCATGGGGACGAAGCCTAAGGTAGCTTAATTGACCGTGAAGGTCGGGCTGTGCCATCAGGCGAAGAAAAAAGCTCCTCAACGAGCTAAGCAGCGGCCTATGCTTGCTGTAGCTTAGTTCGGGAGAAGTGGGCGGGGTTGTCGCCGCTCGTTGCCCCTGTCCTTTACGTATTAACAAAAATTCATAGGCCTGGGGAAGACAACACAAACAAGGGTGGTAAAAATGGGGAATAAGAACCAGGCCGAAGCGTATATACCCTAGACTTGTACAGACCTAGTGGTGATGTCAAAGTACCAATTGGTAACGACCATATGCATTAAAAGTGAGTTTCCCATATGGCCAGTTTATAGGGGAGTTTGCAGCAATCATTCAGGAGGATCTTGACCATTATAAAAATCAATTAACTAACCCATTCTACAAATATTTGTCGAATTTTTCAAGTCGCTAGCTTCATCCTATCGAAAGTTATTGCTTATTTGAAGTTTCACTTGTAGGGGAGGTAGGGGTTCCTTGGGTCAGATCTTGCTTATTATTGCCACCAGCAAATAAGATCATGCTTCAAACATTCAACCAAAATTTCAAGTCTCTAGCTTCACTTTATCGAAAGTTATCGCTTATTTGAAGTTTCACTTGTAGGAGAGGTAGGGGTTCCTTGGGTCGGATCTTGCTCATCATTGCCACCAACAAATAAGATCATGCAACAAACATTTAAACAAAATTTCATGTCTCTAGCTTCACTCCATCGAAAGTTATCGCTTATTTGAAGTTTCATTTGTAGGGTAAGTAGGGGTTTCGTTGGTCGGATTTTACGTATTTTCAATATTAGCCAACTGGATCCTATTACAAACATTTGACCAAAATTTCAAGTCGCTAGCATTATTTTGTCGTAAGTTATTGCTTATTTTAAGTTTCATTTCTAGGGGAGGTAGGGGTTCCTTAGGTCGGATCCAACCCATCTTGGATACCAACTAACCCGATCTCACTTCAAACATTAGACCAAAACTTCAAGTCGCTGGCTTGATTCTGTCAAAAGTTATCGCATATTTGAAGTTGCATTTGTAGGGGAGGTAGGGGTTGCTTGGGTCAGATCTTACCCATTTTCAATATCAACCAAGAAGATCCTACTAACAATATTTTGTCAAATTTTCAACTCACTAATGTTATTCTATCGAAAGTTATCGTAATTAAAAGAATATTTAATTTTTTGAAATTTGTATGGGAGGTAGGCGTTCCTTTTATCCGATTATGCCCAACTAGAACTTAAGCATCTTCTTAGCCCAGGGTTACGTGCCAAAAATCAGGTGTCTACGTCAATTGGTTCAAGAGTTATAGACAAAAAAACCCAAAAATTAGGGTAGTACGGGGCTCTTTGTAAGAAAATTACCGTTCGTTTTCAACTGATCAATTTTACTTTTCCAGAGGAGTAGAAGATTATCCTCGCGAGCAATCTGCCAAAGCTAGAGCTTTTCATGTTTATTTAATCGGGGGTTATTGATACATTTAATTATTTTACATATATAGTGGAGGTAGGCGTTCTCTTGGCCTGATCATGCCTATTTTCAATACCAACCAACTAGATTATACTTACAACATTTGACCAAAATTTCAAGTCTCTAGCTTGATTTTATCGAAAGTTATCGTGCGAACGGACAGACAGGCGGACAGACAGACAGACAGACATGGCTTAATCGAATCAGGAGGTGATCCTGATCATTTATATATATACATTGCTATACCTCCGGAGCCTCCTTTAAGGTGTTACATATTTCCGTCGTGACAAAAACAATATACTCTATACTAAAAGTCTAGGGTATAAAAATGAGGCGATAAGGATGGAATGGTTGGCAGATGCCTCGCTTACCCTCGCGCTCGTATTGGGGTCCAGGTGTAATGGGACCCTCGGCGTCTGGTTTCGTCCCACCGACAGATCCTTACTCATCAGGTGCTGCCATAGATCTGCCGGTGAAAGCAGCACTACCATATGGTCCATTGCAGGTGGTTCATTACAGCTGTTTACATTGACTCGTACATGTTTTGTCGAACGTACTGATAAGCTAATCTAGAACCATCTCACCGTGATTCCAGTCAAAATACACAAAGTCATTTCAAGCATGATTTGAATGCTCCTGTCATCACCTCCAATGCATCTAGAACAGCATGAATGATGTTTTTCTTGACTTTAGTCGTAATCACCATTCCCACTTATCTAATTTCCCAAATCCGTTCTCGAACAAATATTTGAATTAACTTGAGTACTTGGATCCTTAAATCTATTACCAACGAGTAGATACAATCACTTGGCACACGAGTGTGTGCTCAAAATGAGCGTATTGTCTGGCTATGGAACTGGGATTCCGCATGTCATTCCGATCCGCTCTCAATCCCTTAAATAATTCCCGCCCCATAGCAGTAGCATTCACAGAGGCTCCTGAAGGGCAAGCCAACAAGGCAAATACGTGGCAGCAGTTTTCGGGAAAACTGTTTGTACAGACAAATTCAAATGTTACTGTATGAATGAACAATGCTCCCCATTGCTCTCCACTTCGGTATCTCCAGTATGGCTGATACGCAGACAAACCAGGACCAGGATATCTCTACGTTTAGAAATAGATGGGTGCAGAGACCTGATGTTAGGAAGCAACGAGAGCAGGAATAAGTTGAGGATAGACTGGTTGGTATAGCTCTCGCGCTATTTGAAACAATCGAATCCCGGCCTGTTGGTAGTGGTACCTTTTGGAATCGTTTCACGGTACCGAACGAATCTGAAATGAAAAGGTCAAATATTTGCACTAGGAATTAGCTAATCTATGTATATCTGATTTCGGTTTATTATGTGCTCATTGTTTGATGAAGTGAGCTCCGATTTGTGGTTTTCGGTGATTTTCAAGAGAGATAGACAGAGCAAACAGGTCTGATGCGGTTTTTGTGATAATTGCAAGCAAATTTTCATCGATTAATTGTCGTCGTTTGCGGATTTTCCAAGAATTTGGAATGCCTTACAGTTGGGTGTTGAGTGTTGAGTGGTGTATTAGTGTCACCATACACTGTCGAACTCGATCTCGAGCACGAACCTGGTACAAATGTCCTCTGACACACACATACACTTCACATAGGTGTGAAGAAAACTGGTCCACTTGTACTAGGTTCGTGTTCGAGTTCGACAGTGTATGGTGACACTTAGAAGCTGAATTGAACCCAAGGTTGGTCCTTGCATGGTTGCACGTCAGAGGTAATTGTGCCAAGGATACGTTACGAATAATTTAAGAATGAATGAAGTGTATCACTGCCAGCTCAATTCAACAATTGAGTTGGAAATGTACTCCACCAAAAAATGATCAGCATAAGTCCTGTCGCACTTTAGCCGACTGGCTTCGTCCATTCATAACAACTTTTATAAAAAGCGCTATGCCTGATAATAATGAAATTAATTTTGTTACGAGTAATGAATGTTTTTTACTTTCGTTTTTCATTGGATAAGAGAACCGAAGTATTGCCTCGTTGTTGTTGTTGTTGTAGCGATATCCAGAGTTGCAGTGTGTGTGTGTTATATGTTTAATTCCGTTTCAAGCTCCTCGGTGTCAAGGCCAAGGAATGTAGCTGCTTCGATGGGGTTTCCCTAAAACAACCTAGGGGTAAGCTGTGTGGGTGCAGCTGGGCACGTGAAAAATGTGATCTACGCCATGAGGTGTTCCGTTGCAAGCTGGACAAATGTTCTGGATGTTTTCATCTATACGGGATAGATAAGAGTTGAGGCGTGAACATCAGTCTGATCGAAGTTGGGCAAGGGTCGTCCTGGTGACTCTAGGAAGCTTCTTCTCTTCAGGTGTTATGGTCGGTGGTTGTGCCAAAAGTAATGGATTTGGTTTAAATCCCGTAATTAATGAATGCACCTCTTACTGATGGAGTAATGCGATGGCAGATTTGTAGGCGGCGTCGTCGAAAGGATCCCTTTTATATGCCTGGACATCGGGCTCAAGGTCCCTCAGATCACGCCGAACATGTCTTCGTGGCGGAGTCTTGTCTATTAGATGGAAGTTAGGATGCTCCCCCTGGTAGGAGCCTACTAAATATTGCTTCGCAAGGAGCTGGTTGTGGTCTCTGATAGGCAACGTCTTTGTTTCCTGGTGTAGGTGGTTTTGGGGAGACATCAGGAGACATCAGGAGACATCCAGTTACGGCGCGGAGAGCGGTATTTTGACAAGTTTGAATGTGCTTCCACTGTGTGTCACATAGGTTCTGAGACCACACAGGAGAAGCATAGTTGGCCAGAGATCTTCCGACCGCTTTGTAGGTGACCAGTAGCGTTTCCTTGTCTTTTCCCCATGTGCTACCGGCCAAGGCTGTAAGGATTTTATTCCTGCCACATATTCTGTTGCACATAATTGTGGCATCTAGGATAACTCCAAGGATTTTTGGATGATTGGTGGTGAGAATGCTTTCGTTGCCTATATATATCTCAAGCTGCGTTCTTACTTCTTTTGTCCAGGTAATAAACAGAGTTGCGGAAAATTTGGGTGCTGACACAGTTAAGTTATTGCTTTCAAACAATCCGTTAAGTTCAATGGGGTAGCCATTAATCAGCTCGCGCATTTCATTGATGTCGTTGCCTGTTGCTAGAATTGAACAGTCATCAGCATACGTAATTACTTGGAGATCATCAGGAGGTGTTGGAATTCCTGATAGATTAAATTAAATAAGGCGGGAGATAATACTCTTCCTTGGGAAAACCTTGCTTAATTTTCCTGAGCTTCGACTTGCTGTTCTTGAACTCCGTGTAGGAATGCCTACCAGCGAGAAAGTTGGCGATCCATTTGACCTATTGTGTTGGAAGGGATGAGCAGTTTATGTCAGATAGAAGCGATGAGTGGTTGACTGTGTCGAAGGTTTTTGACAGGTCAAGCGTCACTTAAATAGTTCTTTGACAAGAGCGGGTCTGGTTAAGGCCAACGTGAATGCGGGATGTAATGGCATCCAAAGCCGTTGTTGTACTGCGCATCCTTCGAAAGCCATGTTGGGGATCTTCTAGATGGATGTAGTCCATAAGACCAGGGTGTATCAAAGCCTCTGGCGTTTTGGCAACTACTGATAAAAGTGTAATGGGCCGGTAAGATTCGCCTAGTGTCGCTTTTTTGCCCGGCTTCAAAATTGGGATCACTCTCCATTTCTTCCAGAACTCAGGAACGATGAGCGAGGAGATAGACAGGTTGAATGCAGCCATAAGGTACTCGATTGCTGGTATATCGAGGTTTTTGAGCATAACCATTGAGATGCCATCAGGTCTCATGGCTTATGAGTTTTTCGCTTTTTTGATAGCTGCAGCTATTTCATTGGAGGTAAAACATGGCGTGTGGTCGGTGGCTCGATTGTGAATTTTCCTGCGAATTATGCGCTTATGCCTATCAGATGTAGGATGTTCAATTAATTGCTTATTGAAATGACTAGCGCAGCGCTTGTCGCAATATCACCAAATTGAATAGCGACATTCCCTTTTTGTTTAGTTGGATTGAAGGGGCACGGACTGTGGACCATAATTTGTTGACGCCTGTTATGAAGTTACAGCTGTTTAGATGATTGCTCTATTTTGATCTCTTATGTTCGGCTACTTGCTTGTAAATTTCGCAGTTCAGTTCAAGAATTCTTGGATCATCCGGTTTATTGCTTCCGATTTGATCTCTTGCATCTGCCAATCTGATGGCTGAGGTGGGAAAGTTAGGCTTTACTTTCGGTACTCGTCCTGCAGGAGTAAGTTTTGTGGCCGCTTTATTCAGGACTTTCCTTAGGTTGAACTCGGACTTGCGCACATGGTTGGAGTTGGCGGAGCAAAAAATTTGGCATGCGGTGTTCGGTAGGTAAAGCGTATGTTGGTTTGTTAAGCCTGATAACGACTGGGAGATAGTTAGATGATACAGTTAATAACGGCTTCCATTGGGCTGCACTGACTATCGTAATATCTGGTGAACTAGAACAGGTCCCAGCAATACTTGGTGAAGTCACCAAGCAAAAGACGATATTGACCAGTGAGGTAATGATTGATATTGGCATTGTATCCCGAGGGACAGCTGGATACCGTTGGTATGTAAATATTGGAAACTTTGATATTAACGTTGCCTGACTGTATGGCAATGGCCTGCACTCTCCTGATGTTATTATTAATGGAGATGTCAATTTCCCGGGATGATGAATAAGGAATGCAAGCCCTCCTCCTGCGTTAGTCAGTCGGTCTTTCCTTATAACAGCGTAGTTACCATGAGATTTAAGGGATGAATTAGAGTGGAGTTTCGTCTCCTGTATGGCTCCTACTATGATGCGGTGTCTGTCCATGAACGAAGTTAACTTGGCAATTTTGTTTTGTAGTCCATTACAATTTAGGTGCACTAGTGAGAGCATGTCGAAGTTGACGATGGGTGGCGTGGGCGTAAGGTTAGACATCGATATTCTATTATGTCTGCAACTGTTCGCTGGAGTTACTGGGTATGACTGGAAGCCTGTCTGGGCGCTCACTGGTGTTGAAGAATGTGGCGTACTAGACGAGGTCGAAGATTGCTGTCCTCTATTTCTACACTGATTAGCAGTGAAGGAGGACCAGTGTTTATGGTGGTTGAGCGCGGAGCAGTTCTTCAAATGACACCACTCATCACAGCAGTTGCATCTCACGGACGTGACATTTGGGTGCAGCACATTGTTGCAAGCGCAGCAGATCCAAGGACTGGGGTTAAGTTCAGTGCCGGCGCGGTGTAGAAGGATTGAGGGCAGTTGCGCCGAGATGTATCGCTCCTAATATTCATACAAAACGGAGTTGCACTTATAGTAAATATACACACTTCTTGGGGGTTTGGTAGCTCTTGGCCGTTCTGATGAACGGGTCACTCCGGTGCGAAGAACCGGCTGCCGCAGAAACGAAAGCGTTGCCTTCGATATCTTGACTAAAGGACTACGTAACCGATTGGTGTAATTGATCTAATTCGAAGCGAATAAAGATAATGGTATTCGATGTGAATAAAGTTAAGGGTAAGTCGTGAAATATGAATTTAAAATTAGTTTGATCGTCGAATCGAGGTTGAAATACAAAGCTTTTACTTGCTGTTTTAAATTCTAAAAAGCTACATATACAGAAGGAGCAAAGCTCTAGGTCTAAAACGATAATCAGGACCGTGTTATGTCCTAGATATACCATAGAAGTTAGTCTTGATTAAAATAAAAGCTTCTCAATGCGCTTTCCATGGTGACACACGTTAAACGTTTTTTGCTGTCATCCAGCGGGAAAACGATACATCAAAGATTAATGATTGACTGCTGTCGCTGGTGCGACTTTAATATTAACATCATAGTATCCTCAACAACTCCCTTAACGGGGGAGGACCTTTAATATACTTAGAACTTTGTATGCATAAAGGTTTTCGTTGTTGGCTTCCATCCAGCGCTGCTTATGGGCGGAGTAAAGAATTTTTTAAGAATGAAAGTCGAGTGGGTTATTGCTACTGTGTGATGAGTAAAATCCATCGGTGCACGAAACCAGAGGACAGTTAAGAATTATATCACTCCAGTTTTGTCCTAAAAGAATTTGTTTAAAGTGAATTTTAAACACAAGACCAATGGGGGGGGGGGGGGGCTGCTGGACAATTAAAGATGTGTTCAACGTCGTGTGGAGCGAGATCACATGCTGGGCAGGAGTTTTGGTCTTCACTGGCGATGCGGGATAAGTATGAATTCAGACGCGAGCAACAACCAGAACGGAGTTGAGCTAACGTGGTTCTGGTTACTCTTGGGAGCCGGGCTTTGTCTGGAGATATGATGATGTTCGGTTTTAGTTCCGCATTCGAAGAAAGCACTTCATCACTGTGCAGCGTAGTGATGGCCGACTTATAGCTGGCGTTATCGAAGGGAAATCTGTTAAACCTTTGGACTTCCCTTTCGCGGTCCCTCATGTTGCGTTATTCGTGACGCGGCGGTGAGGTTTTGTCCATCAGGTTTGAGTTAGGATGGTCATTCCAATAACAGTCAACTAGACACTGCTTGTTGGTGAGAAGAGTGTTGAGTCTTTTTAAGGGCATCATTTTGGTCTCTTGATGCAGATGGTCCTGTGTCAACATCAGGAGGCAGCCTGTGATAGTTCTAAGACCAGTGTTCAGACAGGTCTGTATGTTTTTCCATCGAGTGTCGCTTAAATTGTCTGAACATATGGGAGCCGCATAAATGGCCACAGATCTCTCGATGGATTTGTATGTCGCGAATAGGGTCTCCTTATCTTTTCCCCAGGAACTGCCAGCTAAAGTTTTGAGGACTTTGTTCCTGCTTCTCATGCTGTCTCAAATGGTTGACGCATGAGCCGAGGAGATGGTCATGCTGTCAAGGGTAACACCGAGAATTTTTGGGTGGTTAATTGGTCACGTAGTAGGTCTCATGGCTGATATCGCAGCAGGTTCCGTTGCTGGTTTCGCAGTAGGTCTCGTTGCTGGTTGCTCATGTGTCTAAGAACCACTCAGGAAAAAATTAGACATTTTAATTTTTTTTTGTAACGAAATACGAGTATAGATTACGAAGTCAAAGTTAATCATTTTCCTACATTTTCTTTCTCTGATGAAATAAATTCATAATGAAATAAAAAATAAATAATAGTTTATTCTGTAACTCCTAACGGATACTCTACAAATTCTATATAATTCTAAACTGATTCGATATTAGTAAAGTGCTCTAAATTTCCATTTTGTTGCGGATATTTCTTTTGTTGTCCAAACTGTGTATCTTCGATTTTCAATATCTATCAAAGTTCATCCGTTGTCGGTTCAAGTTTTGCAATCCAATGCCGAGTTAAAAATCATAAAAAGTCCTTTCCAACTTAACGTAAACAATTCACGTAACTTCATCGTTCGATTCCAATTGCATTGAAAGTGTGGTCCGGCCAGCTGTTAACTTTGTGCCTGTGCGCATCACTACATTGCGCTGCGCCGGGGAAATGGGAAATTATTGAAAAAGTTTCTGTTTCCTTAAATAACATAATGTTAACATTGATTACACCATTTGAAAGCAAGGATGACTAGACTTGTTTTTTTCTTGTGCCTTCTCCGTACTTTTGCCAGGAAGTTTCGAACTTTTCACTCTTAAATGTTGTCCTAATAAAGTTATCCATCGGATGAAGTTTGCTGAATGTGACGATGAAAGGACTGCAAATATTGCGATTATGAGGCCGAATAGGGGAGCAAAACTTTCGTAAGAGGATATGCGACATTAAACTTGTGTAATGAGAGTCAATTTGAGCAATAGCTTGGTGAACGAGTGTCGCATTTTTTTAGGACAAAGGTTTAGGGATAGAAATCGGTTTGTTTACGATGTGAAGAGTTTGATGGAAATGAATGTGGGGAAGAAGATATTAATGTACATAGTGAAAATCTTGTCTACAAAAAAAAAGGCTAGCTCTCTTTGAATGGTAATATCAGCTTCAAATTTACTTCAGCCGACCATACACCATCCGGAATTCCTGTCCGGAAAAACTGATCAGGCTCGGCCTTGAGGAATTCCGGACCGTGTATGGCCGTTTCAGGCGGCCAGAAAGAAAATAGATCCTACCAGGCCTCCACCACACACGTTCCGTAATTTTTCTCTGGGAAAACTGATCAGGTCTGGCCCTGATGAATTCCAAATCGTGAATGGCCGGTTCAGGCGGCCTTGAGTCGGCCGGATAGGCTTTTCAGGCGACCGGATGCTCAATTGAAAATCGATCTTATTGCCAGGGATTCAAAGTATCTTTCTATCTATTGAATTGAATTGTACGGCACTTTAATTTCCATGTCCAACGTTCAGATACATTGGTAGGTACATTGAAATAAACTCCAGCAAAAATTCATTCTGGCCCCGCGGCCGGACAGATGGCCTTAAGGCGGCCGGATGGACAACTGAAAATTGATCTTATTGCCAGAGATTCAAAGTATCGTTGTATCTATTGAATTGAATTATCAGGCATTTTACTTTCCATGGCTAAGTTTCAGTTTCAGCTGTCCGGCCGCGTGACCAGAATGCATTTTTGCAGGAGTTTATTTGAATGTACCAATGTATCCTAAACTTGACCATGGAAAAAAAAATACCGTACAATTCAATTCAATAGATAGAAAGATACTTTGAATTTCTGGCGATAAGATAGATTTTCAATTGTGCATTCGGCCGCCTCGAGGCCACCTGATCAGTTTTTCCGGCAGGAATTCTGGACGGTGTATCTCGAATTGCCTTGACCCCTCCAGGGGCATGGTCGCGTCAACATCTCTAGCATTTCTCTGCCTTGTTGACGTTTCAATAGTATATCTACTTTTCGGAAGTGCAGTTGCTAGCAAGCACCTCCTATCCGCGCCGTCTTTATACTGACAAGCTCGGAGCACTGTGAGAGTTCTATTAGTACTCACAGGCAGTTTTTGATCGGGCCGAGATTCGATCTCCGAGCTCTAGATTAGTATCGTAGAGCGGTGACCGAGCGATCACGGCCACCGAGCGCGACGCGTCTATGCTATATTCAGGCAAACCGTAAGGCCAAGCCTTATCAGTTATTCCGGACAGAAATTCCGGATGATGTATGGCCGGCTTTCGTATTTATTTATTTATTTACAAAAAGGACAATGTGTTATTTTTATTACATATTTAAATTTCAACTGCTTACACAATAATTACGAAATTAATAACATAATCAGTTTCGGTATCATATAATTTTTAATTTTTTTTTCAGTCTAAACACAAAACTGAACCGTGGCGTGCTCCGTGGCCATGTTCGCTTGTTCATAGCTCTACGATCTAGAGCAGGGGTCAACAAACTCCCACGCGCCTCTAGTTTTTATCCGACCCGCGAGTTAATATTGTAACATGGACAAATTAAATTTGTACAAATATGCAGTTTACAAAACGATTTCCTTTTATCCGAACATAATTTGTTCAAGTGAAATTTAAATCAATTTATTAGCTTCGTTGAAGAATAAATTGGAAAATCATACAGCACGGACTGGGAAAATGGCAATCTCTGTCCATATTCAAGGTGTATCACTGGTAAAAACCGAACAGAGAAGAGAGTCTGTGGTGGGATCGTTAAACTTGGCACTGGGATGTCAATCGCTATGGACTTCTACTACTCAATTGCCCTAACCCCTTGTGGGGCATTGGGCGTCAACTGTTCCATATGGGCCAGTTGACGTTTCGTCGGCATAAACTGGTTTCGGAGAATGCAGTTGCCAGCATGCACCTCCTGCACATCCATGGCCACAAACGTCGTCGTGGACGGGATTTGATCCCGAAACGCCGGTAGTCAAACATGATACTGATGCCTCAACACACTAGGCTACCGGTCGCCCCTAAGAGAATATTACTCCCATATCCATGCCATTAAAGCTTGCGCTAGAACTGGACTTAAATTCAGGGACTTCGTGGTGCTAACATTGCTATCTTATCTGCACACATCTATTAACATTTGTATACACTCTTATCTCAAGATATTATTAAAGCTAGTGAAAAACTACTTCGAGGTCCTTGAATATCTGGTAAACACCAACCAACTCATTGAAAGTTTGGTAAACTACAGACGTATACTAACTTATGAATGAAACCAAGTCAACCAAACTTCAAATTTTCAATAAACATATTTCGTATCTACTTTGCAGAAATCTTGCATATACAAGTGATCACGGCCCCCTTAACCACAGATTAGCTACCGCCGCCCCCTAAACTATCTGTTCGTGAATCCGGTAAAATGATCGCGTTACCATGAATTTCTATTCCCAATACTCCAATTTATTCGCGTATCCGGTAAGACGATTACGTTGTATTTTATCAACGTAATTTCTAGTAAAGCAATGCCTGCAGAGCGATGGAATAATGAACACGCGATCTATCATCAGCAAAATTGTCAAATAAAATGTATTGTATTCTAGTTATTAAGTTCAGTTGGATTTAAGCGAATAAACGACATGTAGAGAGTTAACAACTGTGTTTATTTTTTTGCTCACGTTGCGGACGAATTCAATAAATCACATACCAACCAGGTTACTCAGTACTCGTTGCAGAATGATGCATTTAAAAACAGTATCCATTACTCCAGATCCTATGACGAAATCGATGCGTGTGTCTAGTCATTAAATTAATTTAAACTCTTATCGATTTCGTCATTTGCAGGCAACAAAACACAGACGTTTTTCGATAGCATAAGTGGTATACAATAGCAATAAAACTGTGTCTTTTTCGACACTTTTAAATGGAGTGGTGGAAGTTATTAATTTATTTTTGTTATAAATTCAATGTTCAAAAACAGACTAAATAGGCCAGTCAAATTAAGCCAATTTTGGGGCTTTTTAATAATAATGAGGCAAATATTTGGAAATAATTTTAATCCCTTCTATAGATACTGAATACATGGAAACTGAGTTTGCACGGTCGTAGAAGGTGAGCTTAACTTTTGGAGGGAGAAAAACCGAGAAATTTTAGCCCTTTTTTTAATATTATCATTATAAATCCTAAACGGTGCCTCGGATCGAAAAACCTTGCAGGAGTAAATTAAAGACCGTTGAATTCTGTGTTCAATGCACTGCTCAAAGTTGAAATTCGGTTCAGTAGCGTAGTCAAAATTGATAGTCAAAAAATGACAATTTTCGAGGCTCCCGAGAAAAATCACACTTTTTCACTTTTCAAGCTCACAGATCTTTGCAACGGATTCTCCAAATGGAAAAGCTTGTCTGTAAAAGTTGGGGATAATTTGATTATGAGCCTAACGTGGCCAATATTTTTCAATTCGGGCCATTTTTAGACTAGCTATGAGCAAAAATTCAAAAATGAATGCTCATGGATTTATGCCTTAAAAGCTCTATCTCGGTAAGTATAACAGCTAGAAGTTTTATTTTAGTCTCAAATTGTAGATAAATTACTCTAGTTAAATAAGGTTTTACAAGATTTCTTGTAAGACCAATTTAAGAGATACTAAAAAGAAACAGAACAAGCCAAACAATTAGGCACATTTTTAACATGGTGGCGGGGTCCGTGGCGTTAGGGGGGAAATAGAAAACTCGAATTTTTAAGCAATGTACCAACTCAAACAATATATCAAAAATCGAAACTACCCTAATTAAAGCAAGCAGTGTTATAACGATTTGACTGACCAAAGTAATTTAACCTTTGCAAAATCACCGACTTTTTTTTAATAAAAACGCAATTACTCAAAAACTATACCCGCTAGGATATTCTAGTAAAGACTGAATCGCAGGTTATATCTTACCCTAAAAACAGAAAATAGCCTGTAGAAATCAGATAAACTGTTAATTAGATATGACCTTGGAAAATAAAATGAAAAAAGTGTGAACAAATTATTTTTTTTTAATTTAAGGGCTGTAAATGACTCGAAATTTAAAAATTAGTATTATATAATGTTAAAACAAATTGTTTACAACAAAACATGAAGTTTTTATTTTTGATAAAATAAGTAAAATATATGGGTGAAAACTCGAGAAAAATAAGATAAAATAGCAAAATGTTGATAGTGGGCCACATATCCTACTTATTTTTTCGAGCTATATCTAATAAACAGTTTATCTGATTTCTACAGGCTATTTTCCGTTTTTAGGGTAAGATATTACCTGCGATTCACTCTTTACTAGAATATTCTGGCGGGTACAGTTTTTGAGTAATTGCGTTTTTATTAAAAAAAAGTCGGTGATTCTGCAAAGGTTAAAATACTTTGGTCAGTCAAAATGATATAATAATGTCACTGGGATCTGTTTTTTTTAAATTAAACAGTTGAACCACTTGTTTGTAGTTTAAAACTTTGAACAACACTTTTAAGTTTAAAGTCCTTTATTGACTACAAAAGTCAGCAAAATAAAATAAAAAATAACAAAATTATTATAATTTAATTTATTTTGTAAGAATGCATTTCGAGCAGACTTGCTGCTCATCTTCAGCAAACACGCAAACTAAATAATTTAACAATAAACATTATATAAACTATCGTACAAAAGAAAACAAAGGTGAAATTATGTTGCCATTGTCGCTATTCATTGTATTTTTGGTTTTTTTTTATATAAAGAGCTTCATACGCATCTAGTTTTCGCTCGTTATGTACGGCTTTCACTAAACGTACACTTTCCTCGAAAGAACCGATTCTGTGTGGTGGCGTATCGATATTACATGTTGAGTGTACATGAGCTGCGACTGAGGAGCGATTTATTTGCATGTTTTTTATGCAGGTTTTGTGTTCTTTGAAGCGGGTCTCTACGTTTCGCCTTGTTTGGCCAATATATTTGGCATCGCAATACTTACAGCTAATTTCATATATTCCGCTTTGTTCAGCTAATGTTGGTCTGTACTTCGTTGAGCCAAGAATATTTTTCAATTTGTTGCTGTTGGTGTAAACAATCTTCATATTTTCCTTTTCGAACGCATTTTGTAGATGATTTGTGACCGAAGGAACATAAGAAAAGGGTACTCTTACGAAGTTTTTGGTTCTAATTTCTTGGTTTTGGTTGAAACGAAATTGTTAAAAAACATTCAGACGCTCGCAAGAAAAATAATATGTCTACACTTTTCAACCAAAACCAAGAAATTAGAACCAAAAACTTCGTAAGAGTAAATTTTTTTCTTATTTGACTATCCAGTGCAATTGCGCCCAATACAATTACAACACCATGTTAACCTGAAATATCAATGGCGGTGATTTCTGCTTTAGGCATTCTACATTTTTCGGCGTTAAGCTTTATACGCACTAAAGGTACACACTTTAAATACTTGTATGTATTACATACTTAAAGCGGAAGCCCATCAGGGTTCATCCTAAATCACAATAATGCAAGAAAGATAATACTGTAGTATACTTTTAACAATTTCAAACACACGGGATGATTCCGTTAGATTTCGCTTTTATTGTCTTTAAACGTTCTACCACCACCATGTTCGATTCTTGAATGACAGATTCTTCTTCTTGTTCTTCTTCTTTTGTTTAAAGTTAGTTTACAATCGTCAAAATGGAGGTTCCTAAAGCTACGTTTACATGTTATATTTGTGTTAGGCTAGGTTTACACTAAAATTTATACTATAGCTCGGCCGTCCTGACAATATGATTGCCCTCAATCAAGAGTATAATGAGAATTGATTTACAAAAATTTAAATATTCGGTTAGTGTGGCCATGAGCAACTTATGACGCACCCCACCCCCTACTGCTCTATCCATTTCCTTATCCGACAGGCTTCGACGACACCATCATATGGTAGCTGCGTTATTTGACAATTCTCAATGTCGCGAATGACATACCGGTCATTTGGTAACACTTTGTGGATAACGTAGGGTCCGCGATACTTTGCGTTGAACTTCTTATTCTTTCCCGCTGTGGTGTCTATATGTCTAATGACAACAAAATCACCCGGAGAGAACACTGGAGGCGGTCGACTTTTAGCTGCGAAATACTTAGTGTTGCTTTCTTGAGATTTCTGGATTTCTTTCGCGGCTTCGGTTCTTTTTATTTCTAGATTTTGAGTGACATCATCACTGTACCTCTCCTGTAGGAATTCGGTCATATAGTCAACAATGCCTCCGCGTTGGTCTGTCCCAAACAGCAGTTGACTGGCGGTCTTTTTCGTTGACCGGTTTATAGAATTATTTAAAGCAAACTCTACTTCTTCCAACATCTTCGACCAATCGGCGTGGTCTATGGGCTCCGAAATTTTACTTAACACGGCGGTTATGATGCGGTTTATACGTTCAACCTGTCCGTTAGCCTGTGGTGATGCCACCGCCACCTTTACATGATCAATATTCCGTTTCAACAAGTATTCTCCAAACCTTGATGATGTGAAACTAGTTCCCCTGTCGCTGATGATTCGTCGCGGTCGGCTATACATCGCGAAATATTTGTCCAAGCAAATTTCCACCTCTTTTGTACCGGTGGATTTGACGGCAAATAACTTTGTAAATTTAGTAAATCCGTCGACTACCAATAGAATATGCTTCCGAGCCCCTCGGACAGACGGCAACGGTCCAAAATGATCTATGTGTATCGTATCAAACGGAATGGGTTTCTTCGGTATACTGAACAGATTTCTTTCGGTTACTCGGGCCGGTGGTGAACACATAATACATCTAATACAGTTCCTTATAAACTTTTGAATCTTTGGCTTCATGTGTTCAAACCAATAATGTTTCTTCACTTGATCGTAAGTTTTATCAACTCCTAGATGGCAGATTTTCTCATGGACCATTCGAATTACATTCTCCTCCATTTCATGCGGGACGAACAACTGCGGCCGACCCATCTTATCCCGTCGAAACACCAGTCCATTTTTCAGTTCGTATCCTTCAACGTTCTCCTCCTCTAGTCTAGAGCGCAATGCTGAAATCTTCGCATCCCTGTTTTGAGTGGCTTGTATCATAAAATCTACCTCTTTCGGATTTGCTACCGTGGCCATCTTACAAAGTACTTTCTTTGATATGTCTGCGGTGTCGTCGGTTTCGTCTTCCTCCATGCTGTCAGTATCTGATTCAGTCGTTTCATCCAACTCGCACACGGCAACCATACGTTTCATTATGTCAGATTGATAGTCTACCGGTTCGGTACCATGCGGCTTAAAACATCGGCTCAATGCATCTACATGCCCCATTAAAACTCCACTGCGGTGTTGTATTGCAAACGTAAAATGTTGTAATTCCAGTGCCCATCTGGCTATTTTGGGACATATGTTCTTTTTGTCAAATGTAAGCGACAATGCACTGCAGTCCGTCACTACTTTAAATGTTATCCCGTGTAAATAGTTTCGAAACTTTCTTACTGCGTATACGATAGCTAACGTCTCCAACTCATAGCTGTGCATGCGGGATTCTTCCGGTGAAGAGGCCTTCGAATAATAATAAACTGGGTGGAACTTCCCATCTTCCTGTCTTTGTATTAACATAGCGCCATATCCGGTGCTGCATGCGTCGGTGTGCAGCTCAGTTTCTCTGAACCGATTGAAAATGGCTAATACGGGCGGAGACATATACCTTTCTTTTAGTTCTTTAAATGCTTGTCTACACTTATCATTTATTTCGAATTTTACATCTTCTCTTAACAAACGTTGCAGCGGGTGAGCAATCTTAGCGTAATTAGGTACAAATCGGCGGAAAAATGAAAATAGCCCCAAACACGAGCGTATTTGTTTAATCGTAGTGGGCATCGGATAATTTTTTATCGCGCTGATATGGGCATCGCTGGGTCTAATTCCCTCTTTGCTCGCGGAATATCCCAAAAACTCAATGGTCTCGTACGCAAATCTACATTTTTTAAAATTTAACTTTAATCCACATTCCGCTAAACGGCGCATAACTTCGGTAAGTACTTCGATGTGTGACTCCAAATCGTCGGTAGCTACGGTAATATCGTCCATGTATGCAATAATTTTTCCTTCATCTATCAAGTCCCTCAACTGACAATGAATGTAACGAAAAAAAACAGCAGGTCCTATTTTCGTGCCAAACGGCATTCGATTATATTCGTATTGGCCATATGGTGTAACAAACGATGTATATTTCTTGGAGTCTTCAGCTACTTTAACATGAAAAAACCCATTCTCCAGATCTAACGTCGTGAAAAATCGTTTTCCCCCCAAATAATCAAGGCAATCTTCGATCAGGGGCATCGGGTAGTTATCGCGAATCATGAGTTTATTCAAACCACGATAATCAACACACTTCCGATATCTTCCGTTCTTTTTCTTTACCATCACAATCGGGGACGTATAAGGGGATTCACTTGTTCGAATGATTCCCTTTTGTAGTAAATCACCAATAATTCCTTTCAAAGCCTCGCGCTCCTCATAAGACAATTTTCTTGGGTAGTGATGAAACGGCACATCGTTCTCCAATCGGATCTTCATTTCAAAATCACATTCCTTCGGGATAGCGTCTTTATTTAGGTATTCAACAGAAATCGCTTGTTTAATTCTTCTAATGCATTCTTTCCCTAACCGCGGATTCACATCCATACAATCCTCCTTCTCATGCTCAATCGCCATAATACTCTCACATTCCGTTTGCATCAAATCAACCGACTCCACGTCCCCTTCGGGTTGTATACCGACGAGTAATATTTTATCAGCGGACATTCCTACATTACCCACATTGAATTCTTCTAATTTCTCTTCTGGTTTCAACAGAGCAGAAGGGTATAAGGCGACATTCGATAAGACAACTCTTTCTGAAATGTTGAGATGAAGTGAACAAAAACTCAACTCGTCATTTTTATTATCCACTGTCCCATTCAATTTATTAAACGTATTTTTGTGAAATTTTTCAATACTACTCATTCTTAAATTTATTCCGAATTTCGACAAAGCTGTTCTTCCAAGGAGTATTGGTGTCGGTATCATTTCGTCGGGCACAATAAGTAAAACGATTTTCTGACATCGGTTTCGAATGGTAATGTGACACTCCACTTTACCGAATGTTTTGATTGGTATTTTTCCAAGGCCACAAAACGGGGTTTCTATCAGTTCGTTTCGAACTTTACCGGGGACAGCGGATCGTCGAATTAGATTAGCGGGACTGCCGGTATCGAGAAGAGACAAACGAGTTTTATCCTTATTACACCCCACCTCAACATCAATAAAGGCAACACTTACCAAAGTTAAAGCGCTAAGCGACTTAATTTCATCATCGTCTTCAACGTCATTCTCGTCTTGTTTCCTTCTAACATCGGTGGCTGCGGCTATCGTCGAACTTGCTTTCAACTTCTGATAATACTTAGGTCCTGTACACGAACGTCGGTCGTGTCCCGGTTTCCAACAATGGTAACAGACGTCTCGAGGCCTTTCTTCATAAGGGCACAGCGGCTTTCGGTGTCCCATTCGTGAGCAGTTGAAACAGCGGTCTCCTTCGGGCGGAGTGGTTACAACAGCGTTCTTGTCGGCAGTATAATCTGTCCTCTTCGGTTTTACTGCGGCATACGGCCGTGACTCCGGCCCTCGCATTGCTTGCCGTTGCTCGAGCATATTTACTGCGTCCTTCAGCTCACGCATGGTTCGTGCAGTCGCAAATAAGGCGTAATCACTCGTCGTATAGCTCATACCCTCTTGAATAAATGCCACCAGCTCTAGTTCTTCTACATCACTCCGGTACGCTATGGACTCCATCTCCATTATATAGCGCCTGACACTTTCATTTGGCTTCTTCTTCCGGTTTCGCAGCGTTTGGTAGATCTCCTGACGGCTCACCGTCCGTCCAAACTCTTTCATCAGGCTCGCCTTTAACTCCTCGTACGTCAACGCGCCTCGTGCCAGCAGAATTCGAGCGGAACCGGTTATGGAATTCCGTAGTGCCAGAAATTTCAGCAATTCGTCGGCATTTGTTTGATTGAAGATTTGCTCTAAGTGCCGAAAAAAATCGTGGACACTATACGTCCGGTCCTCCCCATCAAACTTTATTATGGCATGCTCAATGTCCTGGAAATGGACCTTTCTCATCGGCGGTTCATTCGGTATAGCATGTGCAGCGGTTGCGGCAGGCGCTCGAGCTTCTTCCAAAACTTCCCCTCGTTCCATCCTGTTTATTTCCTGTCGCAATATTAAAATCTCCCGTCGGCGGCGCAAATTGGCGAGCTCCTTTTCTAACTCCTCTGTCTCCTTATCGGCTTCTGACATTAGCTCATGAGTCGGTGTAGCGCCCCATTGTTCCCTTGGCGGCAGCTGCTTACATATCGGCGGATGATCACAGGTCGGTGGTGGTGACGGGTTGTTTCGCTGCGGCGGCGGAGGGTTGTTGATTGTCGGCAACTGTTTGTCTTCGTTTCCCACATTATCTTCGGTATTAACCTCTTCTGCAGTATCTTCGTCGTCATCTCGATTGGCGCTTTCATTTTGATCGGTCAGCACTGCTTCTACTCTGGATCGGTTTTCAGCAAATATTCGGCGGAGCTCTGCTACGGTCGGGCGTCCAACTATTTCCAGATCAGCGGCTACTAACGCATTCACCAACTGATCACGATTCATGCGGTTCTCCATTTTCTGTCGAATTCTCGTTGTTCCGATTCAAAATATCACTTTTTTTATTTGCTGGTCCTTCAATCCCACTTCTGAAGTTGTAGTATACTTTTAACAATTTCAAACACACGGGATGATTCCGTTAGATTTCGCTTTTATTGTCTTTAAACGTTCTACCACCACCATGTTCGATTCTTGAATGACAGATTCTTCTTCTTGTTCTTCTTCTTTTGTTTAAAGTTAGTTTACAATCGTCAAAATGGAGGTTCCTAAAGCTACGTTTACATGTTATATTTGTGTTAGGCTAGGTTTACACTAAAATTTATACTATAATACCTAATAATAATACCTAAATTCTTTCCAATTTCCATATGTCTAAAAGTTGCGATGCTCATAGTTTCAATTCAATTTCGTCAGTATCTAGTGTTTGTATTGAAGATGGTTCTATCGCCATTTTATGCCACAAATGCAATTGAAAAACATAATGTATCTGTTTGTTGCTTGGAATTAACGAAATCGATACAGGTTCGCTACTATTTGTTCAACAGAAATACATATCGATTTCGTCATTGGTTTGGGGCTAACGACTTAGGCTGCTGTCGTGCAGGATCGTTTTATGTATTGTATGTATGGACTAATGAAATAAAGCTGTGAATTTTATAGCTCGGCATCAGCCAAAACTCTGCAAACAAAGAAGAACAACACTGAACTGAGATCTCAAGGTCAACTTTATTCCTTCTTGTAGACTTAACGGTTTTCTTCAATTTTAACTAGAGATCAAAGTTCAATACCGTGATTGTCCTAGCATACAAGCCTTTGGGAAATGGCGACCCTGCTCCCCAGAAAAATCAGGCCACCGCAGTATTGAGTGTGTAAAGGCACTCAACTGGTAGCAGCCAATGGCTGCGAATCCCGACCAGAGATTCTATATCTGGTAGCACGGGAGCCCTGGAGAGTCACTACTTCGGTATTAATTCTTGACCCCGGCTGTTGGAGTAAGCCCCCCTTGCGGAAGCATTGTGCTGATTGTGTTCTGTTTTTTCGGTGGGGAAACGAAAATTTATAATTAAGAACACACGAACTCAACTTTATAATAATTAAATTCTTAATTCAATCAAACAATATTTAACTCAACAATAAACTGATTTTGATCTATTGTAAAATTAACAGATTTTTCAAAAGAGGAGTTCCACGAACTGCTAATAATTTCAAAAAAATTAGCGAAACCGCTGTTTCCCGTGGCCTTTATGCTAAATGCATTAACCGCTTTTTCCGCACCAACGGAATCAAAGTTTAATGCACTCTTCGTTGAACTGGAAAGGGTCAATGCACCCCTCGGAGACTTTAAATTTAAGAAATAAAAAGTTTTGTCCACAGAAACTTACTTAGTAGTAGTAGATACCATTGAAAAGTATGAAATTTGGTTACGATATTTTTAGAAACAAAAAAGTTTTTCTGACTAACACAAATTTTTGGACCGGTTGTTCCTATGGTAGCTATATAATGCAGTGGTCTGATTCCGTTGGTTCCGACATATCTACAGCGTGCAATAGAAAGAAGGCTTTGTACAAAATTTCAGTTCGATAGCTTTAAAACTGAGAGACGAGTTGCATAGAAACAGACTGGCAGACAGACGGACAAAGCTCAATCGACTCATCTCTTCATACTGATCAAGAATATGTGGTTGGCAATACTTCCTTCTATGCGTTGCAACTTCAAAGTTAATATACCCATCATCGTGAAGGGTATAAAAAGAATTTTGTGGAACGGATTGGGTTTTGGTACACTAACTCCTTCATAAAACCCCAGACGTGAAAATCTAATAGTGTCTAACTCTGGGCTTCCTGCAGACCACGGAATTTATCCACCCCTCCCAATCCACCTGTTGCGATAGTTTTCATCCAGCCACTCTCTTACGTTTATTCGATAGTGTGCTATGGATATCCATCGTGCTGAAAAATTATGTTATTTCTTTTTTCTTCGGGAATATTGTGATGTAATTCTGGCAACTCGAGCTCGAGAAAATCTTTATAGCCTTCTCTATTTAGATTAGCAGGCAGAAAATGGGGTCCAACTATTCTGTCGTCAGTGCCACCCATCCACTCATTCAGAGAAAATCTGCGCTGACATGGACTTTGCTTAACTCTTTTTGGGCTTCTGTCAACTTTTCGAGAACAATAGTGCAAGTTGTGATAATTCGTTATTCCGTCCTTATCAAATTTCGACTCACCATTTTACAAAATATTTTTTAAAAAATCAGCTTCATTGGTATCGGATTCCAACACGAAGCGGCAAAATTGCAACCACATTGTTGCGACTCCCTCTGCGAGTGTGTGCACAGATTGATAATGGCAAGTGTGTTGCCCTGATTGATGGACAACAGACGACGCCTTCCACTGAGACACCCCAAACTGACGAGCTACGACGTTGGTTGATGTATTGGTATCCGCAATTAAAAGTTTCCAATATTGAAAGGCCACCCACCTGTTCGTTCAGTATCAACATTGTTGAAAATAAATTCCTCCCAGAAGGATTTCCAAAAATCGGTTTCTGATTTCATCAACCGAAGCGAGACATGAACTCATGATTAACTTTGTTAATAGCTTCATCTCAAACATTGTCGAAATTTGCATTAAAATGTGGTTTAATTGATATTATAATCTAATGAGCGTTCATTCTGCTTTAATGTATCAACTATCTCCAATAAATCTACTAACAGATACATATTTAATAAAGAACATAATTAGATAATAGCTTTCTCTTATTAGGTGTTGCTCCATTTGATGCTCTGCCCGTTGAACGCCAGAAGTACTTCCACCATTTATTGGAACTTCTACTTTGCAGTGCAACAGTATCTGCAAACACAAAGTCCAGTCACGTACCAGGCATCCACAATATTATATGAATTGTGGAAGTCACGTGAAGTCCAGTTACACGATTCTTAAATTACTCTTAAAAATAATGTCTCTGTTCTCGCTTCTCAGTTTTGCTTGTATCCTGTTTTATCAACAAATCTTCTATTCGTGACCAGGGGTTTCCCAACAGCGGAAGAGTACGGAGCAAGGAGTGTTGATTCCCAAACCCCAATTGCCAGACAAGCTACAACGAAAATCACTACAACTGACCAGGAACTTTCCGCTCCCGACGCAGTTGGAATCAGGAATCGGAAATGGGAATGCCTGCAGACATTCTAAGTGTATAAAAATCAGCCGGTAATGTGTTTTGGGCATTATACGTCCGGTGTATGAAGGACGAGTACAGAATACTAAATGGAACTGCGAAAATGCATAGAGAAGGATTGTCTAGCCACTGTGTCAGGATTTAAGGGTATATTTGTGATGTAGTTGTACAGTTTGAGTTATTTTTTTTTAATTTAGTGGACGATGACAACGACTCTAAAAAGGCGATAATGTTCATCTGCACTTTAAGCCCGTCATATGCAAAAACATTTTAATTTTGGTCTACTTTGTTTTCAGCTGTCTATTTTCTTTAAAAGATGTTGTAATTATCGCCCCAATTAATTTACTGAGCAACCGGCACAGTTTTTATTGACCAACAGATACAGCAACTATTGAGTAAAAGATACAGTGTTGACCAATAGATACAGCATCTACTAAGCAAGGGATACAGTATCAATTAACAAACAGATACAGTATCTGCTGGGCAAAAGATACAGTATCTATTGACCAACACATACAGAATCGACAGAGAACAGATATACTGTATCTGTTCTCTGTCGATATTGGCCAACATACACAACATCTAATGAGTAACAGATACAGTATATATTCACCAACGATACAGCATGTCATGAGCCACATATATATTTTAGTATCCATTAAGCAACACATACAGTATCTACTGTGCAACGTATACAGTATTGGTTCTCCCCATAATGAAATCAAAGCAGGTGCACAGAAACATGAAGCTCCACGTGTATAAAACCCCCATACGACCAGTGCTTTGGGGCGACCGGTAGCGCAGTGTGTTGAGGCATCAGTCTCATATTTGACTACCGGCGTTTCGGGCTCGAATCCCGTCCACGACTACGTTCGTGGCCATGGATGTGCAAGAGGTGCATGCTGGCAACTGCATTCTCCGAAACCAATTTATGTCGACGAAACGTCAACTGGGCCACGTGGAACAGTTGACGCGCTATGCCCCGCGATGGGTTAGGGCAATTGAGTATTCTGCATCCGCCATTTCGTTTTTTTTTATGATTTTAACATCATATTCGCAATCAGCGATCTTAAAAACCCCCGAGTAACGAGTTTCAATCTAATGTGATAATAATAGGAGACTTTAATCAGTTTTGTCTGATTTGGTCCCACTGTGCGAGAGGGCTTAGGCTGAAAATTTTTGGGTGGGGATCATTGCCAAGTGGTCTTGTTGACTGCTTAGCAATGGTACACTCCACTTTTATTCTCAATTTAAATAAGATTTTAATCCCGAATTTTCTGGCCGAAATAATAAAAAGCTACCTCTCAAATCGAGCTCTTCAATATGAGACTAACGAAAGACCTAAGCAATATAACGTGTCAGCAGGTGTTCCCTTAGCGTCCGTACTTGACCCATTCTTGTGGAACATAGTGAAAAACGACATCCTGAACCTTCCTGTTCCTAAAGAGGTGTCAATAGTTGGATTTGCAGATGATATAGTGGTCGTTGTTATCGCTAGGGATCCAGAATAAAATTTATGCCAGCGAGGCAATCACTTATAGTTAGATAACGAGAATGATGTCGAACATGTTGTTGTTGTGGTAGCGATGCCTCAAATACTGCAGTTCTTCTTGCATAGAGGGGATTTGGCAGCTCTTGGCCGTTGAAAAACTGGTCGTTCCAGTACGAAGAAGCGGCTGCCGTAGAAACGCAGGAACGGCGGCTCTGTTATCCAGAGTAATGACCTCTACTCTGCGTCAGTAATATGGGCCGAAGCGCTTCGCTACGCTTGCAGAAATATCAGCCCGGTCTGGCGATGGACGTACACTCTTATCCCGAGTATCGAGTGCTGGTTGAATTGAAAACACGGCAAATTAAACTACTATCTAGCTCAGTGCCTCAGGACTTGCTGGATACCGAGATTATTTCATCATCGTGGCGCGACAGCCCGACGTCGGGCCTTGGCCGCCTGACCGAGATTATTTACATAGGTTTAAGTTAGACGTTTCAGCAGAATGCCCCAAATGCAGAGTCGGGGAGAACGCGAACCACATGCTGGGCCCAAGGTTTGATCAAAATCGTGAAAACTTGGAAATGGAATAGCCTTAGCGTTAGCTCCGAGAGCTTGATCGAGTATATGCTAAAGAATGTGCAAAACTGGCAGGCAGTGAGTCGCATAATATGTTAAATTCATAAGGAGCTCAGGAAAGAGGAGGAAAGACGTATGTAAGTCAGAACGTAGCGGCGGATTAACGGCTTATAAGTCAATGCCATCCCTGCGAAATGATACCGAGAGGTAGTTGCGCAGAAGGTATTTTTGGGTTTAGCCAGTAAAAATCAAACATAACCGTATACTTTATTCTACGGCATGCATCGGTGTATTTAGAGAACTCTTACAATTTTTTTTAAGGAGGTGCCGCAAAAAAAGCCCCATTTTGGCAATGGTTAGTTCGCCTTCTATGCACTAGATCCCGGGTCGATTCCTACTGAATGCTGCAGCCTTCGATAAAAAAGGGGATTTACGAGTCAGACCATGGCCCACTCAGCTGTTAAATGAGTTCCCATTTGGGGCAAATAACTCGGTTGAGCGTTTTGCTAATCATACCTCTGCTGCACAAAATACACCGGCACGATCTAGTCAATGCGGTGATGCTAACAAGCCCTATACATTGCCGGTAGAAGCATGGCAGTGGCAGCATCATCGGCATCAAACGTGTCTTGGGTAATCTACCTCCCATGAGCAAAATTTTCTACAAATTTTTGAACAAAACTTTCGCTCATGTGGCCGGGTTTGGCAAGTAGGAAGAGGTGTTTTCTATACTTTTTTTGGGTCCTAGCTACTCTATCGGCCAAGATTCCGGGATTCTCCGAGGAAAGCCCGCGGAACACTATTAACATTTTGTGTCGAAAATAGATAGGCAGTCGGGACAGAATTCCTCGCTTCTCCTTATTTACATACCTCGTATATGTACACATAATAACTTTCGTTAGGCGGATATTACACTATAAGAGTTCTTTTACAAATATCTTTTATGAAAGCTATTTTCAAAGAACTTTTATAGTGTAATAGCCGCCTAAGAAAAGATTTGCGACATGGACGTTGCTTGTTTCAACTACTTTTCTAATATGCTTGCACACCTTCCCTCTTTAGCGGCTAATATCATTCATAAAAGTTCTTTTGAAATATCGTTCGTCAAATATATTTGTAAAAGAACTTTTATAGTGTAATAGCCACCTTACGATGATTCGGTCCTAAGCATTCTTCAACCTTTCTCATAGATGAGTAGAGGGTAATTATTGCCGAATCGGATGCGATAATTCCTATGGAGAATTCTAGGCGAAATCCAGACGAATGGGATACGTTTTTGCATCGCACGGATGCTAGTTCAATGTTGCATGTGCTGGTCATGATTTTAAAAGTTTGCGTCCTTCCGAAAATCTTTTTTTCCGGTCACTAAAGCCATAATAATTTTGGCGTTTCCATGGCTTTGGTGACCGAAGAAAAAGATATCCGGAATAACGAAACATCATGATATTTGTGGGTCATTACATGGTGTGAAGTACAGCACGGCGACTTAAGCCCGGGCCCCACCTATCCGATCATACTACGATTATGCAGTCGAACTAGTGTATGAGAAGGAAATGGTATTGGGCTTCGAACGGAGTATGATTGGACGCGTATCAGAAAAGTGTGAACTAAAGCCCGGGCCACAACGCGTCCGAAATCCCATATAATTTCCCTCTCATATACTCGCCCGACTGTATGATCGGATAGGTGTGTCCCCGGCATTAAGCGTGACATTACACTTTGCGTTTTTCTGCAGAAAGAGGAATCCCGCAAAAAACGCATTGTTGTTCAAGAAGAGAACCCTATATGTAATTACACATTGCGTCTTTCTGCGAGAAGATCTTGTGAAAGAAATAAATATATTCCAGTGAGGATATTGATGGTTTTATTTTTGTGGCAGTATAGTAGGTAAAACTCGGGAGGCCGATACAATTTCAGCCAATCCTCAATGGATGCACTGTATGAATTTCGCCACTGGGTGCATGAGTTTCTAGTTTGTCGTTGAACCAAAAAACATAAGGTGAAATGCGTTCCATATACCACCGTGTGTTCATCTTCTCATTGCGTTTTTTTGCGGGAGAAGTCTTCCCGCTGTCGTTGGACTTGCTGCTGCAAAACGATTCCCGCAAACTGCAGCATTGTCGTTACGTAATAAGTGGATGTTCACACTGGGTGCGATGCCGAGCCGAGCCGGGTCGAGCGATGCAATGCGATTACAAGCTTTTAAAGTAAGAAAATGGAAAGTCTTCAATTTTAAATGGAATCACGCTTTGAGTGTACACACTGCACGCGATGCAATGACCAGCCGAGCGATGGCCCGATGTTTTCACAAACTATTTTGCTTTTTCGTGCGAGTACCGGCTGCTGATTTTTTGCGATGGAATTTAATGGGCTTTGCGATGGAGTTTATGGGCTTGAATTGAATTGTACTGAAGAAGGACACAACTGGTGTCCGAAATGCGCATTTACAAATAAATAAAAAAGAATCCCGTCTTAGGAAAAATCAACGTTTTTCATTTAGTATTAATATTGTATTTGATGTAAGATCACACTGAAAAAAAAGCATGTATGTCTGCTTTCATACCCTAGACTTTTAGGCGCGGCGGTGTGGCAGTGTATACATGGAAATTATGAGGGTCATCTCCTGATTCGATTTAGCCATATCTGTCTGTCTGTCCGTTTGCACGATAACTTTCGATAGAATGAAGCTAGCGACTTGAAATTTGGTTCAAATATTTGGATTTAGATTTAGTTGGTTGGTATTGGAAATGGCCAAGCTCCGTCCCAAGCAACCCCTACGTCCCCTACAAATGGAACTTGACATGAGCGATAACTTTCGATACAATGATGCTAGCGACTTGCAAAATGCGACAAATATTTATAGTGTAGGTTGTTAGTTGATTTTGAGAATGGGCAAGATCCTATTGAATGAACGGCAACCTTCCTTATAAACGTTAGTTCAAATGTAAATATCCAAAATTCGAATGGATGAACGATGAAACTTTTCATTGGATCCACGCCCACAGCTCAAACTGACCATATGGGAATTTCACTTTTAATGCATATGGCCGTTGCCAGTTGGAAGTTTTGATATCACAACTGTTAGAATAAAATACATTTCCATTCCCTCCTATACACATATATATTTTGCATATCACAAATACTTGAATAAAGATCACTTGCCAACTAGCATTCAGCAGAGACAGACGTGTTTCGCTCTACCATTTGCATTCCAGCTACTCACAGGTTATGGGCCCAGTAGCGAGAGTCGGCAAGTCGCGTTTGTTCCTTTTTAAAAAACCGTAAATTATACAGTTGTACATTCGGTAAAAGTTCAGTACAGTAAAAGCCGAAAAGAGTAGTGCGCGTGTGACTAAATAAAAATAAAAAAAAGAACAATGGCAAATGAAGCGTGGGTGAACATCGAGAAGTTGAAAGGCAATGAGAACTATCATACGTGGGCCTTCAACGTGTTAAATCTACTCGATCTGAACAATTTCGATGCATGTATCAAAACTGGTGCGGGTGCTGAAACCGATGAGAACAAAATTCGAAAGGCAAAGGCCAGAATTGCATTGAGTGTATCGCCCGCAATCATTCCTCACATCAAAAACGCGACCACAGCGTACGAATCGTGGAAGATTCTCAAAGATCTCTATGAGGATCGTGGTATTGTGCGCCGAATCAGTTTGCTTCGACAGCTAGTGACATCGCAATTGGAGACTTTTTCGACAATGGATGAGTACTTGGGCCACGTTATTGAAGTGTCTAACAAACTCAGCGGCATTGGCTTCGACGTAACGGATGATTGGCTAGGTTCAATTATGTTGGCCGGCTTGACATCGGAATATCGGCCGTTTATCATGGGTCTCGAGAGTAGCGGCACCAAAATTACTGCTGACGCGATCAAATCGAAATTACTCGACTCCGCGAGCGACCGCAACAGCGTTTCGAAATCTGAAGCCAACGCCTTGTTCTCAAAAAAGGGAGGTGCAGGTCGAAAGAATGGTCGCCCAAGATGCTTCACATGTAAAAAACGAGGACACACATCGAACGAGTGTCGCAATAGCAGCGGCAAGCAACAAAAACAATCACAGAGCACACAGAAAAATGCGTTGTCAGCGCTAGGTGCCGTGAGTCGTTCGTTCAAGTCACAGCCAAATGTGTTCCATATCGATAGTGGTTGCTCACAGCATATGTCGCCGTTCGAAGAGTTGTTTGTCGAATTGGAAAAAACGAGCACGAATCAGATTTCTGCAGCAAATGGAGAAAAATTGGAAGTCAGAGGAATCGGCAGTATGAACATCACAGTGAACGGAAATTCATACGCGCTATCTAACGTTTTGTACGTTCCTGGCTTGTCAACAAATTTGCTCTCAGTTGCACAGATTATCAGCAACGGCAAATCCATCGTTTTTAATCACAATGGTTGCTCCGTTTATGACAGCAAACAACTCAAATTCAACGTCAAACCGATTTCTGGAGTATATAAAATCTACGATGAGAAGACCAGCTGCTTCTTGACAAAATCGTCGTCAAATGCAGCGATTCTGTGGCACCAACGACTCGCGCACACGAATTATGATGACATGTGCAAGTTACGCGATGGCCTCGTCGATGGTGTCGATTTCACTGGCGGTGAAGACAAAATAAAGAAGTGCGAATGCTGCAAAGAGGGCAAACAAAAACGAGAACCATTTCATCGCAGCGTTAGCCGTGCTGCGAATATATTGGATTTGATACATTCTGATATCGCCGGGCCATCTGAGGTTCGTTCGATTGGCGGTGCATCGTACACGGTGACATTCACCGACGATCACTCGCGGAAGGCATTTATTTACCCAATGAAAAACAAATCAGAAGTCCTCGAGCGTTTCAAGCAATTTCAGGCAGCCGTCGAGAACGAGACTGGTCGAAAAATAAAACGACTTCGGTCTGATCGCGGCGGAGAATATATGAACAGTGAACTATCGGCACATTTACGTAAACACGGAATTGCACATGAAACCACGGTTGGCTATGCTCCCCAGCGGAATGGCGTAGCTGAGAGGATGAATCAGACATTAGCCAACAAGGCAAGATGCTTGCGTCTTAATGCCAAGCTCGGCAAAGAATATTGGGCCGAAGCGATCACAATGGCGTGCTATATTGCGAATAGATCATACAACTCAACACTTCATGATCGTACGCCGGAAGAGGCCTGGTCTGGTAAAAAAGCAAACTTGAGTGATTTGCGCGTCTTCGGTTCGCCAGTAATGGTGCATGTTCCTGAGCAAAAACGTAAAAAATGGGACCCCCGATCGACAAAAATGGTATTCATTGGATACGTCGAGGGTGTAAAAGGATATAAGTGCATCGACCCGAAAACAAAGAAAGTCACATTGAGCCGTGATGTGGCATTTTTGGAGGAGAGCACAGTTCCTATTGCAGAGGAAAAATTCGACATTCCCGACGACGATAATGGTGAAAAATCATTCCACTGGAGTAACGAATCAGTGAGGAATCAGTCGGATGTCAACAATACGATCATCCAGAAATTGAAGGTCAACCAATCAAATGGCAACAAATCGAATGACAGCGATGCAACATTCATCAACAACAGTTCGGTCAAACAACAAAATTCGGTTGATGGAAATTTAAGTTCGACTCACGGCAATGGTGAATGGTCACTACCGGTCACATCAACGCCAGTTCGTAGATCCGAACGAATATCGGTTCCAGTAGTGAAATTCGATGAAAAATTGCTGTACTCAAATTTGGCCACGGTCGATGAACCACTGACATTTCGTGAGGCCATGAATTCCGACGACAGTGAGGATTGGAAATCTGCAATGAACAAGGAAATGCAATCACTCGTCGAGAATAAAACATGGGATTTGGTCGATTTGCCTGTTGGACGGAAGGCGATCAAGTCAAAATGGGTATACAAACTGAAGCGTGACCAAGATGGAAGTGTTGCGCGCCACAAAGCGAGATTGGTTGCAAAGGGATGTTCGCAGAAATATGGAGTAGATTATGATGAAGTCTTCTCACCAGTTGTTCGCCAGACTTCATTACGATATCTCATTGCATTGGCTGTCAAGAACGGTTATAAAATTGACCAAATGGACGCAGTCACTGCTTTCCTGCAGGGCGAATTATCGGAAGAAATATTCATGGAGCAACCAGAAGGATATCGCGATGGCAGCAGCAAAGTGTGTCGGCTTAAACGCGCAATTTACGGCCTGAAGCAAAGCGGACGCGCATGGAACACACGTCTTGAGAACATGCTCCTGTCATACGGATTGAAGAAATCATCATGCGACCCTTGCGTCTATTATTCTGAGGATTTGTCAATCATCCTGGCCGTATATGTGGATGATTTCGTGATTTTGTGGTCGAGAGAGACGGAGAAAAATCACCTCAAAAAGGCGCTTTGCGATTCATTTAAAATGAAAGATTTGGGCACGGCAAACAATTGCATTGGCCTGAATATCACGTATGGAGAAGACGGCTCGATTTATTTGGATCAATCGAAGCACATCAGTGACATCATCCGTCGCTTTGGTATGGAAAATTGTCATCCGGCAAAGACACCGAGCGACGTGAATCAGAGATTAACGAAAGAAATGTGCCCGAAGGATGATGACCAGCGAGAAAAATTGAAGTCGATCCCATATCAACAAGCGGTCGGTTCTCTGTTGTATGTGGCACAGGGGACGCGGCCGGACATCGCATTCTCCGTAAACAATGTCAGTCGATTCAACAACAATTTCGGCGAGGCTCACTGGACAGCGGTCAAAAGGATCATACGGTACTTGAAGGGAACCACTGACTATAAGTTGAAGTTCTCCAAATCTGACATGACTCATCTAGTTGGCTATACCGACGCCGATCATGCCACCAACACCGACGACAGAAGATCGTGCTCTGGCTATGTTTTTAAGCTGTCAAATGCTGCAATTTCATGGTGCAGCAAGCGCCAAGACACGGTGGCTCAATCAACGACAGAAGCAGAATACATCGCTTTATCATGGGCAGTTCGAGAAGCAGTTTGGCTATACTATTTTGGCCAAGAATTGGACGCCGACATGAAAAGAACAATCAAAATCAAGTGTGACAACGAGAGCGCAATCGCATTGAGCTATTCCGATGCCTACAAAGCGCGCTCTAAACACATCGACGTGAAACACCATCATATTCGTGAGAAGGTCACCGAGGGCATCGTCTGCGTTGAATATGTAAACACGAGGGAAAATGTCGCAGACGAATTAACTAAGGCCGTCGCAGGGCCAAAATGCAAATTTTGTTCCACCGGAATGGGACTGTGCATTGTGAATTAAATAAAACAACATTAGTTCTAGTATTTACTAATCATATTTTTGCATTGTATTCAGAATTCATTATTTTTTATTAAATTCCAATGAGTGAGGATGTTAGAATAAAATACATTTCCATTCCCTCCTATACACATATATATTTTGCATATCACAAATACTTGAATAAAGATCACTTGCCAACTAGCATTCAGCAGAGACAGACGTGTTTCGCTCTACCATTTGCATTCCAGCTACTCACAACAACTAGGTCTGTACAAGTCTAGGGTATATACGCTTTGGACTCCGGTTTTGATTCAGTATGGCTCAAATGCAAAGTTATTACCACCGTAATAAGGTCGCGTTTAGAAGGCGTGGTTTCACTAGCGGTTTTTACGCAGCGGACACCGCTGCGTATAAAGGCATAGAGCAGAAGCAGCGGTTTACATACTTAGTGCCGGTGCACATGGACGTCCAAATGCCGTCTGACGCTGCGTCACTTTCAATCGGATAGGAAGAAATACATTACGGGCAATGAAGCGATGCACATGGCCGCAGATAGCTATCTGGGATGACACTGGTTTCTGCTCCTATCTGCGTCACTTCACGCGTCCGCATATCAATTTTTAATAAGCCGGCCCACATACATTCGAACCCGAAACACGGAAACGGTCACAATGTCTGATTTGTATGATGTTTCTTAAACCATTCGCTTGAGGATCACTTTTAAGTGCCAATTAATTAATTGTTAATCGTAACTACAATTGACAATTAATTTTGAAAAAAAATAGTGGGGATGGATGCTCCTCAGCTCGGATGGGGGCTTGTAAGGTGGGGGGGGGGGGGGGGGGGGGGGGGGTGGAAATTGTGTTAAAAATGCGAAATTCCTTATATTTTAGAAGTTATGGCCAAAAGACAGTTTATTTAAAACTAAAAATAACATAAATTGTAAATTCAGGTTCGCTATTATGTGACCCGGCTTATATAAAACAGAGTGACGCTGTGTCCTATCGCATCATGTGAATTGAAATGCAGATAGGTATCAAAGAGGGAGGAGCTTAAGTGACGAGGCGTCCGGCGTCATTTGGACGTCCACGTGTACCGGCTCTTACACTGAATTCAAATGCAATCTCGCCGCTACACAAACCGCGGCGGTGGCCGCAACGGCGAGTCGAGCGGTTTATACATTCACCGTCCTAAAGCCGCCGCGGCTGCCGCTTTTCGCGTTTATACGCAGCGGTGCGCCGCTGCTCAATCCGCTTGTGAAACCTCTCGTCTGAGGTCGCAGAAGAGATGATGAAATTCACCAACACTGGGCCTTTCTTCATTAATGGGATGCACCCAATGGCGACGCCCTTCCATTTTGAGAGCACTGTTTTCGAACAGAAATAAATTTACTGGGTCAAGAACAAACGACATGATGTCGAACAGATTCTATTCCTTGAACTAAATTGGTCTCTACTCTCCATCATTGCGTGCAGTGAACATCCCGGATCATGTTTGGATCGCAAGCCATCGCTCGGATCATCTTTGCATCCCAAGCCATCGTTCGGCTCGGCATCGCACGGCGTGCAATGTGAACACCCACCACATCGCATCGCTCGACCCGGCTCGGCTCGGCATCGCACGCAGTGTGAACATCCACTAACTGTAAAGCGTTCCATTTAAATGTACACGTTCGTCTTCATGGACGACAATGCGTTTTTTTTTGCGGGATTGCTCTTCCTGCAGAAAAACGTAAAGTGTAATGTCACGCTAAGATGAGGTTGTCGCGTTGCTTGCTAATATAGAAGTAGCTGGCTAGTAAATATAATGAAAATTGCTTCGTAGTGGGGAAATGAGCTTTCTTTTACTACTACAAAACCAAGCTAGGAACACCTTCTTAAAAATAGGTTTTGTACATACAACCCGAGGAATTTGAGAGAGTTTTGGCTGATAGGGTACCAGATGAGGGAGTAGACACTACAGTTGTGGGAACCACCGCAACGCTGACAGCGGCGCAGTAATTGTTAACTATCCAGTGGCCGCCGAGTTCCGCTTGGATGACAACGGTATTTCGCCACCATCTCATAAATTTCAGATATTGTACGATGAGAAATTGACCCTGGCGGTACTGTCGTGAGTAAACTGTAAAAACTAACACAAGAAGTGGTAGAGACCGGACACTCATTTGTAATTCTAATTCGATACTGCCGTGAGTAATCGCGTGAATTTTTTCATTTATTTTCTCGCACAATCCACTGTCGTTATAAGCCAATACGTGAATTGACAATTTCTACCAACCAAAAGGAATAGACCACCTTAAAACCAAACTGGTAGTCTACACACAAATAAAAAGAACATGGACTGAAAACTTAAGAGTGCTTGATGTGTAATCACTGCTACAAATTAGTTGATTAGAGCTGTTGCAAGAAGCTAATTACTTAGCTTAAACGAAACATTATGTCTTCGTATTTCAAGACGCCTGCATAATTTTTTTTCTGTGAAACACGAAACGCGAAATTGTAAATGCGAACTCTTTTGATTTACGAGTATATGCATTGCAAGGACATCGTGTGAAATTAAAAGGAAAAATTCCATGAAAAGAACTCAGCATGCACTGTGGCGAAGCACAACTTTTATGCTTTGGCCTCCTGGTTTTGGTAACGTCATTTTTTTATTTCGTCTATTCTATACGTTATTTTCGACAGACACGTAGAGGGCGGAGAAAAACTATTACATATATTTTTTAAAGCTTATTCATTTCAATTCGCCTGATAGAAGGCCTTATGTTAGCTAAAAGAATTTTTTTCTCTCTCGCTATGAAAAACATAAACATGAATTTTAAAAGTGGACCGACAGATAGCCCTTCCGTTGGCACTGTTGTTAGTTCGCTTTACTGATGAAATGGCAACCAGTCCATCCAGAAAAACGCGAAAATGTTTTGGTCGTATCCTTCATCCTTTCTGAGTTTGATTTTTTGTTTGTTTTGAAGAGGCGAGCCATACTACACTTTCGGTAAATAAATTTTGAGTTTATTTTAATGAAAAAAATTCGAGGGCCTATACGGCCGGATGGCATGGCATGGCGTGTGCTCTCCGTAGTTGAATATCAACGTCAACAGTATGCGGGCTGATTGTGTTTTGAGGACTGCGTTTCTATTCAAATTAACAGCACCACAAGTTAAAAAAAAAGTCAAATTGGTCTGCAATGGATAAGCATATCTAACTTTCAGCTATTGAAATTTAAATTAAATGTACATATAGCCAAAAATATGCCAACATATGACAGAAAATTGAAAAATGCTTTGTAATTTTCATGATATTTTGATTTGTGAATAATTCAGAAGTAGTCAACGAGGTATATCCAGGAAAATATTTGCGCATAAATGGTTAAGTCGTCTTGACCACATTTCACTAGATGTGACTAACTGAACAACTTTGTTTGGCCAGTTATTCCCCAATAGGATTTACTGTCTGTTTTTGGTTATATTTACTTAACTTATCCTGGTAAGCAAAAGTGAAGATGGACGAAAACGCACATCTTTATAACTCCGTTAAAAACAAACGTATGAGTTTACCATTTATACACTAATAAAGAAAACATCTTTCTGCTTCTCTTAGGCCACTTAACTCATTTTGGCCGAAATTGGACTTAGCCAGTTATTCACCGGGATGACAGATATAATAATAAGTAAAATAAACAATTTAGCTGATTTGTATTCTAGGAATACTCTAGCCTCAGTTTGTTTTTTTGGACTTGTAAAATTTGTTTTGTCTGTCTGTCCGTCTGACCGTTCGCACGATAACTTCGACAGAATGAAGCTAGAGCCTTTATTTTGATCAAATATTGGCAGTATTATCTAGTTGGTTAGTATTGGAAATGGGGGCCAAGAGAACGCCTACCTCCTCTACATAAGTAAAATAATTAAATGTATCTATAACTCCCGATTAGTGATTAAATAAACATGGAAAGCTCTAGCTTTGGTAGATTGCTCGCGCAGGTAATCTTATACTCTCCTGGGAAAATAAAATCGATCAGTTGAAAACTAACGGTAATTTTCTTACAAAGAGCCCCGTACTTCCCTACTTTTCACGTTTTTTGTCTATAACTCTTGAACCAATTGACGTAAGCACCTGATATTTGGCAAGTAACCCTGAGATGAGAAGCTGCTTGAATCTTAGTAAGTTGGGCATAATCAGATAAAAGGAACGCCTACCTCCCCACAAATTTCAAAAAATTAAATATTCCTTTAATTACGATAACTTTCGATAGAATGACATGAATTCGGCAAGTTGGTATTAAAGATGGGGCAGATCCGACCCAAGGAACAACTACCTCCCCTTCAAATGAAACTTAGCATAAGAGATAGCTTTCGATAAAATGGAGCTAGTGACTTAGAATTTTGGTCAAATATTTGTAGTAGGATCCAGTTGGGTAGTATTGAAAACACTTAAAATGCGATGAACGAAACCCCTACTTCCCCTACAAATGAAACTTCAAATAAGCGACAAGTTTCAATAGAATTAAGGTAGTGAATTGAAATTTCGGTCAAATGTTTGTACTAGGATCTAGTTGGTTGTTATTGAAAATGCACAAGATCCGACAAAGGAAACCTCTACCTCCCCTACATGTGCGACTTAAAGTAAGCGATAACTTTCGAGACAATGAAGCTAACGACTTAAAAAATTCGACAAATATTTGCAGTGTGGGTTAGTAGATTGATTTTAAGAATGGTCAAGATCCTTCTAAATGATCGCCAACCTCCCCTATAAACTGGCCATGTAGGAAACTCACTTTTAATGCATAATGGTCGTTGCCAATTGGTACTTTTGGTATCACCACTAGGTCTGTACAAGTCTAGGGTATATACGCAGAAGCTTCGTCTGGTTTTGTTTATTAAACCAACGGACGACAGTCCTCTTATAATAAATACATAACATTGCAATCGTAAATTAACATTAATTGTAGAATAGATTAAACTAAAGCTAAATTAAAAAAAAATACTTATTCACAAAATTCAATTCATCATCATCATCGTGGCGACGTTGGGCCTTGCCCGCCTGGATCGTTGTCCTAAAATTGTCTCGGTCACGTAACCGCGTCGTCCAATCTTGGAAGCCCGGTAGTTGCGCGGCGTGTCCATATACTTAGCTCTCCCAACGAGATCTCGGTCGTCCTCGCAGTCTCGCTCCGTCGACTCGTTTTGCGTTCATTACTGTCTTTGGCATGCGATCATCGTCCACTCGTTGTACATGCCCTGCCCATTGAAGTCGTTGTAGTTTGACGATTGTCGAAACTTCCAGCTCATCATACAGTTCATACCACTCATGGTTTTACCGGATGCGCCATCCATCTCGATCGCAAACAGCCCCGAAAATTCGCCACAGAACCTTACGTTCAAATGTGTCTAGCATGTCTCCGGAGACTTGAGTTAGGGTCCATGCTTCGCATCCATACCATAGCACTCGTCGTATAATGGTTTTGTACCTATATACCAGGAGCTTCGTGTTTCTGTGTACACGCTTCGATTTCATTATGGGGAGAACGGAGAAAAAAGTCTCATTAGCTAACTGTATCCGTCGCTTGATTTCGTCAGTTTCGTTGACGTTCCTTGACGAATTGCAACCCAGGTAAATGAAGTCGTTCACGAACTCGATGTTGAGGTCTCCCCCATTGATGCTCGATTGTGCGGGTGACCTTGTCGTCGATTGCATCATTATTTTAGTTTTACCCTCGTTGATACGAAGTCCAACTTCTTTTGTAGCGGTAACGAGCGTATGCAGAAGTTCTTCTGTATCGGCCAATCTTCGGGACATGAAGTTGATGTCGTCGGCGTACGCTGCTAATTGTCTCGACTTCATGGGTATCGTATTGCTGTTTTTCATATTCATAGCCCGAATAGCGTATTTTAGTGCTAGGTTGAAGAGCGTCGGTGTCAGTTCATCGCCCTGTTTCAGACCAGTACGTGTTTCAAATAGATCAGTAAGTCTATTATGGATCCTGACTTGTGAGACGGAGTTGTTCATCGGCATCTTTGTCAGTCGCACTAATTTGGGCGGTATATCGCAGCATGATGTTGTACAGTACTCCACGATCGATACTGTCGTATGCCTGTTTGAAGTCGACAAAGATTTGGTATACGTTTACGTTGTATTCCCAGCACTTCTGGAGTATCAGTTTGACCGTAAGGAGCTGATCGGTTGTGGAGCGACCAGGTCTGAAACCGCTTTGATATTCGCCAATGATTCGTTCTGCGAACGGTTTTATTCAATTTTCCAGAATTTTGGTCAAAATTTCATAGGACGTACAAACTAGTGATACACTCCTCTAGTTCTCACACCGCAGTTTATCTCCCTTTCTGTGAATTGGACAGATGATGCTTCTGCGCCAATCGCCCGGCGCTTTATATCGTCTTAGTGCCCGCAACGCGAGATCAAACTCCTCTACTGTCAGAGGTTGTACGGGTGGGCCTAGATCAACAATATCATTGAGAGCTTCTTGTGTGGGGATGTTAGATGGTAGGTTCAGAAACTCTTCAAAATAAGAGGCCCATCGTTTGTTAATGCCGTCGGTGTCGCTGATGATGTTTCCATCCTTGTCCTTAGTTGGTTGGTAGCCGCTCTTGATTGTATTTACTAATTTGTACGCTTGTCTGCTGTTCCTATTAATTAGGTTTTCGTTTATATTCAGCAGCTGCTCGTCAAAGTATTTACGTTTCTTACGTCAAATTGTTCTATTCGATATTCGCCGTAGCTCGTCATATTTTCTCTTCTGGCTCTGGTTCCTCGTTGAATCCATTGTCTGTAGAAGTCGATTTTCGCGTCAAGTGAATTTTTGCATTCTTCGTCGAACTAGTAATTTTGTGCTCGCCAGGTTTTATATCCCACGACCATCTCTGCGATATCCCTGATGGTACCCTTGAGTTCTTCCCAGAACCCATGGACGCCTGTGTTGCTGATGCTGTGAAGCATAGGCGATAGTCTTTCCTCAAGGACGGTAGTATACGCCACCGCTGTAGCATCACGCAAATGCTTATCAACCGCAAATATTTTGGGAGGGCTGATTCTCGATTGGGGCACTGAGGAAAATCTACATCTGTAGGTCGTCTTCACCAATTGATGATCTGAGTCGCAGTTTGCTCCTCAATAGGAGCGGACATCTATAACACTAGACGCCCATCTCCTGCAAATGAGGACGTGGTCAATTTGGTTGACGGTATGTGCGTCTAGAGACTTGCAGGTCTGCTTGTGAATGCGTCGATGCGGGAAACACGTAGAGCTTACGACTAGATTCCTACTGCAAGCGAAGTCGATAAGTCGCTGGCCGTTGTCGTTACATTCTTCAGGGAGACTGTGGCCTCCAGTGGTCCCCCGGTGCCAACTTTCATTTCCGACTTTCGCGTTAAGGTCTCCCAACAGAAATTTGACGTCGTTTGTTGGAAATGAGTCGAAGGGAGTCTCAAGGCTGGCGTAGAACTCGTCTTTTACTGCGTCTAATTTAACTTCAGTGGGGACATGCACATTGATGAGCCAGAGACTGAAGAATCGAGTTTTAATGCGAATCTCACACAGCCGTTCATTTATAGGTTTGAAGTCAGTAATAAGCGGTTTGAGGTGATTGTTCATTATAAATGCTACTCCAAACTGTTTGCGGCCCGATGGTTTGCCACTTGTAAAAATTGTGCGCGATTTCTTGTCATTAGTCTCGCTGCTAAACCAATTTGTTTCCTGGACTGCAGTAATGCTCAGCTTGTACTTTTCGACCTGTTGATGGAGGGCCTTCTCGGCCCCCGGTTTGTTCAGGGAGCGTACATTCCAGTATCCGAAAGAATAATCCTTTAGTCGTTTGCGTGGTCGTCGTTGTTGATCCGTCCAATCCGAGGCTTTTGCTCCAGGTTTCTTGACATGGAGTGGTTTTTGCAAGGACGAGTTGCCAGCACGTCGCTTAACCCCATTCAGGGGATAGCCTCGGAAGATAGCTGCTTCAGATGGTTTAATAAACGTGCTGGAGTTCACACAACTATGTTGCAGGTCCAACTACGCAAGTCATTCCATCCTACTAAACCTGAGACGCTTAGGTGTTGGTCAGCCATTCAGGCTACAGCTATCTGCCTTTTTCCAAACTGTCTTATTGACATTGGCCGTCAGCGATTTGATACACTGCCGTTACCAGGGGGCGCCCACGCGGAGGACTATGGAAAAGGTCTTTTGCCTCCCTCCATGCCTATTAAAATACAAAATAATAAATTTTCAATAGGACTACTAAACATATCAATAGAACAAAATAAAAAGGAAAAAATAGATGAGAATTTGCTGGGGATCGAACCCGCGACCCATTTGGATAGAGTTGCCCTGGTAGCTGTCACTGATAAATAACTAGTTTGATTGATGTTTGTTCAGTTAGAGATGTACGCCAAGTTCATAAACGTCCGCAGCCGGAATAAATAAACGATCCGACAATCAAACTGATATTTCATCCGAATTTGTAATTTATTTTCACCACATACGAGGCGCACCACATGACGTCAGTGTGGACAACTTCACGATTCGGAATTTAACCTGGATGCTACCCTAGAGCGTTTTTTTTGCGCAACCAGGGCAGGGACCCTACACGGTTACGTAAAAAACACGCCTATTATCTTAACAGTCCATTAACTGTATTCTAGCAGCCCGTTAACAGTCATTCCGAGTATATAAGCCTGTACAGTACATTAATGGTTTATATGAGACCGAATTGCTGAATCACACAATCATAATATAATAGTAACGTTTAAAATCCTGAACGCAGCCAATATCGACTTTGTGAAACCGACATGCACCTGACCCAAAATTTTTCTCGAAAAGGGAAAAATTTACATGTAATTTTGTTTTGTAGAGTTTTTAAAGAAAAGATTTCTTCCTCTTCTTCTTCTTCTGTTGCCTTGACCCTTCCAGGGGCATGGGCGCGTCAACATCTCTAGCATTTCTCTGCCTTGTTGACGTTTCAATAGCATATATAGGTACATATACTTTTCGGAAGTGCAGTTGCTAGCATGCACCTCCTATCCGCGCCGTCTTTATACTGACAAGCTCGGAGCACTGTGAGAGTTCTACTAGTACTCACAGGCAGTTTTTGATCACGCCGAGATTTGATCTCCGAGCTCTAGATTAGTATCATAGAGTGGTGACTGAACGATCACGGCCACCGAGCGCGACAAAGAAAAGATTTAGTCAATAAAGTTATTTTTGACTTAATTTAGATGGATTTTTTTTTGACAATAAACAGTACCAGTTCTCTCCTAATCAAATAAAAGAACGATATAAATTTCTCATCTTTCCTTTATCAAAAATGCTTTAAATCCAATTTCCTGGAGATTTTTCAACAACATTCGATATAACATACGTAACATATAACCTTCAACGACATACATATATGATATAATAGCTGTCTGCCTTTTTTCGCAGACATTCCGTTCAGTCCAGTTTTTCATAAAGTAATCCTATAACGAAAATCTGCAGTACTTATTCCCCCATGGATTGGTTTTCCGGCTTTATAGCTCTTATGAGAGATGATAAAAAAAATATGTATGTCTACGTATTTCTGTCACACATATGAATGCCGGCAATAATTCCATTCTCTCTCCGCAATCGTCCATTTTTCTCCACCGATATATTAGCAACAAGGACCAAGGACAATGACCATCAAATTCTTGTGCTATTCTCTTGGCTTTTGTATGATCGTCATCACATCACCAAACTCCTCATGTAAACGGTTCGATAAAGTTGGCATCGAAAGGCATACTAAAGAGGAAAAAAATAAAATAAAAGTAAAGTCCGACCCCGATGTCCTTATCCCCTCATATTGCTTTCATATTACGTCCTATTGTTGGACAGACCAATTCATCGGTCGATTTTCTCCTTTAGCGGCATTCTAACGATGGAATGTCTGAGTACATCCATTTGGCCCGCATCAATATTTATTGGCTACTTACCGGAAAGAACAGATAATTTTCGGATTTATCTTCGATTGTTGTGTAATGATAATGGCAGTAATGATATAGTTGGATAATATAAGTGATTCCCTTTTGAAGACATATGAGGAACGATGTATTAATTAGATGATTGCGTGTACTGTAGTGAGATCATAAAAAAAATTACGGCTAATCACATTCATTTATATGTGTTGTGTTTTAGGGATTCAATTCAAAGCGCGTTTAAAGGTTTTCCTTAGCCTTCGGCAAAAACTCTACCATAACGATTCTCCATGCGGGCGCCCCCTGGTAGAGGCAGCAGTGCAAATCGCTGTTGACTAAGGCTAACGGAAAATGGTAAGACGTTTGGCGGAGGCATTGAGACTATGGGCCAACTGCCCGTCTCCAGAAAAAATGATAAAACCCTGTTACGAATCCAGCAATGGCAACTACAACGCAAACGAAAATTTAGTCACTCTTGGAAACAAATTGGCCTGAAACGCAGATGTTCAACAAGGATTCAATACAATCTGTTCAAGTGGTTCGCCGACAGAAAAACAACGACAGTTTGGAGTAATAATCGTAGTAGATAAAGTATTTAAATCTCACATTACTGATCGAAGCCAACCAGTAAGCGACTATTTGCCTTACGCTTAACGACAAAATACTTCAACATCGACTTTATCAACGCCCAACTCCGACTGAAGACAAAGACGAAGATATCATAAAGGACTTCTGCAACACTTTGGAAAGCCTCTTTAAATATCCAACTATACATATATCATCATCTTCATCGTGGCGCGACAGCCCGGCGTTGGGCCTTGGCCGCCTGAATCGTTGTCCTCCAATTATCTCGGTCACGTGACCGCGTCCTCCAATTTTGGAAGCCCAGTAGCTGCGAGGCGTCGGCATATACTGAGCTCTCCCAACGAGATCTTGGTCGGTTAGGCAGTCTCGCTCCGTCGACTCGTTCTGCATTCATTACTCTTTGGCATGTGATCATCGTCCATTCGTTGTACTTGCCCTGCCCATTGAAGTCGTTGTAGTTTGACGAAACTTCCAGCTCATCGTACAGTTCATACAACTCATGGTTGTGCCGGATGCATCATTCATCTCGATCGAAAACAGCCCCGAAAATTCACCGCTGAACCTTACGTTCGAATGTGTCAAGCATGTTTCCGGAGGCTTGAGTTAGGGTCCATGCTTCGCAGCCATAGCATAGCACTGGTCGTTTAATGGTTTTGCTTCAAGCTTCGTGTTTCTGTGCACATGCTTCGATTTCATTGTGGGGAGAACCGAGAAAAAAATTTCATTAGCCAACTGTATCATCATCATCGTGACGCGACAGCCCGACGTCAGGCCTTCGCCGCCTGAAACCAAGCCAACTGTATCTGTCGCTTGACTTCGTCAGTTCCGTTGGCTTCTCTTGAAAAGTTGCAACCCAGGTATATGAAGTCGTTCACGAACTCGATATTGAGGTCCCCCACATTGATGCTCGATTATATGTATGTACATACATACTACTACTGGAGGACTTCAACATTAAGGTCGAAAACGAGGAAATGATAATAGAACACAGTCATGAAGAAACGAAAGATGACAGCCAACGTTTTGTTGGTCATGCAACCTATTCCAGTCATCCGCTCGACTACCACGAGCCAGAATTTAGAAGGTGCAATTTCACAAGCGGTCGGTATGAAGTCAAACATTGCGGTTGCGCCGTTGTTTTGTGGAGCGGCGAGATGGTATTTAAATACGCTGCAAACTTGTAAACCGTGGCGGCTGCCGCTGTTTCCCTTTATATATTAAATTCTGCCTAACGAAAGCCAGCCATCTCCGGAAATTCGATATACTCGTATATATAAACAGTATATTTCAGCATTAAGCCCGGCCGCATCTTGGACGTAGGCAGGGCAGCTCGCGCAGCGCGCACATGGCATTGTTGTTGTAAAATCTGATATCGTCAATTGTTATAACAACAATGCCACGTGCGGGCTGCGCGAGCTGCCCTGCCTACGTCCAAGATGCGGCCGGCCTAATTGTTGTAAATGTTGGCCAAACCACCACCACCCCGATTGAACAAATCCGCACATCAGCTATTGAAACTTGTATACACTTGGGGAAATCGGAATCCAAGTGGGACGCAATGAACCAAATGTCAAACAAACCGCGCATAATGCTACGGGAAAATAATATGCACGTGAGAAAATTTTAAGAATTTCATGATAGGAACATTCTCTGACCGCGACAGCATACATTTTGCGTAATGTACCACTGCTATCCTTCATGCAAAAGTTACGTCATGGGGTACCTATAAAGATGCCACCCACATGAGTAGAGCCGACCTTAGGCTACTTGTAGGCTACCTGTCGGGCCACCACTGGGTGAGATTTCATCTGAACAAGATGGGTTTGTCTAACGAGACGGAGTGTCGTCTTTGCTTGGAGGACGTTGAGTCCACATGCCACATTTTATGTGTATGCCCGGCGATTGCGCAGGTGAGGTATACTTTCCTCGGACAGTTCACCGCGTGTCCTGCCGTTATCAGGAAGATTCCTGCAAAAGACATACCTTACTAATAATAATAATACGTCATGGGGTGCCGATTAAATAATACATGGAATTAAAATTTACATGTATGAGCGCGAGTTGTTTTCTTGTGTGTGGCCTAATCAAGAAGATTATGATCAGATAATCATGTATGATTTATATGATTGTCTACCAATGTTGGTTACGCAAATTTAAACTTCCATGGAAGAATATTTCGGTAGGCGACCCGCGGGATTCGGTTCTCTCTCATTTTGCCCCAACCCCTTGTGGGGCATAGCGCGTCAACTGTTCCATGTGGCCGAGTTGACGTTTCGACGGCATAAACTGGTTTCGGAGAATGCAGTTGCCAGCATGCACCTCCTACACATCCATGACCACGAACGTCGTCGTGGACGGGATTCGAACCCGAAACGGCGGTAGTCAAACATGAGACTGATGTCTCAACACACTGTGCTACTGGTCGCCCCAGACGCCGCCGTGCTCAATCAACATAGCGCCAATACACTACATTTACAGCCACAAATTGCAAACGCCGTGCTCAATCATCATCGCACCTAGCAAGACGCATCCACATGATCATCATAAAACTGTAATCACTTCTACGATCGTCGTCTGCGATGGACGCAGAGCCGCGTCTAGCAATATCGACCTTTATCATTTTCAACGCGCACGAAAAACTCCAGAGACTTCTCGCGACTCAATGCAGAAACCGCGCACAAAGGAATTACACATATAAATTTCCTTCTTCTTTCTTGTCCTTTCATACCACTCTGCGGCTTCGCGTTGCTCTGCCTGTGGTGTTGGCACTTCGCCCATTCTGGCGGTATAATCTCAGCTTCCTTCTGCAGGCAGATCGGTCTTGGATCGTATCATCGCCGAGATTAATGCGTTGTTGTTGCTTCTTCATCTGATCGATCCACGTGTGTTTTTGCCTGCCTCGGGGTTTGGGTCCATTGATAGTGCTTTCATGACAGGGTTCTCAGGCGGACGCCTTAGAACATAGCAATACCAATCCATGGTATCGGTGCATCTAACCTACATGTCTTGTATCATCTTGACATATGCCTCGGGGACCTTAAGTGCTCTTAGGGCCATCCATATCAGATCACGAGGAACTCTGTCGAAGGCTTTTTAGAAATCGATGAACACAAAATGCAAATCCGTCCGTGCATCACGATGCTTTTACATCGTAACACGTATGCACTGAATAGCATCGACTGTGGACCAACACTCCACAAAGCGATGACGATCTCCTATCCGTAGTCAGATGTTCTAGTTCCTGATAGAACTTCTCGGCGGCAATCGCATTTGCTTGAACCACCTTTCGCTTTACTTCCCTCCGGCATTTATCATATTTCTCTCGAAGTTGAACCTTCTTGGCTTCACTGTTTGTCTTGCATGTTGTCCAAGCCTTGAATGCGCTCGATTTGGCCTGCACTGCTTCTTTAGTTTCGTTATTCAACCACCACGTCTCCTTGTTCGTGTAGAGTGGGTCTTTCGAAACTCCCAGTGTTTTTTCAGCCTCACCTACAAACATTTCATCCAAAGCATTCCACATTTGTGCATGTGATTTGGTAGCCAATGCGATGGAATAATATGAAATTTGGTAAAGATATCTTCAGAAATAAAAAAATTTTCCTAACAAAAACCTGCTTTTAGAACGGTCGTTCCTATGACAGCTATACGATAGAGTAGCTTAATTTCAACCAAATTCAGAAATATGGTTTAACTGGAGAGTTTATTGATTAGTGCGAAATTTGAAAAAGATAGCTGTAGAAATAAAAAAGTTTTTCTCACAAAGACTAATTTTTGGACCGGTCGTTCCTATGGCAGCTATATGACGTAGTGGTCCGATTCCGTTGGTCACGACATATTTTCAGCGTGCAATAGAAAGAAGCCTTCGTACAAAATTTCAGATCGATAGCTTTAAAACTGAGGGACTAGTTTACATAGAACCGGACAGACAGACGGAAAGACGGACAAAGCTTAATCGACTCGTCTCATTATACCGACCAAGAATATACATATATAGTTTATATGGTCGGAGATGCTTCCTTCTATGCGTTGCAAACTTCATGACAAAGTTAATATACCCTATCACATCCGTGAAGGGTATAAAAAATCAGCTACATTCGGTTAGTATGCCTATTTGATTTTACGGTTGGGTCGTTTTCCTAAGAATTGTTTTTATAATTTTTTCAACATTTAAATCAAATTTTTGTGTTTGCATGTCCGACTGGGATTCGAACTCGGGTCGTTCTGCCTCAGAAGCCATTGCGCTACTACATACGCCATCGGGACTAATATAGAATGGATTCCAAATAATGCTTTATAAGCAATACTGTCACAGCATAAAAAGTGGTTTACTAAGTTGGGTACATAATTAGGTTACCTGAATCATGAACATCGTAGCCCCGTCGTTGAGTACGTGCCTGGGTTACCTAAATCATGGAAATCGTAGCCCCCGCTCCATAGATTTCTTGGAAATCCTATGGGTTGAGTAAAAATGGTGATTACGTCAGGACGGCTATTATTTTAGCATAGCTATTTTGGGTGGTACGCGTTACCGGGGGGTACGATTTTTTGCTGGGTTGATTTTCTCGACTGGCTTGGGGATTGCTTGTGGTCTTGTTCCTCCTTTGAAAATAAATTCTGTCAGGTGCAACCGGCACATATAAACTTCCACAACCTAAAATCAGAAGCAATACTCGAAAGTCCTCACGCGTACAAAACAATGATATCGACGACAGATGCAACGCATTATATTCTGCATATGTACGTATACATAATAATCTACCTACGTATATTCATTCATGCTGCATATTCATACACCATCATCCCATTCCCAATACAATACTATTAATCCCAACCAAACCCATTCATTCATAATAATCAATTATGTACATACAAAGCCGTGCCGAGAAAATTTGGCGCCCGGGGTGAAAATTTAGTATGGCGCCCCATATTTAAATAGAAGATCAAACGAGTAATATACATCATTTACCCTCCCTAAACTAAACGGTCAGTTACTCCAACTATCACCCAGCGCAAAGTATCTAGGTGTCATTTTAGATACGAAGCTGAGCTGGAAGTTAAATATTGAAGAGCGGGTGAAGAAAGCCTGCATCGCTTTCTACACCTGTAAGATAACCTTCGGAAAAAGATGGGGCCTTAAGCCAAATATGGACCTCTGGATGTACACAGCAGTAGTCCGTCCGATTCTCTCATATGGGTCGTTAGTTTGGTGGCCAGCACTTGCTAAAGGATATAACATAACAAAACTTGGCAGGGTGCAAAGGACGGCTTGTCTTGGCACTACAGGTGCCATGCGAACTTGTCCGAGGGAAGCGCTAAACATGATCCTGCATCTTCCGCCAATAGACCTCTTTATTAAACAGCTGGCGGCGGGCAGTGCAGTCAGGTTCAGAGACTCGGGAGCCTGGACTGCCAAGCCATAGCAACATCCTCAACCAGTTGCCACGAGATGTGGTCAACATAAAAACAGACTTCGCTGTGCCCAAACTGAGGTTTGACAGAAGCTTCTCTGCCAAATTCCCCACCAGGGCTGAATGGAGGGGGGACGAGGCGGTGAAGGACTTTGACATCACGGTTTTCACCGACGGGTCGAAAATGGACTGCGGCGTCGGTGCAGGAATCTTTTCTGAAGTACTGAATATCTCGGAGAATTATCGCCTCCCGGACTATGCCAGCATTTTCCAGGCGGAAACTCTCGCAATTATGAAAGCGTGTCTCACTTTCAGTGATATACCAGATAACCAGAACATCGCCATTTGCTCAGACAGCCAGGCCGCTATCATGGCACTGAACTCGGTGAGTACTTCCTCCAAACTGGTCGAGCGGTGTGGGGAAGAGTTAACTCGCCATGGCAGACGGCTCAATATCACCCTGCTCTGGGTGCCTGGTCATAGAGACATTGAGGGAAACGAAAAACCAACGAGCTGGCCAGGAGGGGAGCCGTTCAAGAAAGTTCTCATGCGGAATCTGTTTGTATTCCGCTGAAGACTGTTAAGAGTAAGATCTCCTCTTACTACCTCAATGTTGCGAATTCCAAATGGCGAAATCTGCCCACCTGCGCCGTATCAAGGAAGATTTGGCCCTCCTATGACAGTAGGAAAACATCTGAGCTATTAACCAAGTCCCGTAGGGATGTCGCCAGGCTCACGGCGGTCATTACAGGACATTGGCCTATCGGAGAACATGCAATTAGACTTGGCATCCCTTATAATCCGCATTGCCGCAGCTGTGGAAATGAGGATGAAAAGGAAACCCTCACTCACTTCCTCTGCGAATGCCCGGCCCTTGCTAGGGCCAGACATCGAGCATTGGGCGAGGAGTTTCTCGTTAACCTGGGGGATGTATCGGGGAGCTGCTACACTTCCTGAGCTCCTCCGGTTGGATCTAGGCATCCTTCCATCCCCTGTTAGCCCAACCATCTTACAACCGATTTTGCCGAGGTTTGTGGTTACAAAACGGCGCATTCGCGCTAATTGGGCTCTGGCAAGTTGTGCTTCAGCCACCACTTATACCAACCAATATACAGCATTCCAGCAAAACTGGTTAATTATTTGGTCGCACTACCGGTAATTTTTCAGTGAACAGGGATTGGGGAAAAAGTAACTCATTTACTTTTCACCGTGTCCCATGTGTTGTAACAGATGGTTTGGTGGGCATTAGAAGATGTCCGTGGGACGGAACCTAATGTAGCATAATGACCGTGACGGTCGGGCCATGCCATCTGGCGAAGAAAAGGCCCCTCAACGAGCTAGGCAGCGGCTTATGTTTTCTGTAGCTCAGCTCGGGAGACGTGAGTGGGGTTGTCGCCGCTCGTTGTCCCTGTCCTTTACATATTAACAAAAACGCATAGGCCTGGGGAAGACAACACAAACAAGAGAGGTAAAATGGGGAATAAAAAAAAATGAGGCGATAAGGATGGAATGGTTGGCGGACGGCTAACTTGCCCTCGCGCACGCATGGGGGTCCAGATGTAATGGGACCCTCGGCCTCTGGTTTCGGAGCACCGACAGATCATTACTCATCAGGCGCTGCCTTCGATCTGCCGGTGAAAGCAGCACAACCAGAACAGAATTTGGTTCAATGCAGTGTGTAATGTTTTATCTCTGTTCTTTGTTAGCTGACGAACATAACACAGTCCTTTTCCCTATGTAGTAAATCTACTGGTGAGAAAACGTGGATTCACCCAGATAACATACTGGTACAATACCCAATTTGATACTGGAACATTACTAGTAAAATTCCGGATGACAACCTGATAGCCTCCCGCAAAAAGTACCAGAAATATTACTGGTATAATATTATTATTGATACGGTAATACAACTGATAAGATAAGATAACGAACTATTTAGAGGAAAATTATGGCTTATTTACAAATGAAATTACGTGGAATAGTACAGCGGGGCAAATAATTTGATTCCTGATGAGTATATAGTATATCCGTATAAAACCACTAAGCCTGGTGAAATTAAAAGAGGGAATTTGAGAATAAAATGTATTTGTCCCGCTGAGGAGAACCTCAATTAACCGTGTTTCGAGTGGCAAAATTGCCCGATGCGTTGCCGAGCTAAGCTATGGACGCATACTAAGTTGGTGTGCAGAATGAGAACAAGTGTCACAAAAAAATTCCAATTTCACCCATTTGGGGTAAATAATTCGGTTGAGCGTGTTGCTGATCACACACCTCTACTCAAAGACAAAACACACCGTCAAGATCTAGTAAATGAGGTGATTGCTAACTCATTTCGTGGCGTTGGTTCAAAATTAGACTGTAACGTCAGTTATTTTTTTTTTAGAAGCCTAAAATGCAATTTTTTGTTCATATAATTTTGAACAAACATTTTCGGTAGTGCGAGGGACCCACAGTAGTGCGAAACTCTGTACAAATTTTTGAACAAAAATTTGCGCTCAGTAACTTGTACTGGTATGTACACTTATAAAATGCGCGTCATCTGTCCCTTCTAAAGAAAATCGGAAATTATGTTTTATTATTATATATACGTAATATCCATATCTTACCGTTATGATAATTCAAAACAGGAAGATTAGGTATGATATGCATGTGGATTTCAATAAGGGTTTATGACGACGTGTCGAATATCATTCTCGTGGTCATTGTATGAATTTGTACAAATGTCCTTTTTGAAATGCATTATTGAAATTCTCAAATATCAAACTCGTTTTCGGCGCCCCTTGCCAATGGCGCCCGGGGCGATCGCCCCCTTCACCCCTCCCCTCGCACGGCCCTGTGTACATATCTATGTACGTACACCTACGGTTATATAAGTACTTACTGCAACGTGCATCCCGAAAGAAATATACACAGGACTCTATTAGTAAATAAAAAGACATCTCGTGCTCCTTCATTAGAAACCGCGATAAATCAATGTATGTTAAACGGCAACGACAACATCCGATATCCAATTACGACATCCTGTACAATATCTATTGATGACGTAATTTGCGTAACACCACAAAATCGACGATGTACCCCTTGATCCCTTAATCTCCCTAACTACGCCACTGACTGACATCTTTCATATAGTAGTGGCTGTTGTTGTAGCAACACCTTCTGGCATTGAAGGAATTTGGCAGCTCTCGTCCCATGCTGATGCAAGGGTCACTCCGGTGCATAGAACCGGCTGCCGGCCGTAGGGAATAACACTAATACGACTTAGTTAATACTCGTTTTTGTTCCACGATAAAAACGTGGCCATTGACCTGTGCCGATCGATAATCCCTGGGTGCCATACAAAATAATTCCGTGGTACAAGGGTAAAACTGTGATCTGCAACAGGTAATGTAAGTAGGACTAATGCCAACATCGTAAAATGCGTCGTTAAATTGTTATTAGTTTCCGTTGTTTCAGTGAATCTAAAAGGATGTCTAATTACTCGTACTTGTACTTTTAATTACATACTGTACAAAAGCAAATTTTCTTGTTTTTTTTAAGGATCTTCTGTCGCAAATAGAATAAGAGGACAGTGCAAAATTCGGTGTCCCAAATGTCACACATTTGTAGGAGTGAGATTTGCAAGTTTATGACATTACCTAAATTTCAAACATATATAAAAAGGATAGACTTCCATAAACAAAATAAGTACGACTTAAGTGCAGACGGACAATACACACAATGACAGAGCAAGCACTTACTAACGAGTGGATTTGGGTGCCGAATTCAAACTACATTCCCTTGTACGCGGAGCGACAGATGCAAAAAACTGAAGACGGAATTGTCGAGATTATCCTTGTCCTAAAAGCCGATCCTCCAAATGTAGCGAAAGGTGTTCAAGTCGGCGAATTCAAACTGAACGATAAGTACTCCGTGCTGCTTCAATATTGTGCGAATGGTACAGCCAAGGACGAATTTAAGTACGTCACGATATTCGTGGGATTTGAGTGCGCGCATGCTGATCGAGTATTCGCGCGAGTGGAAACTGTGCTGGTAGCAACCAATGGCAACAGATGGTTTCGAACCCATATGCGTGAGTATTCCGTGTTCAGGTATGGAACCTATATGCCAATCAACAAGGTAGCGCGAAAGAAAGTTCTTCTGGAAAAACCCGACAATTTCATCCATGATTATGGATTGCGATATGAAATGCGAATAAAAATTGACACAACAAGAAAACTGGAGCCTAATCCTAGTGACAAATTATCGACTAATATGTATAACAAGATAAAATATCGTCTTTATGATCCTTGCTTCGGTGATACGGGTTTCATCATAAGCGGCGTTAAAATGTACGCTCACCGCCAAGTGATGATACGAAATAGCCGTCTATTTGAGCACACACTGAGGTTGAATGACGGAATGAGAGGAGAGTTCTATGAGTTTCCTGATACATATCATAAGGTATTCGAAAGGCTTTTGGTTGATGCCTATGTGCTAGAAAAAGATGGATGTAGGGAATGTTTTTTGTATCCGAAACCAAAAATATGTAACCACGAATTATAGTGTATTGCTTGTAGAATGATGGTTAATGTGATGTTAAGTTCCAGGAAGTGTTTTTTTTATGTGTGACGAAAATAAAAATATTTGAAGAAGTCTAGAAACGGTTTAGATTTTATTTTTGAGCGATGATCAGCGTTGCCAATGTCAATTTTCCAAATTACCCAAAAATCTAGGTCAAATTACCCAAATTTAGTGCGAACGAAGTCCCGATTTTCCACAAATTCCCCACATAATTATCTCAAGGGGAAAAAAAGTTTTAGGGGATAGTTAATCATTAATATTTATTCATTTATTTTTATTCTGTCATTGCTGTTAACATTTTCTTTTATAGAGGTAATTTTAAACTGCCCCCTTGTTATTTAATTCCTTCTCAGCGTAGTCGTTACGTGCTTATAGGAACTGATCTAAAGCAAAAATATGATGTAGTTCTGGCTTTTTTTTTTAATTTTTTTTTTGTGGCGCTGGTTACTGTTGCGCATTGGTATTATTAATCCCGCGTGTAGGAAATAAACGTGATACAAACGAATCGGACGTTATTACTTCAAAGTTACAGCGAGAGTGAGGACATTGTCTTAAGTGCACTGAGCGTTTTGATTCAGCAACAGTAAATGTATAAATGTGTGTGTGTATTTCGTATACATTTCAACACCCCAACTTGCTTAATAATAACAATCATAATTTAATTCAATATAACAGGGTATGACTTTTATGAAGAAGCACATATCATGCCCATATTACAAATACAAAATAATAGCTTCCTTGCGTTTACACCTTTTGTTAAGCAATCTGCAACGTTAGTGTCTGTAGACACATACTTAAAATGAATCGTCCAGTCCAAAACCATATCACGCGCAAAGTGAAATCGAATGCTAATGTGTTTGGTGTTGGGCCGATATGCATCCTCTTTCGCGATATCCAACACGCCTTGGTTATCACCATGAATCAATGCACGACCAACAGTTTCTAGCTGGTTCAAAAACTGAACTAACCAAGACGTCTCCTGTGACGCCGACGTGATCGTCATATATTCGGCCTCTGCCGACGAGAGTCCTTTGTTTTTTGCCTCTTGCAGCTCCAGGATACAGCCCCACCTGCCAATTTAAACACCCATCCGGTGCATCAGCGCCGGCTGTCTAGATCTGACGCTTAGTCTGCATCTATGTACCCGTTGATTGGTTCTTGTTGGAGAAAAAAAATTTTTTGATTCGATACTGAAACGCACCACGAAGATAGCGGAAGATCCGTTTGATTGCAGTCCAATGCTGTGAACCATATGCTTTGTATTAATTGACATTGTTGACTGCATGCACCGCCTCTTGGTACGGCACATCGGTTAACAGGTCTTCTTGGTCCGTTGCTTTCGCTGATAGTGTCTGCGCCACATCGGTTGGTGTTGACATCGGCTTGCACTCGGCCATCCGGAAACGATCGAGAATCTCCTTTGCGTATACCGACTGATCGATGGAAATCCCATCATCATCGTGTCGAATCGTCAAACCAACACACGTCGTCGCACATCCCGTGTACTCCATATGGAATTTATCCGCAAGTTTCTCGATAAGATTGTCCCGCGTCTGAACACTCTTCCAAAAAATGAGGAGATCGTCTACGTAAATAGCGATTATCAAGGTAACGTCTTTCGTGTAGTAGACGCATGGATCTAATTTTGACTTGATAAAGCCAAACGCCTTCTTTAACTTGCATACGCGGCCGCTATCGTCCTGAAACCCATCAGTCAACAGGTTGCTGTGTGTAAATGTTCTCATCCAACGTACCTTGCAGGTACGCGGTTATAGCATCCATTTGGTCGATATTTAGACGACGTTGTGTTGGCAACGCAATAAGCAGTCGGATGGACGTGTAACGGACGACTGGCGAGTACGTCTCTGTACATTCCATTAAATACTTTAATGCGTAACCTTTAGCCACTAGTCGCGCCTTGTGGCGTATTATCGTCCCATCGTCTGCTCTCTTAGTTTTGAAGACCCATTTTGTTTTAATGGCTTGTCTACCGGCTGGTAGGTCAACGAGATCCCAAGTTTCATTGTCGTGTAAGGACTTCAATTCACTGGTCATCGCGTCCTTCCATTCGTTCGCATTGTGACTTTCCAAAGCTGCCTCCCGAGTCTGCGGATCAGGATCTCCAAGTTCATGGGCGCAAATCAAATAGGTTGATGGATCAAATCGATGTACTGCGCAGCGAGTTCACTTCTCCCTAGGTTGTTTAATGGTTGGTGTTGACGCAGCTTCTAGATTCGGTGGTGCAAAATCCGGATCATGAATGATTTCGTCAATTGTCGTGTTATCCACCTCTTCCTCAATGGATCCTCCGTTGTCGCTCGAATTACTTTCCCCAACTTTAACAGAAGCTTTATCTTTTTCAATATCGCTAAACAAATCAATATCGATGTTCGGACTTGATTTCGCCATTTAAGGTTCGAGAAAATCGACGTCGCGGCTGATGACTACATTCCTCTTTACCGGATCGAAACATCGTAATCCCGTTTGCGTGTCGGCGTATCCAAGAAAAGTCATTTGTGTAGCTTTAACATCTCATTTCCTACGTAATACCTTGGGTACGTGAATCATCACGCGATTTCCAAAAATCTTCAGATCGTGCAAGTCTGGTCGTTGTCCCGACCATACTTCTTCCGGTGTCTTCCTCACAGTTCGATTGATCGATCGATTCACCAGATACGCTGCATGGCTAACCGCCTCTGCCCAAAATTCCTTGTTCAATTTCGCATCTGCCAGCATGCATTTTGCGCGTTCCACTATAAGTAGTTCGATTCATACTCTCGGCAATACCGTTGTGCTCGGGCGTACCTATATATGGGACGGTTGTTTCGTGGATAATTTCGGAAGTTTTACAAATCTTCTTCATGGCCGTGTTTATGAATTCCTTTCCATTGTCCGTTCGCATGCGTTTTATTTTCCGATGGATTTGATTCTCAGCCATCGTCTTGAACGTTTGGAACACATCAGCTACAGCGCATTTTTCTGAGAGAAAAGATACAAAAACTTTTCGTGAAAAATCATCGATGATAGTCGTAAAATATTTCGCTCCACCTATTGATTTAGTTACCATAGGTCCGCATACATCCATGTGCAGCAATTCAAGCAAACCAGACGATTTTATATCAGGATTTGCTGTGCTAAATGCCTTCCGAGAAGATTTTCCCTTCGCAGCCGTCCAACGAAGCTTTCGAACCGCGGAATTTCAGTCCATCACTTGCAGATTTCAGTTTACAAATGTCACCGTATCCAAGATGTCCGATACACAGCGTATCTGCTTTGCTTCAATCTCGTAAACGCCGCCGAGCGCCTTCGCTTTTGCGAGCGATTCGTTATTTTCGTTGTACTCGTACACAAAGCAACCATCGCGTCGAATTTAACAGTGTTTTTGTTTTTGATCATTTCGCTAACTGACAGGAGATTTGCGCCTAAGCCGGGAACACACAAAACATTATGCATCGAAATGTCGATGCAATCGATGTTTACGTACGCGGTTCCATGGATGACTTTTAACTGTTCGTTGTTTGGCACAGATATGTCCGGGTGCGATGTTTTTCGGAAGTCCACCAAAATATCTTGGCATGGTGTCATATGACGCGATGCTCTGCTACCAATGAACCAATCGCCTGTCTTTGTCGCACTCATTGGCTGCGTTCCTGCGAACGAATCAGGATTTGACATTTCTCGAATTTTCCTCCATATGCTTCCCCTCCGGTGAAATTTGTACAGACAACTGTCATGAAACTGTTCCCCTTTGGATCTGAGAAGTATTCTGATCCGGAGGGGAACATTTTCATGACAGTTGTCCGTACAAATATTTAACACGATATTTTTACACCTGGGCCCATAATCTGTTGCGCACTGGTATTATTAATCCCGCGTGTAGGAAATACACGTGTTTAAGTGATCCAAACGAATTGGACTTTATTACTTCAAAGTTACAGCGAGAGTGAGGATATTGTCTAAAGTGCACTGAGCATTTTGATTCAGGAATAGTAAATGTAAAAATGTATGTGTGTATTTCGAATACATTTAAACAATTAATATACGAGTCATACTAAAAATAATTTGTGGAAAAATACGAAAAATACGATCAATATACGGATACGATTGATCGTATTTTTCCACATGAATCTTAATTGATTATAATCGATTAATCGTATTCTTTCGAAATAATCGATTTATTGAAATAATCGATTATCAGAAATAATCAATTATCATACCATTAATCGATTAATCGCACAGGGCTAGCTGAATCCAGTTTAAGCTAACGATACGTCATCAAAACCTCTCAGGAATAGTTGACGCGCTATGCCTTAATAGAGCAAATAGTTTTATAATACTATTGCATTTCCAATCGCAATTTGCAATTTAGCAAATAGTGCCGTCATGATTGCATTGTCTTGAAAAATGTCATTTGCCGGAATGAAATTCCGTTCGATTATATTGAGATCCTTGCTATGACGTATATTTTGCCTGCTATGAAGACGAGAAGTCACTGTAGCTATAAATTACAAATTATTTACACGTTGGAATGTTGGGGACAGAGCAAATCAATAGCTCGACATGCTGCGTCCTGAATTATTGATAACATAAACTAAACCGCACAATACCTTATCGTAATTGATACCATTATGAGCTATTCAGTGCGAAACATTTCAGAATGTCCTTGGATTATTGAATTTCGATTCCATTTAATGTATCTGTCTCAATTAGGGATGTCATCTCTTTCCATATTGTGAATATGGTTGCAAATGATTACCTGGAAATAATTGTAATGTGTAGTACATATGTATCTTTACCTATATCTATATGGCTGTATTAATACACTCTATAAAATTTTGTTACCTATGACTTTGATATTTGAAATAAAAGGCGGGGCAAGGTATAGTCACACAGATGTATTTTACATTAAATAAGTTTTGTCGTTTTCAGTGGCGTGGCGTGATAATTCAACTAGGGGAAGCAATTGGTATTAAAAATTTACTATTATTATGCTTTCCACAAATTTACTGCGTATTAATTGAACCCCTCTCGTTAGCTAAAATACTTTTAACATTTCTAATATAAAAGCACCCAGGAATCACGAACGGGGACGTGAGAGTAGGTATACTGTATTTTATCAGCATTTTGATTCCCATGCTACCAATATATAATAATTTACTTTTAAATAAATAATTGTAAAAAATATATGTTGGTAGACTTATCAAAAAAGCAAAGCTGTAACTATAAGTATATAAATAAAGCATATTCGAATTATTAGAACTACTATAACAATAACAACAATAGCAAAAAAAATGCAAAATAAATATCCATACACTCATAAAGAAAGTAATCATGTTCAGCGAATCAAAATTTGAATAATAAAAACAATAACAATACAATAAAAATTAAAAATAATTCAACTATTTACTATTTAAAAAATCACAGTTAGTGAGTAAAATAAAATAATAATAATTGGGCAATAAATATATTACAAGTCAAAATAAATAATAAGATCCGTACATACTATTATTTGTAATTTAATTCTATTCGTCTTTCTTTTTTTGCGAATTCATCTATAATATCTGTATAAAAACTTTGCTCACACAAACATGATTTAAGGAAAACCTTTTCAATTGACATTATTGCCAAGTCGCTAAGCCGTTGTTCGCCTGTACAATTGCTAAGATACGTTTTAATCCTTTTTAAGCAAGAAAAACTGCGCTCTGCGGACGCACTGGTTACTGGTAATGTTAAAACTAAACATATTAATTTATAAAATTGTGTGAAGCTATCTTTTAATTTGTTATTAATGAAATAGTTAAAAATACCTTGAAAAGATTTTCCCTGCAAATCAGAATCAGAATAAAGCACAATGAGTTCAGTCTTTAATGAAATATGGTCAAATATATCAGCATAAGTTTTAGTTAAATTTAGTAAAAGATTGTCCGGAAATGTTTTCAAATATTGGTTAAATTTAGAAGAATCTAATAGGTTTAAAAATGTGAAACTTGCTAAGGATGAAAATCTTGAATTTATTTCTGCGGTAATATTATCTATAATTTCGACATAAATACGTGTAAAGAATAGTTCAACATTTTCATTACTGTCAACAAGGCACCTGGCTTTTTTTCCGGCGTTGTGGAGTTTCGCTAATAGATGTGGTTTGGGTCCAAATTTCCGTGAAACTATTTCTTAACGATTAAAGTTGATTTTCAAAATCTGAAATTTTTTGAATGCAGTACATTATATCAGTTTGTTTACTTTGAAATATATCGAAAAGTACGTCGGTTTGTGGAAAAATTTTAGAAAAAACATTGAGCAGGAAAACAAACTGAAAATCTGTAAGTAAAACAAGAAGTCCCCTTGCGCTATTAACGGTCTCGCCATCCCACTTTCCACTCTCATTTTCAATGATATATTCAAAGAGTTCTTTTAATTGATCTAAATTATCAAAAATGGTTAAAACTAATCGACCATTAAAAGTCCAACGTGTTGGAGCTAATTTTGGAAGCCTTTTTTTGAGGAATAAATCTAGTGCAACTGTTCTCTTTGTTGAATGATTAAAAAATGTTGAAAAACAAGTAATAGATTGAAAAAAAATTAGACATTCGCGTATTTTATCGCATGATTTAGATAAAACTAAATTTAACCGATGAGCGAAGCAATGAATATATATTGCGTTTTTATACACATCCTTTACACGTGTTTGTAATCCAGTTATTTTACCAGACATTACCGAAGCCCCGTCATAGCTTTGACAAATAAGTTTGTTACCGCAATTGAATTTTTGAACAACATCTAAAACATGGTCAAATAAACGCGACGCAGTCTGATCATCAGAAATATCTGTAAAAGTTATGAAAGTTTCTTTAACCTCACCGGAAGGAGTAATGTAACGAAAGGTTGTTGAGAGTTGAGAACGACATGAAACATCGGTTGTTTCATCTAATATTATTGCTATAAATTTAGTTTGCTGAATTTCATTATAAATCTGTTTTAATAAAATTTTAGAAATGCTACTAATGAGATCGTTTTGAATATAATTTGATATTCCGGAAAAAACAGTCGCTTGCTCCAAGTGAGCTCGCAAGTCCGGATTATATTTAGCTAAAAGATTTAAAAGTTCAACGTAATTTCCCCTATTGCAAGAATTCACATTTTCATTGTGACCACGAAATGCTTGTTCTTGACATCCTAAATGGCACACAACGTCAATTAGCATTTTTAGTATATCTCGATTTTTCGAAACTTTCTCATTGTGCAATATTATTGAAGATCTATGTTGGCTACTTAATAATTCTTCAATTCTAGGACCGGAACCGAACTTGGAAAGAAGAAGTACTGACTTTAAATGATCAACGCTTTTCGTACCATGCCTGTCCACAGCTTTATGTAAATTATTTAAGTCACAAAACTCGGTAGTTCGCCAAACATTTGAATCATTTGAAAATAACAAGCATGGCCAACAAAATAATTTTTGCTTGGTCTTACAACCGGTAATCCATTCCGTATCTTCATAAATCTTAGCAGTAAAATGCCTAGTACATCTTTTTGTTTTAGAAACAATTTCCAAAATCGGTTTCGGTCGACCCTTTTCGATAATGTCTTTTTTCTGCGAAAGATCGAGATCCAAAAGACAATCGAAAAAGATCATCAACAACACAATATTGATCCATGCTACTTTAAAAACAAATCAAAACACTATAAGCAATTATAAGCACCTAGACCGATTAAAAAACCCCTTCACCTTTTCACCAACAAAAAGCACACAAATCGCACTACACTAAAGCACTACACTAGAGCAAATGAGTTTTAAATTTAACGGCTCATTAAATTCCTTGTGACGTCAATGACTTGAGGCAGTATTACCATCTCCCACTTATTTTTTCTTGGAATTTTCCGTTAAATGGTTTTCGATTAGATATAAGTTATTGAAATATGCATAAATATCCCTATAATTGAGTTCGTCTCTTACTAATACTCGTATACACTAATAATTCTATGCGAAATCACTTCTTCTCGAATTTACCAATAATAATTTTTAACCATGAAGCCATTATATTTCAAATCGAAACTTTTTCCACAATTCAATTCCTATCCTACTCTGGTAACCCTTGTGAAACTCATATAGCACATCACATACGCATTGCAACACAGCAAATATTTTCAGTCCACAAGAAAATACGAACAAAGAGGAAATGGGAAGAAAAGTTCCCCAGCGTCCATGCGCCAGCAGCTCCGCTGCAGGCAAGAATTTCCTCTACTACATGTGAGGGGAACTTGGAAGCAAATTCCTGAGTGCTTCCAACCTACCGTGTTCGTGAATTTTTTTTTATCGCGACACAGTAGGTTTACTGGGGAAAAAAATAAACGCTCATAGATGCAAATTTTGATATGCTTCCATGTGTCTTCTTCTTGGTGTGGTGTGGTGGTTTTCGCGGTGTTACCAATTCGGCTGTGTAAGATATTCGCGATTAGTTTCTTTGGAACCGAAGAGTTTTTTTCGCGACTTTTTTGCGCGATTCAGAAAAAATTATTTAGAAAATTTTCCACCAATCGCCAAATATAAGGGAAGCAATGCTTCCCTTGCTTCCATGGACGCCACGCCACTGGTCGTTTTATGTAGATTTTCCGTTAAGCCAGGTAGAAAAATGTATGATGCCCATGGGGACAGACCCTCAAGGTCGCCACCCATGAACGAGCACAACCACGACCAAACTTCCATCGAACCATCAAATACATATCATAGAACGGTGGAAATAGGGGGATTTTTTTTCCACACGTTCTATGAAATTGATGCTTCGTTGGAAGTTTGGTCGTGGTTGTGCTCGTTCATGGGTGGCGACCTTAAGGAAGCATAGTGACCGTGAAGGTCGGGCAGAGCCATCTGGCGAAGAAAAAAGGCCCTTAAACGAGCTAAGCAGCGGCCTATGCTTGCTCTAGCTCAGTTCGGGAGAAGTGAGTGGGGTTTTCGCCACTCGTTGCTCTGTCCTGTCCCTGACGTATTAGCAAAAATTCACAGGCCTAGGTTAGATAATACCAACAGCGGAGGCAAAAATGGAGAATAAAGAAAATGGGGTGATAAGGATGAAATAATCCAGGAGTAACGGGACCCTCGACAGCTGGTTTTGTACCACTGACAGATCACTACTCATCTGATGCTGCCTTTGATATGTCGGTGAAACAGCACTATCAGGTAATAGGTCATTGCAGGTAGTTCATTACAGGTTAGTGGGAAAGGACCTGCGAACGGCATTCGGCAGTCTTTTGTGGAGTCGCGAAATAGATTGAAGAAAAAAATCAACCGCCCTCTCCATCGACAGGGTTTGCTTCGGTTTTCGATTTGTGTTTGTCATTGGGTGGGTTCAGGTCCCGCAACGTTTTAAACGCAACTGCAAACAGTTTGACTGATTTTTTTTGTGGACGCTCCGTTTCAGTTTGCGTTTGCTCAACCAGACATCGGGGAAATTAACCAGAAATTTTTCCTGGTTGATTTCCGGTCAATGGGGAGTAAGGGGTATTAGCGCATTTGACAGTTGTTAGTTGACGTATTGCGTGTGACTGTCAGATGGTGTGGATTTTCGTTTTCGGTTTCTTGATTTTTACATGGCGTCTTGTGTGCTTATTTACACCGGAGCAACACAAATTTGTGGCGATTTTGCAGTGTTTTTAATTTTTCCTGAAACCATCGCGAATTCAATTGAAGTTTTGTTTGAAATTCAATAGCGAATCGGCTGTCAGCTGTACAATACATGACAACTGCAAAACAAGTCGTTCGGGTGAAGAGTTTATGGTTGGATGGAGGGAAAATCCTTACCGCAATTACAACGTTGCGGAACGTGAATGCAGGCAATGACGCGGCCTGTAGTGATCCAGAAGTCGTTTATTATATCCGAACATGACATCAGTTAGAGCGCCGAATGAAGTTCTTGGTGTGTTTACGGAGGCTAATGCAACAACAACAGTTTAATGTGCGATTCGACGATAGTGTGGCAGTTCTGATAACGCGAGAGTTCTACACTGCGCCGCGAACATTTAAATCTCTCTCTCTGCTAACTGTTAACCTCTTGTGGGGCGTAAGGCATTAACCACGCCTACTTTCGACCTCGTCCTGTTCATCGCCATCGCTTTCAACTCACTCCACGACTTGCCTATTGAGGCACCCTCTCTCTTAACTGATCTTCTTCAGGTGTTACTAGGTCGTCCAACACGGCGACTTCCGTTGGTTCCCTGCGGGTTCTAATCGAGGGCCTGTTGAGCAATGTTGTTCGGCCCTTTTCGGTAAGCGTGACCTATCAATTGCCACTTTCGCCTTTTAATGGAAGTGTCAATCCTGTTCTGACCTGTAATAGTAAGGACTTCGTCGTTAGAAATGACCTACGACCACCGTATGTGTAGGATGCGCCGTAGACACTAGTTCACAAAAGTTTGCAATCTAGTTGTTATCTTATTTGTCACCTTCCAAGTTGAAAAACCATATAGAAGCACTGATGTTATGTTGGTTTCGAAGATCCGGAGTTTGGTGCGTCTGGAAATGTTATTGTTTTGCCAGAAAAGAGTCAAACTGAAAAAGGCTGCTCGAGCCTTGTTGATGCGAGACTGTACATCAGAATACGCTCCACAATCTGCTGTAACTACGATTCCGAGGTAGCAGAAATTGTCAACTTTCTCAGCTGCCTGCCCCTAAACACAAATTCCGCTTTGCCTTATTGGATCCGAGCTCATGCACTTCATCCCCGCATCATTACAGCTTTCGCAATGCAAAGCATTAGATATTTGAGCTACTTGATCCGATTTATTTGATAGAAGACAAACATCGTCACCATAGTCTAGGTCTTGAAGGTATTAGAATAACTTCCATCTTCAACCTTTGTTCTGGTGTTCTTGAAAAGATGGGATAGCTTTCCCTTGTGTAAGACGTCACATTGTGCTCCCTGGTAGGACTGCTTTATGATGGGAATTATTTTGTCTGGTATGCCTCTCCTACGTAAAGCCCTCCTGATGTATTCCCGATCAACGCTGTCAAACGCCTTCTCGAAATCGATGAACATGAGATGTGATGGAGACCGCCACACTGCGGATTGTTCAATAATATTTCGGAGGGTGTTGATGTGGTCGCTATATGAGAAGCCTTCGCGAAAACCGGCTTGTTCATCATTCAATGCGCGGTCAACTGTTTGTTTGATCCGCTTCAAGATTATTTTTTGCCATCAGTTTGGAGACTGCTGGGAGAAGACAGACCCCAGGCCAATTATTGGAATCCTTCAGGTCACTTTTTTTCGGGATCTTAATAATGACGCCTTTCTTCCACTCTTTAGGCAGAGTTTCGTTTCCCAACACTCTTGAATAAGGAAGAGAAGAATATTCGCAGTAGCATTGGCATCCGCTTTAAAAAGTTCCACCGGAATTCCATGTATCACCGGGGCTTTACCCGCTTCCATCGATTTAATAGCCGCAGTTACTTCCAGCTTAGATGGTGGGCTGGTATCAACTCTGGCTATTTGCGGAATATCTTCTGCTACTGATGAAGATGCATTCGAAGGTCCAAAGGTGTTGTTGAGGACCTCAATGAAGTGTTCTCTCCATCTCCGCAGTTGGTGTTCTTGGGTTACCAGTAGAGACCCATGTTTATCTTTTAGAGGATGTTCTGTTGCAAAAGATTTGCCAGTTAATGGCTTAATAAGCTTAAAAAGGGTTCCACTGTCACCGCGGTAAGCCGCTTCCTCTGCCTTCTCCGCTAATCTTCCCCACTCTTCGGAGAATGCAGTTGCCAGCATGCACCTCCTGCACATCGATGGCCACGAACATCGTCGTGGAGGGGATTCGAACCCGAGACGACACACTGCGCTACCGGTCGCCCCTCTCCGCTAATGCGTTGATGTAATTTCGTTTACGCTTCTTTGCACGCCTTTCTGTAGTGAACGGTATTCAGCTCTAAGTTGGTCCTTGGCCGAGCCGTCAGCAGCTGAGTTAATCTGTTCCTTAACTCTCTTGCGTGCTGAGATTAGAGACCATGTAGAGTCGCTAATGAATGGTCTCCTACCGCGCTCCAATCGGCCCGCAAATGTTACACCACACGAAATAAATGAGTCCTTAGCGACCTTTCATCTATCATCAATTGTAGGATTCTCACAAGGTGGAGGTGCAATAGCTCTCTCGTGCAATGCGGTGGAGTATAAACGTCTTTTAGATGGGTCTTTAAGTTTTTGCACATTAACACGTGGCAAGATTCGTGCATTTTGAGGGCGCTGGATCGCTGCAGTTCGTAAACGTATTTTTGCGATAACAAGTTGGTGGTCACTGCCAACATCAGCTCCCTCGCTTCGACCTGACGCCCAAGAGACAATTCCTCCATGTCTTGGAGACGGCTATATCGTCAATCTGGTTTTCGGCTCTGCCATCCGGAGAAGTCCAGGTTGTTAAGTGGCAGCAGTTGTGCTGGAACAGGTTACCGCCAATGACGAGTAGACGAGAGTTGCACAACTCTAAGAACATCTCGCCATTTTTGTTCCAGTTGCCTAGGCCATGAATGCCCATTAGGTGTTCTAAGCCTACATTGTCAGAAACAACTTTGGCGTTTAGATTTTTATGTCACCTTGGGAGCCTTGTTGAAGGTGTCGCCAAGCCGTTGGTAAAAGGCGTCTTTAGCTGATTGATCCGCTAGTTCAGTCGGTGCGTAGCACTGAATTATTGTGGTGTTCCCAAAACTGGATTTGAATCTGGCTGTGATGATACGGTCGGAGATGGGCTTCCAGCCAATTAGAGATAGGCGTGCCTCGCTGGTCTACAGGATTCCGACGCTCGCCATTCGAGGAGACGTATTGTCTTCATTTCCAGAGTAGAGCAGTACTGTTTGGGAGCTTGGTGATAAGGTCGTTCCCGATTCAGGTCATCTTGTTTCGCTCAGTCCTAGTATATCGATGTTATATGCGGTCATTTCCCGTTCGACTTCAGTGAGCCTCGCACTATTGCACTCGCTCCACATCGTTCGAACGTCCCAAAAACCGATCGTGGTCCGTTGTTTGTAGCTAAAAGTCGTTGCCGTATCCGAGGCTCGTTTAATGTTTCGAGTGTAAATTGATTTCAGGTACGCAGCTTAGAAGCCCACATACCCACGAACATTTAAATGCAAAATTAATATTGAATTTGACGAAAGTTTAGTTTTTTTTTGAAACGGGACAAGGACACAAATATGAATATGATTCGAACAGGGTATCCGATGATTATGTGACAATTAGCTTTTTTTGCATATTTTTTGGCAATACATTTTCAAACCCTTTTGCTTACTTTCTTTTTGCTTAATTTTGCTACTTTTATAAATTTTTGTTGTGGTGATAGGCTATTTGTTGTTTTTAAATTTCTGTGCACGTATAAAGTTGCAGCTGCTTCAGTTGGGGATGGCCATCCAGGATTTCGGGTGAGTGCTGTATACTTATTGTATTAATTGGAAAGTATCTTTTAATATACATAATATCCATATGTCACGTTATAATAATGAAAAATAGGAAGAAGAGGTATGAGAGGCATGTGGGCTTCGAAAAGGGTTTTATGACGACGATTTCACTCTCGCGGTCATTGTATAAATTTGTACAAATGGCCTTTCAGAGATGCGCTATTGAATCCCCAAATATTAAACTCGTTTTCGGCACCCCCGGTGAATGGCGCCCGGGGCGGTCGCCTCCTTTGCACGACTCTGAATGGCAGCACCTGATGAGTAGTAATCTGTCGGTGGTACGAAACCACAGGCCGAGGGTCCAATTACGCCCCAATGTGAGCACGACGAGAGGTGGGCCGCCCGCCAACCATTCCATCCTTATCCCCTCATTTTTTTAATTCCCCATTTTTATCCTCTGTTTATGTTGTCTTCCCCAGGCTTGTGAATTTTTGTTAGGACGTAAAGGACAGGGGCAACGAACAACGAAAACCCCGTCCACGTCTCTCGAAATAAGCTACAGCAAGCATAGGCCGCTGCTTAGCTTAGGGGCCTTTTTCTTCGTCAGGTGGCATCTACCTAAGGCTCCGCCCCCACGGGCATTTTCGGATGCCCACCAAACTGTCCATTACATATTCGGCGCCCAACGTGGGCCCATTTTTGGTCAAAGACAGGACTAAAACGGACCTAATCGGTTCTTTTTATAGTAGTTCTTCCACCGATTGGCATCCCCACAAGCACATTAAGGCTACTTGCTCTAAGTCTTAAGACTAAACCACTTTACTTCATGTATTTTCCCTTCAAATAACTGTGCTTCCTCTGCATCTCCTATAGAGTAGAGTTTCCTTTTATATTCAGTTAAACAATGCAATCCTGGCTTTGTGTTCGTTTTTTGTGATTTAGCCACATATTTAAGGCCTCCATAAAGGCTTCGGAATGCCGGCATTGGGAGCCTTTTCATTGAGCGGGCGAAGCGCGGATACCTTTTTGTTTGCCAGGATTGTCCTTTTAAGTAACTTAAACATTTTTCTTTACGCAGTATTGCATTTTTCTATTATTCATGTGCTCAGTAGCAGATTTTATGAGTGAATTTTGGTAAGAAATGCAGTGTTGCGCCTCCGCTGGCCTCAGGATTCTCTAGGTCACTGCTTAGCTCGTTGAGGGGCCTTTCGCTTCGCCAGATAGCACGGCCCGACCTTCACGATCATTATGCTACCTTAAGCTCCGTCCCCACGGGCATCTTCGAATGCCCACCAAACCGTTCATTACAAAGTCCCACGCGAAAACAATTCCTTTGCATTTTATTTCGTATGAAAACCGGCCATCACAGTGGTGATCGCTCTGTTAAGAGTGAGAAGGGGAAAGAAGGGAAATTCACCGCGTATAAGTTTCCAATGTCACTTTTTCGTGGGAGAGATAAGTGCACCATTTTCGCACGAAAAGGCTAGTATCAGCCTATAATTATAAGTTTTTCACGTGAACTAGGAATGTTCCGAAATTTAATAAGTGCTTTCACCATCTACTCTGTCACTGTACCAACTTGTGGGAAATTTACGCGAAATGATATTTCGATCGCCCATTCACTATACCAATGAAATGCAGAGAAAAAAATTACGCGCTAAGAAAATGTGATGTGAATAGAGAGTATAAGGAAGAAAGCGAAATTGAATGAAATTATGTCTGAGGAGAAAAAAAATGAAAATAAAAAGGAAAATTACATGCTTAAGTAAAATACATCACGAAAATTAGATGGGTAGACTGAAAATGGCTTCATAATCAACAAAGACATCCCGAGGGTGTCCCACCAACAGGAAATGCCAGGCGGAATGTCGCTCCGTGAAACGATTCAGTCGAAAATCTCCTTTAAGGAAGTCGATTGTTGGAGGACTACATAGCAGGGAGATGTCGGCGATTAAAGTCACGGCCATTGTTTGCCGGCAACCGGTTAAGGGATTCGGATTAAAAAAGAAATGAAAAGAAAAGGAATGTAGGCTGTCGGGGATTTATGTAATGTTGGGCGAGTTATGTGTTCTTTTTTTATGGAGAGTCATCTGTGAAATCCATGAAATTAAAATCACTTGCGTTAGTGGTTTGGTTGGAATTTTGAAGAGGGCTGTTATAATGGTTTCCGATTGGTATTCCGCTTCTGCAAGTGAAGGTGTATTTATAATATACACAGTGTAGTGAGCATTTGTCCAATCATATGTATGTATACGTAAGCGATTAAAATATCATAAAAAAACATGATTAAAAAAAGTTAACATTTATTCCGATTGCTATAATATTTCGATTAGAAGTTCAACTTGATGTTGATTTTATTTCCATTTAGAAAGCTTTCTCCCCTTCAAATGTTAACTTCAAAATGTGCTTGTTATCCTGATATTCCTTGGTCTGTAAAGAATAATAATTAAATGTTTAATCATTGATTAGTTTTTAACGGTAGTTTAACCTAATAGGTTAATATACACAAATTATTAAAGCACTAGTAACTAAACAATAGTTTAAAATCAAATAATTCTATAAATTAACAATTCATACTTTTGATTAAATGTCTTAAATTTGTTTGTTAATTTTTTTGTTTTACGATGTAACTTCATGTATCGATTTACCAAGGGAGAGTAGGTTCCATTATTGCCAAGAGCATGTTTGCACAGTTACTTTTATCGCCGGCCTTCAGGCTCCGCCACGAATGAGTACGTTAATTTGATAAAAAATAATGGAGTAAAGGCGAGGCGATCGTGACCGTACACCTCCCAATTACCACTATCCCGTCACTTCCAACCCCAGAACGCAAAACTTCAGTTTTGGCCCGTCCCACATATTCATACAATGGACAGGCATAAGTCCGATGCATGCTGTGTGATCGTTTGTTAGTTCGTTTAAGCGTTAGTGCGGGCACTCTCCGTGGTCCGATCTTAACCGAATTCGTTATGTAAGTTCTTTTTGTGACTCTGATCACGGCTCGGTGGCAGTAATTTCGGTCATCGAGTGAACTAACGGTATACTCTGTTCTGTTCAAAGCTGAGTTAGTTACCTAAGTCTTTTCAAAGATCACTCCTCCAAGCATTTCCCGCGTTCCGATTTGACCAAAACTTGGTTAGTAGCTTCCTTGGGCTATTACAAGGACCACGCGGTGATTGTTCCGGTCCTATCGCAGGTGTGCGTCAGGACAAAAGGAATGTCTTGATCGTGAAATGAAACAAAAAGCAAACCTGGTAGATATGGGTATCTTCTGATTCGAGGTGATGAAACCAATGCACTGTACTATTGAAGGCATTTTGAGTCCTTTGGTCAGAGGACTGATACAATTTTTTGTCCCTTGACAAAAATAATAAAAGGACATTCTTGCAAATAAAGTGATAAATAGGCAATAGGGTATCAAATTAGTTCACGTCAACTATTCAACTAGATCAGCCGCCTGTCGTAACGCTTAGCAAAATTTTTCAATATTTTAAAGTAAATTTCAAAATCCAATAGTTCATTTTGTTACTTACTGCTACATTGGCTAGTTCTTGATCTATCCGTGACGAGTTTTCCACCGTAAAGATCGAAGGCATTCAACAATTTACGAATTTCTACAATTGACTCAAGTGACAGCAGTGACTTTGTCAACAATAATCAACACATCATCCACTACACTAACTACGCACTACGACCTACGAGTACTGCGAGAACGAGATTATCATCGATCGCCAACTGAAAGCTCTGTTTATTATTCTTAATCAATATTGATTACGGTCCCTGAAAACAATTCATATCTTATTATCATCTACCATCTTGCGATTGAGTGATTTTGGGATAAAGTGCAGTCATTTGAGTGAGTACTGTTTGAGTGTGTACTGTTTGTGTGAGTACTGTTTGAGTTATTGAGTGACAGCCAAACTTAATACTCTAGTTGAACTAGATTCAAAATGTCAGTAGTCAATTTGTACGAATGCACACTATGCCGAAAAGATTGCAAGCCTAGTGAAGATTTCTTCCATTGCGAATTGTGCAAAAGGCCACAACATGCGATGTGTGCTGGCTTATCAAGAACGCAAGCACTTGCGCTAAAAGCATCTTCTTCTTCGAAGAGAAATGTGTTTTTCTGCACGACATGCACTGCGAGAGATGATCGGTGGAATGCACTTTCGTCTTTGGCTAATTCACTGAGAGACGAAATTAATCAATTGAAAATCGAAATCAAGCAAAACCAAAATGCAGAATCGGATCCTTTACTTATGGAGGATATCATTTCGGAAATTGATGACCGTAGGAAACGATCAACTAACGTCATCCTCCATGGAATTCAGGAGTCGAATACAGAGGAAGATACGAATAAAGCCCTGGATATAATAAATCGGACGTTACATCCAGCTAATATAACAGCAGCTGACATAAGAATTCTACGTATTGGCAAGCCTAATTCTGGAAAATGCAGACCAATTAAAGTTGTGACCTCAAATTCGAGTCTTCCACTTCAAATAGTCAGGAAAAAAATGATACAACTCTAAAAAATTACTTCAGGGACAATAATATAAATATATCTATGGACCAAACACTTCGCCAAAGGGAACATTTGAAGTCATTAAGAAATACGTTAAGTGACGTTAAGATTACCGATCCGGATGCCACAATCAAGTATTTGAATGGTGTCCCCCGCATTATTCGAAGCCGAGCTGCAAAAAACTAAACATCCCATTAACGATATATTATCAAAACACTCGCGGGATTTGTTCGAAACTAGAAGAACTGCGGACTTCCCTAGCAACATCTCATCACGACGTAATAATCTTAACTGAAACCTGGTTAAAACCAAGCATTTTCTCGCCCGAACTGGGATTTTATAATTACAAAATATTTCGACTCGATCGAAATGCGCGCACATCTGATAAACAAAAAGGTGGTGGTGTACTCATCGCTGTCAAAAATTCAATCAAAGCGTCTGAGATAAAGTATCTACATCATGATGTTGAACAACTTATTGTATGTATTCAAACCGGACGTATGAAATTAATCGTATCTACTGTGTACCTACCGCCCGATTGTTCACCTGATAACTACTATAAACATGCTAAAGAAATTCTCCACTGTGCAAACATCTATCCAAACGCCAAATTTATTGTGACCGGAGATTTCAACCTTCCAACTGTAAACTGGAGTCAAGAGTCGTGGACGCAAAACAATACGAATTTAAAAAGTTCGCATATTATAGATTCCTTTTCTTTCTTAAATTTTCAACAGTTCAATCATATTTACAACCAAAACAATAATTTATTAGATCTGGTTTTCTCAAATTGTAATGAATTAATTATTTCGTCTAATCAACTACCATTTGTACCGATAGATAGCTACCATCCAGCTTTGGATATTATTGTAAATACTAAATTAACAAATTTCGGTAAAGACAGACCAACGACAGTTATGCCCGGTTCACATTATTCCAGTCCAGTAATCCAGTCCAGCGATCCAGTCCAGTGCTGGACTGGATCATATCGTCTACATGATTCCAGTCCAGTAGTCTGGCGAGTGTGTTGTTGATTCAGTAACTATAGTAACAATGATTTTTGGGCGAGCTGGAATCAAAAAGTAGACCGACAATCCAGTCACTGGACTGGATTGCTGGACTGGATTGCTGGATTGAATTGCTGTCCAGTGCCGGTTCACATTATTCCAGTAGCAGTCCAGCGCTGGACTGGATTACTGGACTGGATTGGTTACTGGAATAATGTGAACCGGGCATTACATTTTTGAATTTTAAACGCGCTGACTATAAGAGCATTAATGAAGCACTAGCATTGATAAATTGGCAAGATTTAGATCATTTGACTTTGAACGAGGCTATATGTGAATTTTATAATATTGTAAACGACATAATTTTTTTTCATGTTCCTGTTGTACAACGGTATGTGGATAATTTTCCAGTATGGTTTTCATTAGAGCTAAAAAATTTGATCCGCGATAAAAAGCAAGCTCATGCACGTTATAAAAATACTGGCAGTTTCAATGATTATAAACTTTTTTCTGAACTTAGAGCTGCTTGTAAAGTCAGATCGAAAATTGATTTCAAATTATACAATTATAAAATCGAATCAGAGATACCACATAATATGAAATATTTTTGGAGGCATATAAATTCTTGTAAAACTGAAACTGGTTTGCCAGATGAAATGCATTTAGATGGAGTATGGAGCTCTGATTGTAATGTAGTCGCTAATATGTTTGCAACTAATTTTGCGAAAGTATACAGCGAGGAAGTCAATACTTATAATCCCCCTTCACTAAACCTTATGATTAATCTGTCCACTATCTCAATAGATTTCGATTCCCTTGAAAAGAAATTACTTACGCTAGATGTCACCAAAAGCCCTGGACCAGATGGTATTCCACCAATATTTCTAAAATATAGTGCTAGAAGTATAGCTCGTCCACTTCTTTCATTGTTCAACCGATCATTAGAATCAGGAAACTTCCCAAATATATGGAAATCTAGTTATATAGTACCTGTTTTTAAAAATGGTGACAAAAGTGATGTTCGTAATTACCGACCAATTTACATTCTATCATCGATACCCAAAATCTTCGAGAGCCTTGTTACTGATCAAATCACGCCTATTATCCGTCCCGTCATTATACATAATCAACATGGTTTTTGCTCCGGAAAATCGACTACGACTAATCTCCTCTCATACCATAACTATATTTGCAATTCTTTTGCACGTTTTCAGCAGGTTCACACAGTGTATACTGATTTTACAAAAGCTTTTGACACAATTAATTTTGACCTAATGTTCAAAAAACTAAAAAATATGGGACTGCATGGTCCACTGCTATCCTGGCTAAATGATTATATAAGAGAGAGAACTTTCCTTGTTAAAGTCAAAAACAAATTGTCAAATCAATTTTCGTCAACATCTGGAGTACCTCAAGGGTCTCATCTTGGCCCTCTCTTATTTTTAATATTCATAAACGACATCAATCTTATTTTTGAAAACGTTGAATTTTTACTATTTGCTGATGATTGCAAAATTTATAGAGCGATTTCATCAATAAGTGATATTGAAATCTTACAATCCAATTTAGATAACCTTTATAGATATTGTGTCGATAATAGCCTAAAGCTTAACACGGATAAATGCCAGTCAATGATTTTTAATAAAACAAGAACAGTTCATCAACATGTTTATACTATTAATGCTACTCCTTTAAAGACAGTTGAGACAGTAAAAGATCTGGGAATAACTTTTGATTCCAAACTTAATTTTTTACTACATATTGAAATGATTACCGAGCAGGCCAGGCGCATGTTGGGCTTCCTTATTAGAAACACCAGACATTTCTCCAATATAAATACTCTAAAAACATTGTATTTCACTCTAGTCAGAAGTAAACTGGAATACGCATCGGTATTATGGAATCCGCATTACCAAAGTCATTCTGATAAACTCGAAAAAGTGCAACATAAGTTTTTGAGGTATATAGCTTATAAAACTCATGTTACACGTCAAAATATCGATTATGCAAATATATTATCTATGCTCAATACACACACACTAGATGCAAGAAGAACTTATAATGATGCCATGTTTCTATATAACTTGCTAAATAACAATATCGATTCTCCTGAACTTTTGCGCCAAATATCCTTTAGAGTACCTGCAATTAACACTAGATCCAATGATTTGTTTCAACTGCAAATCTCTAGAACGAATTATCTTCAATTTTCACCTATCGAAAGGCTTAAGATCATTGGTAATAAATTATCCACAAGAGTCGACTTTTTTAATGACAACAGTAACATATTAAAAAATGCTTTGCTAAATATTTAGTTATATTATAATGTAAACAGTTAGTAAAACATTGCTTTAGACATACATTAGAATAAGTAATGAATTTTATTGTTTTTTTTTTGTAAGCATTTAAATTGTGAATTTAAAGGACTTTTTGTCCGTTTAATAAATAATTAAATAAAAAAATAAATAAATAAAAAATGTATGGGGGTGTTGAGGCGAATGCACTAGACTACTGTTGATGTCATTTTGAGTCCTTTGGTGAGGGAAAAAAGACATTCTTGGCAATGAAGTGATATATAGGCAAGTTGGGTATTATTTGACTGGGGGTGTTGAGGTGAATGCACTAGAATGCCGGTGAAGGCGTTTTGAGTCCTTCGGTGACGACAAAGCTAATTCTTGGCAATGAAATGTTGTAGATGCAAAATGGATATTATGATTGGGATTCATTAGGCGAATGCGCTAGACTCCTGTTGGGGTATTATGTGTGGCGGAAGCAGAAAACTTGTATAGTATTTCCTTAAGGAACTTCCTGTGCAATTCAACTTAACAATACATAGCATGTTTCCGGAGGCTTGAGTTAGGGTTCATGCTTCGCAGCCATAGCATAGCACTGGGCGTATAATGGTTTTGTACACGCGGAGCTCCGTGTTTCTGTGCACATGCTTCGATTTCATTATGGGGTGAACCGAGAAAGTCTTATTAGCTAGTTGTATCCGTCGCTTGATTTCGGCAGTTTCGTTGGCGTCCCTTGATAGGTTGCAGCCCAGGTATATGAAGTCGTTCACGAACTCGATGTTGAGCTCCCCCACATTGATGCTCGGTTGCGCAAATGTCCTTGTCATCGATTGCATCATTATTTTAGTTTTACCCTCGTTGATACGTAGTCCAACTTCTTTTGCAGCGGTATCGAGCGCATGCAGAAGTTCGTCTGCGTCGGCCAATCTTCGGGACATTGTAATGAACCACATCTAATGAACCATATTATGGTCTGGTAGTGCTGCTCTCACCAGCAGATCGAAGCAGCCCCTGATGAGTAGTGATCTGGTACGAAACCAGAGGCCGAGGGTTCCATTACACCCGGACACAGATTCGACCGCTTGGGCGTCTGATCCGTCCGCCAACCATGCCATCCTTCTCGACTATTTTTTTTCATTCCCCAGTTTTACCTCCTCTGTTTGTGTTGTCTTTCCCAGGCCTATGAATTTTTCTGAATACGTAAAACACAGGGGCAACGAGCGGCGAAAACACCGCCCACATCTCTCGAACTGAGCTAGAGCAAGCATAGGCCGCTGCTTAGCTCGTTGAGGGGCCTTTTTCTTCGCCAGATGGCACGGCCCGACCTTCATCGCCAGATCATCGCCCTGTTTCAGGCCAGTGCGTGTTTCAAATAGATCAGTAAGTCTATTATGGATCCTAACTTGTGAGACGGAGTTGGTCATCGTCATCTTTGTTAGTTGCACTAACATTGCCGGTATACCAAATTGCAGCAGGATGTTGTGCAGTACTCCATGATCGATGCTGTCGTATGCCTGCTTAAAGTCGACAAAGATATGGTATACGTGTTGCGAACCACGGCTTTTGTCGAGCCGCCGTCACTGCAACAAGAATATTTTGATGACCAGGATACTTTTGGCTGGGTGGCACAGGTCCCGGCTAGACCAACGGAGGTCGTGGATTATTGAGCCAAAGCACCCTGGTCCTAGATTTACCACCTTAAATAAAACATAAAAACCACGGGGGAAAGGATTAGGAGAAGGAGAGGAGTGTGCCCATCCTTCGGGACACGGAAGAACCCAATGAAAGGAGAAAAATTTAGTTAGACATTATAATCAATATATTATGCAAAATAAACATGAAAGAATATAAAATCAATGTAAGTAATATAATAAAAGGAATCAGCACGCTAAAAAAAATCCAGTTATTTATAATAAGTTAAAATTTACTTACGTGAGTCTCCCTCGATGAATGGTCGACCACTTATTTTCGGGCAGTGACTCATAAATAATGAACTCTACAATTCACAATTAAATCTATATAAAAATAAAAAAAAACACAGCAACTCAAAAAAAATTCAATCCGTTTCCAATTCGCGTATTTTTTCCTCCGTTGAAAGGCAATGTCATTTACTTGCCGCCAGTAAAAAAAATCTTTTGTCGATATCTCGTAACGGCGTATCCGCGCGTTATTAATAGCTTAATGTCAGTGTTACAAAACTGTTGCACCTTTTCCAATTCAAACTAATAGAAGACTTCGTGATTGGTACTTTCAGTTTATTTAGAAGCATTTAGTGTAATGGTTAATGCCATGTCTCATTGCACTGCAGTTTATTTGTTCACGCATTATTACACATGAAACAAAAAAGAAAGAGCATCTGCACTGTGAACCAAGTATCTATTAACTCCAACCAACTTTCTTTCACTTTAGAACTTCATCTAACAACGAACTTTTCGTTTAGTTTTTGTTTTCTCTCGTAGCAATCGTTTTGTGTTTTTTTTTCCTATCCACAATCACAATCTTTTTATCCTTTCAATTCTTCACTCAATTTTCTTTCCTTCACAATTTTCACATTCAAAATCCTTCCAACCGTCAAACACACTTCAGTAAATCAACCAATTTCTCACGTTCCAACTCCTGAAAATTCATCTGTCCCCCAGGACCAGCAAAATCGATCTCCCCGACAAAAAAAAAACCCCGGGTTCATCCCACCCAACGGTCCTCCGCATCCCAAATTCAAAAATCATCGTCGTCCACCATGGTCATCATCAACGACCTCCCCAACTCCCCCATTTCATACGATCCCAACTCAGCTGATTCGTTCCGTTGGCTGTTCTTTTTCAGCTGTTGCAACTATGTTGCTTAGTCAGCTGATCGACAAAGCTGCACACCAATATCAACAACAGAGATGTGCAACGGGCCATGTCGCCGCTAGCGGAGCAACATCGTTGCACAGCTAGTGGCACGAATGTCTGTTCCTATGCATTACTATGCTGCATAGACACGATCATCTCTCTGTATATGAAACAGCCAGAGATGAGATGCATCGTCTCTATGCAGCGTATTATGCATGGAAACAGGAATGGTGTGGTGATCATATCGAATAAAGCAGCGGGCGAGACAGTAAGTCAGGGGTTCGCAACATACGTTTACGTTGTATTCCCAGCACCTCTGGAGTATCGGTTTGACTGTGAAGAGCTGATCGATTGTGGAGTGACCAGGTCTAAAACCGCTTTGATATTCGCCAATGATTCGTTCTGCGTACGGTTTTATTCTATTTTCCAGAATTTTCGTCAAAATTTTATAGGACGTACAAACTAGTGATATGCACGGCGGATCTTTAAATTTCTTAATTTATTTTTTTTTTCCTTTCTCTTATTACCTTGTAACCTTATTATTTGATTCTGTACTATTTTATTTTATTTTTTTTTTCTTCTCTCTTTTTATTTTTAAATTGAATTTCAATCTTGATCCTTCATTTTACTGTATTTCTTTTTTTCTTGTTATTATTTTAATTTTGGATTCTTATGTATTACAATTAATTTTCTCTTTGTTAATTTTTCTTACTCACAAAATATTACTGTATTTTTGGGACTATGTCCTGTTCGGTAATTTCCTTCAATAAATAAATAAATAAATAAATACAGGGCCGTTTACCTCCCTCTTTATGAATTGGACAGATGATGCTTCTGCGCCAATCGTCTGGGATCTCCTCGTCCTCCCATACTCGCTGGAATAATTGGTGTATGGCATTAGGTAGACCCGTTCCACCGAATTTTAGCAGTTCAGCTGGAATCTCGTCAGCGCCCGGCGCTTTATTTCGTTTTAGTGACCGCAACGCGAGATCAACTTCCTCTACTGTCGGGGGTTGTATGGGTGGGCCTAGATCAACAATATCGTCTTGTGTGGGGATGTTAGATGGTAGGTTCAGAAGCTCTTCAAAGTAAGAGACCCATCGTTTGTTAATTCCATCGGTGTCGCTGATGATGTTTCCATCCTTGTTCTTACAAAGACTAGTCCTGTGTTGACAGCCGTTTTTAATTGTATTTACTAGTTTGTACGCTTGTCTGGTGTTCCTATTAGCTAAGTTTTCGTTTATATTCAGCAACTGTTCGTCAAAGTATTTACGTTTCTTACGTCTAATTATTCTATTCGATATTCGCTGTAGCTCGTCATATTTTTCTCTTCTGGCTCTGGTTACTCGTTGAATCCATTGTCTGTAGGCCTCGTTTTTCGCGTCAATTGAATTTTTGCATTCTTCGTCGAACCAGTCATTTCGCCTTCACCGGGTTTTATATCCCCACGACCTTCTCTGCGACATTCCTGATGGAAAATTGAGTTCTTCCCAGAACCCATGGACGCCTGTGTTGCTGATGTTGTGTAGCATAGGCCATAGTCTTTCCTCAAGGGCGGTAGTAAAATATATCGCTCAGAAGCTTATCAACCGCAAAGATTTTGGGAGGGCTGATTCTCGATTGATGTACTGAGGAAATTCTATTTTACATCTGTAGGTCGTTTTTACCAAGTATTGATCTGAGTCGCAGTTCGCTCCTCGATAGGAGCGGACATCCAACACACTAGGCGCTTAGACTTTGAAATACATAATTGAAAATGAAGTAGGGCACCAAATATACGATTAAATGTGTGATATGAATTCTTTAGGTGTGTTTTGAATGAACATGACCGTCGCACATTATTCGCGATCAGCGATCAACTCATAGAGCACGGAGTACTATTTGTGTGTATCTTCTTGATAGTGGTGTCTAGCAAAACGCGCCTTTTGAATGAATGAATGGTTTTTGGTGTAAAAGCTATGTGCTCCTAAGGGCGATCATTGCAAGTAAGAGGAAGCCCTAAAGTACAATATAAATTCTCAATGAAAATCGCACTTACCCGCAAAAAAGCTGGCTCAATGCTTGTGTAGATAACATTCATGTTTACCGAATCCGCGTCACGCAATTTTAGGGCTTCTACCCAATTAAGATAATCCGCGCTTTTAAATTGTTTCAGTTGAGAAATATTTATTTTCTTGAGATTGGCGACTTGCGATATGATGCTTAAAAGGCCATTCATCGATAGTTTGAACATTCCAGTGATATTTAAATCTTCTAACTCCGGCAGTGAATTTACTATTTCACACAAGTTATCCTCTGTTAGCTTTGCATAATAACATAAATAAAGTGATTTCAACTTTTTCAGTTGCATAATTTGATCCCGATGCTCCTTTGTCAAGCCAGGATGCAGCCCACCAAAAAAATCGTCATAAATTTCCAATGTTTCCAGGGATTCACCTTTATGCTTTGCGACTTCTTTCAGCAAATTTTCATGTATTTCACAAAACTCAATATCATATTCTATATGTAGATGTTTCAATGACTGTAATTTGGCAATGTTATTAACATTTGATGCATAGTAGTTTTGACTTATGGTCAGGGTTTCTAGTGCCTCTTGTGTATTGCATAAAACATCAAATGTCTCATCGTTCAATTCATTGCAATAAGCAATATTTAGCGATTTCAATTTCAACTTTGTGCAGATGGCAATCAAGGCATCAGGCTGTAATTTTGTGCATCCAAAGAAATTTACATCCACCAAGTTGCTGAGTGAGCTCAAATGGTGTCCGCTTAAAGAGCGGCACCCCGTGAAATTAACAGCCTCCAAAGTTGACCAGGATGAAATGTCTAACAAGACAGAATCCTCACATCTTGTAAATATGTACTGTAGCAATTTTATTCTATGAATCGGTTTGTAGAAGTATTTCGTAATGTTTTCAGAATTGTAAGCGTCGCATAATCGTAGTGTTTCAAGGCTAGTGAAATGTTTGGAAAGAAGGACGATTTCTTCATAAACTTCGGGTGTGCATCGTTGTACGGCCAGTTCTCGAACGAAAGGTCCAAATTCCATTATAAGATGTTTAACTTCAGCAAAGGAACATTTGTCGTAAAGTTGTCTTATATCAAGATGTCTGTCGGACTGAACGTAGCTTTGAATTATAGACTTCCAACGGTCAGTTATTAATGCAAATTTCAAAATATTCGGTAAATTTAAATACGAAAATATGTGCGATACGCATTCGGCATTCAAATCTAGGAAGGTTTTGCTTTCAGACGTTTTTACGCATTTCGTCATTTTCGATAACTGCGTTCTTTATTTGCCTGTTCAATTAAAGAGAAAAATAGATAATTAGAAACGTGTTTTCATTGTGTACTCTATAGTTAATAAGAGTTTCTAGATAGAAATGTCGGCACCACAAAAATGGATTATGGGGTTTTCTTTGGACTAGTTATCAGCAGGGCAGCCGAGAGGAAATCTGGGTTCGGAGACAACAATTCCGGGCCCCAGTACTAAAAAATTAAAATAAAAAAAAAACCAGTCGAAGCGTATATACCCTAGACTTGTACCGACCTAGTGGTGATACCAAAAGTACGACCACGTGCATTAAAAGTGAGTTTCCTACATGCCCAGTTTATAGGGGCGTTTGGCGATCATTCAGAAGGATCTTGACCATTCTCAAAATCGACTAACTAACCCACACTATAAATATTTGTCGCATTTTTCAAGTCGCTAGCTTCATTTTATCGAAAGTTATCGCTTATTTGAAGTCTCACATGTAGGGGAGGTAGAGGTTTCCTTTGTCGGATCTTGTGCATTTTCAACAAAAAACCAACGACATCTTAGTACAAACATTTGACCAAAATTTCAAGTCACTAGCTTCATTTTGTCGAAAGTTATCACAAATTTGAAACTTCATTCGTAGGGGAAGTAGGGGTTTCGTTCGTAGGATTTTAAGTATTTTCAATATTAGGGAGGGGGGGGGGGGCAAAAGACCTTTTCCATAGTCCTCCGCGTGGGCGCCCCTTGGTAACGGCAGTGTATCAAATCGCTGACGGCCAATGTCTTAGCTATAAGACAGTTTGGAAAAAGGCAGATAGCTGTAGCCTGAATGTCTGACCAACACCTAAGCGTCTTAGGTTTAGTAGGATGGAATGACTTGCGTAGTTGGACCTGCAACATAGTCGTGTGAACTCCAGCACGTTTATTAAACCATCTGAAGCAGTTATCTTCCGAGGCCATCCCCTGAATGGGGTTAAGCGACGTGCTGACAACTCGTCCTTGCAAAAACCACTCCATGTCAAGAAACCTGGAACAAAAGCATCGGATTGGACGGATCAACAACGACCACCACGCAAACGACTAAAGGATTATTCTTTCGAATCCTGAATATTTTTCAAAGAGTGGAATTATGCCACTACTTAAAATCCACACTTTATCTGAGACAAAATCCATTTCATGTCAAATACATGCTTTTACCCTGTATGGGTCAGATACATCGTTTTTTGCACAAAAGCTCGGGGTAACTACCCTTGACCTGGATAGCTGCAAAAGCACGCGCCTTATTATATAAGATAATGAATAAGAAATAAGAAAACCTATTATTCAACTTCCATGTTGGGAACCGGAACAGGTCCAAATACCCGGTTCTTCTGTAAATCGGACTCGGTAGAACCGGTTCTTCAAAAACCGGGAACCGCACATCACTATCGCTGTGAGAGAAACCAATAGAAGCAGCTAACTTTCTATCCCTCAACACCGGGGATGAAGACGAATCCGTAGGCAGGCATGTAACCAACAAAGACACCGAATTGCGACCACTGCTACAACAACAACAAACCGTAGTTGGACAGTTGGACGGTGCTCAACTTTTCATCAAATGCTGGTTTGTCAAACCGTAGTTTGATCATGTTGTTATGTACCATATCATAACATAATTGCAAAGTATCGATAATAGCTTATGAATCGATACTTTGAAATTATTCACACAACCCTAACTCAAGATAAATAACAGCTGGGCTTCAAGTCGATAAAAACATAGACAACAGCCGGACTTCAAGATGAACTTAATGTAAACAATAGACGTACTTTTGGTAGAATAAAGTAAACATTCAGATTCCAAATAACATTTCAATACATTTCGGACTTTAAAGGCACGTATGATAAACAAAGATTGTATTTCAAAACTAAAGAATTGTATGGAACTATTCTATAAACAAATATGAATTTCACAACAAGGGATTGTATGGAACTTTGTATTTCACAACTAGGAGAAATTTCATGAAACATTTTTGTAAACAAGAGTCAGGGTATAAAAGCAAGTCTTAGGCCCGTTTTCTCAATGTCCAGTTAAAATTTAAACTCGAGATAAAATTTGTTGTTATTGTTGTTTTCCCTGTAAAATTTGACAGATGGGTACGTTCAATGTCTGTTTAACTGGAGTTTAAATTTTATTCAGACATTGAGAAAACGGGCCTTAGGCAGAGGTATAATTCAATTCGAGTTAGCAATCAATTCAAGTTAGTAAAAATTCAAGTCAGTAATTATTGAAGTCAGAAATCAATTCAAGTTCAGTTAGCCAGTTCAGAGTCAGTTTAAAATCAAGTTCAGAGTCAGCTTAAGATTAAGTCGGTTTTAAAGCAAAACAGCAAAGTTCAGTTTGAGTCAGTCCAGTAGTGTTAATTCAAGTTGTAATATTATAGTGTGTGTTCAATAAACTGTAAAAATTGGAATTGAAATTGTTTAATTCAGTGCGATCACTTGATGAACTTGAGGGATTCTCTTGTCCCGCAACAAGAGAGATTGTAGACTTGTGATATTGTCACTAGTTGAATCGAAGGGATCCTCTTGTCCCATAACAATGTCAACACGCTTTAATGAATCTATCGTCTACCACTAAAATGGTTAATACATATTAACAAACCGCCTACCAGATAAGATATGAGCGATTAATAGATAACAATAAAATGCATTTATAACACGCACAAGACTAAATTAAATTTTTGAACTTTATGTGAACGTCTACACTCTACCTATATGTACCACGGACACGGTATAATATAAAACAATGAACGAATGCATAACGTATCATTCGCTTAAGTAGGTGTATTTACACCAAATTATGAAATTCTAGAATACTGAATAAGTAAACATATTGCTATCAAGTGTCAAAACATTACTTTCTTTGCGGCGAAAAGTACTCGTCACTATATTATGCCATTTTCCAGATAGTATATATTCCAACCAATTGATATTGTGAGTGGATATTGGCTATTCAAAGTATGCCGCCGCTTTTTAAGTTGTGTTTTGCTAGGCTGCGACTGGGCGATTTGCGATTGCGACTCATGAGCAATTGATTCATTATTCAATGTCGATCGTGCGACCCGTTTTGCTAGACGGCTGAGCTGGCGTTTGCGACTGCGATTGTGTCTTTGTGGCTGCGAGATGTTGTGTATCTGCACGAAGATGATTGAACACGGCAGCCAAAGGTGTTGAAAATCTTTTTTTTTTTTTTGGAAAAGTATCTTTTGGTGGTGCTTTGGGAATATATCTTTATACCCTAGACTTTTAGTAGAGGGTATATTGTTTTTGTCACGACGGAAATATGTAACACCGTAAAGGAGGCTCCGGAGGTATGGCAATGTAATAAATGATCAGGGTCATCTCCTGATTCGATTAAGCCATGTCTGTCTGTCTGTCTGTCCGTCTGTCTGTCCGTCTGTCTGTCCGTTCGCACTATAACTTCCGATAGAATGAAGCTAGAGACTTGAAATTTTGGTCAAATATTGGAAGTATGATCTAGTTGGTTGGTATTGAAAATGGACGTGATCAGGCCAAGAGAACGCCTGCCTCCCCTACATATGTAAAATAATTAAATGTATCTATAACTCCCGATTAAATAAACATGAAAAGCTCTAGCTTTGGTACTCTCCTGGAAAAATAAAATTGATCAGTTGAAAACTAATGGCAATTTTCCTACAAAGAGCCCCGTACTACCCTACTTTTTGGGTTTTATGTCTGTAACTCTTGAACCAATTGACGTAGACACCTGATTTTTTGCACGTAGCCCTGAAGTGAGAAGCTGCTGGAGTTTTAGTAAGTTGGGCATAATCAGATCAAAGGAACGCCTACCTCCCATACAAAATTCAAAAAATTAAATATTACTTTAATTACGATAACTTTAGATAGAATGGTACCAGCGAGTTGAAAATTTGGTAGAATGTTGGTAGTAAGATTTAATTAGTTGTTATTGAAAATGAGTAAGATCCGACCCAAGGAACCCCCACCTCCCCTAGAAATGAAACTTCAAAAAAGCCATAACTTTCGATAGAGTGAAGCTAGAGACTTGAATTTTTTTATACCCTAGACTTATAGTATAGGGTATATTGTTTTTGTCATGACGGAAATATGTAACACCTTAAAGGAGGCTCCGGAGGTATAGCAATGTATATATATAAATGATCAGGGTCACCTCCTGATTCGATTTAGCCATGTCTGTCTGTCTGTCCGTCCGTCTGTCTGTCTGTCTGTCTGTCTGTCTGTCTGTCCGTCTGTCTGCCCGTTCGCACGATAACTTTCGATAAAATGAAGCTAGAGCCTTGAAATTTTGGTCAAATGTTGGAAGTGTGATCTAGTTGAAAGGTATTGAAAATGGGCATGGTCAGGCCAAGAGAACGCCTACCTCCCCTACATATGTAAAATAATTAAATGTATCTATAACTCCCGATTAAAGAAACATGAAAAGCTCTAGCTTTGGTAAATTACTCATGAGGGTAATCTCATACTCTCCTGGGAAAATAAAACTGATAAGTTGAAAACTAACGGTAATTTTCTTACAAAGAAACCCGTACTACCCTACTTTTCAGGTTTTTTGTCTATAACTCCTGAACCAATTGACGTAGACGCCTGATTTTTGGCGTGTAACCTTGTTGTTAGAAGCTGCTTAAGATTATGTAAATTGGGCATAATCAGATCAAAGGAACGCCTACCTCCCCTACAAATTTCCAAAAATTAAATATTCCTTTAATTACGATAACTTTCGAAAAAATTATACTAGCAAGTTGAAAATTTGAAAGAATGTTGTTAATAAGACCTACTTTGTTGGTATTGAAAATGGGCAAGATCCGACTCAAGGAACCCCCACTTCCCCTACAAATGAAACTTCAAATAAGCGATAACTTTTGATAGAATGAAGCCAGCAACTTGAAATTTTGGTCAAATGTTGAAAGTGAGATTGAGTTAGTTGGCATTAAAGATGGGTAAGATCTGACCTAAGGAATCCCTACCTCCCGTAGAAATGAAACTTAAAATAAGCGATAACTTCCGACAAAATAAAGCTAGCTACTTGAAATTTTGGTCAAATATTTGTAGTATGATCCAGTCGGCTAATATTGAAAATACGTAAAATCCGACCATCGAAACCCCTACTTCCCCTACAAAAGAAACTTCAAATAAGCGATAACTTTCGATAGAATGAAGCTAGAGACTTGAAATTTTGTTTAAATGTTTGTAGGGGGATCTAATTGGTTGATGGAAATGCTGGGCAAGATCCGACTCAAGGAACCCCTACCTCCCCTACAAGTAAAACTTCAAATAAGCGTTAATTTTCGATAGAATGAAGCTAGCGACTTGAAAATTTGGATAAATATTTGTAGAATGGGTTAGTTAATTGATTTTGAGAATGGTCAAGATCCCACTGAATGAGTGCCAACCTCCCCTATGAACTGGCCATATAAGAGACCCACTTTTAATGCATATGGTCGTTGCCAATTGGGACTTTTGGTATCACCACTAGGTCTGTACAAGTCTAGGGTATATACGCTTCGGACTCCGGGCCGAAGCGAAGCTTCGGCCTGGTTTTTAAATGTTTGTAGATAATTGGTTGGTGGCAATGATGGGCAAGATCCGACCCGAGGAACCCCTACCTCCCCTACAAGTGAAACTTCGAATAAGCAGTAACTTTCGATAGAATTAAGCTAGCGACTTGAAAAATTCGACAAATATTTGTAGAATGAGTTAGTTAATTGATTTTGAGAATGGTCAAAATCCTCCTGAATGAGTGTCAACCTCCTCTATAAACTGGCCGTATAGGAAACTCACTTTAAATGCATATGGTTGCTGCCAATTGGTACCTTTGGTATCACCACTAGGTCTGTACAAGTCTAGGGTATATACGCTTCGGCCTGGTTTTTTTTCGCAATGCCTTTGCGATTTGTGTGAGTGTGAAATGAGGGGTTTTTGTATGAAAATAGTACTAGTTGCGCAGGTTGTGGCTATGCAATCAAGGATTTTTATATGTACTTGTTCGAGTCAAAGATATTCAAATACGAAAATCGAGAGCGAAACACGAAAAGATAATCGACGGACCATAAAAATGTTCGATATAAAAACAACAAACGAGTTCAACATGTGATAATACGTATATTAATATTAAATGAAACCGGAATTTAGAGGGCTACGCCCGCAATCCGAGGGTTTTGTAGCAAGCGCTTATTTTGGTATATAAATATCGGCTCCTTGCTCTTCTTGATACCACTCAGATGGACAAAAAAAAACATAATTAAAATGTCTTACTCACTTACATTTTACATGCCAATTCATATTACGTGATTGTAACAAAACTTAGAACATATTATTGCCTAAGGTGGGTTATCGTTGGCCATCAGTACTTTTGACCTCGAAAGTGTTTAAGGCATGCAGGGGTGTGCTAACTGTAACTATAGAAATAAACTATTATTTACCTATTCTGAGAAGATATACAGATTCCATTATTTTCCATTTTATATGCTATTCGGAACCCACCTTCCTGTAAGTTTTCATAATTCTAAAATAACAGTCTCGAAATGCCACGGGGGGGATTACGAACTAATATTTTCTCCTCCCCCACTATTCACCTTTCTACAAATTTCAAGAAAATGCGAAAAAATGGAATGTACTCAACATTACCATTCTCACGACACCTCACTTGCCTATACCAGTCGATAAAAAAAATTTGACCTTAATTTCACCTCTATGTGGACCCCTCCCCCTTCCACCCGGTAAAGTTTGCCAATTACGACGCAGCGCCCCCAACTAATCTTTACCCTTTCAGAAATGATTAATTAAATAACTGCAATTCGCACTACGAAAAACAACATCAAAGTAGTACACACACCTATGAGGCCGGTAGGTATAATTTTTGTGTGGATAGTGTCAAAATGCCTAACTTTAAATGAATGTACTATTATTAAATATTATGTGATTGTAATGAAACTTAAAGATGTTATTGCCTATGATGTTGGTTATCATTGGCCATCAATATTTTTGACCTTAGGTGTGCTTGAGGCGTGCAGGGGTATGCTAATTGCAACTATAGAAATGTACTATTATCAACCTTTTTTGATGAGATATCAAAATTCTATGATTTTTGGTTTTCTATACTAGTAAAATGCCGCTTTTCTGCAAATATTCATATTTCTAAGTATAACGGTATCGAAATGCAAGGGGGGGGGGGACAAACTCGGATCACATATTTTCCCCTCTATCTCTTTTCCCCTTTCTTCAAATTTGATGAAAATACCGGAAATGAAATGTACTTGGTGTTACCTTTCTCATGATACCCCACTTGCCTATACCAGATGAAAAAAAATGTTTGACCTTCATTTCCCCTCTATGGGGACATCCCCTTAAAGTCAGCCTATTACAACGAATCGCTTTCTCCAGCGAATTATAATAATTCTACATACTTCCACAAAATTTCATGTATGTAGCTTCAGCCGTTCGTGAGATATTTTATGGACAGACGGACAGACATTTGACCGATTTCATAAGGGTTTTGTTTTTAATACAAAACCCTAAAAAAGGGAAGAAGACACTTCAACGACTTTAAGTTAGAACTCTTTAAAAAAAATAATTGTTCAAAAGTGAAATTTAAACGATACTGATGTGCTACTCAAAGGTTCGATCGCAAGTGATTGATAGAACAAAGGAACGCGAATAATCCCCCGGGAAAAAATACAGAAATTTTCCAATATTGAAAATTCCGGTATTCTTCCCAGTGCATTATTCGCGCCTTACGAATACTACAGAATATAGTTTTACAATTCAGCCAAGAGCCAAAGATTAATGCCGATTGATACAATACAGCAATCAGCTGATCTGATACTCTATTACAATGCAATAATCTATTACTTACAAGTTGAAATATAGGTCAAGTTCAAGTGTCAATTTATATATGTAAATATAAACAATGGGTGGTATGCATAAAGTGAGTCGAGTGGAGTAAAGCTGAGTTGACAGAATTCCACTCAATTTTCACTATGGAGCGGGGAGTAGTTTTATGCATACAACTTTTTCACTCGATTCACCGAACATAGCAGACTCAGGAATGTCCTCAATAGACTTCACTCTTGAGTATATCCTCATTATTATGCATACCACCCAATGTACAATAATATAGTGTGGTTATGTGATGTTTGTGATGTTTCTCTGCCGACGTTAGTGCGATGCCAAGTAATTTCCCGTGGTTCAATAGCGGTGTCAGATAAGTATTTGTATATATTCTATTGTTGGATTTGATACTTTGTGTTGTCTTGTATTTTTCTTTGCAGATGATGATGACACCGATGACGAATTGAGACAAATGGAGACTCGATGGTCGCCAACTTTAAACAGTACTTGAGGAGAATGTATGGAAAGAGACGAATGTGCTGTAGATGTAGAGTCCTTCGGTGGCAGCAAGAACATTCGAAAAAGGATATTTTTTGCAGTGGCGACAAGGACATTCGAAAAAGGATATTTTTGCTGGTGAACCGAAATATGGGCAATATGAGTGTCGTATGAATCGGGGTGAAAAGACGAATGTCCAGGAGTAGTGTAGATGGCATTTCAACTCCTTCGGTGGCGAAAAGGACATTCACGAAAGTCAAGTGAAAAATGGGCAATATGGGTGTCATATGAACCGGGTTGAAGAGGCGAATGTCCGGGAGTACTGTAGATGGCATTTTAACTCCTTCGGTGGCGACTAAGACATTCGAAAAAGGACATTTTTGGCAAGGAAGCGAAATGTGGGCAATATGGGTGTCAAATTGACCTTCATTTCATCACCTTCTATGGGGACCTCCCCTTAAAGTTAGCCTATTACGACGCATCGCTTTCTCCGGCGAATTATAGTAATTCTACATATTCCTACTAAATTTCATGTATGTAGCTTCAGCCGTTCATGAGATATTCTATGGACAGACGGACATACAGACATTTGACCATTTTCATAAGGGTTTTGTTTTTTACTACAATCCCCTAAAAAAGGAAAAAAAAACAAATAATTTGAGTTTTCGTACGATGTTTGAAATTTTCATTCACTTGTATGGATATATTTTCCCAAGCAATTTACACAAATATTACTATCAAGGCCTATGACTATTAAAATAGAAACAAATATAAACTTCAACCAGGACTTAATAATATATTTTACTTAACAACTTTAACAAGATAAACTTTCGAAGACGATAAAATTCCATTTAAAATAAAATCGTCTGTTTATAATTTAATGATGATATGAATTGAGAGGAAACTTCTCCTCTTTATTTATTTTTCATACCAAGAAGAAATAAAAATGCCCATCATCATAACGTACGTATTGCTGGACATTTCAGTTCAGAAGGAAAATAAGGAAAAGTTTCAAGTAGCTACTTGCTTTTAGAAAAATTGCAACAACATTCACCATCCCTCCAGATCTGAAAAAGACTTAAAGTATATAAACAGTTGGTCATATTGCAGTAGTTCGCCACGCCATCGTCGTTATAAAGAAGCCTAGACATGAAAATTGGTCCTTAGCTGGAAGTCTGTCACTGTTTACCGACAAAAGCCATCCGACCGATGTCAGAGCTTCGGAAATATTCTTTTTGAAAACTTGTTGAGCGCGCTCTGCCCGATGACATTCATACTTTTATGTCGGATGATTAAATTCGACGTTTGTTACTTCGTCCGTGGAGTTCGCTTTCACACTTTGTTCCACAACATTTTAAGGAGCGGAAAAAAGTTGGTTTGCTGTTCGCGACAGGAAGATGGACTCAACGCTGTGCACCACATTATTGTTCAAGAATGAAGGGTGCCACTGCTGACATGTAATGTAGCAGAAATGAAGAATCATCTCCCCATTGTGTCACCAATCTTCTGGAAAATGTTTTGTTCTCGTTGCAAGGACGGGAACAGCTTAAAATTAAAACAAAATGGTATCGTGAAACGCTGCTCATCATCTGATGGCCCGTCACTCTTTTTATGAAGGGGATGGAATATTGTGGAATCATTTGGTGTAGTTTTTTGCATTGAACGAGGACACATACGCTTCCTGTGTTCATGAGCTGGGTCATAGCATCAGTGTTACCGAATCAGCGGTTCATGCTAAGGACGAATGGTATATAAGCGCACATTATTTGCAGATAATATTCTGAACAGCCTTCTGATCTCTGATACTGTAGGTAAGGTAGTAGTCTTTTTCAGTAACAAGGGGATTCACGAGCCATATCAGCTAAATTCATGGCATACATTAAGAAAAGTAGTCCTTTTTTGTAGCGAAATCGGGAAATGACCACTTCATTTACTCCATTCATTTTGATCAAATTCATAAGCTCATTTGCAGCAAAGTCAACCGCAGACCGCTACACCGGTCGAAGAGAAAATCGACAGTTTGATTGAATATGATTGTTACAAGGAATTGAACCCGCCACCTTTTTTCTTGACAGATCATCGAAAAGACCCATCCAACTTCCAGGGACTAGATCGATGTTAACTTCTCGTCTCAAAATATGCTGTTAGATGTATCGCAGACTATGTATGTAAATGTATTTAATTACTTACTTAGTTTGACATTATCCATTGAATAGTTAATCTACAATATAATTCATAAGTTTTGGTGAAAACTGTCTACTACCCAACATTACCCTTTGTAAATTTCCACCTTTAAAAAAACGACAACACCATCCCCTTGTTCATATAACGACTCTGTGATTGATGACTGATGAGACTGGAGCATGATACCGAATACTTTTATTCTTGACTTCATCGTGTTGCTTGCAGGAGCGTGCTTTCCATGAAAAGAATCCTACAAGTGTTGAGTTATGTACACGCCAATCAAACTATCATTGCAGGGACTAACTTGGAAGTGTTTATCAATTTTATTGCCAGTAAATTGATGTACCTCAAAGTCATTAATCACATGACGGAACATGTACTGAACCCATACAAGGAAGAAGTGAGTAAATATGCTCGTATACGGTAGAGCTGAAAGCATTGATGTACGAGTAATGTAATGTTTGGTTAGCAGTACTATCGTTCTTTTAAAGATACGTAATAGAATTGTTATTTCACCAGGTTTTAGGCAGGTAAAAGACTTTTTTCATAGTCCTCCTCGAGGGCGCCCCTGGTAACGGCAGTGTTTCAAACCGCTGACGGCCAAGTCTTAGCGATAAGACATTTGGAAAAAGGCAGATAGCTGTAGCCTGAATGGCTGACCAACACCTAAGCGTCTCAGGTTTAGTAGGATGAAATTACTTGCGTAGTTGGACCTGCAACATAGTTGTGTGAACTCCAGCACGTTTAATAAACTATCTGAAGCAGTTATCTTCCGAGGCTATCCCCTGAATGAGGTTAAGCGACGTGCTGACAACTCGTCTTTGCAAAAACCACTCCATGTCAAGAAACCTGGAACAAAAGCCTCGGATTGGACGGATCAACAACGACGACCACGCAAACGACTAAAGGATTATTCTTTCGGATCCTGGAATGTACGCTCCCTGAACAAACCGGGGGTTGAGAGGGCCCTCCTTCAACAGGTCGAAAAGTACAAACTGAGCATTACTGCAGTTCAGGAAACAAACTGGCTTCGCAGCGAGATCAATGACAAGAAATCGCACACAATTTTTACAAGTGGCAAACCATCGGCCGCAAGGACCTTTAAATGAACGGCTGTGTGCGGTTCGCATTAAGACTCGATTCTTCAATCTCTGGCTCATCAATGTGCACGCCCCCACTGAAGTTAAAGAAGACACAGTAAAAGGCGAGTTCTACGCCCTCCTTGAGACTCTCTTCGACTCACTTCCAACAAACGACGTCAAATTGCTGCTGGGAGACTTTAACGCGAAAGTCGGAATTGAAAGTTGGCACCAGGGGACCACTGGAGGCCACAATCTCCATGAAGAATGTAACGACAATCTAGGAATCTAGTCGTAAGCTCTACGTGTTTCCCGCATCGACGCATTCACAAGCAGACCTGGAAGTCTTCAGACGCACATACCGTCAACCAAATTGACCACGTCCTCATTTGCAGAAGATGGGCGTCTAGTGTGATAGATGTCCGCTCCTATCGAGGAGCAAACTGCGACTCAGATCATCACTTGGTGAGGACGACCTACAGATGTAGAATTTCCTCACTGCACAAATCGAGAATCAGCCCTCCCAAAATCTTTGCGGTTGATAAGCTTCTGAGTGATGCTACAGCGGTGGCGTATACTACCGCCCTTGAGGGAAGACTATCACCTATGCCACACAACATCAGCAACACAGGCGTCCATGGGTTCTGGGAAGAACTCAAGGGCACCATCAAGGATGTCGCATAGAAACAGCCTGCTTGAAGTCGACAAAGATTCGGTATATGTTTACGTTGTACTATATACTCCCAGCACTTCTGGAGTAGTTTGACCGTAAAGAGGTGATCGGTTGTAGAGCGACCACGTCGGAAACCGCTTTGATATTCGCCAATGATTCGTTCTGCGTACGGTTTTATTCTATTTTCCAGAATTTAAAATAAAACCGTACGCAGAACAAATTATTGGCGAATATCAAAGCGGTTTCAGACCTGGTCGCTCAACAACCGATCAGCTCTTCTCAGTCAAACTGATACTCCAGAGGTGCTGGGAATACAACGTAGACATATACCAAATCTTTGTCGACCTCAAGCAGGCAAACGGCAGTATCGATCGTGGAGTACTGTACAACATCATGCTACAATTTGGTATACTGGCCAAATTATTGCGACTGACAAAGATGACGATGACCAGCTCCGTCTCACAAGTCAGGATCCATAATAGACTAACTGATCTATTTGAAACACGCACTGGTCTGAAACAGGGCGATGGACTGGCACCGACGCTCTTCAACCTAGCACTGGAATACGCTATCTGGGCTATGAATATGGACAACAGCAAGACGCTACTCATCAAGTCGACACAATTAGCAGCTTACGCCGACGACGTCAACATCATCTCCCGAAGATTGGTCGACGCAGAAGAACTTCTGCATACGCTCGATACCGCTGCAAAAGAAGTTGGACTACATATTAACGAGGGTAAAACTAAGATAATGATGCAATCGACGACAAGGACACCTGCACAACCGTGCATCAATGTGGGGGACCTCAATATCGAGTTCGTGAACGACTTCATATACCTGCGTTGCAAATTGGGACGCCAATGAAATTGACGAAATCAAGCGACGGATACAGTCAGCTAATAAGACTTTTTACTCGGTTTTCCCCATAATAAAATCGAAGCATGTGCACAGAAACACGAAGATCCGCGTGTACAAAACCATTATACGACCAGTGCTATACTGTGGCTGCGAAGCATCGACCCTAATTCAAGCCTCCGGAAACATGCTAGACACATTTGAACATAAGGTTCTGCGGCGAATTTTTGGGGGTGTTTGCGATCGAGATGGACGGCGCATCCGATACAACCATGAGTTGTATGAAATGTACGATGAGCTGCAAGTCTCGAAAATCGTCAAACTACAACGACTTCAATGGGCAGGGCATGTACAAAGAATTCTACAAATCTCAAGAAAATGCCAAAAATGGAATGTACTCAACATTACCTTTCTCACAACACCCCACTTGGCTACACCAGTGGATAAAAAAAATTTACCTTAATTTCGCCTCTATGCCCCCCCCTCTTAAAGTTGGCCAATTACAACACAACGCTATCTCCAGCAAATTATAGCATTTCTACACATTCTCGCCGAATTATGTGTGCAGCTTCAGCCGTTCGTAAGATATTCTATGAACAGACGGACAGACAGGTATTTGACCGATTTTGTAAGATTTAAGGCACAAAACCCTAAAAAAATTAACTGTGTGAATAGTTATTGTTAGGATCACCAATCACCAATCTTCACCCTTCCAAAGTTGGTTCATTAAATAACTGCAATTCGCACTACGAAAAACAGCATGTAAGTAGTACACGCATATCTATGTGTGAGGCCGGTAGGTGTATTTTTTGTATGGATAGTGTCAAAATGCATAACTTTAAGTCAATGTACTATTATTAAATATCATGTCATTGTAATGAAACTTAGAGATATTATTGCCTATGATGTTGGTTATCATCAGCCATCAATATTTTTGACCTAGGGTGTACTTGAGGGGTGCAGGGGTGTGCTAACTGCAACTATAGAAATTTACTATTATTAACCTTTTTGGATGAGATTTAAAAATTCTATTATTTTCGGTTTTCTATGCTAGTGAAATGCCGCTTTTCTGTAAATTTTCATATGTCTAGCTATAACGGTCTCGAAATGCAAGGGGGGGGGGGGACACACTCGGACCACATATTTTCCCCTCTCCCTCTTTTCCCCTTTCTTCAAATTTGAAAAAAATTCCAGAAATGGAATGTACTCAACGGTACCTTTCTTACAATACCCCACTTGCCTATACCAAACGAAAAAAAAATTTCGACCTTCATTATCCCTCTATGGCGACCCCCCTTAAAGTTGACCTATTACGACGCATCGCTTTCTCCAGAGAATTATAGTATTTCTACATATTTCCACCAAATTTCATGCATGTAGCTTCAGCGGTTCGTGAGATATTTCATGGACAGACGGACAGACAGACGGACAGACGGACGCATGACCGATTTCATAAGGGTTTTGTTTTTATACAAAACCCTAAAAACGGGAAAAAAAAATTTAAAATGCGTTAGTGACACGTTTTCGGGTCCTGGTAAGCGAAAAACCCTTAGAGAGTCTGAACTTCCTAGAATGGAAAAGGCCTTATATCGTTGGTTTCTTGAACAACGTGAAAAAAATTACCCCGTCAATGGTGTTATGATTAAACAAAAGGCAAAAGAATTGCATTCCAAGCTTAACGAAAATCAAGGAGGGTTGAACACAAGTGACGGTTGGCTCCAAAGGTTTAAATTGCAATATGGAGTCCGTTTTATAAAAGTGACCGGAGAAAAGCTGTCATCACAACCCGAGCTTGTAGCTCCATTAGAAAAAACCTACAAGCAAAAAAGGAGGAGTTAAATTTAACCAAGGACCAGGTTTATAATGCGGACCAATCGGCATTGTTTTGGAAGCTGTTACCCGACAAAATCTGTGTATCGTCTCTTGAGAAGAACGCCCCTGGGCGGAAATCCGAAAAGCAGAGAATAACATTTTTGGCCTGCACGAACGCAAATGGATCGCACAAAGTTAAACTGCTGGTAATTGGGAAAGCCAAGAGTCCACGATCAGGATCACATACGAGTAATAACATTGAATAAATGGCTCGAAAATGTAAGTTTGATTAATATTTTAATATGTTCGTATAACATGAACCCCCGTGAAGGCGAACAGTCGTGGTTTTTAATAGTTCACGTTTTCGCGAGTCTACTGTATAGTTATATTCAATCGTTGCCCATATGCCTATTTTGCATTATCTTTAACAAATTTGTTGTAGATAATAACAATATATTTCCATGAAATGCAATATCGTTGGGCTGTGTTCCATCCAACCCGAAACGCCGCAAGTTAGAAATGAGACCAATGCGTCTACGCATTGAGCTATCTGCTTGGGCTACTTGGAGTATGAACCTTATTTACAAGGCGGAAATATACAATTGAAAATTATCTTAAGGAAAATGCAAGAAAGCAATTCCGTTCTTTCTCCACCACCGCCATATTGACATGAATTCACTTAAAAATTTCAAACAACAAATACCCCACAAAACCGGGTTATTTGCACTCATCATTCACAACCAGCTTGTTTTCACAGCGGATATAAAAAATAAGTACAAGGTGCTGAAACAATACCATCCTAGCGCCAACGGTCATTTTTTGCCTTGAAATAGTAACAAGCTGGAAAATACTATGCGTCTCCTCGACAAACAAAAGATCTGGCAATTTAGGCTCGTTGAAGTATCACTAACAACAGCTTGCGGATCCAAAAGAAAAATCAAATAAAATACCACCGGTCGCATACATCTGTTCAGGACGAGTGCAGTCAGAATGAAGTATGAAAATAGTAAAAATAATACTGCAAATCCTTGTGACGAATAGCAGAAAAATAATGCTATGCCGACACTGAGAAGACTGAATGCGCTCTGCATACTATACATAAAGAGTGGCATTCGGCCAGGCCATTGTCACAGGACGAGCAAAAAGTGCGCTCGAATAAAACAAAAGCAACGTGGAGTGAGATAAAACCGCAGGCTAAACAAACTTCGTCCTGCAAAATTGGCATTTTTCATCATCGCCCTTGTTGTTATAGTCGAATGCCGTTGTTTTCTTTTATTTTCATTCATTTTGCTGTTTTAAATTTTGTTGTCATATTTTCACGGTGCTTTTGCGGTCCGTTCATATTTAATGGCAATGTCTGGGTCTGTCATACAATAAAACATTCTTTAATTTAGGATCCTTGATTCTGGGAGTATTTATCTTAATTATGTTTTTAATTTTGTTATGCGAATACTTACTAATTTCCGGATATCCAAACTAATTTTATTGTGTTACACATTCGGGGGAAAATAATACAGTAAAGCATCAATAATTCGGACGTCGAGAGTCCGGACCCTCGATAATACGGACTTGATTCTGGCACAAATCGAATAAGAGAGTCTGTACATGCAATATTGCACAATCAGTACAGATTTGTTTTTTTAGTTATTTAATAATTTGTTATGTCCTTTGAATAACAAAACGAGTTGACTTCGATCAATATGGATTAACAATCCTTATTGCGTTCAGAAGGAACTGAGCAACTTCCGCTCAAGTGAACATGATGAAAATGAGCGGATTCAGAAGTGACCGAGCAACTTCTGCTCGGGTGAACATGATCAAATTAAATGTCATTTCACCGAGCAAGAAATATTTCTGATCATCGCTCAGTGCTCAGGTTTTTCTTCTTCTTTTTTCTCCCCACGCTCATGTTGCGACATTTGACTTTTAACAGTTGTCAAGTTGTGTTTGTTGTGTTTTCGCATGCTTTTGACTTTGTTTTGGTTTGTTTCCTCGTTTTTCGTAATGCACAGCGTCCGAAAATTCGCCCGCGAATGTGGACGGGGTGGTTCATCAGTAGATTGTGGTCTACAAAGTGGTAAGTTAAAATAGTTTTTATGTTCTTAAAGATGAAGGTGGGTAGCTTTCTGCAGGGAACGTAAACAAAACCGGCTCCTTTTTAAAAGTTTTGTGGTGGACCATACATGGTGTCTAAAATTGTCATCGTCTGCTATCAGCTGGTCGATTTGTGAAAAATTTGTCAGCTGGTGAAGTAGCGTTCAGCAGGTGCAGACTCCCTAACCGAGGAGGTCCGGAACTGATCGCGAGCAGTTGAGGGAGCAGCTCGCGAGCGGTTTCTGATCTTTGCCACCTTCTGAACCCACCCATTGTGCACACCCAAACAACGTGCGTCTCTCCCGTCCAGCGATTCATCGGGTGAACAAAATGCTTCACGAGTGATTGCTCGGCCTCCGATTCATTGGATGAAATTCGTTCATTCGTAGGTGCTTGGATGTGCACAACGTGTTTAGCTCGTGTAATGAGGGACTTCTGGGCAGCATGGTGGCTGAACGGAGGATACTGGAGATGGGACCGTGTAGGTCATGGGGACGTCGAAACGCCAACTCCATCAACAGGCAAGGCGGCGGCATGCGCAGGCTCTAGCTCTGTTCGGGAGAAGTGGGGTGGGTAGTTGCCCACCGGTTGTCCTCGGGGTGCTCATTATCACTAACTAAGAATTCGCATGCCTGGGACGACACATTTCGGAAAACGACAAAACAAAAAAAAAAACACACGGGTTGGAAAGAAATGGGAGAGAAACTGAAATCTGAAACCGACCAATTAGAATACCTCATGCACTTTTAACTGAGACCCTGATGATATGGGTCTTGGCCTCTACACCCAACCTACAACCAAATTTGGTCCCCTGGCCATACGTTCAATGGGACCACCCTATAGAAAGAACCGACTCGAGCAAAACTGGCTGGCTTAACCCATAATCCTGAAAAGAGAAAGGGCTTGCGGAAGGAATAGAATTATCTTTAGATCACTCCATCATGTTTATTATACCGTACTAGCGAAATTTATATATATGTATGTACATCGAAAAAGAAGAAAGCAATTCATAAAAGAAATAAAATTTCCAAAGTTCTTCCGATAAATAAATATACAAAAAAAAATGGAATCTCAAAAATAGATATAAATAACAAGAAAACAATTAATTTATAAGTATGTAATCTCAAATGTAGTATGCACAAGTTATTTTAACTTAACTCACCCACTAGAATCTCCAACGGCCGTTGAGGTGCTAGCACTGGAACAGAATTGAATTATAACAATAACAAAACAAAAAAAAAATCCAAAAATGAAAAGAAGACACTAGATGCAACAGCATGAAAAAAAAAAAAATCAACATCGAAAGAAAACTAATTTGGTAATGAATCTGACTTAACTAACATTTCCTTTCTCTTTCTTTTTCAATAAATTCAAATGGCCTATAGGTAGGCAATACGCACGTTACTCAAAGGTATAGGAATAACAAGTATTTTGTTTAAAAGCTTCGAGACAGCTTTTGCGAAGAGTGCCTCTCGCGAGATAACACGATCCGATGACGACGATCTTAGAAATTAGCCAAGCTCCAATGGGATTTTCTTGTGACTAGCTGTTATCACCCGCTGTGTATGAGAATCTCGCACACTATCACAAGTATTCATCTACGGATCGAGATTCTGATGAAGATGGTTGCTGACATCACAACTATACCGTAGTCACAGCAAGCGGTGATATCTGCCGCAGTTGATGAGACGAAAATCAAAGTAAAGGTGTTGACGTCACAGCATAAGCGGTGATATATGTCGCAGTTGATGAATATAGGCCCATAACAATTTATCCGTTCTCCGGGCTAGAGATAATCCGCTTTATGCGTCGATGGTACGTCTTTATTGCTTCTAGGGGCACCAGGGAACACAATTTTCACAATATGTTTATCGGTTGGACTCCGCGAACCACGAAAATTTCTCCTTAAATTTAAAAAAAATGTACTTTTTTCCCTATTTCTAATTATAGTCTAAATTCTTTTTGACTCGCCCCGCGCTTTAGTCATTTTCGTGCTTCCCAGATGGAACTCGTTCACGGACTCCCGCAATTTCGGATCTCTTTCTCTTCCCCGTCTTCCACAATCCTTTCCCTTATGTCCCCGCACCCAGAATTTTTCCCGCCGAAACAGTCAGTGATACACCCCCGCATGTCCCTTTATCTAAATATTGTAAATATGCACTCCCCACTTCAGCCATGCAGTTACACCTAATATAATAATAATTCCTTCGCATACAACAATTTTTCTCCGCTAGGCAACATTTACACTCAACCGAACAGAACTATGAATCCCATCGTCGACATCGTCGTACCTTTGCACGTACATATAATAGTCACCTGGATTACAAATTGCAAGCGACAGCATACATACCTATATTTACTTAAGATGTATGCAAGTGTACGCCGAATCAATCGTTGCCTATCTGCTGTGAGTTTTACTAAGGGGGGTGTTAAAAATCCTGATTTGTTAAAATTATTGAATTTGAAAACGAAAAGAAAGAAGAAAAAAAAATATATTTTTTTTTTCTTTTAGTTCTCAAACTCACCAATCATGACAAATAGAAAAAAAACGAGAGAAAAAAAATAGAAGAGCTAAATATGTTAGGTGTCGTCCGACGTTTGTAGTTGTCAACTAAATCAAAGGAGACGCAGCTTTCCCAAACTACAAATTTTATTTATATGTATATATATATTTCGGGAGCGACTTACCCCCTTCTTCAGTACAAAAGCTACTAAATACAATGGCAAGATACAGGTCATAATATACGTTACTAATTACTTACTTTTAAGGACAGGTAGATCAGACCAGAAACTCATTTTATTGCATCACCTATCGGTTTATGGCGCTTCTCTACCTGCTCTTTTACGATTCTTCGCAATTAATCTAACTAATTTTGAAGGGCAGTTTCCTTTGTCCGTATTCAATATTCGCGTCGTGTCTTCTCGAATGATCTCCAAGCTCTCCCAGGGATCTAACGTATTCGTCCGGTTCGTATATCGCAATAGTTCTAGGTTCTCGCGCTGAACAGTGTGTCCTTCTTCGATGATATGGGCCGCTACTGATGATCGTACTGATGAATTCGCTTTCCGGATGCTGTTAACGGCTTCTCTGATGTGTTCGTTGAATCGCGTCGTTACTAACCGCTTCGTCTGTCCTATATAAACTTTGTCGCAATCGCTACACGTTATCCGATATATGCCGCTTTTCTCCTCGAGTTTTAGTGGGTCTTTCACGCTGCCTAGTATATTCCTCAGGGTGGTGTTTCTGCTCGATCCGACTACCTGTAAATTAAAATGCTTTAATAAGTTTTTAATTTTAGGAAACAAGTGGGAGTTAGGGATACTTATACGCCTTGGAATGTTTTCCATGGGCTGCGTAAACAGCGTTGTATACTTTAACCTGTCGTGTTGTCGGGTTTTCCTCCTGATCAGTTTCTCGATGTCATAAGAATCGTATCCATTTTTGATAGCGGTGTCAACAATGAATTCGCGTTCCTTGTTGAATCCGTCTATCGTCAAAGGGTACGTGATCAATCGGTGTACCATACAATTATAGGCCGCCATTTTCTGTGCAAACGTGTGATTCGAGGTGGATGGTATCGTCCGTTGCGTTGTGGTTGGCTTACGGTAGATCTCGAACTCCAATTCGCCGTTGTTTTTCATGATGATAAGGTCCAAGAATGGGATGGCCCCATCTTTTTCCATCTCGATGGTAAACTCGATTCTGTGATGAATCTTATTTATCACGGAGAGGACTCGGTCGATATCATCCCTTCTAACAACCGCGAATATGTCGTCCACATACCTAAACCAAACTTTAGGCATTACTCCCTTAGCTTCAATCTCCTCCTCAATCGACGCCATGAACCGCTCCGTGAGCAGCGGTGAGAGAGGGTTTCCCATCGCTACCCCAGAAGTAGTTTTGTAGAACTTACCCCGGGATGTGAAATAGTTTTCGTTCATACAAAGGCTCGCAAGATTTGTATAAATTCGAACTTTCTTCCTCCATTCCGGGGTAGTTCCAAACTGGTTCAGCCATCGCTCGTACTCGAAAATTGCTTGCTTAACCGGGGTGTTAGGGAATAACGCCTTGACATCAAACGACACCATTACCTCGTCTTCGTTAATCTTCTCAATGGTCTGCAACTTCTCGATCAACTCGTGCGTGTTTTTCACCGAGTGCTTGCTGTTGACGTTTCCTAGGGCCTGGCACTCCTTAATTAGCCACTTGGCGATGTTGTAAGTCGGCGAATTGGAATCTGCTATGATCTCCCGCATCTCGTCTCCTTCCTTGTGGATTTTGGGTTGGCACCGTATTCTAGGTAAGGCTGGGTTCGGCATGCGTAGTCGCGAAGCATTTTTGAACACGGTACTGGCTTCCTTCAAGGCACGGTCCACCCTTTTGATCGAATCGGGCAACGGGTCCTTCCTTAACTCGAAGTAGTTACCATTGGACTCTCCGTTACCTAGAATACGGTGCCAACCCAAAATCCACAAGGAAGGAGACGAGATGCGGGAGATCATAGCAGATTCCAATTCGCCGACTTACAACATCGCCAAGTGGCTAATTAAGGAGTGCCAGGCCCTAGGAAACGTCAACAGCAAGCACTCGGTGAAAAACACGCACGAGTTGATCGAGAAGTTGCAGACCATTGAGAAGATTAACGAAGACGAGGTAATGGTGTCGTTTGATGTCAAGGCGTTATTCCCTAACACCCCGGTTAAGCAAGCAATTTTCGAGTACGAGCGATGGCTGAACCAGTTTGGAACTACCCCGGAATGGAGGAAGAAAGTTCGAATTTATACAAATCTTGCGAGCCTTTGTATGAACGAAAACTATTTCACATCCCGGGGTAAGTTCTACAAAACTACTTCTGGGGTAGCGATGGGAAACCCTCTCTCACCGCTGCTCACGGAGCGGTTCATGGCGTCGATTGAGGAGGAGATTGAAGCTAAGGGAGTAATGCCTAAAGTTTGGTTTAGGTATGTGGACGACATATTCGCGGTTGTTAGAAGGGATGATATCGACCGAGTCCTCTCCGTGATAAATAAGATTCATCACAGAATCGAGTTTACCATCGAGATGGAAAAAGATGGGGCCATCCCATTCTTGGACCTTATCATCATGAAAAACAACGGCGAATTGGAGTTCGAGATCTACCGTAAGCCAACCACAACGCAACGGACGATACCATCCACCTCGAATCACACGTTTGCACAGAAAATGGCGGCCTATAATTGTATGGTACACCGATTGATCACGTACCCTTTGACGATAGACGGATTCAACAAGGAACGCGAATTCATTGTTGACACCGCTATCAAAAATGGATACGATTCTTATGACATCGAGAAACTGATCAGGAGGAAAACCCGACAACACGACAGGTTAAAGTATACAACGCTGTTTACGCAGCCCATGGAAAACATTCCAAGGCGTATAAGTATCCCTAACTCCCACTTGTTTCCTAAAATTAAAAACTTATTAAAGCATTTTAATTTACAGGTAGTCGGATCGAGCAGAAACACCACCCTGAGGAATATACTAGGCAGCGTGAAAGACCCACTAAAACTCGAGGAGAAAAGCGGCATATATCGGATAACGTGTAGCGATTGCGACAAAGTTTATATAGGACAGACGAAGCGGTTAGTAACGACGCGATTCAACGAACACATCAGAGAAGCCGTTAACAGCATCCGGAAAGCGAATTCATCAGTACGATCATCAGTAGCGGCCCATATCATCGAAGAAGGACACACTGTTCAGCGCGAGAACCTAGAACTATTGCGATATACGAACCGGACGAATACGTTAGATCCCTGGGAGAGCTTGGAGATCATTCGAGAAGACACGACGCGAATATTGAATACGGACCAAGGAAACTGCCCTTCAAAATTAGTTAGATTAATTGCGAAGAATCGTAAAAGAGCAGGTAGAGAAGCGCCATAAACCGATAGGTGATGCAATAAAATGAGTTTCTGGTCTGATCTACCTGTCCTTAAAAGTAAGTAATTAGTAACGTATATTATGACCTGTATCTTGCCATTGTATTTAGTAGCTTTTGTACTGAAGAAGGGGGTAAGTCGCTCCCGAAATATATATATACATATAAATAAAATTTGTAGTTTGGGAAAGCTGCGTCTCCTTTGATTTAGAAGAGCTAGTTATATTACACCCGTCCCACATTATGCGGGACTCGCCGAGTCACGAGCCAAGTGGATGACACATTGTGCACATCCAAACACCTACGAGTGAACGAATTTCATCCAATGTGTAACGGACGGTTTGGTGGGGATCCTGAGATGCCCGTGGGGACGGAGCCTAAGGTAGCATAATTGACCGTGAAGGTCGGGCCGTGCCATCTGGCGAAGAAAAAGGCCCCTCAACGAGCTAAGCAGCGGCCTATGCTTGCTGTAGCTCAGTTCGGGAGATGTGGGCGGGGTTTTCGCCGCTCGTTGCCCCTGTCCTTTACGAATTACAAAAATTCATAGGCCTGCGGAAGACAACACAAACAGGGGAGGTACAAATGGGGAATAGAAAAAAATAGTCGATAAGGATGGAATGGTTGGCGGACGGATCAGACGCTCACGCGGTCGCACCTGGGTCCGGGTGTAATGGGACCCTCGGCCTCTGGTTTCGTACCACCAACAGATCATTACTCATCAGGTGCTACTTCGATCTGCCGGTGGGAGCAGCACTACCAGACCATAATATGGTTCGTTACAGGTGGTTCATTACAGGGCAGCTTCTACTTCGAGGCTTGCCAAGAAGAAGAAGCTGAGGACAAAATGTGCTGCTAGAAATAGGAGAAAAAAAAACAAAAGCGAGCTGGGTACCGGAGTCAGCCGACAACCATTGTAGAGGGGAAAAATTAGCAAACAAAAAAAAAAAAAATACTGCATTTCTCAATTATTCAGATGATCAACACAGGTGGTTTATTACAAATGCAACGAATGCCGAGCAAGTACTCGTGAAGCATTTTGTTCAACTGATGAATCGCTGGACTAGAGAGACGTACGGTGTTTGGGTGTGCACAATGTGTTATCCACTCGGCTCGTGGTTTGGCGAGTCCCGCAAAATGTGGTACGGGCATAACATTTGCCCTAACCCCTAGTGGGGCGTAGCGCGTCATATATTTCATATGAATTAGTTGACATTTCGTTTGCGAAAATTGAACGATGCACGTTGCCAGCATGCACCTGCTCCTGTTCCCATTTATTCATCTATCTACGACAAGTCGGGAGATGTTGTGGTTTATTATTACGCCTCGCAAAACAGGAGGAAGGCAACACAATCGTTGATAGATTTATTGGGGCCTGAAACTTACGAACAAGTTAAAGCAGCCTTGACCTTACAACAGGATCATAAAAATACGGGGAAAGTCGTTTTCAAATATTACGCTCTGTATACTTTTTCTTTAAAAAAAACATAAAGTCAGGAAAAACGTGAGTGAATTTTCGCTTAAGGTGGTAAAAACCTAGAAGAATTATACGGAGGATTTGTAGTTCCTAAAGTGGAAATTCCTTGAGTTCGGCTTCAGAGGGCTTTTCTGCTTTAGGTTTAGGTATAAATATCGCTATCAACTCTCCGGCTGTCGTTATAAACTCTCGGCTCCCCCGACTTATTTGTAAGTTCCACGTCCCATTAAGCCAGATCTCAGGGGAAAAGTACGAAAAGGCGTGATATTAAAGAAAGGAATAACGGTTTTTACCTTTCTTTTATGATCCTGTTGTAAAGTCAAGACTCCCTCAATTATTTTGTAAGTTTCAAGCCTCAATAAATCCACTTTTCAAAATAAATGTAAAAATTTACTATTTTCGTAAAATAACGGTTTTAAACCATTTTTTCATCGATCGTATTATACAGTCAAAGCTCCCTCACTTATGTAGGTATGTAGTTTTTTTAAACCAATAAACCAATTTTCAAGGAAGAAGTGTAAAAAACTACAATTTTCAAAACATAACCGCTTTTGGCGTTTCTCCAAGGATCCCGTTATAAAGTCAAGGCCCCCTGATTTAAGGTTATAGTACACGTGACGCGTATACGCCATCAATTTTTCCCAGAGTCGTGTAAACGCGACTAGTATTTACACGTAAGTCGGGCTTACACGCTGACGAAACGTCAGAAACGGGTATCGAAATGAATTACAGAGATAATGCACACGTCGTTGTATTTACATGAGGTGCATTTACGATTCGATAGCTTATGTGCGAGTACGGAAATCATCCTTTTTCATAAGATTGTTGTTAGATTCATCGACTCATCAACGACGGATGAGTACTCGTCGGAACCCGTCGTCAGCTAGCAAATAACGAGTTGTCGTAAACCCGTTTGCTATTTACACTGAACGGATATCGTAAATTTGACGCGCCCGGCGGTCTTACGCGTCACGTGCATTAGAACCTTTAAGCTTTTGAAACACGGGACGCGTATACGCGTTCACATGATTTTCGCCGGAGTAGCGTAAATGCGACTAGTGCTTACACGTAAGTCGGGTCTACATGGATGAAACGTCAGAAACGGGTATTGAAGCGGATTTTACTGATTGATTGATTGATTTTTTTCTGGACTGTCCCGCGATGATTGGGTCACCATAAAGATGCGCAAACTTTCGCCGAGACGGTTGGCAAGGCAGAGCTTATAACACCAGCGATAATTTGTGAGAAAAAAACGAGTAAGAAAATAAAAACAGGTGCAAAGTGGCCATAATTTAGCCACCTAAATTCAATAACGTAATCCAGCCTTGTGTGTTCTTAGTATATGAAAATTGCATATATTAGTACATTTGTATATCTTTTTTTGGGGGGCAAAAATTCCTCTTCCATAGTCCTCCGCGTGGGCGCCCCCTGGAACGGCAGTGGTCACTGACCATTGCCAACCAACGTCAAGCCGCCAGTGATGGCGGTGCGATGATTTGGTTGAGGTACCCCTGTGGTGTGGGGTGTGGAAAAAAAATACCACGGCCTTTCCCTTTGAGGGCCTGTCGTTAAAACCGACAATCAAAGGACAGGATGTGTATGCCAGCAACTTGCACTATCCGAAATCTTTATGTGCTAACGAAACGTCAACTATGCCTCGGATAAGGACTGACTCAACGGTTACGACTTTTAGCTATCGTACAATGACAAAGATTGGATTCTGGAATGTGCGTACTCTCCTGGACAATGGATCAGAAGGTCCCCAGAACGCACGATTTCTTCAATTAGAGAGTGAATTTCTGAGGTACAAATTAAATATCTTAGGAGTTAGTGAGATAAGATAGTGGAACAGCGGAGAATTCATCTCTCCAACGGGCAGCACTGTAATGTTGTACTCCGGTAAAGCTACTGGTAGTCTTCGTGAGTCAGGTGTGGGGCTCCTTTTAACCAGAGTCGCGCGAAACTGTCTCTTATCCTGGGAACCGGTCTCTGACAGGGTCATGACCGCCAGGTTCCGGACCAAAATGAGGAACATCTCAATAATACAATGTTATGCCCCTACTGAACCCGACAATGTCTTGGCAAAAGACTCCTTCTACGAAGAACTAAACGCCGTTCAGAGCAGAACACCTAAAGGTGACATTGATGGTTATGGGTGATTTGAATGCGAAAGTTGGCGCTGATAACTATGGGCTCAGACATGTGATGGGGAGACATGGTCTTGGTGATCGTAATGACAACGGTGAAAGATTTGTAGAGTTCTGCAACTTTCACAGTCTCTTCATCGGTGGTACTATGTTTGAGCATAAGGACCACCACAAAATCAGTTGGTCCTCTGTTGATCGGCGCAGAACACAAAATCAGATCGACCATTTTGCCATTAGTAAAAGATTCAAGAGTTACCTCCTGGACGTGCGAAACAAGAAGGGTGCCGATATTGGGATGGGAAGAGACCACTATCTTATGATCGCTAATGTTCGATTGCGTATTGCAGCCGTGCGCCGCCCCAGAGACGAAAGATCCAGGCCCCGCAAATTCAACACCGCTCGACTAAAAAATCCAGCTGTCTTACAACAATATAATGACCATCTTGCGCAAAAAGCGGCTGAGATATGTAACTAGTCACCCAGATAGTGACATAAACGAAAACTGGGATGCCATAAAAAATGCGTACATTGATAGCGCAAATACCATCCTTGGCCCAAACCCGGATTGCCGGAATAAGCCCTGGATGTCCGACGCTTCATGGCAGCGGATTGTTGAAAGAAAGGAGCTGAAAGTTCGTTTGGCTGCAGCATCAGACGACAATCGAAGCAGCATCAAACTCCTTTACCGTCAGAGAGCTCGAGAAGTTCAGCGTAGTGTGCGACGCGATAAAAGAGTTTATGCCAATTCTCTTTTAGCGTCAGCAGAAGAAGCCGCTAGAAGTAACAACTTAAACGCCGTATACGGTGTCATCAAGGAGTTTACAGGTTGTCGTAACTCCTGCCAACATCCGGTGAAAGATAGTGATGGAAAGCTACTTATCTTGGAAGAAGATCAAATGTGGCGGTGGAAAGAACACTTCGCCGCGGTCTTGAACCGTGTAACCTCTGGTGAAGTTCCCCATCAAATAGATAATTTAGCTAACCATCAAAATGTGCGTATACGGTCCACTGCCCCGACTAAAGAGGAAATAGTCACTGCAATTATTGCACTAAAACGAGGAAAGGCCGCCGGACTTGACGGCATCCCTGCCGAACTTTATCAAGCAGCGCCAAGCGTAACTGCCGATTTGCTGCACCCACTTGTTGATAAAGCGTGGAATACAGAGACCTTTCCCACTGAGTGGAAGGAAGGTTTGATCATCAAACTTCCAAAGAAGGGTAGCCTCACAGACTGTAATAATTGGAGAGGCATTTGTGTGCTTCCTGCCGTTGCCAAGATAATAGCTAAAATCGTCCTGGAAAGACTAAAGGCCCACTTAGAAAGCACAATTGATGAAGAGCAGGCTGGCTTTCGATCCGGATTCTCCTGTGTCGATCACATTAACACCTTGCGAATCATCATCGAGCAATGCGCTGAATACGATTCTCCGCTTCACTTGCTTTTCATCGATTTCGAAAAGGCTTTCGATAGTGTGAACCGGGATTCTATCTGGGCGGCCTTGCGCAGGAGAGGCATCCCTAAGAAGCTTGTGGCTATTATTAAGGCAACCTATGACGGCGCGAAATGTCGCGTTCTGCATAAAGGTAAGGTGTCGGGGGACTTTGAGATTTGCAGTGGAGTTCGGCAGGGGTGCATCCTCTCACCGATCCTATTCCTCATAGTGATCGGCGATGTGTTGCATGCAGCCCTATCCGGACTCGACAGAGGAATTCAATGGACTTTGACATCTTATCTACAACATCTTGACTACGCTGACGACATATGCCTACTCTCCCACAAAATCATGGATCTATCCGCAATGGCGTTAGATCTCGAGAGGGAGGCAAGCAAGGTTGGGCTAAAGATTAATACCAACAAGACCAAGGTTCTTAGCCCGCCGTTGCGAAAAAGAAATCGGACACCTATTGCCATCAATATTAATGGGCAGCCTGTGGAGAAGGTGGACAACTTCGTCGACCTCGGTAGCATTGTTGCCGAAAATGGTGGTACGGAGCAGGACATCGCTCGTCGTATCAACCAGGCTAAACGCGCATACGGCATGCTGTCCAAAATCTGGCAGGGCAGTTATCTCAGCATCAAGACCAAGCTGGGCCTGTTTCGCTCCCTGGTACTATCAGTGCTTTTGTATGGGAGCAGTACATGGAAAGTTTCCGTAGGAGTTACCAGAAAGCTGCAAGTTTTCGTCAACTCATGTCTTCGTCGAATTTTAAGAATTTTCTGGCCCGAAACAATATCAAATGAAGAGCTAAGTCGGCGTACGGGTCAGATGCCAATCGACGAATTGATACGCAGGCGAAAATGGCAGTGGATAGGTCACACATTGCGGAAGAGTGATAACTGCATTGCTTTGCATGCCATGAAATGGAACCCCATTTCCAACCAAGGTCGACCAAGAGGGGGTCCTCGAATCACATGGCGTCGATCTGTGGCAAAGGAGTGTCAGGTACTGGGTAAGTCTTTTGGGGAGTTGAGCCCCATTGCCCAGAACAGAGTACGATGGCGCGTAGGAGTAGTTAACGCGCTATGCCCCGCTAGGGGTTAAGGCAAAGTAGTATATCTTTTTTTTCAATATATTTTGAAACAATTTTTTTTTTATATCTAATTATTCATATGAATTTAGTACAATACAAAATTGTAGACTTATATAAATTACAGCTATTAATATTTTACAAATTTACTTCTGATTGGTATACAAAAATTTCTTTGGATGAATATGCCAGAATTTTTACAAAGAGGACAAAGAGTAAGCAAGTTAAGCCTAATGACACTCGAGGTTTGTACAGGTACGACTCTGACATAAACTCCCAGAGGAAGAGCCAAAACAACCACAGAAGGACCCCCATGCCTGTCATCGGTTTACATAAGTAAAGGAAAGAAAGCCTAACAATTTAAGGGAAAAGAGCTTACGACTAAAAATAAAAGCTAAAGTTTGAAGCGGTCACGTCAAACATCGAAAGAATCTTTAACAGCTATTCATAAAAATAGCTACTGAGTACTTACATACTAAGAACTAGAAAAAACTACGAGGTTACCATATCCTAGTACATAAGGTATACAGATGACGATACCTTGCAGGATATTTTCTTTACAGTAGAGACAAACAAAAGAAAAAACTAAACCTAATACCGATGAGAGGGACGCAGGGACATTCAAGTGATAGTAGGCTCCCCAACATATCATCTATACAAAAGGGAAAGGGAAGAAAAGTGTCGGGTTTGACTTCCTACAGGGTGTGTGGTGTTAACAGTCGGAAGAAGGAAGGAGGACGAGGAGCAGTGGGTAGTGCATGGTTGCCAGTTTTCGTTATTCATTGGCTTACTTTGAATAAAAGATGCAAACTATGTATTTATTACTAGAAAAGAAATTTATCACTGTGAGAAGAGAAACCAGGAAGAAAAGGAAAGCCAAGAGCCGTCCCTGCTCAACCAGAAGGTGAAGCTTGAAGGGGTGCCAGTACGAATCCTTTGCTTTTCTTCATATATGAAAATTCGCTTCACTAAGGAAAGATGCCAAGTTTTCAATGTTGTCTCTCCGGAACCCTCTAAGTAGTTCTTTGATGTTTAGAAAATTATGTAGGAAAGGAAAATTTTGTCTGATCGAGCCCCATCTGCCACATTCAAAGATAATATGATTGTTATTTTCCTCCACTAGACAGACACTGCATTCGTTGGAGTCGTATGCTCCAATTTTTGCCAGAAAGGATCGATTGTATGCGTGATCGCTGAGGATCCTATTTAGCTGTTTAATTGAACCAGACTTTTTCGGGCAGATTTGGGAAGATCTCATTAAAGAAGATCCCTTTCCTAGTGGACATACGATTGTATTCTTCATTCCAGTCATTCTTAAGGCCCGGCCACACAGCCGTCGGTCTGTCGCGACGGGCAGCGATATCTGACCGAATCGGTCTGGCGGTCTACTTGTAAAGTACAATGTTGCATCGTCTCTGGCACACAGAACGTGGTCTGCCGCTTTCGGTCGGAATTTGTCGCGACGACAAGCGGTCTGCTTGTACAAAATTACAGATTGACCGCGCGGCCGTCTCGGTCTACCCGTATTTAAAAATTTTGTGTAAAATATTTATCGCAGTTCCAGCTGGTTTAAAATTCTTTATTGCTGACGTTTCGCCTTACAAAGGCATCTTCAGGGCGTTCTTATTATGAAAAGTTGTTACTTAAGTCAAGAGTGCTACAATAAGTCTTCTTCACTCTTGACTTAAATAACAACTTTTCATAATAAGAATGCCCTGAAGATGCCTTTGTAAGGCGAAACGTCGGCAATAAAGAATTTTAAACCAGCTGGAACTGCGATAAATATTTTACACAAAACGGAATTACCAGTGAACAACCTACAATTAAACGTATTTAAAAATGTCAAATATAGAAATTTTTATTGAAAGTGTGCGTAAATTTACTTTTTTATATGATTCAGGAGACGAAAAACAATTACATACGAAAATACTTATAAAACCGATCTTCGTGCGACTCGAGTTCGAGGCATAAACGGTGGTATTCTCCTAATTCACCTCTTTTCTTATTTATTTCGTGCACCCAACTTTGTCTTTTCCTTCTGTTTTTGGTTTTTCGCAACGCGAATTGCAGAAGAAGTTGTTCTTCATCCGAACTCATATTCGAGAAAATTGACAAATTGCAGACCGCACATACAAAAATATCGCGTCCTATGTGACAACCCCAGATCGCAGACCGCGCCGACGACCGCTGTGTCGCCCCCCGTCGCGACAGACCGACGCGACGGCTGTGTGGCCGGGCCTTTAATCCGCGAGAGGATCCGATTGATACCGTCGCCGCTGGACAGCGGAGCCCTTAGGAAGGTGCCTGCTTCCCTAGCCAATTTGGCAGCGGTTAGTTCCGCTGTAATAACCGTAGTGTGGTTAGATAAATTGAAAATGTAAGTTTCTTCAACGCTCCTGAGGACAAAAGCACAGCCCACATCAGCTCCAACTGAGGAAGCATCAGAGGCTGCCACAGTAAAACGATTTCGTCCCAGTTCAGTCTCAATGCTGTCAAGAGCTAGGGCCCTCCCAAAAGGGTGCCGAAGTTCAAGCCTCACTCTGAGGTTTATGGCTAGTTCAAAGGAGTGACACGTTTGTATGGAGGTGAAAATATCGAGATAAGCTCTGTAACAACGAGTGTAGCTGTTGTTTAAGTCAGCATTTTCTGTTATGGCTTTGAAAAGAGCAGTATTAGTATTTTGTATTTTCAGTAATTCCTTGGCAGTCAGAAAGGCACTCCTATAAAGGAAAGGCAATTCGGCGGATTTTACTGATGCGGAAATAATGCACACGTCGTTTTGTTTACACGAGCTGCGTTTACGATTCAACAGCATATGAGCAAGTGAGTACTCATCGAATCATCAACGGCGACCCGTCGTCAGCTGAAAAGTTACACGTTGTCGTAAACCCGTTTGCTGTTAACACGGGACGGGTCACGTAGATTTGACAGGTTTACGCGGCTCGTGTATTAGAACCTTTATTCGTCAGTTTTATGACCCAGTAAACTTTTTTTTAGGAATACATTTTCCACAAAAGCCGCTAAACTTTTACCCAGATTAAAAAAATAATTAACAAACAAATTTAGAACAATTCTGAATGGAATGAAAAAAACAATACATTTCAAATGCATCATTTTTAACCGTCCCGTCTTGTTTCTACAAAATAAAAACCAAATTTCAATTTCTTTTGTCCTTTAAACTCATGAATATTTCAAGAATATAGACCACTATATCAAGAGACAGTGTATCCAGAGAGTGGGAAACAATAACATCCTTTTTCTGCAGGCAAGATTAACATCCAGAGTGGTTCGCTGTCGTAAAATTGTAGGTACGTACGTAGCTGCCAAAAGAATGAATATCGGATCATTCAGAAGCATATCCTTTGAAATGGTAAATGACTCTTATGGTGTTGGTTTAAGGATTATAGTCTCAGAAGAAGTTTTCACAATGTTTCGGTATGCCATTTGAAAATTAGCGATTAAAATGAATTCAATTGTTTTTAAAAAACAAAAGAATAGCTTTTCAAAAGAGACATACTTCAAATGCTGAACGTTATCTCTTAGAATTCTATTCAACTTCTAGCGGCAGCGGATGTTATATAGGTATAGTACAATTGGACAGCTCCATTATATTAAGACATTTTATCTTAACAAAAATATTATCCTGAAATTTACTTCTGCACACAAATTGAGGGAAGTAAACAATCCAATTTCAATTAAAGGCGACAACTGAAAAGAACGGAGTTAATTAATTTTTCATTTGGAAAATCGTATTTTCCTGGACAGTTGACGAAACTTTTCCGATTGTTCAACATTATTTGTTGACTAGGTGAAATGTAACTTGTTCTGATAGGCACTTGAACAATAACATACCCAACCGCCATTTTACTTTTATCCGTTTTATATCTATTCATAGATAATTGAAGATTTTCTGCTCAAGCTTTTCACCTTTCACTTGAGCGACTTTAACACGCTCCGGATATGTTTTATTAACGAAGACGAGGGAGAATGAAACTGAAACGTTGGTGGCGTAAACGTTCAACTTTTAACAAGATGCCAAACGGCGGAAAATCTGACAATCGATTTCCTATTCGCACTGAAAGTAAAAGAAAACATGTAATGTTTTCGTAATGAGAATTAACATTTGAAGAGATCGTCTGGTGTAAGATTGGATTACACCAATATGGTGGCAAATAAAATAAAATGATAATTCATTGCAAATTAGAATTCCGAATTGGCCGTCGAACAGATGCGCGTGCAAGGAATACGTTACGTTTCTATGGCGAAATTTCTATGGCGAAATTTTAGCCTATTTGAACATGTGGAGTGTATGCAGCCCTGTCGTGAAGACGTTTCAAAAAAACTCAAAATTAAATGAAAAATCCAAAAATTAGTATGTATTATAGAAAACAATAAAAAAAATATTTTGACGACTTAAGCGTGAGATGGATTAGTTCATGACACATATCGTTGGGTTTACTGTTGCGAATTTGTTCTATGATTTCTCTCCACTAAACTTCTGATGACCACAACTTGCTGTGCCATACGAATATCATTTTCTCCATCTCAAATATTTCTCCGCTGACAGGGACCAGCGAGTGGAGGATCCAGAGGGAGGCCATGGGGCCCGGGCCCCTCCGAAATGTCTTATATATAGAGCTTGGTCTTGAAATATTCGAGGAAGCAGAGCCGTGCGAGGGAAATTTGGCGCCCGGATTTAATATGGCGCTTTCATACTACTGTGTACATTTTTAATTTAAAATGCGTGGGCATTTCGTTGGGCACAAATATTTTTCTTTTTAAGTTGGTAGGACTGTTACTGCCATCTGTGTTAAATTTTAGGTTAATATCTTGATTAGCTGAAGAGTGATGCTCGTTTTCGTAAACAACCAAAATTAACTTTTTCGATTTTTACCATGTCAGAAAATATTCAACAAAGAAATTCGATTTTGTGTTAGAAATGATATTTCTGCCGCGGAAACGCTCAGAATGTTACAAAAAGCCTTCGGTGAACAGGCTATGTCTAAAACACAAGTATACGAATGGCATAAAATGTTCAAAGAGGGTCGTGAAGGCGTTGAAGACGAACCACATCAAAGACGACGAAGAACATCAACTGACGAACAGTACGTCGCGAAAATTAAGGAATTGGTGCTCCAAAATCGTCGATTGACAACTAGAGAGCTTGCTGATATCGTTGGCATTTCAAATGGGTTAGTCAACACCATTTTGAAGGAAGTTTTGTACCTCAAAAAAGTTAAATCTCGTTTGGTTCCAAAAACCCTCAAACAGCGTCGCTTGTTATTTGTGACCGCTTCGCCAAAAATTCCACCCATATTGTTCCGCAACCGCCGTATTCGCCTGATTTAGCTCCATGTGACTTCTGGAATATTCAGTAAAATGAAAAGACCGCTCCAGGGACACCGTTTTGACACGATGGAAGAGATTCAAGCCGAATCGAAGAAGGTGCTAAAGGCCATACCGAAACAGGACTTTTCAAGGTGTTTGATGAGTGGAAAATTCGCTGGCATAAGTGCATTGCAGCCGAGGGGGATTACTTTGAAGGCGATGAAATAGATTTTTAAGAATAAATAAGGATTTTAAAAATTATAACAAAATTCCGGGTTATATTTGTACACAGTAGTATATACACAACCGCATAATCGATGCGCTAAACGATTTCCCGTGCAATTCCGAGCAAAAAATATAAGCAAAATTTTTTTCGATTTCTTAACTCTTTAGCTGTTGCTACTGGCATTTACACTTTTTAGGGTTTTGTATAAAAACAAAACCCTTATGAAATCGGTCATGCGTCCGTCTGTCTGTCTGTCCATGAAATATCTCACGAACCGCTGAAGCTACATGCATGAAATTTGGTGAAAATATGTAGAAGTACTATAATTCTCTGGAGAAAGTGATGCGTGGTAATAGGTAAAATTTAAGGGGGGGGGGGGGGTCCCTATAGAGGGGAAATGAAGATCGAAATTTTTTTTTCGTCTAGTATAGGCAAGTGGGATATCGTAAGAAAGGTACCGTCGAGTACATTCCATTTCTGGAATTTTCTTCAAATTTGAAGTAAGGAGAAAAGAGAAAGAGGGGAAAATATGTCATCCGAGCGCATTAACTCAAATACCACGCAAGCTGGAATACCCAAATAAAAACTTAATCGTAGCTAATACTCTGCTCTAAAAATCTATCTCGTAAAAGTCGTGCAAACTAAAAAAAAATTCTTGACTAAAAGCATTGTTTTCATCACCTTTTTCTCCATTTGTATACCCTTCACAGGCTGCTGTATTAGCTACAGTGCACATGAACCGCGACAGGGTCCGTTTTGATATCTCAGGGGATTCCTCACCATTCCATCCTACTCTTTGAACCAGTCAGTGCTGATAACGAAACGATGGAGTTTACCAACATCAACATTTGCCAAGTCATCCAGTTCAAAGAAGAAGTGGGATCCAAGAAACTCCTTTCTCCTTCTTGTAAGAGCAGGACAGGAACAGAGGAGATGAAAAATGCACACCTCTTCGTCCTCATCATGACAGCTTCTACAGAATGATTTCTGTAGAAGCTGCGAAGGGAGGCGGAGAGTCATTTCATGCTCCCCAATTATCCAATGCCCAGTGATGACTCTCACCACAGTTCTGATGTGTTGCCTATTAGGCGACCACAATTTAGCGGAGCGCCTGGGGTTCAATCTAGGCCACAGTGGCTTTGTTTAAAGGCATGCGTTACCATTTAACCACATTAGCCGGCCATACACACACGCTCTATCATCTGCAAACGTACGCCAATTGGATCGCCCAATTTTTTTCCGAATGATTCGCCGCGTTCGCAATCCCCTGCAAAATCGCGTCACCTGGGTCGCCCAATTTTTTTGCGAATGATTCGCGGCGTTTACAATCACCTGGAAAATCGCGTCACCTGGATCGCCCAATTTTTTTGCGAATGATTCGCGGCGTTTACAATCCCCTCGAAAATCGCGGCACCTGGGTCGCGCAATGATTCGCTGCGTTTGAACGAGTAGTGAAATTTAAGTAACTTTGTGCGACCAGACGGTTCGTGGCGTTTTCGGTTTGCAGATGATAGAGCAACAACAATTTGTATGGAGACGGTGTCTAATTGGGTGTGTTGTGATTTTGCAGGTGATTCGCCACAACCGAATTTTTATGGGTTACTCTATAGTGGTGGTAGTAGTAGCTTGCATCATAAAATATGACAAGGATGGGTCCACGCAGATATTTTGGTCCTGATGCAGGTGTGCGTCAGGATAAAAGGATTTGTTTATCGATGAGGAGAGATATATAGGCAAGATGGGTGTTGTATGACTAGGGGTGCTGAGACGAATACGTTAGACTGCCGCTGAAGGCATTTTGAGTCCTTTGGTAACGAAAAAAGACATGCTTTGCATGGAAAGCCCGATCAGACGAGTATTTCCCCATGAAAACAGGGTGGTCATTCTAGGGTGGGCAACCCAACATTTCCTTTTTCTTTTTTCACATCAGATTCGGAATCAGCGACCCAAAATTACCCTGTAGTTCGAACCTGCTCGATCGAACGAGTGTTTCCCCATGAAAACAGGGTGGCCATTCAGGGGTGGGCAAAAAAAAAGTGCTGGATGCAGATATGCTAGCACGAAACGGCTGCAGGTACATGTACAAAGAGTGAAACGGGCAACCTAGGGCTACATGCGGGGGTTCGCAACGCCCTAGGAGGGGAGCTAGCCCAGCTCGTTCCAAACCGAAATTATCCATGCACACTTGTGCGATACTGCGGGTTGTGAATTAGCAGTCGCTTGTGTGAGTTGCCCACTTCTGAGTGACCACCCTGTTTTCATGGGGAAATAGGGCGTTGCGAGCCCCCGCATGTAGCCCTAGGTTGCCCGTTTCACTCTTTGTACATGTACCTGCAGCCGTTTCGTGCTAGCATATCTGCATCCAGCATTTTTTTTTCTGGCTATGCACCCTGACCACCCTGTTTTCATGGGGAAATACTCGTCCGATCGGGCTGGTTCGAGCTACAAGGTGATTTTGGGTCGCTGATTCCGAATCTGAAGTCAAAAAAGAAAATTTTTTTTTGGGTTGCCCACTTCAGAATGACCACCCTGTTTTCATGAAGAAATACTCGTCCGATCGGGCTGGCTCGAACTACAAAGTAATTTTGGGTCGCTGATTCCGAATCTGATGTGAAAAAGAAAAAGAAAATTTTGGGTTGCCCACCCCAGAATGACCACCCTGTTTTCATGGGGAAATACTCGTCTGATCGGGCTTTCCATGTAAAGCATGTCTTTTTTCGTTACCAAAGGACTCAAAATGCCTTCAGCGACAGTCTAACGTATTCGTCTCAGCACCCCTAGTCATACAACACCCATCTTGCCTATATATCTCTCCTCATCGATAAACAAATCCTTTTATCCTGACGCACACCTGCAGCAGGACCAAAATATCTGCGTGGACCCATCCTTCTCATATTTTATGATGCAATTTACTACTACCACCACTATAGAATAACCCATAAAAATTCGGTTGCGGCGAATCATCTGCAATATCACAACGCACCCAATTAGACACCGTCTCCATACAAATTGTTGTTGCTCTATCATCTGCAAACCGAAAACGCCACGAACCATCTGGTCGCACAAAGTTACTTAAATTTCACTACTCGTTCAAACGCGGTGAATCATTGGGCGACCCAGGTGCCGCGATTTTCGAGGGGATTGTAAACGCCGCGAATCATTCGCAAAAAAATTGGGCGATCCAGGTGACGCGATTTTCCAGGTGATTGTAAACGCCGCGAATCATTCGCAAAAAAATTGGGCGACCCAGGTGACGCGATTTTGCAGGGGATTGCGAACGCGGCGAATCATTCGGAAAAAAATTGGGCGATCCAATTGGCGTACGTTTGCAGATGATAGAGCGTGTGTGTATGGCCGGCTATTGAGTTAGTTCTGCCAGCCGCTTCATAGGCATATAGATGGTCCGATAAATTAGTGCATATAACAAGTGATTTTACATTTTTGTTTATACCTATCTTTTCACTTTTTGTTGGTTACCCCTTGGATACATTTATGAGTACCCACTCACATTCATATTATATGGGGTTTTATACAGAAAAATTGTTCACTGATAAATTTGGCAGCTGCAATAAAAAACGGTATACTTCTCAGAATAGGTTTATGACTTTTACGTATCCTGTGTCAGGTTTAGATAAAATCCTGTCGCATAAATATGTTGCATTCGAGGGTTTCCATTCAATTGCGACTTGATCATTGTTGTTGTGCCTTGCCTGGCGACCTCATTTGCCCTAGAGTTACCCGTGAAAGCACTGTGATCTGAAATCCAGCATAAGTACGTAAATATTAAAGAAGTCACATATCTTCGTAAGTGTAGAGCGACATGCCGCCATGGTCTTTAACGTAATCAGGCCCGGTTCGAGAGACTTAATTACAGCTAGGCTCTCAGTGAAAATTATCTTATTATATCTCTAACTGATACTACGTCACATCCCAGCTAAGTTTTTGCTTCGCTAATCGCCAAACCCTCAGCCTAAAGCACACACACACGCAGTAAATAGGGAAACTAAAGGAAAGGCTGGTGTCAAGTCCATCAGAGAACACCCCAGCTTTTACTTCCTCCTCCGTTTTGGATCCATCTGTATAGATTTCGATTGCGCTGTTTAGCGGAATTGCGTTCTTTTCCCATAGGTTATTAACTTTGTCATGAAGTTTGCAATGCACAGAAGAAAGCATTTCCAACCGGATAAACTATATACTCGTATATTCTTGGTCAGTATGACAAGATGAGTGGATTAAACTTTGTCCGTCTGTCTGTCCGTCGGTTTTTATGCAAACTAGTCTCTTAGTTTTAAAGCTATCGAACTACAATGGGCAAAGCCCTTTTTCTGTTGCACGCACACTGTCCGAACCAACAGAATCAGACTACTGCGTCATAAAGCTGCCATAGGAATGACCGGTCCGATAATCTGTGTTAGTGAGAAAAACTTTTTTGTTTCTAAAAATATCGTAACCAAATTTCATGCTTTTTAATGGTATCTACTACTAACCCACATTCTTAAAATTGGTTGAAATTGGACTATTATATCATAAAGCTGTCATAGAAATGACTGGTCTAAAAATAAGTTATGTTTGGAAAACCTTTTTATTTGTAAAGATTTCTTTACCAAATTTCATATTAATTAATCATATCTACCGGCAAACCACCTAAATTTGGATGAAATCAGCACACTGTTTCATATACCTCACATAGGAACAGTGGAATCGGAACAAACTTTACTGCTAATTTCAAAGTGGTGAATGCAGAATCGATCAAATTGATAGCAACACAGACTACCGAAGGTATGGTACACTTCACCCTTTAATTTATAATAGACCAGTAAGTTAATAATCCTTTTTTCCTCTCTATGAAGATGCTCATCTCCTCAATTTGCCCGATTACGAACGAAAACCTGTGAGCTATGAATTACAGCAATCCTTCATATTTTCTACAAAACCCTTTGCCAGATGCAAGACCTGATGAGTGCTACTATCCATACGAAACCACTAAGCTCGGAGAAATTAATTCAGAGGGAATTTGAGAATAAAAAATAGTTGATCCCGTTGCGGGGCGCGAACCGCAGAGACCGTGTTTCGAGTAGCAAAAAATGCCCGGTGCGTTACCGAGCTAAGCTACAGACGCATACTAAGTTGGTGTGCAGAATGAAACCAAGTGTCACAAACAATTCCAATTTTCACTGAAATGATTCGCACTTGTACATTTGCAAGAACATTAATACATAATGTTATATTGTAGTTACCCGTATAATTTATTCGTGGGGATAATATCTTTTAGAGGGGCAATGCCCCCCCCCCCCCCAGTATTCAGGAGGACAGCTGTCCGCAACGGTAATTAAAAAAAAAAAACAAGGAAAATACAGGCGAAAATCAATGCTCAGAAAAACCGGAAAACCGAGAAAAAGTCAATGGTTAAAAAACAGAGACAACAAAATCAACCAATCCCACCCGTACCAAAAACAAGCTATCCTTCGATCGAAGGCATGATCCCTTCGCTTCATTCCTTAATTTTGACCCAATGTCAATTTTGGCGATAATGTTCATCAGCACTATAGGCTCGTCCCACGCAAATACATATTAATTTTGATCCATTTGTTTTGAAGTCGTCTATAACTTGATTTGAAAAATATTGTCCTTATCGCCCCGATTCAGGAGATACTCACATCGACCAGGCGAATTCAAGAATGTCCTTTTTTCCTTCAACAGTAGTCTAGTTCATTCGCCTCATGCCTCCAGTCATATGGTACCCATTTTGCCCAGATATTGCTTCATTGCCAAGAATGTCCTTAATCGTCACCAAATGGCTCAAAATGCCTTCAACAGTAGTCTAGTGCATTCGTCTTAACGTTTACAGTCGTATGAACGGATCTTGCCTATTTATCGCTTCAATGTTAAGAGTGTCATATTTTCCTTACCAAAGGGCTCAAAATGCCCTCAATAGTACTCCAGTGCATTGGTCTCACCATCCCGAATCAAAATATACCCATATTTACCAGATTAGTTTTTGTTTCACTCATGATGAAGAGAGTCCTTTTGTCCCGACGCACACCTGTGACAGGACCAAAATATCATCGTGCGGTACTTATAATGCCCAAACCAGATTGAACGCAGAGTACAGCAGCAGCGGTAGCGAAATGTCAAATTAGAAAGCATGCATTCCAATTAAGTGACCTACAATAGATTGAACGCATTAGTAGCGACAGCGACAAAAGCAGTTGCCTGTTGTTGCTGCTTCCGCTGCTGTCTGCGTTCAATCTGGCTCGGGCATAATAACCCAAGGAATTAGATTTGATTGATATAGGATCACGGATAATGCCTGCAGGCGAGTAATTCGTATTAAAACAAAATAGAATATACCGTTAGTCCAGTCAAAATGCAAAAATGTGGTCCTCGATTTATGCTCAGGGTGCCACAAGGAACCTACATACCAAACTTGGTTAAGATCAGAATACGAGGAAATTAGCAAATGAACTATCGAACTTACATCATACTCAGTTTTACCCAATTGCTCTAATCCTTTGTGGGGCATAGCGCGTCAATTGTTCCATGTTACCCAGCTGACGTTTCGTCGGTATAAACTAGTTTCGGAGAATGCAGCTACCAGCCTGCACCTCCTGTTCCCCCATTTAGCCGCCTACCTGCGATAAATCGGGAGATGTTTTGGCTTATTATTACGCCCCGCACCATATGGGGAAGACAACACAAACATGGCTTGAATGTCGTCGTGGACGGGATTCGAACCCGAAACGCCGGTAGTCAGACGTGAGATTGAGACCACGCACTAACCTATGTATGCCCATGCATTTTGGGGCGACCGGTATTTTTCATATTAGACGGGTAAAAAAAGAGAAAACAGTTTATGGTTGAAAAAAAAACGGTACTATAAAAATTGGTACTAAGAAAATCGATAAGAGAGTCGGTATTGAAACGTGTTTCCACCTGGAAACCGCTTGCAATATCGTGTTTCGAAAAACCGAAAACCGGTGCTCAAACTTTAGTACCGAACAAGGCAGGGAGCATGTCTAACGCTTTAAGCAGGGCACTGAGAATCCGTTTGCGAATTTTATTGCTTTTGCATATTATGACGGTTACATCGCAATGTAATGACCATGCATTTCAGCCGTTACAATGATTTTACTTTGAGGCTTAGTCAAGTCGGGGTCATACGGAACGAAAAAATGTCTACACATAAAAAAACTGCTGATCATAACATACGCAAATAACACTTTCAATAGCCGAACTTTTAAATACACGATTCGGTGTACCATTATAATGATTTTTCTTCGGTGTTTTATGCGGATAATATTTTTACACCTATAGGTGAATTTGAAAATATTCCGGATAGATTAAATATTATCCATACGGTGGATATGTTATTTTTATTCAAATCGACAAAAAGCTCGGACAACAACCAAAGCCACTGCTGGATTTGTACCATCGAATGGAAGGATGAATACATCGGAATGATGCCTTAGTGCGTTTAGGCACTACTAAGTAACTCTTATGCAGATACGTGTTTCGGAAGAGGAATATAGCTAATAAGAAATAAATATTTCCACTACAAATTGGTGTTGCGCAAAGGCATTATATGTATTTCAAACATTAATCGTGCGGTGTATTCCAGGAGAATTATTTCACCAAGTGGATAGAAAAATATCCATAGATATCCAGCAACTGGTGTTAAAAGCATCCAAATATGTTTTATTTACTATGGACCTATTCATATTTTGAACTATTTAGGTCGAATATCAATTCATATCTGCCCTTATCCGTACAAATCTGCTCAGCTAGTCGAAATGCATATCCCACTTATTAATGAACCACATAAATCTCAACACCTCCATATCCACATTAATGTCACCTTATGCCAAGGCATTTGCCAGATGACTTTTAATTACCTTAACGAGGAGATAACACTCCAATTTAATTAAGGTCGGAATTATGACGGCATTAACAGCCCAACAAGAAAAGCCTGGCATTACCTTTAATAATAAAATGTTTGCCGTGTCCCAGAATAGTGGTGGTGGTGGCGTCTTGAAATTTTGCCAACAAGTTAAGGTTTGAATCGAACAATAAAGGCTCGTCATGCATAATGGTGGAAGCCCTTGGCTTTGGCTCCCCCAAGGTAAAAGGATAATCTGCCATCGTTAAGTGGCCTGGTAGTTACGTGCTTTGAACTTTTCGTCATATGTTCGATGTGAAAATGTTATTAATATAATGTGTGTTGTATCCACTAAGTTGATATTTTTCTGATGTGGTTTTAAGTTATTTTGAAACATGCACTTATAGTCGAACCCACTGATATGGGTACATCGTATTTCTTATTATTCCAATTTCTCCAGCCATGTGATCAACTCGAGGAAATAGTAAGACGACTTTTTTTTCTTGTCTAGGTGGAGCGTTCAAAATCATTCTTCAAAAGTGTTGGATATGACAATAGTTATTAAGCTAATATAATTACAACTGTGTGACGCGAAACTTTAAAAGTTTAAAAGTATACTAGCGAATTCGAGAGGGCTCCATATTTTAACATAGTTATGAAACAGATGGAACTATAAGCTTCCAGCTCTATACTCGTATAGGATTCACGGACAAGGAATATTTCGAACAAAATGTACTTGACACGAAACCGGCCATGATGGTATTTACTCATTCCGGACTATACAGGGTAACTGGTAACTCGAGATGTTTCCTGTAACACGTTATAATATAGCCGAAATGCAACAAAATAAAGCCAAAAATGTTCTATCGATTTTCAGTGGTTACTGACATATTTGAATTTTTAAGCTTTTTGAAAAAAAGAAAAGAACCACAGACTTAGCTATTTAGAATAAGAATTTAAAAAAATACTGAGCTATTGGGTTGAAAATTATTATACTCTAGATGAAATCTGAGAGTATTATAAGTTTGCCACAAAGTTTGTAACGCTAAGAAATAAGGCTCGCAGAAAAAAATGAATGATACAGAAGTTCAAATTATCACTCGAATATCTCAAAACCGGATGTCCGTCTGTCCGTCTGTCCGTCTGTCCGTCTGTCCGTCTGTCCGTCTGTCCGTCCGTCCGTCCGTGACCTCTCTAGCTCGAGAACGCGTTGAGCTATGAAGTTCAAATTTTGCACACGTTATTTTTGACAAAAAATGAAGGCTAAGTTCGTGAACGGGCTAAATCGCTCCACCCCTTCTACCCCCTCCCATACAAAATGACACATTTTTGAAAATTTACAATAATCAGATTTTCTCAGAAACTATAAAACATATTGCTTTGAAATTCTTAATATATCACTTTTATGATAATTGTAACCTACATTATAAAATTTATTGTAATCCTCACCCTCCTTCTACCCCCTCCCATACAAACTGCACTATTTCATGAAATACGTTAAGCCAATTTACTCATTACCTATACAATTTATCGGGCTGAAATTTTGTACTTAACACTTAATTAACAATATCAGTTAGATTCAAAAAAAGTAATCGATTACCCTTACTCCGTCTACCCCCTCCCATACAAAATGACACATTTTTGATAATTTACAATAATCAGATTTTCTCAGAAACTATAAAACATCTTGCTTTGAAATTTTTAATATATCACTTTTATGATAATTGTAACCTACATTATAAAATTTATTGTAATCCTCACCCTCCTTCTACCCCCTCCCATACAAACTGCACTATTTCATGAAATACGTTAAGCCTATTTACTCAGTACGTATACAATTTATCGGGCTGAAATTTTGTACTTAACACTTAATTAACAATATCAGTTAGATTCAAAAAAAATAGTCGATTACCCTTACTCCGTCTACCCCCTCCTATACAATATCCGAGATTGCAACCAAAATTATTTATTGGCTTTAACCAGGTTCAAATTCATCTAGAGTATTGCATGATTGGGGTTTACCCCAATCGTAGTTCTTTTATGTTTTTTTTTCTCTTAGCCAACACTATGGCAGATATTTCCCAATCATTCAAAATTTTAAAAATACATCACATCTCGAAATTTTTAATTAAAAAAATTTAATTCTTTTTACTTAATTTAAAATGTAGTGTTACTCGAAAAACTTATATGACACAAAGCGTACAAACAATTAGAAAAATATGTCCGTCTTGGCAGCTTTCCAAAAAGGTGTAAATGTCAATGCAAATCCTTCAAATAATTAAAGGAGCTGACTGTAACTTGTTCGGAGAACCATTTTTCGATTTGAGAAAAAATAAAACAAATGCATGAATTCATACAAATTTATTTACTCGTATTATCAAATATTAATTAATTTATTATAAAACATTTTGCTCGATATGACTCCCGAGAAAATGAAGTTCGAGTTCGAATTCGCTTCCGCACATTCAAAGTGTGATGCACATTCAAAGTTGCTAGGTTCAAAACTAATGCAATTAAAAACCAGCTTCGCTTCGGACTCCGGGTATATACCCTAGACTTGTACAGACCTAGTGGTGACACCAAAAGGAATAATTGGCATTTGTAGGGGAAGTAGGGGTTTCGCTGATCGGATTTTACGTATTTTCAATATTAGCTGACTGGATCCTACTACAAACATTTGGCCAAAATTTCAAGTCGCTAGCTTTATTTTGTTGTAAGTTATCGCTTATTTTAAGTGTCATCTCTAGGGGAGGTAGGGGTTCCTTAGATCGGATCTTACCCATCTTTAATGCCAACTAACTCAATCTCACTGCAAACATTTGACCAAAATTTCAAGCTGCTGGCTTCATTCTATCAAAAGTAATCGCTTATTTGAAGTTTCATTTGTAGGGAAGGTAGGGGTTCCTTGGGTCGGATCTTGCCCATTTTCAGTACCAACTAATAAGACCTTACTACCAAAATTCTACCAAATTTTCAACTTGCTAGTGTCATTCTATCGAAAGTTATCGTAATTAAAATAATATTTAATTTTTTGAATTTTGTGGGGGAGGTAGGCGTTCCTTCGATCTGATTATACCCAACTTACCAAAACCTAAGCAGCTTCTCACCCCAGGGTTACATGCCAAAAATCATGTGTCTACGTCAATTGGTTCAAGAGTTATGGACAAAAAACCCGAAAAGTAGGGTAGTACGGGGCTCTGTGTAAAAAAATTACCGTTAGTTTTCAACTGATCGATTTTATTTTTCCAGGGGAGTATAAGGTTACCATCACGAGCAATCTACCAAAGCTAGAGCTTTTCATGTTTGTTTAATCGGGAGTTATAAATACATTTAATTATTTTACGTATGTAGGGAAGGTAGGCGTTCTCTTGGCCTGATCATGCCCATTTTCAATACCAACTAGATCATACTTCCAACATCTAGTCAAAATTTCAAGGCTCTAGCTTCATTCTATCGAAAGTTATCGTGCGAACGGACTGACAGAAGGACAGACAGACAGACAGACATGGCTTAATCGAATCAGGAGGTTACCCTGATCATTTATATATATACATTGCTATACCTCCGGAGCCTCCTTTAAGGTGTTACATATTTTCGTCGTGACAAAAACAATATACCCTATACTAAAAGTCTAGGGTATAAAAATGAATTAGTTTTGATTATCTATCTGAGTTTCTTTGCGGTTGATAAGCTTCTGAACGATGCTACGGCGGTGGCTTATGCTGCCGCCCTTGAGGAAAGACTATCGCTTATGCTACACAACATCAGCAACACAGGCGTCCATGGGTTCTGGGAAGAACTCAAGAGTACCATCCGAGATGTCGCACAGAAGGTCGTGGGATGATCTTAAGCTCGGCGAGCGCGAAATGACTGGTTCGACGAAAAAAAAATTCACTTGACGCGAAAAACGAGGCCTATACAGTCAATGGATTCAATGAGGAACCAGAGTTATGTCGGCACCACGTTATGCGGGATTCGCCGAGTCACGAGCAGAAGTTCGCCAATTGGCGAGCATCTTGTACCTAACCACACTACTTGCAACTCGGCGAACCTCGAGAAAATGATGGTGCAAGATGCTCGCCAATTGGCGAACTTTTTCTCGTGACTCGGCGAATCCCGCATAATGTGGTGCCGGCTTTAGAAGAGAAAAATATGACGAGCTACGGCGAATATCGAATAGAATAAATAGATGTAAGAAACGTAAATACTTTGACCAGCAGTTACTGAATATTAACGAAAACTTAGCTAACAGGAACACCAGACAAGCGTACAAACTAGTAAATACAATCAAGAACGGCTATCAACCCAGGACTAGCCTTTGTAAGGACAAGGATGGAAACATCATCAGCGACACCGATGGCATTAACAAACGATGGGCCTCTTATTTTGAAGAGCTTCTAAACCTACCATCTAACATCCCCACACAAGAAGCTCTCGACCATATTGTCGATTCAGGCCCACCCACACAACCCCCGACATTAGAGGAAGTTGGTCTCACGCTGCGGTCACTAAAACGAAATAAAGCAGCGGCCGTTGAAGAGATTCCAGCTGAACTGCTAAAATTCGGTGGAATGGGTCTAGCAAATGCCATACTTCAATTACTCCTGTGAGTATGGGAGGACGAAGAGATCCAGACGATTGGCGCAGAAGCATCATCTGTCCAATTCACAAAAAAGGAGATAAACTGCGGTGTGAAAATTACAGGGGCATATCACTAGTTTCTACGTCCTATAAAATTTTGACGAAAATTCTGGAAAATAGAATAAAACCGTACGCAGATCGAATCATTGGCGAATATCAAAGCGGTTTCAGACCTGGTCACTCCACAACCGATCAGCTCTTTACGGCCAAACTGATACTCCAGAAGTGCTGGGAATACAACGTAAACGTATGCCAAATCTTCGTCGACTTGAAGTAGGCTTACGACAGTATCGAACGTGGAGTACTGTACAACATCATGCTGCAATTTGGTATACCGGCCAAATTAGTGCGACTGACAAAGATGACGATGACCAACTCCATCTCACAAGTCAGGATCCATAATAGACTTACTGATCTATTTGAAACACGCACTGGTCTGAAATAGGGCGATGGGCTGGCAACGAAGTTCTTCAACCTAGCACTGGAATTGCGCTATTCGGGCTCTGGACAACAGCAAGACACTACTTATCAAGTCGACACAATTAGCAGCGTACGCCGACGACATCAAAATCATGTCCCGAAGATTGGCCGACGAAGAAGAACTTCTGCACACGCTCGATACCGCTGCCAAAGATGTTGGACTACGTATCAACGAGGGTAAAACTAAAATAATGATGCAATCGACGAGAAGGGCATCGAGCATCAATGTGGGGGACCTCAACATCGAGCTCGTGAACGACATCATACATATACCTGAGTTACAACTTGCCGAGGGATGCCAACGAAACTGACGAAATCAAACGACGGATATAGTTAGCCAATAAGACTTTTTTCTCGGTTCTCCCCATAAGTAAATCGAAGCATGTGCACAGAAACAAGAAGCTCCGCGTGTACAAAATCAGTATACGACCAGTGCTATGCTATGGCTTCGAAGTATGGACCTAACTCAAGCCTCCAGAAACATGCTAGACACTTTTGAACGTAAGTGTCACCATACACTGTCGAACCCGAACTCGAACACGAACCTAGTAAAAGTGGACCGGTTTCCTTCACATTTGTGTGATGTGTGTGTGTATGTGTCAGAGGACATTTGTACCAGGTTCGAGTTCGAGTTCAACAGTGTATTGTGACACTCAAGCCGGCACCACATTATGCGGGATTCGCCGAGTCATGAGCAAAAGTTCGCCAATTGATGAGCATCTTGTACGAGCATTTTCTCGGGATTCGCTGAGTTGCAAGTAGTGTGGTTAGGTACAAGATGCTCGCCAATTGGCGAACTTCTGGTCGTGACTCGGCGAATCCCGCATAATGTGGTGCCGGCATAAGGTTTTGCGGCGAATTTTCGGGGCCGTTTGCGATCGAGATGGATGGCGCATCCTGTGCAACTATGAGTTTTATGAACTGTACGATGAGCTGGAAGTTTCGAAAATCGTCAAACTACGACTTCTACGGGCAGGCATATACAACGAATGGACGATGATCACATGCCAAAGAGAATAATGAACGCACGTCGAGTCGAAGGAGCGGGATTGCGAAGACGACCGAAGTCTCGTTGGGAGAGGTTAGTATATGTGGGCATGGTGCAACTGCTGGGCTTCCAAGATTGGAGGACGCGGTCACGTGACCGAGATAATTGGAGGACAACGATCCAGGCGGCCAAAGCCCGACGTCGGGCTGTCGCGCCACGATGATGATGATGATGCAGTCGAGTGATCTTTTTTACAGCAACCTATTCATCAAAAATTACAAAAATGTCAAGAAGTGGCAGGTTAAACAGCATGTTGAAAGCAGCAGAAGAAAGTCCTAACATCACCACAAAAAGCAACGCCGGGCAATCTTTGCACCTATAAATCATTTTCATTCATTTCATTTCCTCTTTATATACATAGATACCCGTACAAAATATTTTGGAGGGGGCACGGGCCTTGATCCGCCACATATAGTCCACAGTAAAATGATTCATCCTTTTTTAAAAAATGATAACCGATATTGAAAACGAAACTTCACAATAATTTCAATCCAAATGAGAGTTCAAAACAACCACATTATGTCCTATCGCGGACATCGCAATAAATACAAAATTACTGCATTACAAAACGCAATTACCGTGACCGGTACTGGTTGGTACCTGGAGCGAAGTAATCAACAAAAGTTACGAGAACTGTACGAACTTCACCAACAACTGATAGTACTGAATTAAAAGCCGATTAACTATCGTAAAACAAGCCAATTTGTAGAAAAGTTTGTACATTAGCCTCAACCCGACCATGGTCGTGATTGTATTTTCAAGTCACAGGTTAAAACGACCGAATTTCACTCCTGCCCAAGGAAACTTTGCATACATTATACGAGCGCTGTTTCATCATGGGAGAAAACGGAGTATGAAAAGTTGAGCAATTTATTAGTCTGCCCCATAAAAGAATATTATTTGCGTGACACCCCAGTGAAATTAACATCAGGGGGCCGTATTCATGTGTGCAAGAAATACGGCTCCGGAGAAAGGAGTTAAATGGTGAAACGCCAATTATGGTAATTATATCAAAAAAATTATCATGGAAAACTATATGATATCTTTTTTCGTTTTATTTTTTTCTGAATGGCATTTATCAAATGCAGTCCTATAAATCTGACAAAGACACAGACTTCTTGCCAGAAAAGCAAGTTATGCATGTACAAATCACGAAAAAATTTATTGTTTCAACTTGCTTTGTTTTGAAGCCACTTATTCTATGCTAAGAACTTTCGGCAAGGATAACAACGAACAACAAAGCTCAACTCTTCGAAAACATAATATGATTTGAAAATGCTTTTATTAACCAGACATCTTTAAATTTGCAATAAAACTTTTCGAGTTAGACTCTAATACGAAATGCAACCAGATTGAAGCGTTCCAACTTCTTAAGCATGGCACTGATTGCATCGTATTCCATCTCGTCTCTGATATTTGGTAGGGATTAAGAGTGCCACAAACTCTAATGAATTTCCGTTTAACTCTAAGCCCGCATTGTGTGATGGCAGAAGTGAAACACTATGCCTCATTGCGTCAGTCAGCTTTGGGAACATCACCTACAGAACCAACACTAAATTCTCTCCCGTTAGGCGATTTAAATCCATCTGATATCGAGACATGTTGAAGTGTTTCAAATTTCAATAAAATTAAATGGCCTGTACCTAATCCTATTTCGAGTGTCCTTGGGACCTTGTCTCCTAAGCATAAAGATATGCTGTTGGTCTTGGATGCATTTTCGGTGGCTAATAGGGTTGGCGATTGAAAGAGATCAAGAATGGTAACGCGGTTAATGTGGCCCTATATTCATACTTCTAAAACTGTGGGTTGTAGATATGAGAAGTTACACGTTACAGACCCTATTGGTGGGCCATAGAAAGTCTATTGTCCACCTTTCAATTCTAGGAAAAGACCTTCCACCATTAGACGAAGGCTATTAAGTCTTTTGCAGGAGTTTTTCTGACAACTGCAGAGCCTTTATCTTTTAGTTGCCTATTTATGCAGATCGCAATATGTGACCCGCGAAGTTTTTCTCTAGAATTACTGGATGCAAGCCTCTATGACATGGACCGCGACTTGAAAAACGCTGCCCTAAAAAAGGGGCCCATGGCTACTGATATCCACATCTTGGACCAAAGACGCCAGCATCAACTACCTGTACTGTATTAGACTCATTGGTGTACCACTTACTCTAGACGCACCAACGAAAGCTTGGTGTGGTAACCGGAGTTAAAGAGTGAAAACAGTTTCCAGTTAAGCAAGTGAAACAATCGAGTTAAATTTGCTTCATTTTATTTGGTAGCGAAAATGCCTCATCCATAATCCTCCGCGTGGGCGCCCCTGGAACGGCAGTGGTCACTGACCATTGCTAACCAATGTCAAGCCGCCAGTGATGGCGGTGCGATAATTTGGTTGAGGTAAACACTCCCCCTGTGGTGTGGGGTAATACCACGGCCTTTCCCTTTGAGGACCTGTCGTTTAAATCGAAAAATAAAGGACAGGTTGTGTATGCCAGCAACTTGCACTATCCGAAATCTTTATATACTAACGAAACTTCAACTATGCCTCGGATAAAGACTGACTCAACGGTTATGAGTTTTGTCTATCGTACAATGACAAAGATTGGATCCTGCAATGTGCGTACTCTCCTGTATAATGGATCAGAAGGTCCCCAGAACGCACGATTTCTTCAATTAGAGAGTGGATCTCTGAGGTACAAATTAAACATCTTAGGAGTTAGTGAGATAAGATGGTCGAACAACGGGGAATTTATCTCTCCAACGGGCAGCACTGTAATGTTGGACTTCGATAGTGCTTCCGGTAGTGATCGTGAGTCAGGTGTGGGGCTCCTGTTAACCAGAGCCGCACGAAACTATTTCTTATCCCGGGAGCCGGTCTCTGATAGTATCATGACCGCCAGGTTCCGGACCAAAATGAGCAACATCTTAATAATACAATATTATGCCCCAACTGAACCCTTCCTTCTAGGAACAACTAAACGCCGTTCAAAGCAGAACACCTAAAAGTGACATTATAATGGTTATGGGTGATTTGAATCTAAAGTTGGCGCTGTTAACCATGGGCTCAGACGTGTGATGGGGAGACACGGTCTTGGTGATCGTAATGACAACGGTGAAAGATTTGTAGAGTTCTGCAACTTTCTCTCTCCTCCTCATCGGTGGTACTATGTTTGAGCATAAGGACCACCACAAAATCAGTTGGTCCTCTGTTGATCGGTGCAGAATACAAAATCAGATCGACCACTTTGCCATTAGTAAAAGATTCAAGAGTGGCCTCCTGGACGTGCAAAACGAGAAGCGTGCCAATATCGGGATGGGAAGAGACCATTATCTTATGAATTTTGGCATCCCGCTTTCTTTGGCACTGAACAACCGGCTTGCACCCATGCTTCGACTGCTGTTTCGTATCTGGCGTGTAGTGGTGGACCCAAGAGTCATCCATGGTGACAAATCGCTGCACAAAGTCGAATATAAAAAAAATTATTCCATAAAAATCAGAGGAATGGTTTGTTGGTTGTTCCGCCAAAAAATACAAATCTATGATTTTTTTATCTTGTCTTTTTATCCTTTTTTTTCGAATTTTCATATACATTATGTATGTATGTACAAGTTTTGTTCCAAAAGTTAAATCTCTATTTCCTTATAGTCAAATCATACTAATATCCGAGTCCACCCTAATTTCTTAACTTATAACAGTTGTTGACCTATAAATGAATATCGATTAGGTAGAAAATTCAACTTTTTTCATTAAAAATTTCATATTGATGTATTTAAGTAATTTTCCAATAAACAACAGCTTTGGCGGGTGTTAATAATGAATTTTATGGAATGAGAAATAAATAGTTAGGCGGGCAAACGAATAAATGGACGCAACCCTACAAAATATCATAGAGAGATGCCGTTTAGTATGTGGTCCCCAAACATACATTTCAGGCGGTGGTGCCACCTTGAAACCCGCGGTAGAGCACTGCGTCAAAATTCTATTCAATAGTTTAGTCGAAATTCATAGTCAAAAAAAGTAAATTTTAAGGCTTGGAAGAAAAATTACACTTTATCACTTTTCAAGCTCATAGTTCTTTGAAACGGATGCTCCAAATAATAATATTTCGATTTCTAGTCTAACGTGTCAAATACTTTTCAATTTTGACCGTTTTTAGTGTAGTTGTGAGCGAAATAATAGCTGCATCTCGGTAAGTATAATAGCTGAAGTTTTGTTTTAGTCTCAATTTATAGATCTTATATATAAAAATAAGTCGTCTACGTATGTACAGGCATAACTCAGTAACCCTTTCTCCGATTTGGCTCAAATTATTTTTTGTTGTACTCCTTTACGCTCAACTTAGATAGTAACGGAGCCCAAAATTTGAAATTTTCCCGGAAAATTAAGAAAATTGGAAAATTGGAAAATTTCATTTCCCATACATTTTGTATGGAGAAATTTTTTTATCTCCGATTTGGCTCAAATTTTTTTCCTTTGTGTTTGCAATGCTCCCTCCTATTTGTATATTCATAAAAAAAATCCAGGACGGCCTGCTGTCGTACATGAAAACACCCATTCGTCCGATTTGCCTCAAAATTTTTTTGGATCTGTTTTTTAAGCCGGACTTAAATCTTAACGGAGAATAAACACAAAACAAAGAGAAAAGAAACGACCTGTGTCGTATGTACAGGGTTGGCGTCGTTATCCTTTATCCGATTTGGTTCAATTTTTTTGCATTCGGTTTCTTTACGCTGCACTTGAAACCTTACGTCATTCAAAATTGGAAATTTTCCCGGGAAATTGGGAAATTCGGGAAATTCCATTTTCCCATACATTTTGTATGCAGACATGTTTTCCTTTCTATCTCCTTAACCCTACATACGATTTGCTTCAAATTTTTTCCCTTTTGATCCTTCACACTCAACTTACATGTTGACTGAGCCCAAAGTCCAAAAAAGGACGACCTGCTGACAATAAAGGACATTCTGTTGTCCTTCAAGGAAATATATCCAGTACGTTGCATGTACTTTACACATGTTCTCAATGCAGTTAATTTTTTTTACGTGGTCTCTCCTAAAAAGGACGACCTCTTGCCTGAAATGAAAATTGAGGTGTGTCCGATTTGGCTGATATTTTTTTTGTTCTGTCTCTTTACGCTCAGCTTGGATCCATACCCAGCTCAAACTCAAATGAAACCGGAAAATAGAGGGCTGCCAACAATTGCATTTGCTGGAAAATGACACTCATTGGGATTGTTTGCCATTGCATATCGACATGTGTTTCCCATCGAGTCAACACGGTTTGTGGAACAAATTCGAAGACGAAATGTCAGACGATATTTTGCATAAAGTTCGCATTTCAAGAGCCGATATTCAACTTTAAATGAGCGACGCCATATATAACGAGGCGCCCATTTTGAAAGAGAATATATGCTTACTGCTCTGCGGAAATTTGTTGAGTAAATTAGGAATGCCGGCCCCCAATCGTCTAATGCACGACGCATTCAACCGGGAATTGGAACGAGAACGTGATTACGATCGAGATGCATTGAGTCAAGCAGTGCAAAGAAATGTGCCATTGTCGAATCCCCAGCAGAAAAGTGCATACGATACACTAATGAAAGCGACCGATGATGGACAAGGTGCCATTTTTATTCTTGATGCGCCTGGGGGACTTGGCAAAACGTTCCTCATTTCCTTGATATTGCAACGATTCGTTCACGAAGTGACATAGCGTTGGCAGTTGCATCATCTGAAGGAGGACGGACGGCTCATTCTGCCATTGCCATTGAACTTGCAAATGACGGACGAACCAACTTGCAAAATTTCGAAAAATTCTGCTATGGCTAAAGTCTTGCAAACCTGCAAAATAGTCATTGGGAATGAATGCACGATGGCGCATAAACGTGCATTGGAGGCTCTCAATCGCAATCTGAAAGACTTGCGCAATAATCACAATCGTTGGAGGCGCAATAATTCTGCTTTGCGGTGATTTCTGTCAAACACTGCCTGTCATTCCGAGATCAACACCTGCGGATCAACTCATTTATGAATCTACGTGCAGACATCACAACTGACAACAAACATGATCATTCTGCTGATGTGTTCTCGAAGTAATTGTTGGACATCGCGCAAGCCAAAAACTAAGTATTCATACAATTGTATGAGCGTGTGACGTAGATATTCAGAGTGGCAGCATGCGCAAGGCGATATCTTGTCTTCCTTGTATCATGGGTGTAAACTATACGAAAACATTTTGACAACAATCACTAGTGGAATGCATTACACATTTTTCACGAACGTGGCGAATACACACTTTTGGGCTTGGTCGAGCTACCTCCTCGATAGACTCAAGATAGCTACTGAATAGTACAGTCTATCGGGTGACGAAAACAGCTCAAGCACATAGTGCTTTTGGTTTAGGCTGAAAAATTTGGGGTAGGGATGATTTCTAAGTGGTCTTGATGACTGCTTAGCAATGATACACTCCACTTTTATTTTCAAAAAATTACTAGTGTGTACGGATATGTCTACTTACTAATGCAGCAGTAAGATCTCTTCAAATAAAATTCGTTAATAGTAGATGATTGACGCAGTTTTCAATCAGAATTGCGGCACGTGGACTCTTACTCAGCTGACGTGTCGTAAATCGACTTACCTGATGTGTCCTTGAGGCCACCAATTGGGCCACGAACCACCCACGGTTCCTGAATAAGCGCGGGGATGTGTTGTTTTTCGGCCAACACCCTGGATAAGGTGGCGGCTGATGCTCCTTTGGCATGGTGCAAGTCTGGCTGAAGCATCTTAGTGACGTTGACCCTTTATCTTGGCGCTCCCCCGAGTTCGGTCATTGCCATCTAGAAATACAGGCCTCCGATCAGCTGATCGTGTACGTCACTAATTCCTTTGCCAAGGCAGTGACTGCACACGACGAGGTCTCCGGTACGATATACGTTTAAAATTGGGATTGCGTCAGACGGCATTTTAGTTCTCTAAAAATAGTTTGTTAGTTGTTGTAGAAGAGGCGCTACTCCAGCTATTTGCAGCTCGACCTTCGAGTAATGTGCTGGGAATAGTGTGATTGCAGGACACAAGGTCCGTGGCGAATTAGCTTTAATGGCTTTAACAATGCCCTTTCAGAAAAAATTGTAGATTCTGAAAACAGAAAAATGTCGCATGACGATGACACAATTTTCGAGAAGGACAACAACACCAATGCAAAAGTTGCATAATTTACCAAGGATAAAGTCAGCTTCTAACCGCATTTTATCTTCATTTGGCCCATCGACAGTGTCCAATAGTGTAGTACAAGGGACTAAGAAGCAGTAAAGACCGGTCGATCCCTTCTTTCATGATTTAGGGAACTACCGCACGATGCAACAAACCCTACTATGCTCGGCTCGTTAACCTTTCGAGAAAAGCCCTGTTATTCTAAGCTTTGGAATGTAAATAGCAGGTATCATACGAGTAGCTCAACGGACTTCTACTACGTACTCGTATAACATATACATACGTGTATGTACTCGCCGTGTGGCCAAGCATATACGGGATAACCGAAAAGGTTTACGTGTACACGCATCTGTTGGCAGTTGCTGCTCTTTCGTCCTTGGCCATTCAAGGGGATTAGGAATGTTTGCATGTTGTTGTCAACTGTCGCTACTTGATGATTGCCAGGGCTAGTTTGACGATTAAATTTCCGAAAAGGTTAACTATCAAAAAGTTAAAAATGTTTTCATGTTGGCGAATTAAACGACTTTATTGCGGGCTGCAGACAATGGTCCATCGCTATCAGATGCTATCGTGAATCTGGGCAGATAGCAGTTTGTGGCGATGATGGCTGCCAGCAATTGTCTCAAATCGGCACTCACCGCTATATGCGTGGATACACGATGACAATGGCTTCCAATTGCCAGTCATGGCTCATTGTCTGTAGCAGGCACAAGAAGTACCAGAGGCAGATGCACAATCCCTCTCAATTGCCCTAACCCCTTGTGGGGAATAGCGTGTCAACAGTTCCATGTGGCATAGTTGCGTTTCGTCGGCATAAACTGGTTTTGGGGAATTCAGTTGCCAATATGCACCTCCTGCACATCCATGGCCACGAACGTCGTATTATGCCTGCTACAGACAATGGCCCAGCCCCGGCCATTCGAGGCCATCGCCACTGTGTGGACGGGCGGATGGCGTTCAGTGGCAAATGCCGCGTAACTGTCATTTCTGTCAACAGCGATGGGCCATCGGATGGCCACAAATGGCTTCGAGAGCCATTTTCCTCCACGCGATGGCCCATCTCGTACACAACTTTGAACAGCTGATTTAAGTCGATGGGCCACTACATAATTATCGCAATGCTACTATCATCGACCTTCTGTCGTACGCGATCCGTTTGATTATAGCTGCCGTGACGCACAGAGCGATAGGTTTCAATTTCAATGGCCCATCGAAGACCATTGTGTGGACGGACAACATTTAAAAATATTCCAATTGACATTTGGTGTGTGATGGCGGCCATCAAAGTCACCATCGCGATGGGCCATTATCTGTAGCAGGCTTTAGATGGTATTCGAACCCGAAACGCCGGTAGTCAAACATGAGACTGATGCCTCAATACACTGCGTTACCGGTCGCCCCAAATACCATAGGCCAATGCACAGTGCAATACTTAAATGGGTAACGATGAATTCTATTTCGCAAACGATCAGCTGGTTTTCGACTTCGGAAATGGATTTCTAATGATGACAAATTATTGAAAATGTTCCAGTGAAATACCGTGGGATGCAACCTAGTTTGGATTTGAATTTTAACAAGGACTTTAAAACATTAGGATAAGTTTGGCATTCAAAATCAGACGAATTTAGTTATAAATTTAATATGAACGCTACAGGAATAACCAACAAAAAAAACCAGACTTAAGCAAAGCTTCGATCTGGAGTCCGAAGCGTATATACCCTAAACTTGTACATACCTAGTGTTGATACCAAAAGTACCAATTGGCAACGACCATATGGATTAAAAGTTTCCTATATGGTCAGTTTAAATTTTGTGTGGATCCAATGAGAAGTTTCATCGTTCACCCATTCGGATTTTGTATATGAATATTTGAACTAACGTTTGTAGGGGAGGTTGGCGTTCATTCAGTTCTGAATTAATTTCTCCGAGCTTAGTGGTTTCGTATGGATAGTAGCACTCATCAGGTCTTGCATCTTTGCAGTGCTACTATCCATACGAAACCACTATGCTCGGAGAAATTAATTCAGAGGGAATTTGAGAATAAACCAGGCCCGGAGTCCGAAGCGTATATACCCTAGACTTGTACAGACCTAGTGGTGGTACCAAAAGTACCAATTGGTAACGACCATATGCATTAAAAGTGAGTTTCCTATACGGCCAGTTTATAGGGGAGGTTGGCAATTATTCAGTAGGATCTTGACCATTATCAAAATCAATTAACTAACCTATTCTACAAATATTTGTCGAATTTTTCAAGTCGCAAGCTTCATTCTATCGAAAGTTATTGCTTATTTGAAGTCTCACTTGTAGAGGAGGTACGGGTTCATTGGGTCGGATCTGGCTCATTATTGCCACCAACAAATAAGATCATGCTTTAAACATTTAAACAAAATTTCAAGCCTCTAGCTTCACTCTATCGGAAGTTATCGCTTATTTGAAGTTTCACTTGTTGGGGAGGTAGGGGTTCCTTGGGTCGGATCTTGCTCATCATTGCTACCAACAAATAAAATCATGCTACAAACATTTATACAAAATTTCAAGTCTCTAGCTTCACTCCATCGAAAGTTATCGCTTATTTGAAGTTTCATTTGTAGGGGAGGTAGGGGTTCCTTAGGTTTGATCTAGCCCATCTTAAATACCAACTAACCCGATCTCACTTCAAACATTTGACCAAAACTTCAAGTCGCTGGCTTGATTCTGTCAAAAGTTATAGCTTATTGAAGTTGCATTTGTAGGGGAGGTAGGAGTTGCTTGGGTCGGATCTTACCCATTTTCAATACCAACCAAGTAGATCCCACTAACAACATTTTGTCAAATTTTCAACTCGCTAGTGTAATTTTATCGAAAGTTATCGTAATTAAAAGAATATTTAATTTTTTGAAATTTGTAGGGGAGGTAGGCGTTCCCTTGATCTGATTACGCCCAACTTACTAGAACTTAAACATCTTCTTACGCCAGGGTTACATGCCAAAAATCAGGTGTCTACGTCAATTGTTTCAAGAGTTATAGACAAAAAACCCGAAAAGTAGGGTAGTACGGGGCTCTTTGTAAGAAAATTACCGTTAGTTTTCAACTGATCGATTTTAGTTTCTTAGGGAAGTAGAAGATTATCCTCACGAGCAATCTGCCAAAGCTAGAGCTTTTTACGTTTATTTAATCGGGAGTTATAGATACATTTAATTATTTTACATATATAGGGGAGGTAGGCGTTCTCTTGGCCTGATCATGCCTATTTTCAATACCAACCAAGTAGATTATACTTCCAACATCTGACCAAAATTTCAAGTCTCTAGCTTCATTCTATCGAAAGTTATCGTGCGAACGGACAGACAGACGGACTGACGGACAGACGGACAGACGGACAGACAGACAGACAGACAGACAGACAGACAGACAGACAGACAGACAGACATGGCTAAATCGAATCAGGAGGTGATCCTGATCATTTATATATATACATTGCTATACCTCCGGAGCCTCCTTTAAGGTGTTACATATTTCCGTCGTGACAAAAACAATATACCCTATACTAAAAGTCTAGGGTATAAAAATAGTTGGTCCCGTTGCGGGGCGCGAACCGCAGAGACCGTGTTTCGAGTAGCAAAATATGCCCGGTGCGTTACCGAGCTAAGCTACAGACGCATATTAAGTTGGTGTGCAGAATGAAACCAAGTGTCACAAACAATTCCAATTTAAATTGAAAATGATTCGCACTTGTACATTTGCAAGAACTTTAATACATAAAGCAAAACTTAAAGTTGCTAGCTTCATTTTATGGAAAGTTATGGCTCATTTGAAGTTTCATTTGTAGGGGAGGTAGGAGTTGCTTGAGTCGTATCTTACTTATTTTGAACACAGACGAACTAAATTCTACTAAAAACATTTTGCCATTTGTCTATACCTCCGTTGCCTCCTTTAAGATGTTACTTATTTTCGTCGTGACAAAAACAATATACCCTATACTTATAAAGCTTATGATATAATTATTATCGGATATCTCTCGTCTTTTCGATCCTATTGGCTGGATAGCCCCAAACATAGTAATCGCAAAATGATTGATGAAATCTTTATGGCCACTAGGCAAATACTCGGATGACCCTTATCAAATGACATCGCCACACAATTACGCCCGTCATATTGTACACCCAATTAAATTGGGGTAATCTTAATTTTGTTATACTATATGCTGTTAGGCCCCACCTAGATTCTGTGCATCCAAATTTGCAACCCTGAAAAAGTTGTGCGAGCGGAGATATAGCCCAAAAACCGCGAAGTTTTTCCACTTTTTTCCGTTTTTTGCCAGAAAATAACTAAAGGCACATTCTGACGAAATAAGACATTAACAGTTTTTTAAAGTAAATAAAATTTCCTACAATTTGAGCTACATTGGAGCGATGTTGCTCCGGTAGTTTTTGGGATTCGGCTCTTTAAAATTGCGTCATTTTTTCAAAAATTACAGATTTTAACTTTAAGCTCATATCTTCAAGTGTTTTTGGCAATAATACTCATCGCACAAAAAAACTCATTTTATAAGAAGTTTTAAGTTTTAGTACATCTGAATATCTTCAATTTAACACCAAAATGGTAACTCCTACATTTAATACGGATAGTTACCTAAAATATGATCAGAAACCAAATAAAGTAAAAATCCTGTTTGAGGGCAATAAATATTAAATAAATGGCCCCTAGACGTACCATATTTGGGTGAAATATTCACTCACGGACACTCCTTATAATAACATATTTTATATAAATTATATATACCTATTTTAATAATGAAATTTAGTTGAACTCAGTTTTTGAGGGCCGTGGCTCATTTAAATTCTCTACATCAGGTTCGATTTGCATAGGGGGGACACGTTTTCCTCCCCCAGCACTCCACTGTCCTCATCAGTCACTTCGGTTGGAGGAACATTTGCACATTAGTGGCCTTCACAATATTTAAAAAGCGTGGAACAAGTCATCCCTGCCTTCCTGCATGAGCAAGCCCCTGAACAACCCTTTCTAAACTTACAAGATAAACATTTAAGCAGCAATTCAGTAGCAGGCGGCTTCGTAGTGGCAATTGGGATGAGCCCTTGTTCGCAAATATTCCATCCCCAATCCGTCGGTGCTCTGGCTTCCCCCACCCTCTTGACGGTAAGTTCAGTAGCAGTGGTACTTTGCAGTATCCTTTGTGGGTGAAAGACGAGCCAAATTGGTTTTCGCATTGGCCGCAGTTCTAACAAATAGAGAGTTCCGGAGGGAGTTCAGGTTATTTTGGGGCGCCCCTCCGTAAAGGGCCACCAGAAATGCCTCTTCTTCTCTTTCTATTTCATTAGGATCTGCATCAGGAGCCACACCGCTCCAATATAGCTCAAATGAAAGGAAATTGTATATCTAAAATACTTTAAAAAGTGACTGTTGACTTTTATCGTCAGAATATGCCTTTAGTTATTTACTGGCAAAAAAACGGAAAAAAGTGGAAAAATTTCGCGGTTTTTGGGCTATATCTCCTCTCGCACATCTTTTTCGGGGTTGAAAATTTAGATTCATAGTATCTTGTTGGGCCCAACATATAAAAAAATTGAGATTACCCTCATTTTTGCAATGTTGGACCCATTTTTGTGTACGATATGACTGGCGTAAATGGAGAACGTTCAAAATCGAATTAGTAGCGCTGCAGACTTTGAGAGTTCCACGATGGGTTGGAAATTGCTGTTAGTGGATAGAGTGGGGTCATCTGGAGTTCCACGGATTCTGATGCATCAAAAGACGCATATGCTGCGGCAATGTACATCGTCCGTCGAAATGGCTCACCGCAGACCAAACTCATTAGGTCGGAGACAAAGTTTGCTCCAGTTAAAGAACTATCGACACCGAAACTTGAACTATCGGGCGCTCAGTTATTGGCTAAAACGATACAGAAAGATAAAGAAGCATTAAAAATCGTTAATATGCAAACGTACTTTTGGTGATTGGATCGGGTATTTTCCTTTTTTCGACTAAGACGCTGAAGACTCGGGAATCTGGTTCCGTCCTGTAACAAATCTCTCGTTAGGTACTGAGTCACGATGATAGGATCGACACGAGCAAATTATATGTACTTGCAGAGCAATGCGTTGCTTTTACCGGAAAGTGGAAAATACCCCAGTCCAGTCACGTATGGATCTCATAGTCGCCTCCTCGTCAACACTTTCTTCATTAAGATGTCTACATTCATACGAATGTCAAAGAAACTCTTAAATATCATGACTTACCCACATAATTTACCTATACCCATATATGTAGGCGTAGTAGTAGTTTGGATGGCGCAACGGTTAGCACGTTCACCTTCTATGCACTGGGCCCGGTTCGATTAGTACTGAATACTACTGAATTCAGTAGGATGTAATAAACCACTTGTAACGAACCATATTATTGTCTGGTAGTGCTGCTCCCACCGGCAGATCGAAGCAGCACCTAATGAGTAGTGATCTGTTGGTGGTACGAAACCAGAGGCAGGGGGTCCCATTACAACCGAACCCAGGTGCGACCGCGTGGGCGTCTGATCCGTCCGCCAACCATTCCATCCTTATCGACTGTTTTTTTTTATTCCCCATTTTTACCTCCCCTGTCTGTGTTGTCTTCCCCAGGCCTATGAATTTTTGTTAATATAATACGTAAAGGACAGGGGCAACGAGCGGCGAAAACCCCACCCACATCTACCGAACTGAGCTACAGCAAGCATAGGCCGCTGCTTAGCTCGTTGAGGGGCCGTTTTCTTCGCCAGATGGCACGGCCCGACCTTCACGGTCATATGCTACCTAAGGCTCCGTCCCCACGGGCATCTTCGGATGCCCACCAAACCGTCCGTTACATATTTGGCGCCCAACGTGGGGCCCATTTCTGGTCAAGAACAGGACTGAAAAGGACCTCATTGGGTTCCTTTATGCATCCCCACAAGCACATTAAGGCTACTTGCTCTAAGTCTTAGGACTTAGCCATTTTTACTTCACGTATTTTCCCTTCAAGTAGCTGTGCTTTCCTATGTAGCACCCCCATCCTTCCTATAGAGTATTTTTTCCTTTTAGAGTCAGTTCAACAAGGCAATCCTGGTGTTGTGTTTGTCTTTTGTGGCTTAGCCACGTATTTAAGGCCTCCATAAATGCTTTGAATTGCCGGCATTTGGAGCATCTTCGGTGACCGGACGAAGCGCGGAGGAGCCCTGGATACCTTTTTGTTTGCCAGGATTGTCCTTCTAAGTATGTAACTTAAAAAAAAAAATTCTTTACACAGTATTGCATTTTTCTATTGTTCATGTTCTCAGCAGCTTACAGAGTTTATAAGTGAATTACGGCAAGGAATGCAGTGCTGCGTCTCTGCTGGCCTCAGAATTCTTTGTAACCTGTTGATCATCTGAATAATTGGGAAATGAAGTATTTTTTTCTTTGCTTTGCTAATTTTTCACCTCTACAATGGTTGTCGGCTGACTCCGGTACCCAGCTCGCTTTTGTTTTATTTTTTTTCTATTTTTAGCAGCACACTTTGTCCTCAGCTTCTTCTTCTTGGCAGGCCTCGAAGTAGAAGCTGCCCTGTAATGAACCACCTGTAACGAACCATATTATGGTCTGGTAGTGCTGCTCCCACCGGCAGATCGAAGCAGCACCTGATGAGTAGTCATCTGTTGGTGGTACGAAACGAGAGGCCGAGGGTCCCATTACAGCCGAACCCAGGTGCGACCGCGTGGGCGTCTGATCCGTCCGCCAACCATTCCATCCTTATCGACTGTTTTTTTTATTCCCCATTTTTACCTCCCCCGTTTGTGTTGTCTTCCCCAGGCCTATGCATTTTTGTTAATACATTAAGGACAGGGGCAACGAGCGGCGAAACCCCCGCCCACATCTCTCGAGCTGAGCTACAGCAAGCATAGGCCGCTGCTTAGCTCGTTGAGGGGCCGTTTTCTTCGCCAGATGGCACGGCCCGACCTTCACGGTCATATGCTACCTAAGGCTCCGTCCCCACGGGCATCTTCGGATGCCCACCAAACCGTCCGTTACAAGGATTTGATTGAACCAATAAGAAAAGGAGTTTTACATGTCGGATTATGAGTCCTCTATGCTTACCCCATTTGGGCCAAATAACTCGGTTGAGCGTGTTGCTGATCACACACTTCTGCACAGAATACACCGCCATGATCTCGTAAATGAGACGATGCTAACTCATCTCGAGGCCTTGCACCAAAATTGGATTGTTACCTCATTTATTTATATTTGGGGCGGCCGGTAGATCAGTGCGTTGAGGCGTCAATCTGATGCGTCAGCATATCGATTAGTCACGGGTTGGAGTCCTGTCCACGCTGTAGCAGTATTTGTTTTGTCTTCCACTTGCAGTGTATAGCGTAACTATAAGCCACAACCTTTTCCGACATCGTCCGAAATCATCCTAACCCCGAAACCCCACTAGGGATTAAGGTAAATAGTCGTACCCATATATTTCTCATTCATTAACTACCCAACTACTTCGAGTCATAGTTTACTGTAAAAAGGTCCCTCACTCACGGCAAAATATTTAATTCAATTCGCAGCCATTCTGCATGTACGAGAACAACCTTTGTGACCTCGTACATTTCCATAGATCTTAAAAACAGTCTAAAGGGTTCATATCTTAAATCTTTCGTCGCACTGCCATGCAAATTTTCCGTTTGAGAAACTTTCTGCAGCATTTTGACTCCCTTTTTTCGCCTTAACCACTGCAATACAGTCACCAGTACCATGGGCAGTATGCACATGGAATATACACATACACACCCCTTTCTCGTACTTGCATTATTACGTAGCTTATTCACAGTATCATTTCTTACTCGGAATACCCAGCTACATTCACTTTTCTAGCATTGTTGCTCTGAATGTTAGCAATCTTTGGGGTTTGTTACATATGTCTGTTCTGGGTCGTGTATAGCTGCCATGGAAGCAGAGGTTACCACACGACGAGAGCTCATTTCGCGAAAGGAGCCGGATGTTCTAAAGAACTGACAAAAGTTTATGATCTTCGTTCACAGATTTCACATTTGCATGCAAATTTTAATGATATCGTAATAGTAGTAAATTTCTAGACTGTATGCTTTTCATACTAACGTTTTACAGGAAAAGTTATAGTCTGTTGTGTTGTGTCCTGTGGTTATAACCGTGCGACAATTAGGGTTGTAACATTTCAAATTACGAGTAGTGACGGTAAAGTATCGGTTTTTTGTCAAGCGGCGTTTTATGTCCGGTAGGCAATTTAATATGTACGAGTATATGGCTTTTCAGCGAAAGCCGATAACCGAAGATTTACGTGTGGGGGCAATGAATGGACGTTCAACTAGGACTTTCGATCCGTCCTATGGAAATACATATTATTCGTTTGCTTTCGAGTTGTCTACGATTCGCTTAGAAAATTTCGACGTCAAAGAAGTAAATCTTTTGGTACGCATTTTTGAGCAAATGTGCCTTTGAAATGATTTGGAGTTGACTTCCAGTCTTTTAATTACTTGTCCTTCCAGTGTGCTGCTTATTTGTTCCTTATATCCGTCATATTTTTCATATCTTCTATAACTTTTATGTTTAGAGGAAAGATCTCATTATTCCGTTCCGAAAACACTCCTATTTGTTAGGTTTGTTTTGAATTCTACTTCATGTACGGGTCGTCCTGACCAAAGAACTCAAAATGCCTCCAACGGTGCCCTACTACATTGGTGTTATAACGCCCATTCAGAAAATACCCGTTTTGTTTAAATTTCACTCCATCCCCAAGAAGGTCCTTTCGTTATGACTAAATGACTTAAAATGCCTTCAGAAGTACTTCAGTGAAGACGCGCATCTACATCAGCACCGAAACGTCATTCGGGGGTGTCAAGAATCTTTTCAAGGAAGTTGTGTACTAAATTGGATTGAAATCGGACCTCTGAAAAGGACTATAGTAGCCGATTTGGAAAACTTCAATTTAAAAACAACAGAATGTTCCGCTATTCCAGTCGATAAAAACTCGTCACCGGGCCGATTTAGGGTGCTTGGACCCAAGGAATTTGGTTACTAAATTGAGGTGATATCCCACCACGGGAAGTGCTGGACAAACGGAGAGCATGCATCGGGAAATGTGCCTGTCCATTAAAAATGTGTGGGATTGGCCAAAAAAATCTTAAACAAACATTTCTGCTACTTTTTACTTATTTGACGAATACCGCGGAAATTCAAAACAAACATAATTTTGAACGTATTTGTCTATGATGTTCACTAGTCAAGACAAATTTTGTTAAAAACGAATTGAAACAGAATCAGACAAATTAAATTAAAGGTAAAGTTTGGTAACTACTTGCTAAAGTGTTGCTAAAATTGTTAAAATTTGAATCAATTCAAAATTACCGATCCCACCCAACTAAAAAGCTCATGTAGACTGAAAAAAGTTTTCATAAGTCTAGTAAGACTCTCCGCCATTCTCATAAAGTAACTTTTATTACAGCATTTTAATTAGCTCTTTTTCTCTCTCTCTCTCAATTGCCCTAACCTCTTGTGGGGCATAGCGCGTCAACTGTTCCATTTGGTCCAGTTGACGTTTCGACAGTATAAATTCGTTTCCGATAATGCAGTTGCCAGCATGCACCTCCTGCACATCCATGGCGACGAACGTCGTCGTGGGCGGGAAATTAGCTCTTATAGCACCATAATTATGAGGGTATTACTGTAGTAGAGTTTTACTTTTACTATAAGATCATACCTTGTCATCATGTACTCTCATAAAGCCATTTAAAAAAAAAGTTACACTCTCATAAAAATATTCCTACAAGAGATCAACTCTTATGATTCTTATAATGGCAGCCTTATAAGAGTTAAAGTCAAAGATTTCTTGTAATAATATAATAATCTAATAAAATACTCATAAGAAGAGTTTTCTGTGAGCAAGATTAAGATTTCGTTTTAAAGTTAAAAAATGATCACAATGAACGAGTGTGATTGGAAGAAAAGTTAAAGTACCTTGTGATACGAAACGGATTTGGTCGATGTCACCGCTTATTGAGTCAGATAAGTCCACAATTGATAGATTCCAACGATGCAAAATATTGGTTACTAGAAGGGCCACGAAAGACCGGTTAATTCCATGAATACCAAAACCAATCATCGAGGTTCTTCGTCGTAGTACAACCTTACGCCAGTACCTATTACTACAAACCTAGATGTAATATCGCTGATACAACTGAATTGCAATGGGCTGCAACATAAAATCCCCGAAATTACGGCTTTCATGGCATCGTGTAATGATCGGTGGCATATAGAAGATGAAACCTTATGCTAACTCTTCCCTCAACTAATACGGTGGCTACAATATTATCAGGAAAAATAGGCTGACCAATGCTGGTGGAGGACTTGCATTTATCTTACACCACCCAGTGATCTATCATGAGATAGCTGTTACTAACGACAATGTTTTCCGTGTGCAGATGATCGCAGTTCAATCTGGGCATACTGGGATTAACATGTTTAACTTCCGTCTTCCGCATGTCTTCTCCTGCCCCCATGCTTACAAGGTTAACATCAGTCCTTTCTTAACTGGCCAATATCGTCTTGCGCTAGGTGACTTTAACGCTCACCATGAGTTGTGGTATTCAAACCTGAGAATGACTCCAGAGGCATGACAGCGAGCGATTCGACACAACCGACTTCTGCCCGCTGAATGGAAATACTTCCACCCGCTTAACAGGATTTTGTTCATGCTCTACAGACATCTCCATTTCATAATGCAGCTCAATAGGAATCCGTTCTAACGCCTTCCTCCGACCACCTTCCGATCTTAATCGAACCCGATCGACCAAGAGACGTTCAAGACCAGACCATCCAACCTTCACCAACTGACTGGGCCAACTTTCGGAATTACAATAACGCGGCTTTAACTGCCCCACAAACACCATCTGATGTTCGTGTGGCTGAAAACCTCTCTCTCTCTCAATTGCCTAACCCCTTGTGGGGCATAGCGCGTCAACTGTTCCATGTGGCCCAGTTGACGTTTAAACGGCATAAACTGGTTTGGGTAAATGCAGTTGCCAGCATGCACCTCCTGCACATCCATGGCCACGAACGTCGTCGTGGACGGGATTCGAACCCGAAACACGGGTAGTTAAACATGAGACTGATGCCTCAACATACTGCGCTACCAGTCGCCCCAACAGCAACAGCAACCAGTCAACTCCAAATTAAACTTCAAACTATTGATTCTCATACGGAGAATTTAGTTATTAGACTTAATTAAAATAAGAATGGAAGTGATTATTGGTTTTAAAGTTCGTAAAAGTTGTTTAATGCAATATAAAGTAAGCGATTGAACAGTGTAATAATTATCATATTTTCTCCACATTCTCTACATAATGTAAAAGTTGATTATTTAGCGGCTTCGCAATTTTTCGAAACAACAATCACAGAAACATTTGGAGCAGAATTTGTGGAAAACAATGTTCTGCAAAGTCAGTATAATTTTGAGAATCGAAACTTTTTAATTTGTCACCGTAAATGACACTGAGTGACAGTAAATGCACTCTCGCATGAGCTTATATTTACCCGTACTTGCCAAATAAAGACAGTATATTTTCGTATATCATGTTCCCTGTTTCTAGCTATACTTTTAAGGAAAACTTAGCTTTCATAGTACGAGTATAGTTCTTTGTGTGATACTCTTACAAAAGTCTTATGAGACATGCGTAACTCTCATTAGGAGAGTTGAGCTCTTGCTTCAAGATAAAATAACTCTCAAAAAGTGTGCCATTTAGTTCTTATAAAACTCTCATAGGACCCTTATAGTATTCTACCAGAGTTGAAGCTAAAAGAGTAGGAGTTTTAATGCTGGCTCTTGTAAAACTCAGGAGGAAAAACAAGAGGAAAATTGTTAGTTGGGTATGGATCCATTCAAATATCGGAATTGACAACTGAGAATGAATGCGACCCTATTTCACGATACTATTTTCACCATGGCAGCATCACGATGATGGGAGATTTCGAGGCTTATTACGACTAGCTCTTTGCTGATTTTATCTATTGTTCTTTTCTACAAACGAAATTTATAAATATGTACGTACCTTTTCATTTCTTGATTTAACATTTCGTGAATTCATGGAATTCACAATAATTTCTTAAGATATTGTACTTTTGCCTTTTGGATAATGTTCCTAAGGAGGGTTTTGGAAATATAAAATGTGATGGATACTTGTAATAGTCGTGTACGATTCGCCTTTCCTCGCGTGATGGCTATTTAAGTTCACGCGTCATAAATCCGTGACGTTCGGTTCACTCTCGATCCGCTGAAATGGAACATGGTTAAATGTGTAAAAACCGTCAATGGATTCGATGGTCATGGAGTCTGCAGAGTGGAGTTGTTGTAGCTTCTGAACAAGAAACATAAACAGCCGCAGGATCGCTCGGAGAATACGAGGAGCCGGCCATTTGAATGAAAGGTTTCAATTTTATATAGGACTACATAGATGGTGGTCACGCAGAAGCCAATTATTTCTATCCCATATTTATCCTGTGAAAAAAAATCAATAAATTAATTTCAGTTGTTTTTTTCCGCCATACAAATAAAAAACGTGGAATCGTTGATATATTTTTATACCTTAATCAGACGACGTACTCGAATGATCATTCCCACTCGAATGATAATTCGATTTCATGTGTGTCTTGCGAATAACCATTCGAACATCGTCCGAATGATAATCCGCGAATTACAATTGGCATAGTAAACGTAATTCCTTCTTTGTGTATGCAGTGCCACCTATCCGACAAATTGTCATTGAGTAGGAAAAATATTCACCCGTTGATATGCAATAGAAATAATATCCACTCGTTGCTAAGCAAAATGTTCGTTGCTAAACGAAATAAACAATATTTATTCGAAAAATCAGTGCTAGGTCGATTTTGTAGTGACAGTTGGAACGACGTTCACATAAAAGTGTGTGTGTCTAATTCGTCATTGCCAGCAATTCATCATTCACCGAATGATCATTCGGTTGCTGTGTCTGGCTAAGGTATTAGGTTGAATTAATCGAATTCCCTCGCATATCCACAATTCGCATATTCCAAAATCAATCTTAACTGCGATATAATTCACAGTTTAATGAAAATTGAAATTTTGTTTTGACTTGATTTCATTGTACATATCAACTTAGCATGTTTCTGTAGCTAAACTTAACAAGTTGTCTTGCATTTGTTGCTACCTGAAACTCCGTTGTCTGAAGAGCCGTGATCCTTAAGGTGAAAACACATTTGTGTCTAAAATGCATAGTCCGAATCCAAAATCCAAATTACGGGGTTACACACTGCGCAGCCAATCCATTGCAAGCCGTCATTTTATATCACTCAATTTTCAGTTATACAATTAAATTTCATGCGTCGACAATTGGATTGAAAAACTTTTGATTGAACACCTTGGCGGCCAGCCAACATGAAAAACGATTTCTTTGTTGCTATTTATTTTATTTTAGTGCAAATCAACAAACAAACAAAATTTGAATCCGTTTAGTTCGGATTTCGCGCACAAGCGGCGTAGAAGTGGGGTTCTGGATTCGTGGATTTTGGCCGGGCCAACTATCCAACTTGAATTGCGGCAGATTGCAGAGCTGTCAGCTTGAATTCCACACACTTTTGATTCGACCGATTTGGATTTGATTTTCGACTTTGGACGCAAATATACGACCCCGTATTCGTGGTACAATAAAATAAAGGAAAATTCTGCTCAAATACTACATACGCTTAGTCCAGTAATGGCGTCGTTTGACGGAGAAAAAAACTATAAAGAAGTTGTTTTTTTTTTTGTCAATTTTGTTTGTATTTTATGGTGCTGAGTCCAAATTTCAACTTTGCCACCTCAAAAGTGATGCGTTCTAGGAACACTTCCTGAAACTGTTCGAAAAATGCGCTTTTAACTGCTGCAAGGCGTTCAAGTTTGCGGACAATTTCAAGATGGGTAAAAAAACAGTTGAGGCAACCGGTAGCTCAGTGCGTAGAGGCGTAAGTTTCATGTCTGACTACCAGCGTTTTGGGTTCGAATCTCGTCCACGATGACGCTTGTAGCTATGGATGTTTGCGTTATCTTCTCCCTGTGGTGCAGGGCGTAATAATAAGCCACAGCATCTCCCGACTTGTCGCAGTTAGGCAGCTGAATCGGGGAACAGGAGGTGCATGCTGGCAACTGCATTTTCGAAAATAAGTTTATGCCAACGAGACGTCAACTAGGCCACGTGGAACAGTTGACGCGCTTTGCCACACAAGGGCAATTTGGTAAGCCTAAAAAAAACATATTTGGGGGTTCCAAACTTGGATTTTCCAGCCTAATATTAATTTTATTTTTAATATAACAATGAGGGCGCCATGATTTTTCCACTTTTCAGAATAAGTAAAAACGATGAAAAAGGGTTTATGTTTCGTGACTACAATCTTGCTTTTGTTTTGACATGAACGAGTGTTTTTTTCCTTTTTCTGTACCAAGTCAACTGACCATTTAACGTACGACTCATTGTCCTTTGTATCGGATGGTCTTGTTGAGGGGCTATCTGAGCTGCCAAGTCAACTCTGCAGCAGACAGGAGCTAGATGACATGGCTAATACTCTGGTAGGTGCTATGTTTGAATGCGGTGGTGTCTGCATCATGACTATTCTCCGAATAAAGAGCGGCCACGCAGGAAGAGTTTCAATAAGGCTAAAGCTTTCAGGCAAGAGTTAAGGTGGCATTCTTTTAAAGAACATCGATATGTTTTTAGAAAGAGATAACGCAACTCATGGAGAAGCTTTTGCGAACGGATAGAAGGGTCCTGCGAGACCTCCTGATCTCGTAAAATCCTGGCGTCAAATCAATCTACGCCAAGCTTCCTACAAAAGCAAAACGGATCCCGGACGTCTTCGAACAAAGAAATTATTGTGTGTCTGCTTGACATCCAAAAATATTGTAAACCAAAAACGACCACCTTGGCTTCCTTTCATTTCTGCAGGAAGATTTTTTGAATTTTTTAAATGGCCCTTTGATTGGTATGCGGTATGTATTTGCGAAAAATTCTTCGACCATGCGTCAAAATTTGGTTCAATGCACCTAACTCGCCCCAGTTTTGTGGGAGTCCGGGTCTTTGTATTGCGTCTCCTTGGTGGTTGTTTCATTTTTTAGTTGCCTGCTCACACAGCTGGCTGAACCCTAAAACCTAACAATAAAATCAATTTCATTGCATTGGTTGTTTGGTATTGTAATGGCACTGATTTATAATGTCGAAGGTAGATCATTGCACGAAGTTCGCGCCCCTTCAAAGTTTTGATTAAAATCTAAGACTCATTCTGTTTGTAACTCTATTTTGGCAGTGACTTGCTAGGAGTACCTCAAAGAACAGCGATTGAGATAATCAGATATTTGGACGAGGTGTGAACGAAACCGCGCCGCGAGTTGTATTATAGCTCAGTAAGAAGTGTCGAAGCTGGCCGTACCCCCAAATATATCCCACATTGGGTGCCAATTTGATATTTGCTTCTTGTAGCGTAAATGCTTGAACAGATATTTAGTTGTAGCTTGAGGGTTATGATCCTTTAAGTGCGAAGCGAGCGTAGCGAGCTGAGCCCACACAAAGGACTGTTGATTCACAACCCTCAGTATCGCACAAGTATGCATGCAGTGGCGGATCTAGAGGGGTGCCCGGGCCCTCTCTCAAATGTTTGGCATGTAGAGCTTGGTCTACGAATATTCAAAGAAATGCTCGAAAATGATTTATGAAAATTACAGCGAAAACAAAAGATACCAAGCATGGATTTGTTCGCGCTTTGGGTTTCCCTTGGATTTTTCTTGATGAAGCTGGTGTTGCCACACATGCTTGGAACATCGTCTGAACATCGTCAGCAGAGATATCTCAAAGGGTGGAGTGTTCCCTTGTAGTTTGCTGGGAAAGCTGCAAAGACTGGCCGGCGTTGTTTTTTGTTGCACTCTAAGGAGAACTACTTCCATTGCTTTGAACATGCTGTTAAACTCGCTATTTTTTGTCATTTTTGGAAAATAGACGGTGGCAAATACGGACATGTTGCGGTTCGGAACAACCCAAATATTCCCGCAACAACTGACTACACCTCCACGAAAGATGGGTTTCACAAGCATTTTGCTATTCTGATAAAATCCCGCTGCCAGTGGGAGGACAACGCGCTTCTGTTGACTAAAACCGCGTTTAGTCAATTTGCGGGAGCCGCTGCGGTTTACAAATTTACATTCAATTTGAATGCAATCACACTGCGGTTTCTTGAGTGGTTTGTTCCATTCAAATTAAATGTAAATTTGTTAACCGCAGGTAGTCCCGCAGCTTTAAACGTGCCTAATTCTATAGAAATTGACGCAGATGGCTGCAAAAGAAATGAGGGATTAGAGAAGATAGGAGTCTTAGGTAATGGATTTAACTTAAGTCTGTTTTTAAGTCTGCGTGAATACTTAAATGCTTTCCAGGCCAAGGTTACGGCGTTTTTCAGCAATTTTTTACTTTGGATTCCGGATCACATTATCGATTTCGTCAGTCAGGGTACACGTAAAACAAGCGATGCGGCTGAAATTCGTCGGAACTAATTCTAAAGTTTGAAGTGATTGACAGGACCAATTTCAGAAGTATAAATAAATGATAAACAACACATCATGCATCGCCTGTAATGAGTGCCGTTTTCATCAGGGAAAGGAGTCACGTTTTTTTTTATCTTCTCTGCTCTCTGGAGTAGGCTCCAGTAAGAAGTTAAGATACATTTCTTGAATCCCACTTATTCACTGAAGTGGATAACTAAGCTTATGTTGATGCTAGGAATCTCGCTTTATAGGAAGTTTTGTCTAGTTCAATGATTAGGATTGTTGGATGATGAGTCCCTTGTGGTAACAGAATTAATCCACAGTCCAAGTGTGCTCCTCGTGGACTCGTACGTTCACCATTGCAAGATTCACTCCAATGAGGAATGTGTTCGCGTTTCCAATACACGCGTGCCTCTTTAAGGCCGAAAATTTAATAAATATGAATCGACTCTAAGCTCTTCAGGTAACAAAGTCGGGCCCCCTCCGAACTTGATTTCCAGATCCGTCACTGCATGCATGCATGGATTATTTCGTTTTTCTTTCATGGGCAATTTCGGTCTCGCGCCCAAGGTGGTTAAGATTTCCAGCCCTAGGTTACTCGTTCTATTCGCTCTATATTTAACTGCATCCTTTCCGTCCTAGCAAATCTGCATTCACAATTGTTTTTTGTGCTCAGTTTTGCTTTAGAACGAAAGTGTACATATGGCCCATTGCACAAACATAAATGGTGCAACGGCGGCAACCCGAACCACACATGGACAATATCGGTTTCAAATCGAGAAAACGTATGCGAAGGAAATGGAAAATAGGCATACACTCACTATCGTTTTAAACGAAATTGAACACTGAACACCGGTTGCTAAATGCCCGATTAAAATTTATCTTAATAATAAAATTTCATTGAGCAAAACTTAATTTTCTCAATGTCTGGTTAGCGTTATTAATCTGATAAAAGCTTACCGTCCCCTATCCTCCGATTAATATTTTATCCAAAACAAAAACCCAACCACTGGTTTCTGGTTGAAAATTTACCCAAAAAAAAAATCCATCACTTGATATCGGATGCTGAGATTTTGATAGCTATAGCAGAAATTTTTACTGCAAATTCAAATGAAAACAATAAAACTGGCCATAAAAAAAAGAGCTCCTGGAAATTCATTCGACTGAAGAGAATTTGGAACAAACTCAGCTGCAAACGAAGATGCCAAGAGACCGTACTGCTGTAGAATAGATTTGTGGACGGAAGGGTTCCAACAAAAATCTGCTGATTTTATCATGATTTGAGCTTTGACATTGGGTGCATTCGGGAGTCACGGTTGGTAGCTAGGTTTAAGTGCTGCCTCGTGATTTGTATTCCGAATGTTACGCTAAACCACTGCTAAACTTAGCGCAAATAGCTAGGCGCTAACACTTTTAGGCAGCACAAAATTTGTTCGCTATCTTGGATTAGCGGAGATTTGACAGTTCGAACGAACTGCCTGCATTCACAAATCATACCGCTACCCGAGCGCTCCCATTTTTGTTGTTGTAATTCAGTGCCAAATTGGGACAAAAATAGGAGCGCTCAAGTAGCGCTACCGATTTGTGAATGCAGGCATGTCAATTTACAACAGGTGAGCCAGCATACCATTCGGGCGTCACAAGAAAAATTGTTATGTGCTGCTTAGGAATTCGCTATTTCTGTGCAGCGCATTGCGCTTTTTTCCGTAACGCCCGAATGCACCCATTGTTAATTGCCTTGACCCCTCCTGGGGGCATTTCTATGCTTTGTTGACGTTTCCATAGCATATCTACTTTTTGGGAGTGCAGCTGCTAGCATGCACCTCCTATCCGCGCCGTCTTAATACTGACAAGCTCGGAGCACTGTGAAAGTTCTATTAGTACCCACAGGCGGCTCTTGGTTGCGCCGAGACTTGAACTCCGACCTCTAGATTAGTATCGTAGAGCGGGGACCGAACGACCACATCAACCGAGTGCGATAAGATGCTATAGAATAGATTTGTGGACGGTAAAGTTCCGCCAAAAAATCAGCTGATTTTGTCATAATTTGGCTTTGAGATGTGTTCAACACATTTTAAATTAGTACAATAATTTAACCGACATATGGGAAAATGAAATATTTAACGGGCAGTTTAAAGCTTCGATAAGCTCATGTCACTGAACAAACAGTTTAACAGGATACGGGCCAAATTGTGTGACGAAAGCCATGCATGGCAACTTTTGGGTTCAGCCGAAATGGCTAATTTCATGGTGCCCATATTGTGATGTCATGCGTAAAAGCCAGCGTTGATCACGTAATTATGATTTGATATTAAATTTGTACTTTTTTTTGTATGATTTCATCGAATTAACCCGTTTCTGTAGTGTTGACTTTGAACATCTTATTTTAGTTGTCCCTCTGTGTACATGCATAATTGACCCGTTTTCCTCTTTCCATATTGTAAAAATTGCATAAGAAGTAGGTGTAACACTTCAGTTTTCTAGATTCAAGAAAACACATTTTAAAATTTCTTTTCTTTGGAATTAGACTGCAACACTTGAACACGTTTTGCACTAACAATGTCCAATTCTCGCCACGATGGCATTGTCATACAGGAAATTTTTTCTTTTACAAGAGGATGAACTTCATGCTGGGGTTTTCGTGGTATCCTGAATATGTAGTATGTACTCTTGGCTCATACAAGTAGCGGTGGGTTTGTGGATTCACTTGTTGTTATTTTTCAATTTCTCCATGCATATTTGGTGTTCGTTGCGACGAAAAGATGAGAAAATGTTGTCTTGGTTAAGAAATTGTAGCAGTAGCAGTTGCCTTAGAAAGTATAATATAAATTGGATGAAACTTTAGAGCACACCCTTCGAACAGGTACTTTTCAATGCAGAGGAGTTTTATACGAACCCTGATTATTGGAGGATTGGAAGATCAAAAGTGGGTTTAGGACTTCAAGGATTGGATATTCGTATACATGTATTTTAGTATGACTAGACTTGGTGTACATATTGTTTTGATTTCCCCTTTGTTGAGCGTCAATTTTTAAATTTGGTGTATTTTTTTCTCAATTTTTCTTCAGAAAATTGCAGGCTTACATACATACTAATAATTTTACCGTTAAAATATTCTAATCTAAACTCTTCTGTAAAAAAAAACAATCTACCGTTTTTTTTTTCTGAGTCAAAATATCCTTGTATCTTCTGTCTATTCTGTACAAAGCTTAATACTAAATGGAAATCAGTAATATAAGTGATGTTGTTGCTTGCAACTATCTAAATGCATGCTTTCAAGTACGGAAGAAAAACAAGAGCTGCTACTTTGAACCCATTATATTCACTCAAGTGTTAAAGTTTTTTTTTGAAAATAAAAGAAGTGGTTTTGACATGGCCGTAATGGAGTCATTAAAATTCACGATGATGGCGGATAGATATTTTCTAAACGCACCACCTCGATGTCTTGAGAAGAATGTAGGAGAAGTTGGCGTGTATGTACACGAGAAAAATCATTCAAGTGTTGATAAAAAGCTAAGTTTTCATTACCCAGCAAAAAAATTTGGTCTGGCTTATCAGGATTAAGGAATAGGTAAGAAACCAATTGTAGTTTAGACCTTATAATAATTTTTATGAAAGCCTTATTATAATTTGTTATCAGGTCTAATTTACCATGCTCTCTGCGTAGACTTATACTAACCCTGAACTCAGCCTTACTTTGGTTTACTATCAGGTTTTCTTACTGTAACGTATGAATAAGAAATAACTTTCCGTCTTTCCCTTATTTAAATTTTAAATAATGCCAGCCTAATGCTTATTGTAAGATTACTATAACTTGTTATATTGTTTATTTCCTATAAGGTCTCAATAAAACAGACATTTTCGCCCTTTTCTTATTAATTAATCGAAAATAACGCAAAGGTAAGCCTCATTATAACTTGATTGTGTAACACTTAATATTTACCTTTTGTATTGTAATATAATACAAATATAAGTTTTTGGTAAGCTTCTGAACATCGCAGAAAGCTTTTTCATATGTGCAAATAAGCCAACAATACGTTTTCGGTAATCAATCGACGCGGTTGTAGAATTGCGTTTGATTCGAATTCGCATTGTGGAATGTAACTGCGTCGCGGCGTTTTCATAATTGAATTTGCGTTGAAATTGTTTTATTATAATTGTGTTGTGTTTCATTGTATTTCGTAGTGTAAAAAAAGTAAGTATTGCAAATTATTTTATAATTGTTGGTGAATTAAGGATTTTCTAATCGGAGGTTTGAAAATCTCTTTTGTGGCGTTTTCTTTAGTATTTAGTGCCAAGCAATTAATTGATGTTTCTACGTGCCATTTTACATTTACATTTCATCCGAAACTGATAAATTTTCCTATCAAAATAGAATCTCATTTTATAGTTGGAACGGGTGTTTTCAATCTTAAATTTGTCGACCAGGAAAGTGCCATTTTATAAAAGTTTCGGAACAGAATTTTGATTTAATTATCCAGACAGTGTTAAGGGGTTTTTAGACTATCAAACCTCCGAGAATATTAAATGAAACAATTTCCACTTTTGCATGAGTTTTTTTTAAAATGATTGCATGATGATACATTAAAGATTTCGGCGACGTTAACCTTACAGAATATGGCATCCCAAATTATGTAAAACAAACATTGAGTTTAGGACCTAATCATAACCACATAACCAAAATTAATCACAAAATGACCACACAATTGATAGCTGACTTAGAAAATATAAGGACATATTATGACAATATAAACACTAACAATGTGAGAGATAGAATCATTAAAATAATTGACAATTACCTAACAAAGAATAAAAATAAAAAATATACACATGTGGATCAGTTATTACACCAAACTAAGACATATCTGAACAATAATAAAGACATATATAAAATATAATAATGAGTGATAAGGGCAATAAAATAATTATTATGGACAAAACTCAATACGAAGACAAAATGAACCAGTTTATTAATAATAGTAACTTTATAAAACTTAATAAAGACCCCACTAAATACTTACAAAATAAAGCGAATGAACATATTAAAGCACTATTTAAAACTCAGTTAATTGATTTCAAAACTAAAAACACATACATTAATTATAGTGCAGTAGCGCCTAGATTACAAGAGAGACCAAAGTTACACAAAATTAATGTACCTATGAGACCATTGGTAGATTGCACTAATAGCCCTTTAACGAATTTGTCAAAATTTTTACTACCATTACTAAACCAAATAAGGAACATACATAATTTTAATATAAAAAACTCATTCGATTTAAAAAAACAAATAAATGAAATTATAATAAATGATTCATACAAAATAATATCTTTAGATGTACAGGACATGTTTAGTAATATACCAATTAATAAAGTAATAGAAATTTTAGACAATAATTTTAACTTAATTAACACTAACATACCTAAAGAACAATTTATTAATATGACTAAATTATGTTTAGAAAATGGATATTTTATTTATTCGGATAACATATATAAAAAACATAAAAGAACTACGATTGGGGTAAACCCCAATCATGCAATACTCTAGATGAATTTGAACCTGGTTAAAGCCAATAAATAATTTTGGTTGCGATCTCGGATATTGTATAGGAGGGGGTAGACGGAGTAAGGGTAATCGACTATTTTTTTTGAATCTAACTGATATTGTTAATTAAGTGTTAAGTACAAAATTTCAGCCCGATAAATTGTATACGTACTGAGTAAATAGGCTTAACGTATTTCATGAAATAGTGCAGTTTGTATGGGAGGGGGTAGAAGGAGGGTGAGGATTACAATAAATTTTATAATGTAGGTTACAATTATCATAAAAGTGATATATTCAAAATTTCAAAGCAAGATGTTTTATAGTTTCTGAGAAAATCTGATTATTGTAAATTATCAAAAATGTGTCATTTTGTATGGGAGGGGGTAGACGGAGTAAGGGTAATCGATTACTTTTTTTGAATCTAACTGATATTGTTAATTAAGTGTTAAGTACAAAATTTCAGCCCGACAAATTGTATAGGTAATGAGTAAATTGGCTTAACGTATTTCATGAAATAGTGCAGTTTGTATGGGAGGGGGCAGAAGGAGGGTGAGGATTACAATAAATTTTATAATGTAGGTTACAATTATCATAAAAGTGATATATTCAAAATTTCAAAGCAAGATGTTTTATAGTTTCTGAGAAAATCTGATTATTGTAAATTATCAAAAATGTGTCATTTTGTATGGGAGGGGGTAGACGGAGTAAGGGTAATCGATTACTTTTTTTGAATCTAACTGATATTGTTAATTAAGTGTTAAGTACAAAATTTCAGCCCGACAAATTGTATAGGTAATGAGTAAATTGGCTTAACGTATTTCATGAAATAGTGCAGTTTGTATGGGAGGGGGTAGAAGGAGGGTGAGGATTACAATAAATTTTATAATGTAGGTTACAATTATCATAAAAGTGATATATTAAAAATTTCAAAGCAAGATGTTTTATAGTTTCTGAGAAAATCTGATTATTGTAAATTTTCAAAAATGTGTCATTTTGTATGGGAGGGGGTAGAAGGGGTGGAGCGATTTAGCCCGTTCACGAACTTAGCCTTCATTTTTTGTCAAAAATAACGTGTGCAAAATTTGAACTTCATAGCTCAACGCGTTCTCGAGCTAGAGAGGTCACGGACGGACGGACGGACAGACGGACAGACGGACAGACGGACAGACGGACAGACGGACAGACGGACAGACGGACAGACGGACATCCGGTTTTGAGATATTCGAGTGATAATATGAACTTCTGTATCATTCATTTTTTTCTGCGAGCCTTATTTCTTAGCGTTACAAACTTTGTGGCAAACTTATAATACTCTCAGATTTCATCTAGAGTATAATAAAGGCTTAACCATGGGTGGAAACCTTAGTGTAATCGCGGCTGATATATTCATGCAACAAACGTTTAATACAATATATAATAAATAGGCAAGACATATTATACAATACATAAAAATTTACATAGATGACATTATAGCTATCATAAAAAGAGATAAAGTAGAATGCATAACAGCAGATCTTAATAATATAAATAGATCAGAATATAAAATTTACTACCGAAGAAGAACATAATAACACAATTAATTTCTTAGACGTTACACTAAAAAGAGATAATATTAACAACGTACTACTACTTTGCCTTAACCCCTAGCGGGGCATAGCGCGTCAACTACTCCTGCGCGCCATCGTACTCTGTTCTGGGCAATGGGGCGCAACTCCCCAAAAGACTTACCCAGTACCTGACACTCCTTTGCCACAGATCGACGCCATGTGATTCGAGGACCCCCTCTTGGTCGGCCTTGGTTGGAAATGGGGTGCCATTTCATGGCATGCAAAGCAATGCAGTTATCACTCTTCCGCAATGTGTGACCTATCCACTGCCATTTTCGCCTGCGTATCAATTCGTCGATTGGCATCTGACCCGTACGCCGACTTAGCTCTTCATTTGATATTGTTTCGGGCCAGAAAATTCTTAAAATTCGACGAAGACATGAGTTGACGAAAACTTGCAGCTTTCTGGTAACTCCTACGGAAACTTTCCATGTACTGCTCCCATACAAAAGTACTGATAGTACCAGGGAGCGAAACAGGCCCAGCTTGGTCTTGATGCTGAGATAACTGCCCTGCCAGATTTTGGACAGCATGCCGTATGCAAGTTTAGCCTGGTTGATACGACGAGCGATGTCCTGCTCCGTACCACCATTTTCGGCAACAATGCTACCCAGGTAGACGAAGTTGTCCACCTTCTCCACAGGCTGCCCATTAATATTGATGGCAATAGGTGTCGGATTTCTTTTTCGCAACGGCGGGCTAAGAACCTTGGTCTTGTTGGCATTAATCTTTAGCCCAACCTTGCTTGCCTCCCTCTCGAGATCTAACGCCATTGCGGACAGATCCATGATTTTGTGGGAGAGTAGGCATATGTCGTCAGCGTAGTCAAGATGTTGTAGATAAGATGTCAAAGTCCATTGAATTCCTCTGTCGAGTCCGGATAGGGCTGCATGCAACACATCGCCGATCACAATGAGGAAGGATCGGTGAGAGGATGCACCCCTGCCGAACTCCACTGCGAATCTCAAAGTCCCCCGACACCTTACCTTTATGCAGAACGCGACATTTAGCGCCGTCATAGGTTGCCTTAATAATAGCCACAAGCTTCTCAGGGATGCCTCTCCTGCGCAAGGCCGCCCATATAGAATCCCGGTTCACACTATCGAAAGCCTTTTCGAAATCGATGAAAAGCAAGTGAAGCGGAGAATCGTATTCAGCGCATTGCTCGATGATGATTCGCAAGGTGTTAATGTGATCGACACAGGAGAATCCGGATCGAAAGCCAGCCTGCTCTTCATCAATTGTGCTTTCTAAGTGGGCCTTTAGTCTTTCCAGGACGATTTTAGCTATTATCTTGGCAACGGCAGGAAGCACACAAATGCCTCTCCAATTATTACAGTCTGTGAGGCTACCCTTCTTTGGAAGTTTGATGATCAAACCTTCCTTCCACTCAGTGGGAAAGGTCTCTGTATTCCACGCTTTATCAACAAGTGGGTGCAGCAAATCGGCAGTTACGCTTGGGACTGCTTGATAAAGTTCGGCAGGGATGCCGTCAAGTCCGGCGGCCTTTCCTCGTTTTAGTGCAATAATTGCAGTGACTATTTCCTCTTTAGTCGGGGCAGTGGACCGTATACGCACATTTTGATGGTTAGCTAAATTATCTATATGAGAGGGAACTTCACCAGAGGTTACACGGTTCAAGACCGCGGCGAAGTGTTCTTTCCACCGCCTCATTTGATCTTCTTCCAAGATAAGTAGCTTTCCATCACTATCTTTCACCGGATGTTGGCAGGAGTTACGACCACCTGTAAACTCCTTGATGACACCGTATACGGCGTTTAAGTTGTTACTTCTAGCGGCTTCTTCTGCTGACGCTAAAAGAGAATTAGCATAAACTCTTTTATCGCGTCGCACACTACGCTGAACTTCTCGAGCTTTCTGACGGTAAAGGAGTTCGATGCTGCTTCGATTGTCGTCTGATGCTGCAGCCAAACGAACTTTCAGCTCTTTTCTTTCAACAATCCGCTGCCATGAAGCGTCGGACATCCAGGGCTTATTCCGGCAATCCGGGTTTGGGCCAAGGATGGTATTTGCGCTATCAATGTACGCATTTTTTATGGCATCCCAGTTTTCGTTTATGTCACTATCTGGGTGACTAGTTATCTGAGCCGCTTTTTGCGCAAGATGGTCATTATATTGTTGTAAGACAGCTGGATTTTTTAGTCGAGCGGTATTGAATTTGCGGGGCCTGGATCTTTCGTCTCTGGGGCGGCGCACGGCTGCAATACGCAATCGAACATTAGCGATCATAAGATAATGGTCTCTTCCCATCCCAATATCGGCACCCTTCTTGTTTCGCACGTCCAGGAGGCAACTCTTGAATCTTTTACTAATGGCAAAATGGTCGATCTGATTTTGTGTTCTGCGCCGATCAACAGAGGACCAACTGATTTTGTGGTGGTCCTTATGCTCAAACATAGTACCACCGATGAAGAGACTGTGAAAGTTGCAGAACTCTACAAATCTTTCACCGTTGTCATTACGATCACCTATACCGTGTCTCCCCATCACATGTCTGAGCCCATAGTTATCAGCGCCAACTTTCGCATTCAAATCACCCATAACCATTATAATGTCACCTTTAGGTGTTCTGCTCTGAACGGCGTTTAGTTCTTCGTAGAAGGAGTCTTTTGCCAAGACATTGTCGGGTTCAGTAGGGGCATAACATTGTATTATTGAGATATTCCTCATTTTGGTCCGGAACCTGGCGGTCAAGACCCTGTCAGAGACCGGTTCCCAGGATAAGAGACAGTTTCGCGCGGCTCTGGTTAAAAGGAGCCCCACACCTGACTCACGACGACTACCGGTAGCTTTACCGGAGTACAACATTACAGTGCTGCCCGTTGGAGAGATGAATTCTCCGCTGTTCCACCATCTTATCTCACTAACTCCTAAGATATTTAATTTGTACCTCAGAAATTCACTCTCTAATTGAAGAAATCGTGCGTTCTGGGGACCTTCTGATCCATTGTCCAGGAGAGTACGCACATTCCAGAATCCAATCTTTGTCATTGTACGATAGCTAAAAGTCGTAACCGTTGAGTCAGTCCTTATCCGAGGCATAGTTGACGTTTCGTTAGCATATAAAGATTTCGGATAGTGCAAGTTGCTGGCATACACATCCTGTCCTTTGATTGTCGGTTTTAACGACAGGCCCTCAAAGGGAAAGGCCGTGGTATTTTTTTTTCACACCCCACACCACAGGGGTACCTCAACCAAATCATCGCACCGGCATCACTGGCGGCTTGACGTTGGTTGGCAATGGTCAGTGACCACTGCCGTTCCAGGGGGCGCCCACGCGGAGGACTATGGAAGAGGAGTTTTTGCCCCCCAAAACTGATCAAAAAATTTATAAATAAAAATGTACATAAAATTCACAAAGAAGAACGAATCAATAATTGTAATTATAGTACAACACATAATGACATATCTGGGAATAATATTAATGATAATTTAGAGAATAGTAATAAATAATAAAAAAAATAAGTAACTGGCGCAACAGTCCAATTTGAACTACGGCCTCGAGATGAGTTAGCATCATCTCATTTTCTAGATCGTGACAGTTTTTGTGCAGAGGTATGTGATCAGCAACACGCTTAACCGAGTTATTTACCCCATAATGGGTACTCATTTAACAGCTGAGTGGGCTCATAGTCCGACACGTAAATCCCCGGAATCGAACCGGGCCCCAGTGCGTTGAAGGCGAACGTGCTAACCGTTGCGCCATCCGGAATACAGAGAATAGTAATAATATTAAAATATATAGTAGCTTATCATATTTTATATACCTGGTCTTTCGGAAAAAATTAATAAATGTCTACCTAAAATCATTAATAAAGGAAACAACAACACGATAAATATGGAAATAACTTATAAGCCAATTAATAAATTTAAGAATATTATCCAAAAAATGGACAAAAATAACATTGTATATAAAATACCATGTAAAACATGTAAAGAGAACAATATCGATATGGCCTATTATGGATCTACATCTAGACATTTAAAAACGAGACTAAATGAACACCAAAATAAAAATAGGATGATTCTTAACCAGAACAGCCTATTAGTTAAACATCAAATGATAGAAAAGCATATTATGGACTTTAATAATACCGCAATAATTGACACAGATAATAATACAAAGAAAATAAGAATTAAAGAAGCATTACACATTAATAAGAATTATAACAACTCTTTAAATTCAAAATCCGAGTTAGAACACATCATCAATAGATATAATATGCTATTTAATAATGTATAACATATATTATTATAACATTATAACAGTTTAAATTGACAATTGATGCTTGACATTTAGAAGTAATAATGGCATAACCAAAAAGCGCAAATCATCACTCCATAACAAAAAACATCATTGTAGAGTCTTCGTTTTTTGATTTTCAATGTAATTATTAAAAATAAACAAAAAAGGTGACTTACTCCTATAGATTAATTAATTAATTATATAATAATCAAGTAATATTATAATTTGTAGGCTTGAAAATGCTACAAGAGTAGCGAAACGTCGCTGAAATCTTTAATGTATTTTTAAAAAACTATTGGAAAAGTGGAAATTGTTTCATTTAATATACGCATAAACCAAAGATTTTAAAAAACAACGCACTCCGAGAATATGTTTGTTGTGGAAAAAACGATAAAACTACGCAGTTAAGTTCACAAAGGATTCGGCTTTCTAATATGAAAGACGTAAATGTTTCAGGATAATGATAAAAAAAAATCGCCAGACGTGTGGAGTGTGGAAAGTGCGTGCTAAACGGGACCCCAGTAACGTTATAAGTACATATGTGAATCAAAGTTTACTGGCAAATTCAAATGTTCTGATTTTATTTTCTATTTTTTAAGTGGAGTCCCGGGAAGATTAAATCGAAAGATCTTGTGAAAACCAAGTGACCTTTCGGCAGAATCTCAGAAGTTACAATAAAAAAGACCTTTTCTTTTGATAATGGTTTACCTTATCGAAAAACATTCTGAACAAAATGAAATATCGCCATAATGGTGCAATAACTGTCATTTTTTGCTGACATTTTTGTGCTTTTCGAGGCTATCTTGAAAAATATTTCAGATGTGAGAAAGATACTCGACTATTTTACATAAATTTTATGGTTATCATTCACTTTGTCTTACAGTGATTTTTAGTAGGGTAAACCGTTTTCAAAATATTTAAAAAATACAGAAACGGTCACTTTTATGGCTTTTTTCAAGATTCTCCCGATAGTTCACTTCGCATTCACGAACACTCCTGAGTGGTCTTCCGAGGATCCCACTTCAATAATAAACATAAAATTAGAATATAAGAATTTGCCAAGATCGATTTTCCTGTGTGGCACCCACTTTCCACCCTCTGACGTTGAGAATATTGTTTTTTTACATATCCTATGAGGAAAACCGAGCCAAAAAACAACAAAAAAGAACACCCGGCTCTTCATCGTGCCAATGTCAACTATGGATCCACAAGAAGGTAAAATTCAAATTCATGGCAAATCTTAAGTGAAAACAAAGTATTAATTGCCGTCGAATTGCAGCTAACAATCCTTTTGTCATCGCCGTGCCACCTCAATTTCCCGATGACGGAAATAACGACGAACTGTCACTTGCCTCATCAATTGCTACAACATATAGCAACAGAAACGAACCGTTTTTGAACTGAATCTGCGATGAAAAGTGGATAATATACGATAATCGTCGCCGATCGGCCCAATGGCTAGATGCCGATGAGGCTCCAAGACACATGCCCAAACCAAGCCTTCATCCAGAGAAAATAATGGTGACTGTTTGGTGGTCTGTAGCTGGATTTATCCACTATTCGTTCCTGCAACCTGGCGGGACCATCAATGCTGAGAAATACTGCGCTCAACTGGACCAAATGCATCAGAAATTGACAGTTCAACGACCTAGGCTAGTCAACAGGGATGGAGTTATACTGCTTCATGACAACGTACGACCGCATGTATCGAGAACAACGATCTAAAATTCACCCGCCACCAGACCTCTCGCCAACAGATTAAAATTTCTTTAAACATTCGGATCACTTTTTGACAGGAAAACAGTTTAACAATGAAGCAGCTCTCAAAAATATCTTCGAAGAGTTTCTTCGAACCAGAAACTCCGACTTTTACGAAACAGGAATAGATGTGCTGGTATCTCGTTGGGAACCCAAAAATTATAGCAGATTGGACAAAAGTTGGGTATATTCCTATTTCACCGGGCGACGCATCGTGGTACACGCGTGAGCTAATAGTGGGTTTACCACTGTGGGAAATGGAGCGAGTACAGTGTGCGTTCTATTGCGGTATGCTGAGGGTGGCAACACTTTAAGCCACTCCGGTCGCAAAGCGAAGTATATTACAGATTGGTTCAGTGGTTAACGAGCAGGGCGGGCAATCCGTTAGTCCCGAATTTGAATACAGTTTGTGAGTGTATAGGTAAGTAAAACTTAAGAAAGATTTATATTAATTTATAATAAAACGAAAATAAATTGTTTTCAATACACAGCATTTTTATTTGTATAAAAAAGGGATTTGAGAAATGTAGTGAACGAGAAACAATTTTTCCTTTTATTAAATATCATTATCGTCCTATAAGCCTCCTATACTGTATTCTAGTACATATTCTTTTCATGTTTGCAATCGGAGTAGTATTAGTGTGATAAAATTCCTAAAATACATATAATGTAAATATGTTTCGAAACTATGGTTGGTGCCACAATCAGGTTTAATAGGAAGTGACGTCAAGTTTAGGTGTCAACGAACTTTGCGCCATCTGATAATGGATTCTTGAGATAACAAGAATCAAGCCGATCATCTTATTCCATATCGCAACCATTTGCTTCTCAGCTTTGTACATAGATTTTAATTTGCTTATAATTTAATAATTATTCGACAACAAATGTTGTTGTGCCCAGCAGTCACCAAAAAACGATGAACAAACAATTTTCGTTCAAAATTTAGCAACTCTTTGTTAGTAACATTATTTTAAGGATTTTTTCTTAAGGGGGGCTAACTTGACGCCTAAATTTTTTAATTTGTTCATAATTTAATAACTAGCGGCCATCAAATGTTTTCGAGCGACCAGCAATCAACATCAATCTGTTGTAACTCCATTCATTGCTAAAATGGAGGATTGGCTTCAACACAACACCAACTGCGACGAGCAAAGTCCAACACAAATGTGGAATGCTTTGGAGGAGATGTTAGTAGGTGAGGCTGAAAAGACACTGGGAGTTTGGAAAGGCCCACTCCACACGAACAAGGAGACATGGTGGTGGAATACCGAAACAAAAGAAGCAGTGCTGGCCAAATCGAACGCACTCAAGGCTTGGACAATATGCAGGATAAGCAGTGAAGCCGAGAAGGTTCAACTTCGGGAGAAATACGATAGATGCAGAAAGGAAGTAAAGCGAAAGGTGGCTCAAGCAAAGGCGATTGCAGCAGAGAAGTTCTACCAAGAACTAGAAGATCAGGCTGCGGATAAGAGACCGTCATTGCAAGAGAAACCTAAAGACAATGCCAGGATATATAAGGTCGCAGCCCAAAGGAGAAGAAATGCTCGTGAGATTCAGGTGCCAAAGTACGTTGAAGACTCACAAGGAGTGCTACTGGTTGAAGACTCAGCAATCTGTAGCAGAATGCGTGAGTACTTCGAAGAACTTTTGAACGAAGAATTTCCGCGAGAAGCTTTTCAAACTGCGGAGCCAAACACCACTGATATCGCTGATTTTTCAGTGAAGGAGGCGATGAAGGCAATGATGCAGATGAAACGTGGAAAGGCAGCCGGACCGGACGAAATACCCTTGGAATTTTGGTTGAAGATGAATCATGTCGGGCTTAGATGGCGCACTATTCTTTTCAACAAAATTAAAAGGGGGCAACCCATGCCTGACGCTTTCAGGAAGAGCTTTCTTCTCCCGTTTTATAAGAACAAGGGTGACTCACGCAAGCTCAACAACTATAGGGCAATCAAGTTAACATCTCACACATTGAAGACTTACGAGCGAGTTGTCTGCAATCGACTGAAAGAGATTGTACGGTTGGATGACAATCAATACGGCTTTGTGGAGGGTCGGTCCACAGTCAATGCTATCCAGTGCATGCGTGTTGCGATGGAAAAGCACCGTGATGCACGGACGGACTTGCACGTTGTGTTCATCGATTTGGAAAAAGCCTTCGACAGAGTTCCTCGTGATCTGATATGGGTGGCCCTAAGAGCACTTAAGGTCCCTGAGGTATATGTAAAGATGATACAAGACGTGTTTGATGGGGCAACTACCAAAGTTAGATGCACAGCTGGTGAGTCTGAAGAATTTCCGGTTAAAGTTGAAGTTCACCAAGGCAGTGTATTGAGTCCCTTGCTCTTCAACATCATCATGTTCTATTTATTAACACTCATCTCTGATGGCCTGGAAATATCCCTTCTTTTCGCCGATGACGTTGTTCTGGGTAGCAAAGACATCGCTGCTTTGCAGGCTGCACTGACCAAGTGGTGTAAGATACTGGAGGATCATGGACTGAGGATCAGCATAGCAAAGACTGAGTACCTTTGCTGTTCTTTCTCAGATCCAGAAAGATCGATACCAGATATCTACATTAAAAGAGCAGCTGAAGTCCTGTACAAGGTTCAAATACCTGGGTTCGATGATCAACGAGGAAGCGACCTGCGATGATGACATCAAACATCGCACCAGTGTCGGTTGGATGAAGTGGTGAGAAAACTCAGGAGTCTTCTGCGACAAGAAGATGCCACGAAAGCTTAAAGGCAAGTTGTACAAAACGGTCGTACGTCCCGCACTCATGTATGGGTCTGAATGCTGGACTATGTATAAGACATACGAGAGTAAAATGACTGCGACCGAAATGAAAATGCTACGGATATCAGCCGGTGTGACCAAAAAGGATCTCATCAAAAGTACCTACATCCAAAGCAGCTTGTTTGTCGAGCAACCGATCACTGAAAAGCTCGAAGGTCGTCGTATGGATTGGTATTGCCATGTTCTAAGGCGTCCACCTGAGAACCCAGTTATGAAGGCAATATCAATGAACGTTCCATTTGCTGGACCCAAACCCCGAGGCAGACGGAAACACACGTGGATCGATCAAATGAAGAAGCAACAACAACGCATAAATCTCGGCGATGAAACGATCCAAGACCGAGCTACCTGCAGAAGGAAGCTGAGCTTATACCGCCAGAATGGGCGAAGTGCCAACACCACGGGCAGAGCAACGCGAAGCCGCAGAGTGGTATGAAATGGCAAGGAAGAAGAAGCAATCACCATCAAACGATTTCAATTCAAAATTTAGCAAGTCGATATTAGTAACGTCATTTGTTAAGGGTTTTTTTTATGAGGAGGGCTAACTTGACACCTAAATTTTTAATTTGTTTATAATTTACTAACTAGCGACCAAAAAATGTTTTTAAATGACCAACAATCACCAACAAACGACACGAATAGTTAAATTAAATTTTTGCGGAATGAGGGGGGGGGGGCAAGCTGAAATCACTTTAATAGGAGTAGAAAACGGCGTTAAATCGGTTTTTAGGAGTACATACTATGTAAATTTTATTCCACGAAAATAGCTAATATAAATACTGACGAGAATATTCTATGAATTTTTACAGAAGCTAAATTGTTAGCTGGGTAGCCCTCTACAACCGTCAAACACACCATCGGAAGCTTGCCAGACCTCTTATTCTATTTGCCCTGCATTACAAAGAACCGATAGTGAAAGCTTTAGTCTTGGTACTTAAACCATAACCGAATGGGCCGTCAGCTCCCCAACTATTAGGGCAATTATTATATGTTTGCATTTTCTGATAGTGTATACCTCCAAACATACTAAAAAAAATCCATACATTTGCATTCATTTGCTCAATTATGTACCTACATAAATATTGGTCATATTTCATTCCTGTTCAGAAGCCCTATCGTAAAAATTTTCGTGTATAACATTATTACTACATGAGAATTTACTTGTCAGATATCACTGAGTTGCAGGACGTATAAATTTTTTTTTTACACATCATTGATTTCCCATTAAAAGTTGGTATCTTCTAATGGCACAAGGCAATCGAGTGCCTTTTCATCCCCCACTTAATAGAGTCTCTTACCTACTGTTAACGTTCATGGCAATATGATAAAATATACTGGCATAGTAAAACGACAGCTACTAGTGCACAGACCTCTGGCCTCCTCCTGATTTCTTACCAGACCGGGTGCACTTTGGATTGGAATAGTATTCCCTATTCTGGTCGACTTAATTCGATTTTGTGCTCACTCATTTTGATTTATGTCGTGGTTACTCACTTACTACTGATAAGCGCAAGGAATTCAACATTTTTTACAGAAGCAAAAATTTTCATGACAGTAGTAAAGTGCAGGCTAGGAAAACCGAAAAAGCGTGATTAGAAAAACAAAAGTCAGTAGTTTTGAAATTTTGCACAATTGTTAGAGACAGTCCCCTGAATATGTGCTCCAAAGTCCCTGATTAAACGTGGCCCGAAAGTATAATAGAGAGGTGGTCAAAAGTCCTTTTTTAGGGTTTTGTATTTTAGTAAAAATAAAACCCTTGTGAAATCGGCCAAATGTCTGTCCGTCTGTCCTTCTGTCCATGAAATATCTCACGAACGGTTGAAGCTACATATGTATATGAAATTTTGTGGGAATATGTAGAATTATTATAATTCACCGGAGAAAGCGATTCGTTGTAATAGCAATAGGCTGACTGTAAGGGGAGGTCCCCATAGAGGGGAAATGAAGGTCAACATTTTTTTCATCTGGTATAGGCAAGTTGGATATCATGAGAAAGATAACACCGAGTACATTCCATTTTTGGTATTTACATCAAATTTGAAAAAAAGGGGAAAAGAGGTAGAGGGGAAAATATGTGATCCAAGTTTGTCCCACCCCCTTGCATTTCGAGACCGTTATACTTAGAAACATGAAAATTTGCAGGAAAGCGGCATTCCACTAGCATAGAAAACCGATAATCGTAGAATTTTGATATCTTATCAAAAAAGGTTAATAATAGCACATTTCTATAGTTGCAGTTGGTACACCAGTGCACCCCTTATGCATACCCGCGGTCAAGAATATTGATGGCCAATGATAACCAACATCATAGGAAATGATATTTCTAAGTTTCATTATAATCATATAATATTTAATAATAGCACATTCATTTAAAGTTAGGCATTTTGACACTATCCACTCAAAAGATACACCTACCGGCTTGCGAAAAATTTTAGAAAAAAAATTGTGTGGTTTTTAAAATTGACATAATTGATAAAAACAGTCCTCTGAATGTATGCTCGAAAACCCTCGTTGATATGGTGTCCGGATATTTCGGCTTTTTGATACGGATATGCCTTATTGCTGGGGTCATCTTAAAAATTTGTTCGTCACGCTGAGTGTCACGATTTTCATTAGGCAAGCAGAAGTGGAAACAAGTCAATTGCAAATGTTACCATGTGCCTTTAATGTGGTGGCTGAGTGGTGTATAGAAAGCGCGAGCTTTTGCGTTTCTATCGATAGTGGTGTATGGTAGCAAACACGCATTAAACTGGCCATATACGTTCAGGTATACCTCAAGGTATACCAACATTGCTACAACTGTACAAGTCTGGATGCCTGCGCAGCGAGACAACTCACACTTCTGTAGGCATGTGCACGCATACGTGAAACTACAAGCGACTTGTCGTTTGTGTAATGCGTGTTCGCTACCTTTCCCGACCCTAGACTGGATAGATACGCAAAAGAACGTACCTAGAGTATTTCTAACCGGGCTCATCATCTTCTGGGTGGTAAATGCAAACACAAAGCTGTGAAATGTTCCCTTCGTGAGCAAATAGCCTACCTCGCAGCGTCCCGCATCTATAAACATAACGAACTTCTGCAAAAATTTTGTTTAGTGAGCGATCAATGGGGAAAAAATTGATTGTTTTGAATGAAATTGAAAGATCCAGCTTTAGGATGAAAATAGTTTACAGCTTAGTCCTCGTATCCTCTTACCTAGTAGTTCATCGTCAGTGAACTGATAACGGGTTGTTATGTCTTATGGCTGCCGGATGAGTGGAGCATGTTTTGTCAAATGATTTCATCCAGTCAAGTTAACGATACTGGAATCTTGATAAAACATACGTCGATTTCTTCGACAAAACATATTCCACGCAAGACATATCCATGAACCGATGTATCTGCATGAAGTATATATACTCATTATCATTTTGATCATTTCTCCAAGTATTAACTAAAAAATATGGGAAAAAAATCGTGTAATCGTCAGATTTGAGTTATTAGGCCTATTCGATTCGCTCGGACCTCGTTGGATCTTCATACAAATTTTCAGATCGGTCTTTGACCCCCCGAACGGGGACTTTTAAGCATATATTCAGCGCACTGTTCTTATCAATTGTATCAAATGTCAAAACTTCACGACTTTTTCACCATATTTTTTGGTCGATACTTAGAGAAAAAAGTCGAAAAATTGAAAGAAAACTTGAAGTAAGAGCCTTTGACCCCATTTTTCTACAACTTCCGGACACATTATTAACAGGAACTTTAGAGCGCATATTCAGGAGACTTTTCTCATCAATTGTGTCAATTTTCAAAACTATACGACTTTTTTTCCATACTTTTTCTTAGATATTTACAGAAAAAAAGCCGAAATATTAAAGGAAAAACTTGAACAAAGAATTTATGGGTTAAGAGAAACGGTGCGCGTAATTTGCATTATTTTTTTTTATTCGAATTAAAACTAGTTATATAACACCGAACTTCAAATTTGCAAAAATGCTATTTGTATGCATTTCGGGCAGCCTTCCGCCCATCTTCAACAACACGACTAAAATTTTAAAATAACAGTTTTGATTTCAAAACAAAGCCACTCGTCAAGACGCTCAAATACATTTAAAAAATAAACTAAATTAAAAGTCAAGACAGAAATACATTACATACGAGTACATTCTATTTTATGGTCAAGGGTATAATATATAATTCTAAAAGAAATTTTATGTGCTTTGATTTGGCCTTGGGACATTTTTGGTGGAATTCATAGTTTTAAAAATAATCAAAGAAAACTGAAGAAGAGGACCTTTGATTCTCTCTTCACTACACTCCCGGAACCCCTATCATCGAGGGCTTCGGAGCACGTATTCAGGGGACTGTCCCTAACAATTGTGCAAAATTTCAAAACTACACAATTTTTCTCCTATTTTTCGTTCGTAGCCTGGACTAGTAATAAAATTTGGAAACGTGTTGATAGAATAATAAGTTTTCATCTCTTTGACCATTAGCAGGAGTAGTTCGTCGCAGCGTGGCCAATAAGATGAGTATGAAAATTTCCTTACTTATTTTTATAATCGAGTGGATTCAAAGGTTAATTGAAACTTGATTCAATTGTATCATCCTTTCCATCAATTCTTCAACAGAATGATTTTCATCAGCTTCCCTTTATTTATATTGTTTAAAAGATAGCATTTTCCAATGGAAAGAAAAGCGAGTAAATCAACCATACGGATTACATCATCAATATGATCGATGGGAATCTGAATCCGAATCAGGTATAAATAGACGAACAAGTACAAGTACTCTACCATACAAATAGAATAGTGCAGTGGTACTTGTAAAAGAAATTCGTGTCTCGAGTGGGGTAGTTGGAATCCACTATAAAAAATTTTGATGGCTGACTGCTATTCAATCAGCCATGCTGACGATTTGTATTGAATCGATCAGAATGCTATCACTGAAGCGTGCACTTAAAAAAGATTCTTGCATATTGCATTCAAACCATATGAATCGAAATCAATAACGACAGTAGTCCAGAGAATGATAACGATAGCCAGAGCACTATAAGAGGATGATGATTGTCGTTGCTGATTTTTGCCAAAAGCAATTCGCAAACTATACAGTCAGTTCGTTTGATTTTTGTCCTTCCATTTCTGTTTTTTTTTTCTCGTTGAACTAGATAATATTTGATAGGATTTTTCATTGTCTCTTGATTTTTGAATAAAAGTGATTGACCCGCTTCACAAGGAGGATATATGAATGAAAGATTTACCATTACTGAGAAAGGATAAAACTGTTCGACAATCAATTTTAGATTAAAGTTAGCCAAGTTTGGCAATTATTGATGATTTAGATTTTATATTCATATTCCGACAGAAAACCAATTTCTGCCACTGCCGAAAGATGTTTTTATACCTCACTCCCTACTTTTATGTACCTAGACCCTTTTTATCTTCACTATTGATTACGAGACTACTGTAAATGTCTGGTATTAGGTATGTAACACCTTTCAATTTTTGGCTCGTCCCATATGTTCATATTTACGTGCATATACAATGATCCATACTGTGCGTTTGTGCGTTAGTCCGAGCACTTCCCGTGGTCTGATGTTAACCAAATTCTGTATGTAGGTTCCTTGAGTGACCTCCATGTCCGATCTCCGAACGGTGGCAGCAAATTTGGTCATCGACTAGATTAACGATCAGGGCGTGCTGGGTTCTTAATTTTAACCAGGATTTTATGATAACTGCCGCCCTCAATCTGTTTCTATAATTTTTAACGTCGAAAAACTTCTTTCACAAGTTGCTTGCGTCATTGGCAGAGTCAGTAAAAACTTGTATGCTTTGAATAAGTTTTCATATTTCAAAAAATACATTCTATGATCTACTAATTTACCTATATACACACACGCAAACACAACCATCACAATTTCGATGTGTTTGTTGTCAACGGAAGCTGATTCATCGTTCTCGCTTTTACAATATTCTATGATACATCATAAGAACTTTTTAATACTACTCGTTTGACTGTCATTGATTTTTTCTCGCGATTTTTGTGACAATGAATGATGTAGACGGGCGAACGACAAGAGTCCATCGCGAACTTCTTCTTTGTTTGTACGAATGCACTTACATATTTTGACCAATGAGTCATTTGGCAAGCCAGCCATCTTTAGTAATTCTTGCAAATCTTTTTAGGTCGAAGCAAAATTCTTGATGTTTTGGAAAACGTTTTCCGACCGTCATACAAATTTTGTCAAGAATCACGTTATAATTAGTTACCTCGATATTTTTTACACTGTCCATACAATTTTTACTTTTTGACCTTTGCTGAGCAGGTAGTGCATCTTCAATGTAAGTATCAAAATCGCCTAAGCCTTCGCTCATTACAGTGACAACTTTTGGGCGCATTTATAAACAGTCTAAAAACGAGTCGGAAATAGAAGTTAAAAGCATTATGTATGCAGTTGCAGAGTGCTGTCTGACATGAATATTTTCTTCCTTATCGTACAAAAGTAGTCTATATCTCAAGTTTTTTGAAATTTTGACTTTATCGGCAACCGAAAAAAAATCCCTACTTTCATCAAGATCGGTCTTGTTTACGAAAAGAAAATGTTGCCGTTCCAGATCCGCCGTTTTTTTCTTTGTTTTTTATTTTGACTTCTCAGATTCGCAATAAGCGACCCAAGAGCCCTCTAATTATTTCTTTTCCAGCAAGTGTAAAAAAAGTAACGCCATTCTTTATTTTTTGCAATTTTAACTTCAAATTCGTGATCGGCGACTCTGAAAACCCCCTAACGGTTTTTTTTTCTAAAAGATTGGCCGTGTTTTTGAAGAAAAGGGTTGCCGTTCAGGATCTCGTTTAGTTTTTCATTTTTGTCGATATTGACTTTAGATTTGCAATCAACGATCTAAACGATCCCTACCAGTTTTTCACAGCAAGTTGGACGTGTTTTTAAAAAGAAAAGTGTTACCTTTTTGGCTCCCCTATTTTATTTTTTAGCAAATTCGGACTTCAGATTCGCAATAAGCGACCTAAACAACCCATTTCTTGAAATTTGGCAGAAAAATTTTCCCAGAATAAAGCGTGATTTATTATCCGGAAGAATTCTGCCGCTCGGAAAAAGGCACCCCCAAAAACGAGGCGCCCCGGGAAAATTCCGGTAGCCCGGCGGGCCAGCACGCCCCTGTTAACGGTATATTTAGCTGTGTTCAAACCAGAGTTACTCGCCATTGTCTTTTAAAACATCACTATTCCAGGCTTTTTTGACAAGTAGCTTCCTTGGGTTATTACAAACAACACATGGTGATATTTTGGTCCTGTTGCAATTGTGCGTCAGTATTAAAGGACCTTCTTGACATTAAAGTGATATCAAGGCAAAATGGGCATCATGTGACACGGTTTATTGAGGCGAATGTACTAGACTACTGTCAAAGTGATTTTGAATCCTTTTGTTCAGGAAAAAGGACATTCTTGACAACAAAGTGATATATAGGCAAGATGGGTATCAAATGACAGGGGGTGTTGAGGCAATTGCACTAGACTACTGCTGATGGTATTCTGAGTACTTGGGTCAGAAAATTAGAACATTCTTGCGTTCGCCTGGTAGAATCAGGGCGATAAGGACAACATTTTTCAAAGCAAATCATAGACAACTTGAAAGTAAATGGATTCAATTTTAAATGTACTTGCATGGGACGGGCCTAAAGTACCGATGAACATATGTCATTATGAGTAATAGTGGTTATAGCAGAATAATGAAACCTGAAAGTTCCACGTCAATAAGAGATGAACCATCCTACTCTTGGAGATGCTTAGCAATTAATGTTAGGACGACATTACAATTGCAAGCTTGCTTAAAAGACAAATTGTGTGAATAATTATAGAAAGTAGAGTCAGCGACTAGCATAAATGAATAAAAGCAATAAACAAAATATTAATTTGTCAACTTCATTACACCTGAACCGCTGCAGCGTTAAAATCGTTGCCGATAACGCTTCTTGATTCAGAAGTTATGCTTCAATATAAAAAAAAAAAATTGTTCTTCTCCTGAATTCACCAAGGCAGGAGTTTATAATTAATTCACTTTTAATTCTATAAGCATTTTACTGTACTTTATTCGATAAACAAATCATTGGGTGTCTTTAGTATTTCAATTTAGGTGCAGGCAAAAAAAATAATATTTTTTCAATACAATCAAAATGTTTTCATTTAATATATTATACATATATAAATATTACCAAGTTATCTCCAACAATCTCCACATGGAGTGTGATCGACCAGTCGACACGGTCACTATCGAAATTTCATTAGATGATAATTCGCACTCGTGTCGTGTAATGCACACTATATATAGTGCAAGTATTGCACTCCGGGATGTATTCCGATTTAGGTCGGAATCTTTTATAAAAGATATTTTAAAAGAACTTTATAGTGTAAAAGCCGCCTAAGAAAAGATTTGCGACATGAACGTTACTTGTTTCAAGTACTTTTCTTACAAGCTTTCGCAACTTCCGCAGCTTGAATGGCTGACCAATACCTAAGCGTCTCGGGTCTAGTAGAATGGAATTATTTGTGTAGTTGGACGTGCAACATAGTTGTGTGAACTCCAGCGCGTTTATTAAATCATCTGAAGCAGCTATCTCCGAGACCACCCTCTGAATATGTTTAAGCGATGTGCTGACAACTCGTCCTTGTAAAAGCCATTCCTCGTCAAGAAACCTGGAACAAAAGCCTCGGATTGGACGTTGATCCGTCGACGACCACGCAAACAACTAACGGATTATCCTTTCGGATCCCGGAATGTACCCTCCCTGAACAAACCGGGGGCCGAGAAGGACCTCGCTCAACAGACTGAAAAGTACCAACTGAGCATTGCTGCAGTCCAGGAAATAAATTGGACTGGCAACTTAATCCCCAGTCCATCAGAGTAAAAACCAGCCCTAACTCCACCATCGATTTTAGAGCCATCTGTCTAGATGACCATGAAGTCGATGGTCAAGGGCGTCATACAACATTTACTTAAATTTTTTTTAATCGATACGATAATTTCAACAGTCGCCAAAGTTTCAACTAGTTTGATTTGATATTATCGCGACTGTACTGTATTTCTATTACGAGTCGCATTTGAGCCTATTCTGACTGGGGTATTAGTTTCTCCAAGTGTTTCAAACATTGCATGTCTGGTAATAATGTGTACGTAGGGTGAAAATGGACCTAACAAATCACTGTAAACAAAATACGACATCCTGGGCAAAAGTGGGCTAATGGAATAATTTACGCGAATGGATACTTTATCACGTCACGCAATTCGAGCCTTTACGATAATGTCTTATAGTCCAACTGTTTACGTGTTATACTCGTATAATTACATTCAACATAACATACGCTAAACTGCTAAGTGGAATTTCATTGTAGTGAATACTGGCAATGAATTTGTTCGTGAATAGTGTTTGAAGTGTATAATCTTGCATTAAATCTTGTTAAGCTTTTCTCTACACTTTGAAGAGGCATGTCAAATAATCGTAGTAAAAAAACACGTGTATGTTTCTTTGCTATTTTATGCGTTTCAGATACATGTGAATGATTTTTAATTCAACTTATGTGTATCTTTTTTTCCACCACGCACGTACATGCTTGTGATATTTACCTGAAAAGATTTTTTTCAAGTACACTGGATATCATTTATGACGACATTGAAGGGACCCAATAAATTACGTCGTTATAGCCGATCGACCTCAGGCGGTAATTAGGATCTTTTAAGCAAGTATTTTTTTACTGTTAATAAAAAATTGTAAACTGGGCTACACGGAACTGTTGTCGCGCTATGCCCCACAAGGGGTTAGGGCTATTGAGAGAGAGAGAGAGAATAAAAAATTGTAATATAAGAAAGAATAAGTTGGCTAACAAATCAATAAAAACATTTTTAATAAACGTAAAATTCCTAAGAAACTGAGCCCGTTGGGCATCTTTTGTGGCCATATTCGTCTTTACGGTAGCAAAGTACATAAGAAACAGCTACTGTTATCCATTTAACAAAATTAGTTTCGACCAGTGTTATTAAACAGTATTACTATGAGAATCAACCACTATAAACATAACTTTAAAATTTATAAATCTAATGCGAATTCGGAGCCCATTGTTGTTACTAAATAAATTCCATTCGTATCTACATCTCGCATTCATGAAACCAATTTCATTTGCGAATGCACACTATTACAAAAGTCTTTCATTTTCGAATTACCATCGTCAAGTGCCAATAAGAAAATGGGATGTTGCCAAGCAATTTGCCGAAAGTATCTTTGCCCATAACAATATTATCTGACGTTGCCTTTAATCTAAACGCCAGAAGAATGTGTCACTGACTCTAATCCTGTTGATAAAGAGCCAGAGTTCACCAGTCCTTAGCCTTACATCCTCTCACGACATCCCCGAACCATGTTAGGGCGCATTGAATATTGTGAATTGATCCGGATCACCACATAAAATAGACATGAATAATAAAATGATTGTAAAAGCGTAATACCCTTATTGGTTTTTCCTCCGTGTGCAACCCACTTTTCAGAGGGTTGGACTCATCGCCTGGAGAAATTTCCATAAGTCAAAAATTCTACGTGGTCTTATCTGCGACTATGAGATATTTGGAGTGGTGCGTGTGAAGATGATTATATCAGCGTGTCCTTGAAGTGAGCCTGGAAATGCTTTTAGTCGTACGTACATGATATGTCTATGTACCTACTACTTCCCCTTTATTCGGAAATGTAAGTTTAAAGGCGCCTGTTGTTCGCATCCATATGTCGAGAGTGTCGTATTAAACCAAAGGAGCCAACGTGGGTGACTGCAAATTGCCTTATTTGCAAACAGTAAACGTGATAAAGTAGAGAATTTCAAGGAGGAAATTGTTATAAACATGAGGATGGCATTCCACTTTCTTCCTTGAGTTCAAATTATGACAACTGCTACCCAGATGAGACCGCCATGCGATGAGGTGTTAATGACTTTGTAGCTGACGGCGAATAGGAGAGCGGAGCTCTTTTAAACCAACGATGCATTTTCGTTATCGATTTTGCGTGTAGCAGGGAATGATTACTTGTATTGATGGGATTTTTATGAAAGCTATTTTAAAAATTCGAAAAGAAAAGCAGTATCCCGCAGACAGCACCCTTAAAGATGGATTTTTGATTCCTAGATGTCATCAGGTTATACATTTTTGGCATTTGTGTCACAATTTACCGTTAGATTGCAAATTTAATTTTAAAATGCTTTTTCCTTCCCACTTCTCCTAAACAAAAAAATAAAAACCATTTTTTTTTATTCTATTGTTAATAGTTTGTTTGAAGATTTAAGTCGAGTATTGAACGTCAATTACCAACTCAACGCCTATTCGTAAGCCGGATCCTGCGCTCTCTTTAAGGTAAAGTTTTTGACATGGATATGTCTTATCGCTGGGGGTCATCCTGAAAATTTTTCCGTCACGTAATATGTCACGATTTTGTTAAGGGAAGTGTAACTCCGTTAGTTTTCACCCCACAAAAATTGTCCACCACTCATTGGAAAACTCTCAATTTATCTCAAGCAACTTGTGTTGTCCATATTCCCCTCCTCGACCACATACTCCATAAAATTGAATTGAATTTTCGTACCACCACATCGGTGTCGTATGTCCAGTTTCCCATAATTTGAATGTTATGCAGAACAGGTGCCGTTCGATCTGTTTTTGAAAATTGTACACCCCGAAAACCACTATGGTCGGCGGGATCACAAACACACTATCAAAAGACACAATCGGGTCCAGCTTTAAGATGAAAGTAGTTTAAAGCTTAGTCCTCGTATCCTCTTAACCAATAGTTCATCACCAGTTAACTGATGACGAAATTCTACAGTGCATGCAGTTACATCGACACATGGATATGTTTTATGGCTACCGAATACCAAATGTACTATACTATAGTACTGTAGTTCCCTGAAACTAGGATTTAACGCATGTGGAAACTTTATGGAGCCGCGAGTTATCTTATTGACTTCCCAGGTTTGCCGAATAATCTTGCACAAAATTTTATCTTCCGAAAGGTCGCCGCCCTCTTTAATCTGCTTAAAGGTCTAGACACACAGTGTCCGTACCAGGGCAGCGCCGTAGTCGCCCGTATACTGGCGATATACGGTAAGCGAATTGTACCATATAAAACAGTCTGCTAGTCCACACTACCCACACGGACAACAGACCGTCACCTGCACGTCACGGGGCGGACCGTGCCCGTTTAAGGTCGATGCAGACACATCAGTCACGTCACAGTTCAGTCAACCTTCCGAATCATAACCGTCACCGTCAAGTCACAGTCAAAATAGCGGCTGTATTCACATATAGCCGTCAGGGTATTCAGACCGTAGTCAGTCATTTTTTGTGTATACTCTCGAGTGTACCTAGATTTACCATCTATTTTTATTTCATTTCCAATTTGTTTCCATATCCTGTTTTTATATGCTATATCCATATATTTATTATGCGATAAATCGTACAGAACGGGGTAATTTCGAACCAACTCGATTAATTTTTCGTCATCGCCCATGTTCACTTTCTAGACTGACGTCCGTCAAACACAAAAAATATCGTTGGGAAGAAATGTGAATTTGACTGTTCGGTGACGGAAGCGCGACTGACGGTTCTGATTCGTGACTGCGCCGGCTCAATGTGGACAGCGCCACTTGACTTTCAAGAAACGATATTTTTTGTGACTGATACCAGACGGTGCTGACGGAACTGTGACGTGACGTGACTGATGTGTGTGTATCGACCTTTAGTTTGGTTTAATTTTTCTCGCTCACGGTTCGGTACGGAAAGAAATTGGATACACACATAGCCGAACACGGAGCAGCCGCCGCCGGGTGGGTTGTTGTGTAGCCATCATATGGCGAAGAAAATGTACAATGTTGAATAGATAGACACACGTTTGCATTGCATGCAATTAAAGTCACTAGGAAGAATCGCGGGAATCGGGGACACATGGGAAACACACGGTTGGTCTCGGTACGGGTACTGTGTGGTTTCGCTTGCAATGTACGGTCATGTGCCCGATATACGGGCGACTACGGCGCTGCCCTGGTACGGGCACTGTGTGTCTAGACCTTAAGTCGTAAAATTAATAGTGTAGCAATTTACAATAGTTTATAAATTCAACTTTGTCCTCATCCGTATCCCCAAGTCTTACTCCATCAATATCCTCATCCACATCCTCAATCTCGAACTATTTTTTATCCTCATCCCCTAAACAAGATCCGTTATATCCTTAGAAAAAACCCTTAAGGTAGCCTTACGGTATCCTTAAAGTAGCTTATGGTAAAATCTATAGGTAGAAAGATTTTGGTTGTTGTGTGTTGTGACTAACGGTATCGCAAGCCAAGTTGATTGTACATTTCCGTTTTATGGAATAGATGAAATCACACTGACCCTACGTTGGGCGCCAAAATTTTTTGGATATTCATTACTGAAAAAATTGACGTCGTCTAAAAAACGTTAATATCAAGTTGATGTCTTCATGGCAGAATGGTTGAAAAAAGGAAACCACGCAACAGAGAAAAACTGGTGAAATAAATTGGTGTTGGTGTATCGGACGGATGACTATGGGCGGTTGGCGGATATCTGCTGATGACATTTTCGACAATTTATTTACTCATTTTGGTTTTAACAAAACAAAGACCTACAAATTTCTACTTTCCCTTTTCTATTTTGGTGGTGTTTTTCTCAAATGAAGATGACATTCATTTTCCTATTCCTATTGAACAGGGCGCTAAAACAGTTAAGGTAGTAATCCCAAGAGGATTAACGACTTTGTAGGGATGCGCGTTGTGGGTGACTTTACTGTCATCATAAAATCATCCACATTCCGCGGTAAATTTACCGTTTTTGCCTGGTTTATAACCATATGGTTATAAACAAGTCGGGTTTTGACTGGTTTATAACCATGTAGTTATAAACCAGGCAAAAACAGTAATTTTACCGCTTGACAAACGTTTAAACTATCTATTATGACTTTTTATATAATAAATTAATTTGTGCAACTTAGGCTTGTGTTAAAAATGCTATAGCGAATATTAGACTAGCCGCGGCGATGCTCCAAAGCAGAGGGAATTGTACACCACCCTGCGGACAACGCCGCGTGGTATTTACTGTGGGCGATAGATCACCAATTTCAGCTATGATCATTCGTCCTAACCCCTAGTGGGGCATACCGCGTCAACTATTCCTGTGGTTTAGCTGATATTTCGTTGGCATAAACCAGTTTCGGACAATGTACGTTGCCAGCATGGGCCTCCTGCTCCCATATAGCCGCCTACCTCAGACAAGTTGGTAGATATTGCGGCTTATTATTACGCCGCACACCACAAGGGGATGACGACACAAATATCCATGAACCACAAGCACAGTGTACGGGACTTGAACCCGTAACGACCATAGTCAGATTTGAGAAAGACGCCTCTACGCACTGAACTACCGGTCGCTCCTATTTCAGATATCTGGAAGAAACCATCCAAACTCGTAGCAGAAAGCGACTGAAGGGGCAGTACGTATACCACCAATATGCATTATCTGAAATCTGTTAAATGCTAACGAAATGTCAACTAGTAAAAGAAAATGGATACTCATAATAATAACCAGCTCGCTATTCACATCCTCATTATTCCTTTATATCATCATAGTCGTACATGCTCGTATAACATTAAAATGAATACAGTTTCTTTTCATTCCAAGTATGTAAACGAATCCACATCATATTTTGTGGAAACTCCAAATATGGGTCAATCCTTTGCATGTTTCTGGAGCATGCCAATTTAAATTTATACACAGAAGATTTGCTGCAAGTAAAAGATGAGCCTTAACTAAATATTTGCCTTCATCGAGTTTCTTAACAATTTCACTTTCAATCCAAACGTTCACATGGCTCTTTTTTATTCAACGGCCTGACATTAAGCAGGTAATTTCAGGCTTTATGCTTGAAGAAATATTATATGTAAATGGATTGACTGTTGAATTTGTAAAATACACTACATACGATAATGTGCGTTTAAAAGCATTCTTCAATTCTGGTAGTCCGATTTTCGATAAAATTTCCGTAAAAATATTGCACAATTTCACTATTAACGATAGTCATTCATGATTTAGAGCCCGGTGAGCCAACGCATATCACTGTCAATGGACTTAAGCTTTTGAATCACTAGTACGTTATCTTAGCGAACCCCCAAGCCTTTATGCATTAACCGAGATGAGTTCGAACAAATTCTAAGTTAATAACCATACTCGTATGTACGTCGTCCCATCAATTCTGTTACAATACGCGAATGAAACTATGCTTATTACTGCATCTGTTCTCTAGACAGGCTTATAAAATCTAGGGACGCGGGAGCGTCCCGCCCGCCAAGGAAAAACGAAAAAAAAGATACAAAGTATCTACACCGCATGCAGATACATCGGAACATGGATATGTCTGTGACTACCGACTGCGTGGAACCTGTTGTGTTGAAGATATCGACGTAAGTTTTATAAAGATCCTAGTATAGTTATGGATGAAATCATTCGAAAAAACACGTCCCACGCTTTCGGAAGGCATAAGACATATCCATGTACCGATGTATCTGGTGGCTGTGTAGATACTCGTCATAAATTCTGCTTTGCTTTGTCCTGTCCGCTCGGGCTCTCGCGGGATCGTTTCGTTTTCGTTTGCATCGCGTGTGTGCAATATTCACCTCCTCTCGTGCACCCTGTTCCATCTGCCCGTTCGGTACAGTTTGCAGACTGCAGCCTATCGACATTTCTCTGAGTAAGTTTCTGCTAATCGCAATCACGCTTCCCACCATCTTTTCCCAATCGGACGTGTATTGTGTTTGTGTATCTATTGCAAAATCGCTCCCACACTATCCGCCTCATCCCGCCTCTTTAATCAACAGTCCGGGTCCGGCACACACAATCCGTTTCTCAAGTAACGCGTGCGACTCTATGCGATTGTGTCCGGCAAACAAAAGTAAACAAAACATTCCAACACACGCACAAAGAGAATGCACAAGACAAATTTTGGAATTTTTGCAGAAGGGGGGGGGGGGGCATTTGATCTTCTGCAGACCTCTGAATTTACATCATGTCACGATGAGCTGCCCGGAACTATAACATCCAGCGACGAATATTTCTCTGTTTCGGGGCTTGGGAGATTTTAACTCGCGCAGTACGAATCCGCCATTTTGTTTTATGATATGTTTATTGCACGTGTGGTGGGGGCCCACATTGTGGGCCAGTCAGACCTCAAATCGCCGCCATTGCAAATGCACAACCACAGTTGCTGGATCACCCGATTTGGATAGAATGAACTTCATCCGCGATGGCTCTCGCTCTCTATCTTCGGGGGGCGGGAGCTATGTAATGTACACACTCTCAAATAGCGTCTGCGCAAGTCCAAATGTTAGTCGAACTGACTACTTGCTAATTTTTCTGGGACCCTATTGATTCAGATATGTAGTACAACGTGCGCTATTTTATTTGTTTGGATTCCAGCCATTTTGAACATTTTGGAATTTTTGCGGAAGGGGGGCATTTGATCTTCTGCAGACCTCTGAATGTACATCATAACATATAACATCCTGCGACGAATATTTCTTTATTTCGGGGCTTGAGATATTCAAACTCGCCTAGTATAAATCCGCCATTTTGTTCTATATGTTTATTGCACGTGGGGTGGGGGCCCCCATTGTGGACCAGTCAGACCTCAAATCGCCGCCATTGCAAACGCACAACCACAGTCGCTGGATCACCCGATTTGGCTCGAATGAGCTTCATCCGCTCTCGCTCATCTTCGGGGGGGCGGGAACTATGTACACTCTCTCAAATTGCGTCTGCGCATGTCCAAATGTTAGTGGAACTGACTACTTGCTACTTTTTCTGGGACCCTAGTTATTCAGATAGTACAACACGGGCTATTTTATTAAATGATGAATGGGAATTGGCGGAAATTGAAGGTCATTGAAAGTCCTTGGACGTCCTTGACCTAAATAATGAGTAAAAATGGAATTTCATTCATTGTGACCTCAGATTGGGTCTATGCATGTGCATGTCGGGAGTGCACAATTTGTTTAATGAAATGGTGAGAATGAGAATGATATGAATGAATGAGAGGAGGAGGTTCGCTGCCCCGAGCGAAATTTCGCATACATTCTGAGACCATAAATTGCGTGTGAGCATCTCGAGCGAGGAGAGCAGACGACTTCTTGCGACGTGTTCTGGGGGCCTAGTCAAGTTAGGTAGTACGGAGCGTACTCTATATTTTTGAGGATTTTGAATGTATGGTATGGTGTGTATGCAGGAGTTTTGATTATGGCGTCGCGTTCACTGAGAGGGTGGGACAGAAAGCACAGAGAGCGCCTGTTCACCCGTACACTATGTTATTTCTTGCCGTCCACAACGTCAACTTTTATCGCTATCAAATCAACATCCCAATATGTACACACAGGATCCCCGCAGGCGCGCCGCCCGCGCGGATCTACAAGCAACAGCCATGCACAATGACCACTTCACTCAAACGACATGCACAACCAGAAAAGAAAAATTTTCAATGGGCTTGTTTCCACTTCTGACCCCCGAGTAGAAAAACAGACATTTCGTGTGACGGACAAATTTTTAGGATGACCCCCCGCTATAAGACATATCCATGTCAAAAAAAATTCGAAAAAGTGACCAAGACTATGTTTACGCGACACAACAAGTACGGGTTTTCGGACCTCTGTAGGTGCGGCTCCAGGTGATTGTGGGGGCTCAAATTTAGTATGACCATTCTCTCCGGCCGTCTTACGAAGTTTTGCAAAGTTGATGTCGATATGACGAAAAGCAACCGAGATATGACAGTTTAAAAATCGCTATTTTTCAGATTATTCTTGTTCTCGTTGATCTCGTTGATCTTGTTGTTCCTTGACAGGGCTACAGCCTCTTAGGGAGCGTATCGAGGTCTACGCTTACGAACGGCAGCGATCCAGGGCCCTCAAAATGCACGAATATTGCCACGTTTTAATGTGCGAAAGCTTAAAGTTCCATCTATAAGGCGTGCATATTCCACCGCCTTACACGAGAGAGCTATTGCACCACCACCTTGTGAGAATCCTTCAATTGTTGACAGATGGAAAGTCGCGAAAGACGCATTTATTTCGTGTGACGTAACATTTGCGGGGCGATTGAAGCGCGATAGTAGACCATTCATTAGCGACACTACCTGGTCTCTAGTCTCAGCATGCAAGAGAGTTAAGGAACATATTTACTCAGCTGCTGACGGCTCAGCCAAGACCAACTCAGAGCTAAATACCGTTCACTACAGAAAGGCGTGCAAATAACATTAAGGCGAAACAAGCATAAAGCAAAGGCAGAGGAAGCGGCTCACCGCGGTGACAGTGGAACCCTTTTCAAGCTTATCAAGCCATTAACTGGCAAATCTTTTGCAAAATAACTTCCTGTGAAAGATAAAGACGGGTGCCTACTGGTAACCGAAGAACACCAACTGCGGAGATGGAGAGAACACTTCATTGAGGTCCTCAACAACACTTTTGGGCCTTCGAATGCATCTTCATTAGTAGCAGAAGATATTCCGCAAATAGCCAGAGTTTATATCAGCCCACCATCTAAGCTGGAAGTAACTGCGGCTATTAAATCGATGGATGCGGGTAAAGCCCCGGGAATAGATGGAATTCCGATTTAAAGCGGATGTCAATGCTACTGCGGATATTCTTCTCCCCCTTATCCAACAGTGTTGGGAAACCGAAACTCTCGCTAAACAGTGGAAGAAGGGTGTCATTATTAAGATCCCGAAAAAATGCGACCTGAAAGATTGTAATAATTGGCGTGGGATCTGTCTTCTCCCAGCAGTCTCCAAACTGATGGCAAAATATCTTGAGCAGGATCAAACAGTTTACCGCACATTGTATAATGAACAAACCGGATGTCGCGAGGGCTTCTCATGAAGCGACCACATCAACACCCTTCGAATTATTATTGAACAATCCGAATTGTGGAGATCCCATTACATCTCGTGTTCATCGATTTCGAAATGGTGTTTGACAGCGCTGACCGGGAATACATCTGTAAGGTCTTACGTCGGGGAGGTATACCAGATAAATTCATATCCATCACCAAGGAGTCTTATAGCGGAGCCCAATGCTATGTCTTACACAAGGTTAAGCTTTCAGATCACTTCGAGGTACATAGCTAAGTGAGATGTTGGAATTGCGATCGCGAAGGCAATCGTGATCGCCATCGCGTATATGTGTTCTCCGCTAAAACCTTGTTCATATAGTTTCAGCAGGGAATTTCCGCCAAAAAATTTTCTTACTACGCCACTGATTTTATCCCATGTTAAATCCATCTTCCGGGGATGATTCTAACAACAAACACATTGTATAATTTACATTCGCGCTAGTATATGAATTCGAGCGATGATTAAGTTTAAGAGAATAGACCAAAATTTTCAGTTACTAGCTGCATTTTATCGGAACTTATAGGACTATCTGTCATCGACCAGCCGACAAAAAGAAGTACATATTAAAAGTAAATTCCCTGACGTCAACCATATGGCACACTGGAATGAGATAATCCTGAAATGAAACTCACCCGAGCTATATTTGAACATCATGAATTGAAGTCAAAGAAAATCCTCGCACACGATTTTTAGTCATGTTCTTCAAATTTTCCACTTATTTTCAATCCTCCAATTGTGTATTTATGGATTATTGAGCAAGAAGTAGGAGCTAGCTATATTTTATAGTTTTGCAATGTGTTTGCGCTTATGGTGGAGCGATCTGCCCAATTTACAAATCAGTGGTGGATTGGTTCCTTAAGGGGGGTCTCAGCCGAAAATCGGAAAATAGTCCTTTTATTTTTTGTTACATCATAACTCCGGAAATATTGAGGCTAGCTCAATGAACTTTTTTTTGTTTGATTTGCATAAGTTATTTCTTGTGAACAATCGAATTATTAAATTCGAGCAATCATTAACGAAATTGCAATCATTTAATGCCTCATTTTTCTCTAACCGAGATTCATTTAGTTAATGTACCTTTTTACAAAAACTACTAAAGCTTTTTGAATTTTTCTATGTATAAAGAAAAGAATACCGAACTTTTTGTTGTTTTATTTATTCAGATCTATTTTTATACCCGTCACGGATGTGATAGGGTATATTAACTTTGTCATGAAGTTTGCAACGCAGAGAAGGAAGCATCTCCGACCATATAAACTATTTATATATTCTTGGTCAGTATGATGAGTCGAGTCGATTAAGCTTTGTCCGTCTGTCCGTCTGTCCGTCTGTCCGTTTGTCCGTCTGTCCGTCTGTTTCTATGCAAACTAGTCCCTCAGTTTTAAAGCTATCGAGCTGAAATTTTGTAGACAGCCTTCTTTCTATTGCAAGCAGTATATATGTCGGAACCAATGGAATCGGACCACTATATAGCTGCCATAGGAACGACCGGTCCAAAAATTCGTCTTTGTGAGAAAAATTCTTTTATTTCTAAATATATCATTTTCAGATTTCACAGGAATCAACAGTATCTATAGGTAAATCACATTTACGAATTTGGTTGAAATCAGACCACTACGTCATATAGCTGCCATAGGAACGACCGATCCAAAAATTCGTCTTTGTAAGAAAAACTTTTTTATTTCTAAAGATATCGTTTTTAGATTTCACACTAATGAATAATATCTTTAGTTAAATCACATTCCTGAATTTGGTTGAAATCGGACCACTACGTCACATAGCTGCCATAGGAACGACAGGTCCAAAATTCGTCTTTGTGGGAAAAAGTTTTTTATTTCTAAAGGTATTGTTTTCAAAATTCACATTAATCAATAGTATCTTAAGCGAAATCATATTTCCGAATTTGGCTGAAAGCGGACTACTCGATCATATAGCTGTCATAGGAACGACCGTCCCAAAAGCAAGTTTTTGACAGAAAAACTGTTTTTATTTCTGAAGGTATTTTTACGAAATTGCATATTATTCAATCGTATTGACTGCTAAGCCACGTTCTTAAATTTGGTTGAAATTGGCCCACTATTTCATATACCTCTTACAGGAACAGTGAAATCGGAACAAGTTTTACTACTAATTTCAAAAAGGCAAATGAACCACAAAACACAACGAAAGGGTATCATACCTTCGGCAGGTTTTTTTTTAATTTTTGACGTGAAATTATTGATGTCGGAAAATTAAACCCGTTTTCACAACCCTTTGAACATTTTTTCCCAATCTTTTAATAGGAATTTTTTAAATTTAAAACGTTAAAATCTTCACCTACTATTCAAGAACGCTTCATAAAAATTTGAGCCCCGTTGGATTGGTAGATGCCCAGAAAAGGTACATTGAAGAGGAAAAAACGTGATTTTTTCAGGAGAGCACTTTAAATGTGAAAGGTGTGATTTTTAATTGCATACTCCTGTAATACAGTCGAATTGTTTTCATGTTTCTAGCCCCAAAATCACGATCTCCTACTTACAATAAAGTTTTCCCAGTGGGCAAACACATGGCGAACTCTCTACATTTGTTGGTTTGTTTGTAGCCGAACCAAACTTATCGGATGAAGGGTACTGCTTTTTCTTAAGTACATTTACATATTGATTGTCCATTGAAGCCTACTATATAATGCCATGACTTCCTCCTAAACAGTCAGTCACTTTATTAATGCAATTTAAACTTTCCTTAATATTGTATTGTACAATATTATGGATTTGCATTTAACCTTAGGCAGTACTTGTGACTCGGGAAAAAGAAAAAAGAAATAACTACTATCCCCTAGCCAATCCACGTTTTCAAGTGAATCAAAAATACGAAAAAAAGAAGCGTCCGGAAGAAAAGAATTGAGAAAAAACAGCAAAATTGATATATTATATAATTTCTCGTTCAACTTGAAATTACTTTTTTAATGGACTGTAAGGAAGTTGTAATGAGTTTCAAATAGCTTCCACTAAGTAACATGGAGGACGTAGAATGGTTTGCATAATTTGCACTTGAATAGTGTCAAGAGGACAATAATTAAATAAAATGAGTTTTTTTTTTTCTAATTTGTCAAGATTTGCTGGCCTGTTATTTAATGAATAATAGCAGATGGGAGTATGCTTAGAAAAACTAATTTGCGACTTAAGTAAGTTCATAAAATAATCAGTGAAGAGCTTATTACTAGTTATATGTATAAAGGGGATAGAGTATCCCTATTCCGTAGTTCAAATATCAAATACAGAAGAGTCAGGAAAGTTGGTTAATTCTTTCATAATTCTAAAAGGACTGCATAACAGCATAAGCAGTGACTTACTCGTATACCTATTAATATTTCACTACTTTATCGCAATAGCCAGGAAGTTAAGGCACGATACCCGGCATTGGTGCAAGGGATACTGTATGGGCGTGGATGCATCGACTGCTCCGCTGATCGCAAAAATATATAACTCTCCTTAGCCTAAAAAGAATATGTAGCGCACTGTGGCGAAACCAAAAATATGTAGCGCTCGGTGACAAAAATAAATGTATAGTATGTGTAGTAAAAACCTGGCAGTCGAGTCTGAATTCGTTTCAATTTCGCGGCCCAAATTGTGGGAGCTCCTTGTCGAAGAAGTGGCTTTGTGGCCAAAATGTGGCGGCTCGCTGGCCAAGAAGTATGAGGGCTTCGTGCTCGAAATATATCGCCGGATACAGCTCGAGGGCGTAGTCCCGCAAGCTGCGTGCGGGCGAATACTGGCCGATGTGTTGAGGAGGTGGCCGATGTTATGAACCTCGTTCTCAGCCGGCAGACACGCCGTCGACCTTGGAGGTTAGTTATTGTTTGTCTTCCTCTCGGTATAGAGGGTGGCATTTCTGACAGTTACAGCCTGCGGGCGTGGTCCCGCGTGCTGAGTGCGTGACATTATGAACCTCGTTATCGGGTGGCAGACACGCCGTCCACCTTTGAGGTTAGGTATTGTTTGTCTTCATCTCGGTACAGTGGGCGGCGTTTCCGCCGGCCGCGCAATACTTCGGTGTCCCTACAATAAACACGATAAAAGGGCACCGTCCACACAAAGAAAAAAAATTTAATTTAACCTACCTCGATAAAAAATTTCCCACATTCACATGTGCACCATTCGTTGCAGAAGCCGAATCTACATTGAAGCCTCGACAACTGGTAGAATCCAATTTTCCCAGTACTAGTTTTGAACTTGGAAGATGGAATTCCAACCGGATTCCCCTTCCGGAGCTCCAAAGTCGATTCGCCACTCCTCCACAGATTGTCACGCATTGTTACAAACATTTCCAAGTACACCGTTCGGTTATTTTTGGCCGGTTTACTTGCAACTGGGTGCAACGCCCGAATCTAGCAGACAATACTTCTTGGGTACTCGTTACACACTTTTAAGGCAGGAGGTCCAAAAAGTGCAGCGATAAGCACGAATAACCTAGTGAAACGCAGTATAAAAAACTCCTTACAGGACAATCGAACTTAAGTAATCATCTCAATACTTTGAAGAGAGAGTATATGAGGAAATGAAAAAGAGCGAGAGAAACGAAGCAATTCAGCAAAAGTGAGGAAGTAGGAAGGGGGAATGTAAATTTGACATCTCTTTTGCTCTATATGGACAGGGCGGGTGTTCCGAGGCAGAGAGACAGACTGGAATGTTATTGTTCCAATGGAAAAGTAGGAGAGGGGATGACATCTTACGTGCTTCCTATGCTTTTATATAGACTGCGCGGGTGTTGCGCAGTGGAGGGCGTCTGTCTCTCTGTTTACTTTTTACGACTGGAATTGCTTCAAATACAATAGTTTAGTGTTGAGTATATGCGGATTGCTCCTCCATAGGTATTCTCTATGCCTCAATAGAATTGGAACTATATACGATGGTTGTCTCCGCTTTCTGAGAGTGACGGTGTTATATCCAAGTACATCAACTCCAAATTAGTGGCAGCTTATGTATGTGTCATAATCAATCTTGGTTGTCACTGGGCAGGCTGGACCCTGATCGAAAGACTCTGTAGTTTAGCTAAATTTGTAGACCTGATCTAATCGCTGTAATAGGTACGTTTTTTGGAACTCTATCCGGTTAAGATAAGCTTAACGGGTACGCATACCGCGCTATGAGATGACAAGTGTCGTAACTTTCAAAATGGCAATTTTCAGGTTTTCATTTTTTTTTTTTTTATGTTTATACCAAAGCTTAGGGGGTAACCCTTTGATGCGAGAGCACAGCGTTGGCGGTAAGGGATTAAGGTAGTGGGGAGATGGATTGAGTTTGAATAAGGTGACGGTGTACATTCCGTTTAAATTTTAGTAGGTCATAGTTGCGGGGGAAAACAAAAGATGGTAGATCGTTCCACATTCGTGTTGTCCTAGATACAAACGAGTCATGGAATTTGGCGGTGCGACTATTGCTGAGTTCTAGAAGATGAGGATGAGCACGACTGGCTAGTCGGGTGTTACGTAAAGGAAAAGTACGCTCAGGAATGAGGTTGGCTATTTCATCAGAGCAACGGCGGTTGTAGTAGCGATAGAAGAGTGAGAGACTGCCGACACTTCGCCGGTGTTCAAGCGGTTCGATTTTAGATGTTATGGGTTCCTCGCCAATAAGCTTGAAGGCTTTCCGTTGAACTTTGTCTAACGCGGATAATGCAGTTCTACCTGCGCCTGCCCATATGTGGGAATTAAATTCAAGTCTCGGTCTTATATGAGCCTTGTAAATTTGAGCCAGATCAGATGGTGAAAAGTATCTTTTACAGCGATTCAGAAAGCCCAGACACTTCATTGCGTTTTTTGCAACGCAAAAAATGTGGTCGGACCAATTTAGTTTACTGGAGATGTTAATACCTAGTATGTTCAGTATGGGCGAATCAGGAATGCTGACCCCATCGACAAGAATGGGTTGGGCGGTAGGTGGGACACATCGCTTATTGGAAAGTAGACAACATTGAGTTTTTGAGGCGTTAAACTCTACTCGATTCGCTTTCCCCCATGCAATAATTTTTGAAATGTCTTCATTTAGTGAGTCAAACAGGCGATCTCTGTTGATAGATGTTGAATTTCGGCGAGAGTCAGCTACAGAGTTGAAAGAGTAAGTGTAGTCAAGGGTGCTATCGTCTGCAAAGCTATGGATTGAGTTGGAAGTCACGCTGAGAAGATCGTTGATGAAGAGAAGGAAGAGTGTTGGTGAAAGGACAGTACCTTGGGGGACCCCTGCGTTGGTGGTATGGCAATTTGATTTAACTCCATCAAGGACGACCTGAAGCGAACGGTTGTGAAGGAAACTTTCGATCCATTTAACTAATTTTGGGTCCAAACCAAAAGCCTGGAGCTTAGCTAGAAGAGCCGGATGCCAGACTCTATCAAAAGCTTTCGAAATGTGAAGGGCAATGATTTTAGCTTCGCCAAATTGGTGGATACAGCGATTCCATCTTTCGGTGAGGTATGTCATTAGGTCGCCGGTGGAGCGCGAAGACCGGAAACCATATTGCCGATCATTGATGAGATGATGTGAGTCAAGGTAGCTCATTAGTTGGTTGTTAACCAGGGTTTCGAAGACTTTTGATAGGGTCGAAGTTAGTGCTATTGGTCGGTAGTTAGATGGATCACATGCTTCTCCTTTCTTGGGGATTGGTTGGACATGAGCTAGTTTCCACGATGATGGGAACACTCCTGTTGCGTAGGACAGGTAAAAGAGTTTTCGGAGAGGTTTGGCTAGCGAGGAAGCGCAGTGTCTGAGAACTAAGGGGGAGATGCCATCAGGTCCAGCCGATTTTGATACATCGAGTTTTGAGAGTACTTTAAATACTTCCCTAGTGTGGAAATGCAAAGGTCTCTGGTGTGAATCACATAAGGGTATGGCTGGTGGATTCTGAGTAGTGGGTAGTAGGCAAGAGTTTGCAACAAAAGTTTCGGCCAACAGGTTGGCCTTGTCTTGCGGTTCACTGTATATTTTGTCATCATATACCAGTGGTGGAATAGAAGAGGAGGTGAAGTTATTCTTCACAGATTTGACGAGTGACCAGAAACCTTTGCTACCTTTCCGTTGAACGAACACTTTCTGCCTAATTTTGCTGTCAAACTGGAATTTAGCCTTATTTATGACTGATTTGCAGATGTTACGCGTAGAATTGTAAACTTCTCTCAGTTCGACAGAGGGGCATTGTTTGTATGCACGGTATGCCGCTTCTTTTCTCTTTATAGCCTCTTTGCAATCTCTGTTAAACCAAGAGTTGGTGGTTGGTTTGGTATTCTTAGAACTGTGTGGGATAAAGCAGTGCATTCCATACCAAATGATGTTACTAATTGACTCGCTTATATAATCGACGTTCTGCGTAGAGAAGCAGTCATACCAGTTCAGTTCACTGATGAATTGATTAAATGCGACCCAGTCCGCCTTATCATAATGCCACAATAGTCTCTTGTTGGAAGATAGATTATTGACATTTAGTGACCTAGTTGTGAATTTGGTCGATATCAATTTATGATCGGAGTTTCCCAAAGGAGATGAAACAGATACTGAATATTTGTCGGGGTGTGAGGTTATAAACAGGTCCAATAAGTTGGCGTTTTGACCTTCTATATCAGGTATTCTGGTTGGGGAATCTACTAATTGGTGTAGGTTGTATGATTCACAGAATAGCTCAGCCAGTCTTCCTGCTTGGCTTGTAGATGAAGAATATTTAAGCCATTGTACATTGTGTACATTGAAGTCGCCTGCCAAGACGATTTCTGATGCAGGGTATTTATCTAAGAGCTCATCGACATTGGTGGAAAGTATATCGAAGTAACGTTCAGTATCAGGATCAGAAATCCCAGGGCTTCGATACAGAAAACACAGGAATAGAGTATGTTTATTGAAATTGAACCTAATCCAGGTGTATGTGAATTCTGGATTAGATAAAGTGAACTGGGGACTGATGGTGGAAAAGGCGATATTATTTCGGATGTACATTGCAATCCCCCTTTGGGTTGCAAAAACGGGCAAAAAACGATAGCCTTGGATGTTAAATTGGCTTATTTCGCAATCGCTAAGGACTTTTGTTTCGCTTAACGCCATAACTGCTGGGTTGTGTAGCATGAGATGGGCATGTACCGCAGTATAATTCGCTCTAATTCCACGAATGTTGCAAAAATCAAATTTAAATTCTTGCATGTTTAGACGGAATGTACAAAGTTATGGGGGGGGGGGGGTAGAATTGGTCACTAGATAACAGAACGCAGCAGCAATAATCCAATCACAGCTAACAGTAGTGTTATGCCTACTTGCTAGTTGTCGTTGAATTGAAAGCGGCCAGTATTCAATTATGGTTGCGATTAATGCAAATGCATTAAATTCAGAAGTTGGACAGGATGTTAAGTCTACAAGGAACGGACTCACCGGGACTTTGCTGTGCTGTCACTAGGGGGCCCTTCGCTATTGCACACAACACAAATACGCCCGCACACACGATTTTTTTTTACGAACAAATGTGGCGCGCACAGTTCATTGATTTAATGCTTCATTCAATGGAACACTCTCACAACTTCTATCTCCTATTATTTTAGGAGCAAAACAGTTTTAAAGTTAGCGAAAGGTATTCAGGCTCTGAGAGAAATACTATTGTACGTTACATACCACAGTGTTAACTGAAAGAAATAGATCAAACCTGTCGTATGTAACTTACGACAGTTTTCATTTGAACCATTGAAATGGAATAGACGGTCGTATTTAACATACCGTTATTTATTCATATCATTGTTGGATGTTACTGCATCAGTGCACATGCAAATGTGAAAAAGTACGGTAATTGTAAAGGCCACTGTAAGTTTTGTGTTTGGTGGGCATCGGAAGATGCCCGTGGGGACAGAGCCTTAGGTAGCATAATGACCGTGAGGGTCGGGCCGTGCCATCTGGCGAAGAAAAAGGCCCCTCAACGACCTAAGCAGCGGCCTATGCTTACTGTAGCTCAGTTCGGAAGACGTGGGCGGAGTTTTCGCCGCTTGTTATCCCTGTGCTTTACGTATTAATAAAAATTCATAGGCCTGGAGAAGACAATACAAACATGGGAAGCGAAAATGGGGAATGATAAAAGAATAGGGCGATAAGGTTGGAATGGTTGGCGGACGGTGCAGATTCCCCCGCGATCGCATCGGGGTCCAGGCGTAATGTGACCCTCGGCCTCTAGTTTCGTACCACCGACAGATCCTTACTCATCAGGTGCTGCCATAGATCTGCCGGTGGAAGCAGCACTTCCCGACTATAATATGGTTCATTACAGGTGGTTCGTTACAAGACTTGAATTTAAGGTAAATTTTTGAAATTTATTCATAATGAGATGCCAAAGTTGTGAAAAAGAATTTTTGAATTGTGAAGAATGAATGATACATGTGTCAAAAATTAAGTGATGACCTTAATATTCAAGAAGAGTTTGTAAGCCAGGTTGTTGATAATGGAATCGTAAGTTATTTTTTAAATGAAATGAAGAGAATAGAATAGATTATTAGTTACTAAACACATTGGTGTTCTTGACAACATAGCAGTCAAACAAACGATGCCACAGAAATAGAGGAAAACATCAATCGAATTACAGCTAACGTTCAACTTGATCAACTCATTACAGAGGTCAGTTTTCACAAATTCGTTTTGTTGTCGTTTCACGTAATTTTAATCCTGTTTTAATGCAAAAAACTCCTATCTTGGAAGCGTTAGTAGATGACGAGGGTAACATTTCTGGATAACATAAATTGGGACGCTAAGCGACATAAATGGACGCCACCTTGCAAAATATGATAGAGTAATGCCATCTTGGAACCCGCGGTATAGCGGCTGTGCAGGCGAAAACCCGAAAAATTTGAGCCTTTTTTTAGTATTCTCCTCATAATTTGTAAACGGTGCCTCGGATCGAAAAACTTAATAGGACTTAAATTAAAGAGCATCAAATTCTACATACAATGTATTGCTCAAAATTGGAATTCGGTTTAGTAGTATTGTCAAAACCGATAGTCGAAAAACGTCACCTTTCGAGGATTTGGAGGAAAATCACACTATTTCGCTTTTCAAGCTCACATATCTCTGAAACCGATGCTACAAATGGAAAACTCAATGGATAAAAGCTGAATATTTTTCTATGTAAAGTTTAACTAGCACAATACTCGTAGTTTTCAAATCGGCCCGTTTTTAGTGTAGTTGGAAGCGAAAATGCAGAAATGATTTTTTAGCGATTTGAGCCTGGAAAGCTACAATATATCTTGATTAATATAACAGCTAAAAGTTTTGGTTTAGCGTCAATTCGTAGATATTTTATACTTGTTAATTGTAACTGTAAATTAATGAAAGGTATGTGTACACGGCGTGAGATAAGCTGCATGAAACTGGCATTGTTCGAGCAGAACGTGGAAAACGTAAGAAAAAGGAACTCTACCTCCATATGCTGTAGAATATCCCAAGCAGCATATTGACTGCTTTCCAGTAGTAGAATTTCATTATCTTCGTACCCAAACAAGATGAAAGTAAAGTACATCGATGGACAATTAACCTTAGCAGAAATGTATCGTTTGTACATGAATAAATGTCAGGACGACCATAAATGTTCTATCCTCAGAGTAAATATTGAGAAATTGTTAACACTGAATTCAGTATTGCACAGAAGCTGAAAAGAATAAGAAAGTCGAAGAGCAACTGCACTATCCAGAAAATGTGAAGTTGTCTAGAGAAGAAAGATATAAGGATGTAGAACGCGCCAAAGAATCAGGATATTATTTTAAAGTATGTGAATATGACTTAGAGGCGATAATTCCATTACCATCGGCCGATGTATCTAGCTTCTTCTACAGACGCCGCTTGAACACCTACAATTTTATTATTTTTGAGAATGCTTCAAAGGCTGGCTTTTGTTACATCTGGGATGAAAATCGTGGAAAAAAGGTGCTATAGAGATACTACTCAATTGCCCTAACCACTTGTGGAGCATAGCGCGTCAACTGTTCCATGTGGCCCAGTTGATGTTTCGTTGGCATAAACTGGTTTCGGAGAATGCATACGCCAGCATACACCTCCTGCCCATCCATGACCACGAACGTTGTCGTGGACGGGACTCAAACCCGAAACGCCGGTAGTCAAATATGAGACTGATGCCTCAACACACTGCGCTACCGCTCGCCCCCAGGCAGCTGTGTATATAGTTATATCCAAGAGCACGTCGATAAAAACGTGAAGAACCTAATATTTTTTTCAGATAACTGCTCAGCGCAAAACAAAAATTTCTTGCCACGATGTACAATTATATCCTGCAGAAGAGTGAAACACTGGAGACCATAAATTACAAATATTTGACCGTGGGTCACACCCAGAACTCGGGTGATTCTATGCATTCGTGCATTGAGCGTTAGTGTAAGAGAAGAATCAAAAGTTCACCTACATATTTATACACCTTCACCATTTGCAGGTATTGTTGGTGTAGCCGAGAAGACTGGAGAAGTTTATGTTGTTAAAGAATCGCATTATTCTGAGTTCTACGATTTTATGAAATTGGCTAGAAGCTTGCACTTCACTTTAAATACGGAAAAGAAAAAAGTGGACTTAACTTTATGCGCTAATGGCGGACAAAAGCCAGCCCAATGTATAATGCTACAAAAGTTCATGGAAACAGGAAGAATTCTATAAAATACAGCTTAAATCAAATAATAATTCGAAAAAACAAACAACTCAAAATTAAATCCCATGTACAGAAGCCTACCAGGAATATCTATTAAAAAAAGAATGATTTGCTGTGGTTGCCAAGACAGAGTCACATTCCAAAGTTGCATAGTAACTTTTATGAAGCACTTGTCAGTAACCATTTTGAAGATGATACGCTAGAGGAGGAAGAGGAGGAATTTTCGTCTAATTTAGGCATGTATTGAGTGTACAACTTTGCTTCCGCCATTTTTTTTTCTGGAATTAAAAGCTTAATTGTCAAAAAGTACTTGCAGATGTATTATTCAAGGTACTGTCCATCGCTAGCGACAACTTTCGCCCATCTCTCCGGCAATTTTCGGATACAATCTCGGAAAAAGGAGGCGTCTTTCGACGCGATTCATGATTGGATCCATTTTTCGACTTCCTCGTACGAACGAAAATCCTGATCAGCCAGGCCGTGCGCCATGGAACGAAACAGATGGTAGTCGTCGCCGGTTACGATGCGATGTAGAAATCCCTTCCGATTCTGCCTTTGAAGCAGTTGTTCGCATGTAAATAATCGCCGTTCAATATCTCTCGGTTTTAACTCGTATGGAACCCAATTTCCTTGTTTCTGAATCATACCCATGGCCTTGAGGCGTTGCGAGATGGCTTGCTGAGTCACTCCCAGTGATCCAGCTAATTCTTCTTGCGTTTGGCACGAATCTTCATCGAGCAGTGCTTCCAATTCGTCGTCTTTGAAAAAATTTTCTCTCCCACCACCATTGCTTGTCCTCAACATTGAAATCGCCACTTTTAAAACGTTGAAACCACTCACGACATGTTCTGTCACTCAGAGCAACCTCACTGTAAGTATCTGAGAGCATTCGATGAGCCTCAGCTGCAGTTTTTCCAAATGGAAGCAAAAGACTAAAACTTCCAAAACTTCCCGCAAATGACGAGAACTTGGCTCGAAAGCAGACATTTTGAATCGCGAATCTTATTAAAAAATGCGAACGACTTTTACTAATGCGGGGATGTCGATACGTTCACAGACGTCCAAACTAACTTTGTTGCACTTTTGAACTACGTATTTTGACCAGCTCTTACCGATGCAGCTGTCTGTCGGAAAACGGCGGAAGCAAAGCTGTACACCTAATAAAATAAAAAAATAAACTGTGTAGTACTGTCGTATATTCATCTTTTAGTGTAACACTGTTGTATGTTCTAGACATAACTTTAATAAAATTAATTTTCAGTATGAAAAGATGATTTCAAGAAATATTTTTTTGAAGTTTACAATCCACGAAATCATTATTTTATAAAAATAATCTGCCATCATTCACAATAGTAACATAGCTGGAACCAATACAATCTTTAAAACGCAATTATCTCAAAACCTATTTTTGGAACTGACTACAGTTGTCATCTCATATTGCGATCTAATAGGATTAAATTTAAGCTTTCTCAGCAATCGGGAGCCGGACTCATACGTTCAATTATAGTGTGCAAGTGCACCCAATCAAATTGCATCAATTTTTACCACTTATTCCGGCAATTACACAAAATGTACTATAGCACGTTGCGTTATTTTTCAAACACGATAGCAAACACAATGTGCAGAAAATTGCACAGCATTATTATAAAAGGAGAAAAAATAAACGTCAACGACTTAATCTCAACTGAATCTCTAAATGGATTTGACCAGTATACGAACGCATAACACAATTATCTGCAACTAAGGTGAAAAGAAGCAAACTTCGAAGAAAAAATCCAATCGAAACTCAATTTTGTGACGATTGGCCACTAATATGATTCCCTTCTTCGATTTGTTGCCACAAGAGTTGATTCTTTATGTCAACGGAGATGATAACTGAAATACAGTTAAATGTTTTCAACTCAACACACAATCGAATTTTCCGACGAAGAGAAATAGTTTTCGTTTCGTAACAGGGGTTGGCTTTAATGTCGACCGTTAGATATTTTACGAAATTGAATTTTGTACTAAAGTATTATACTATAGTTATTACAAAGCCCGATTGTAGTGGATTATGGGCTACTTTTATATATCTGAACCCTTCATTTTTTTGACGTGTTCCCACCTTTTTGCATAAGCAGGTTGCTACGATATCAAAGTGAAACCAGATACCAGATACAAAATAGCTGTTGCAGCAGAGCACTCAGCTTTCGAAATTAAAATTTTTTTAAACTTGCAGATTTGCCAATTAACAGTTAGCGTAATGAATAGCTTAAAAATTAACTGATTTCTAAAATTATTGGAAGCACACTAGCGGTTTGATAGATTGATATTAGCAGCACGATAATAATAAGTTGAAGTTTGGCAAATTAAATTACCAGGTTTAGCTAACGTTTACGCCAAATTATGTATTTGGAATATTTAAATTTATGTTTCAAATAGGATTCTGAACATAAAACAAATAAACAAATTTGTACAGTACTGCCGATCAGTAGTTCAGGCAAAATAAGGAAACTCTTGGTTACTACCCACTACTCAAAGTCCACCAATTATGCCCTCATGTGATTCACACCAGAGACCTTTCCATTTCCGCTCTAGGGAAAGGGAAGTCTTTAAAATACTCTTAAAGCTCGATGTATCAAATTCAGCTGGAGGAGAAGATTGGCACCCTTAGTTCTCTGACACTGCACTTTCTCATTAGCCAAACCTCTCCTAAAGTTATTTTATGTGTCGTACTCAATAGGAATATTTCCATCATTATGGCCCGTTTTCTCAATGTCTGATTAAACTCTTTGTTAACTAACAGGGACACAAATTAAACGAAACTATAAACAGCCCGATAAGCATTTTCGTTTTCTCATACGTCTCATACAAATTACCACGGCATAAAGTGTGGAACTTATCTCAGACCACAATTATGGCAAAATCAGCTGATTTTCTTGGCGGAATTCTACCGTCCACGAATCTATTTTGTATTAGTACGGTCTCTCAGCATATTCATTTGCAGCTTAGTTTATTGCAAATTCTCTTCTATCGAATGAATTTCCAGGAACTCTGTCCTTTATGGCCACTTTCATTGTTTTCATTCGAATTTGCAAAAGTGAACAGTTCTAGCTGTCAAAATTTCAACATCCAGTATCATGTGTTGGGTTTTTGTTTAGGATAAATTTTCAACCGGAAACCAGGAGCTGGGCTTCGTTTTGGATAAAAGATTAATCAAAGGCAAGGGGACGGTTAGCGTTTATCCAATTAATAGCGCTAAACAGATATTGAGGAAATCAAATTGTGCTAAATGGCAGTTTATTCTTAAGAAAAATTTTAATCGGACATTGAGCAACCGGCCCTATGTAAGTCAACCCATGTGCAACCACTCAAAAAAGATGAAGCATTTTATCCCTGTAACTATTGACCAATAACACTGACTTCGATCCTGTCAAAAGTTTTTAAAATTCTGGTTAACAACCAAATAATGAGCTACCTTGACCCACATCATCTCATCAGCGATCGGCAATACGGTTTCTGTTCTTCGTGCTCCACTGCGGACTTAATGACATATCTCATTGAAAGAAAATGTAGTCATCTGCATCTATTATTTTAATTTGGTGAAGCTAAAATCATTGTCCTCGACATTTCGAAAAATTTTGACAGGGTTTGTCATCCGGCTGCTAAGCTACTGATTTTTCGTTTGATTTGATTTATCTTCCAATCTACGAAATTGCTGGATTTGGTTAGGAGAAAATAATACGGAGAGTGAGAGTCAGGGTGCAATAATTCAAGCCTGTGTGGAGATTGACAGCTCGTATTGGAATTTACCATATTCCAATGAAAAAAATATTTACTACGATATGCAAACAAATTCCCCTTAATATTGACTAAGCTTTAATTGTAAAATTTCGGCCGACTTCTAAAACCTGCACCAAAACCGCTTTACAGATCAGAAAACTACCGAAATTCGCGCTCCCGGCGGGTGGTTTTTTTCCGCGTTACATGTTCAAATCTCGCTGTATGTCGCGGGAAAACCGCTCAACTGGCATCACTGGTTGCAATGCTGAGTGTTATGAACCCCCAATCTCTCAAATATATACGCTCTTATGACGTGATGCACAGAACGATACGATAATGAGACGCGAGAAGGCATTATCTTGTCTTCCTTGTATCCTGGGCAACGTGCAAGCAAGCCACATGGAAGAGTTGAGACTAGGCCTGTTCCTAAAACCGGTCCACCGGTTTAAAACCGGTCTTCTGTTAGGACCGGTCCCGAGATTCCCAAAAACCGGTTTCGAAAAAACCGAATCATTAAAAAAAACCTTCTTATGGTCAAAAAAACCGGTTTAAAACCGACTCATTAAAAAACCGATTCACTAAAAAACCGACCGAAAACCGACTTGTTAAAAAGACTCATTAAAAAACCGATTCACCAAAAGACCGACCGAAAACCGACTTGTTAAAAAGACTCATTAAAAAACCGATTCACGAAAGGACCGACCGAAAACCGACTTGTTAAAAAGACTCATTAAAAAACCGATTGACCAAAAGACCGACCGAAAACCGACTTGTTAAAAAGACTCATTAAAAAACCGATTCACCAAAAGACCGACCGAAAACCGACTTGTTAAAAAGACTCATTAAAAGACCGATTCACCAAAAAACCGACCGAAAACCGACTTGTTAAAAACCGACTGACTCGGACGAGTTAAAAACCGACTTATTAATTAAAACCGTTGAGGAAATGGAGTATTTTTGTGTGGACAGTACAGGACGGAAGTATTCAAGAAAAGGTTTTAGCTTTTGATTTGAGTGTGATTTGGTATGTGGTATATCCACACATTTGGTCGACAAGAGGCATGCGTTCAAAGTTAAATAGATATGAACAATATACCCATTGAAAGGTTGAATTGAATTGAGAAAAAAAATGTCGGAACTGATGATTGTGAGTAATAAAATATGAAAGTGTACTGTACGTGGTTATCAGTGCACCTGTTAGAAAAATTGGCATTATGATATGGCGGGCGAGACTCATGTATTCTAAATATTGTAGTACAGGTGTTAAAGGAGTATTCTATTCTAAAGAAGCCCCTAAACGATCAAGCCGGTTGATCAAAATTTTGCGTCAATCGATTGGATCAAGCATGATTGATTGTCTAGGGACCGATTTTATGTCAAGCGTGGACGGTGATTGATAGAAAGTTTGATTGACTCAAGCGATTGACGAGGGTGCTTCACCGTCTAGGCGAATTTTGATGAAGCATTGCGTCAGTCACTCGCCAGCAGCCAGTGCTCTGGAGAATCTGAAAGTTCTGAAAATTCTGAAAAAACAACAGTGTCATGTAACTGAAAGTTCTGAGCGCGAGTTTATCAGCCTGATGACAATCTTATCGGACAATCCCCATGAAAACAGGGTGGTCATTCTGGGGTGGGCAGCCCCAGTTTTTTGATGGATATCAAAATTTTGATCAACCGGCTTGATCGTTTAGGGGCTTCTTTAGAATAGAATACTCCTTTAACACCTGTACTACAATATTTAGAATACATGAGTCTCGCCCGCCATATCATAATGCCAATTTTTCTAACAGGTGCACTGATAACCACGTACAGTACACTTTCATATTTTATTACTCACAATCATCAGTTCCGACATTTTTTTTCTCAATTCAATTCAACCTTTCAATGGGTATATTGTTCATATCTATTTAACTTTGAACGCATGCTTCTTGTCGACCAAATGTGTGGATATACCACATACCAAATCACACTCAAATCAAAAGCTAAAACCTTTTCTTGAATACTTCCGTCCTGTACTGTCCACACAAAAATACTCCATTTCCTCAACGGTTTTAATTAATAAGTCGGTTTTTAACTCGTCCGAGTCGGTCGGTTTTTAACAAGTCGGTTTTCGGTCGGTTTTTTGGTGAATCGGTCTTTTAATGAGTCTTTTTAACAAGTCGGTTTTCGGTCGGTCTTTTGGTGAATCGGTTTTTTAATGAGTCTTTTTAACAAGTCGGTTTTCGGTCGGTCTTTTGGTCAATCGGTTTTTTAATGAGTCTTTTTAACAAGTCGGTTTTCGGTCGGTCTTTTGGTGAATCGGTTTTTTAATGAGTCTTTTTAACAAGTCGGTTTTCGGTCGGTCTTTTGGTGAATCGGTTTTTTAATGAGTCTTTTTAACAAGTCGGTTTTCGGTCGGTCTTTTAGTGAATCGGTTTTTTAATGAGTCGGTTTTAAACCGGTTTTTTTGACCATAAGAAGGTTTTTTTAATGATTCGGTTGACCGCTAGGAAAACCGGTTTTCATAAAAACCTAAAACCGGTCTACAAATCTTAGGACCGAACAGGTCTAGTTGAGACGCTATACCCCATTAGGGGTTAGGACAAATGAATAAAATTAGTATCCTTAAGCCTTCGTTGGAATAAAATTCGCACTCTTGGCGTTGAATGCGCTCTATGTTAAGTGAAACATTCCGCCTAGAGGCCCATTCCCATTTCTGTGATCGGGATGCTAGCGTACCCTGGCGTGCTGCCTCCCCTATAAATCAAAGCAGCACCTGATGATCTATCGTCTGGTCGAAACGATGGATCCAAGGGTGGAGTGGAGAGTAGAGTTATTCTACATAAAATGGTTTCAGTGGGCTTATCCAAGCTTGGGCTAGCGATGGGTATTTTTCCTTTTGTGTTTTATTACGCATAGGACATGCGTATTTCAATTTTCCCGATATTCTGAATTGTCTTAGCAGCCCTGGTCTAGTTCGACTGCGATATATACTTGTATTATTGTTTAGTTCATCGATTTATGGTATAATCTTGACATGCTTTGTCTGGACACCGAGGAGAGCCGTCATTCCATATATGATGCGATCTAGACAATTTCAAGTTGGCTTCAATGGCACTACAGATACTCGCAAATTTTTCCATTGCTATTTGAAACACAGGCGTCCATGGGTTCTGGGAAGAACTCAAGGGTACCATCAAGGATGTCGCAGAGAAGGTCGTGGGATATAAAGCCCGGCGAGCGCGAAATGACTGGTTCGACGAAGAATGCAAAAATTCACTTGACGCGAAAAACGAGGCCTACAGACAATGGATTCAACGAGGAACCAGAGCCAGAAGAGAAAAATATGACGAGCTACGGCGAATATCGAATAGAATAATTAGACGTAAGAAACGTAAATACTTTGACGAGCAGTTGCTGAACATAAACGAAAACTTAGCTAATAGGAACACCAGACAAGCGTACAAACTAGTAAATACAATTAAGAACGGCTACCAACCCAGGACTAGCCTTTGTAAGGACAAGGATGGAAACATCATCAGCGACACCGATGGTATTAACAAACGATGGGCCTCTTATTTTGAAGAGCTTCTAAACCGACCATCTAACATCCCCACACAGGAAGCTCTCGACGATATTGTTGATCTAGGCCCACCCATTCAACCCCCGACAGTAGAGGAAGTTGATCTCGCGTTGCGGTCACTAAAACGAAATAAAGCGCCGGGCGCTGACGAGATTCCAGCTGAACTGCTAAGATTCGGTGGAACGAGTCTAGTTGATGCCATACATCAATTACTCCTGCGAATATGGGAGAACGAGGAGATCCCAGACGATTGGCGCAGAAGCATCATCTGTCCAATTCATAAAAAGGGAGATAAACTGCGGTGTGAGAATTACAGGGGCATATCACTAGTTTGTACGTCCTATAAAATTTTGACGAAAATTCTGGAAAATAGAATAAAACCGTACGCAGAACGAGTCATTGGCGAATATCAAAGCGGTTTCAGACCTGGTCGCTCCACAACCGATCAGCTCTTCTCAGTCAAACTGATACTCCAGAGGTGCTGGGAATACAACGTAAACGTATACCAAATCTTTGTCGACTTCAAGCAGGCATACGACAGTATCGATCGTGGAGTACTGTACAACATCATGCTGCAATTTGGTATACCGGCAAAATTAGTGCGACTGACAAAGATGACGATGACCAACTCCGTCTCACAAGTCAGGATCCAGAATAGACTTACTGATCTATTTGAAACACGCACTGGTTTGAAACAGGGCGATGGACTGGCACCGACGCTCTTCAACCTAGCACTGGAATACGTTATTCGGGCCATGAATATGGACAACAGCAAGACGCTACTCATCAAGTCGACACAATTAGCAGCGTACGCCGACGACATCAACATCATGTCCCGAAGATTGGCTGACGCAGAAGAACTTCTGCATACGCTCGATACCGCTGCAAAGGAAGTTGGATTACGTATTAACGAGGGTAAAACTAAAATAATGATGCAATCGGTGACAAGGACACCTGCACAACCGAGCATCAACGTGGGGGACCTCAACATCGAGTTCGTGAACAACTTCATCTACCTGGGTTGCAACCTGTCAAGGGACGCCAACGAAACTGACGAAATCAAGCGACGGATACAGTTAGCTAATAAGACTTTTTTCTCGGTTCTCCCCATAATGAAATCGAAGCATGTGCACAGAAACACGAAGCTCCGCGTGTACAAAACCATTATACGACCAGTGCTATGCTATGGCTGCGAAGCATGGACCCTAACTCAAGCCTCCGAAAACATGCTAGACACTTTTGAACGTAAGGTTCTACGGCGAATTTTCGGGGCTGTTTGCGATCGAGATGGATGGCGCATCCGGTACAACCATGAGTTGTATGAAATGTACGATGAGCTGCAAGTCTCGAAAATCGTCAAACTACAACGACTTCAATGGGCAGGGCATGTACAAAGAATGGACGATGATCGCATGCCTAAGAGAGTAATGAATGCAGAACGAGTCGACGGAGCGAGACTGCGAGGACGACCGAGATCTCGTTGGGAGAGCTCAGTAGGTGTGGACGCCGCGCAGCTGCTGGGCTCCCAAAATTGGAGGACGCGGTCACGTGACCGAGATAATTGGAGGACAATGATCCAGGCGGCCAAGGCCCGACGTCGGGCTGTCGCGCCACGATGATGATGATATTTGAAAATTCAATAACAAGAGGTGCTTGAAGTGGAGGTAGTGGCCAAACTGCAATCATGATTGCATTCTTTATAACAAGACACTGAGCTAGCAATGATAATTCACTCCAATATAAAATCAGACATATGAAGAGAATCAATTCAACGTACATTATGTATGTATAGTATATGTATTCTATCTGTATGGATTTCAATAATTCTCTTAGATTTTCAGTCCAATTTACAATTTATATTCATGGCCGGTGGCGTCACCACACAAAAGAGCTAGGTTCGGTGTCCGACATCATCATAAGATGGGCTAATTACCCTAGAAAAACTGCAAAATCTGAAATTCAAACGAATTGGGATGGAAGGAAACGACGAACTTGCAATACTTGCAATATTAAAACAAGGATATTTAGTTGGAGAAGAGAAAGAAATTATGGAACTTCTATAAATCAGGAATTAGAAAATCGGACGGAATATGGAGTGAAGACCATAGTTATTCGTACGCATTTTTTTTTTTAGTTGCATTGTTTCCGGGCAGAAAATTCTTAGAATTATTCGACGAAGGCATGAGTTGACGAAAACTTATAGCTTGCTGGTGACTCTTACGGAAACTTTCCATGCACTATTCCCATACAAAAGCACAGACAGTACCAGGGAGCGAAACAGGCCCTGCTTGGTCTTGATGATGAGATAACTAATCTACCAGATTCTGGACAGCATGCCGTATGCGGATTTAACCTGGCTGATACGACGAGCGATTGCCCATTGCATGCTGCCCATTAATACTGATGGCAAGAGGCTTAGGATTTCTTTTTCGCAATGGCTGGCTAAGAACCTTGTCTTATTAATATTAATCTTTAGCCCAACCTTGCTTTTCTTCCCTCTCATGATCTAACGCCATTGCGGACAGATCCATGATTTTGTGGGAGAGTAGTTATATGTCGTCAGCGTAGTCAACATGTTGTAGATAATATGTTCAAGTCCATTGTCTAGTCCGGATAGGGCTGCATGCAACACACTGCCAGTCAATATGACGAATAAGATCGGTGCGAGGATGCACCCAGTCGAACTATAGGTATACTGCGAATCTCAAAGTCCCCCGATACCTCACCTCCATGCTGAATGTGACATTCCGCGCCGTCATAGGTTTCCTTAATAATAGCCACAAGCTTCTCGGAGATGCCTCTCCTGCGCAAGGCCGCCCATATAAAATCCCGGTTCACACTATCGAAAGCCTTCTCAAAATCGATGAAAAGCAAGTGAAGCGGATAATCGTACTCAGCGCATCGCTCGATGATGATTTTCAAGGTGTTAATGTGATCGACACAGGAGAATCCGGATCGAAAGCCAGCCTTCTCTACATCAGTTGTGTTTTCTATGTGAGCCTTAAGACTTTCCAGGACGATTTTAGCTATTGTATTATTTTGGCAACGGCATGAAGCACTCAAATGCCTCTCCAATTATTACAGTCTGTAAGCTTACCCTTCTTCGGAAATTTGGTGATCAAACCTGCCGTCCGCTCAGTGGGAAGGGTCTCAGCATTTCACGCTTTATCAACAAGAGAGTGCAGCAAATCGGCAGTTACGCTTGGCGCTGCTTGATAAAGTTCGGCAGGGATACCGTCAAGTCCGGCGGCCTTTCCTTGTTTTAGTGCAATAATTGCAGTGGCTATTTCCTCTTTAGTCGGGCAGTGGACCGTATACGCACAGTTTGATGGTTAGCTAAATATCTATATGAGGGGGAACTTCACCAGAGGTTACACGGTTCAAGACCGCGGCGAAGTGTTCTTTCCACCGCCTCATTTGATCTTCTTCCAAGATAAGTAGCTTTCCATCACTATCCTTCACCGGATGTTGGCAGGAGTTACGACCACCTGTAAACTCCTTGATGACACCGTATACGGCGTTTAAGTTGTTACTTCTTGCGGCTTCTTCTGCTGAGGCTAAAAGAGAATTGGCATAAACTCTTTTATCGCGTCGCACACTACGCTGAACTTCTCGAGCTTTCTGACTGTAAAGGAGTTCGATGCTACTTCAATTGTCGTCTGATGCTGCAGCCAAATGAACCTTCACCTCTTTTCTTTCAACAATCTGCTGCCTTAAAGGACATCCACGGCTTATTTCGGCAATCCGGGTTTGTGCCAAGGATGGTATCTGCTCTGTCAATGTACGCGTTTTTTTTATGACATCCCAGTTTTCATTTATGTCACTATCTGCTTTTTGCGCACTATGGTCATTATGTTGCTGTTAGACAGCTGTATTTTTTGGTCGAGCGGTTTTGAATAGAAGCTAAAGCCGGCCATATACGTCCAGGTTTACCTTGAGGTATACCTGCACAGGCACGACTGTACAGGTCTGGACGCCTGTGCAGCGAGACAACAAACACTGACAGGCATACCTCAAGATGTACCTCAAGGTAAACCTGAACGTATATGACCGTCCTATGTCGTTTGCGGAAAAGGTTCAGGTCCATCCAGAAATATCGAGGACGAGGTTATTAGTGCAATATGGACTCTAGTTCTTCCCCGTTGCTAAGAGGCACGGTAGTTCTACATAGTTTCACGTTGTGTTAATTGTTCTCAAATTATATTTAATGTGTGCTAACTAAAAGTTTAAATAATACCCTTTATCGACTGTGGTATTCTTTATTAACGGTTTGGTGTATACATACGAGTATGTATATATACGACGTATGCGTACGAGTACAAAATGAAGCTTCCACCGTGAAAAAATCAGCACTGCAAAATCGATTCTTTTCATTCATTTTCCCATGTACAGACAAATGCATGAATATATCTATGCATTGTATGTACATACTTACATATATATGGTGCAATAAAAGAGAAAGGTGAAATTACCAAAAGCCACGCAAGAGCCTTGGAAATGTTGAAAAGTAAATTATCCAGACGGAAGGAAGTCAAAAAGCGGAGAACATGTGGAGAACGGAAGCCATTCGAAAAGTACAAAGTGCTAGGGTGAAGAGCTCGACCCTTGTCGGTCATAGAGGGCTGTATTCGAAGTGAAGTTGATCGGATCATGATAACAGCTAGCCCCTGGCCAATGTGAATTAACCAGTATGTACTTTCAGGAATAGAGAATCATTTCATGAAAAAAAGTCCCATTTGGTCTATTTCAGTCTTTGAATACATTTTCTCTGGTATGAATAGAAGGTAAACAAAAAACTTCCCATGACCTATCCATTATATATATTGGGATAAGTGAATGTGAATGACTGGTGAAGTTTGGGGAGTGAATGTCATTCGGGTGGATTATGTCCATACTTAAATGAAGAAGAACTATAAAAAAATAAGTATACTATTGTAGTTAGGATAGGTGGCGGCCTTACGGTCCGCATCAAATAGTATAGATTCCACAAGAGGTATCACTCCATAGAAGTTTCGCCTCTGCCAGGAGATTTGTATGTATTGACAAATTGTCTAAACATAGTATAAACTACACAGTATAAATACACAAGAGAATCAGCACATACAAATTTACCGCCGGAGGCGGAGTCAGCTGTCTTGTGAAGTCTATACAATTTGTCAATACATACAAATCTCCTGGCAGAGGGGAAAGTTATATGGAGTGATAACTCTTGTAGAATTATCAATCCTCCATAGACCGCTTTCGTCCATAGCGAGCCTCATATCTACGGCGCCCATTTTTTATTTGTATTGATCATTAATGCCGGGTTTTTTGTTGAGTTCAATCGTCTTTGTCACATCTGCGAAGTTTATAAGACGTCTTCAGCTGAAGTCTGCAATAGCTTTCAGATTACGGAAGAAGTAGGCCCTAGACATTTTTGTCTTTGCCTGCCAACCAAGTGCTCAAAAGTTTCCTTAGAATTGGGTAGCTTACAATTCTCTGCAGCTACTACAATACATGCAACTGGTCCCAATCTGTGTGCATGATCTCCTATCAGGCAATGCCCAGTTCAATATTATGCCAACCAAAGTTGACAGGATGCGGAATTTCGTCCCTAAAATGGAGAAAACTTCCAGGCAGGGGTTTTTCGAAAAACTAGTTCATGAGGATTTTTTTGGAGACAAAATCTCCACGCATTAAGTATCATGTATTACACGAAGGTTTTAAAAAATAGAACTGCTGTGAGAATCAACTTATTGCCGCTGTAAGAATCAAGTTTTACGGCGATTGGCAATTCCATTATTTCACCTTCAACATGGAAATTAAATTCAAATGCCATGGATACTTATGGTTTTAGTATCCACCATAGTCATTAGGGATTCCCATATTATGACATCCTCTTGTTACACCGTGTCCGCGGTCTTACGGCCGTCTGACCAACTCTTGGAGAAGGGTCGCGGGCGCCACGTACTTAGTATTTTTTCGACCGCCAGTGATTGGTTCTTTTTCCGCGAAAAAGTACGAACCCGCGGAAGGGAGTGTTGCTCACTGTGACCACCGACACGGAATACACGGTCAAAAACTAACGGCTCAAGAAAATCCAAAGCGCGTCACATACGATTTTCACAATATTTATTAACTCTCTACGTAACGAATCCAGTATTTTTAGATTTTAAAAAGCAAAAAGACGACCGGTCGTAATATTGAACGTCCTTACCCTATAACTTAACACTACCTTAACACTACCTTAACACTAGCCCTAGTCTATTTGCCCTACCTGGGTGGCGGCTCTACTTTACTCACTATCAATATTCCGACGACGATGACGATCCCTGAGGAATTGGCTCACGTTCGTTCCGTTCTTCCGTCTACGTTTTCCGCACACTCTTCACAGATTTGCTCGTCAGGCCTGGGCTCCGTGGATTCATCCACAATTTATCCGTTCTTGTTCTCACTACTGTGTCCTCGATCCTCAATCCTTTCATCCGAGATGCCTTTCATCCAAAATGCCTTTCATCCAAAATGCCAAATCAAACAAAGAGATTAGTTTCAATTTTTATAAGCCTTTTCGGGAATACGGACACCCACCTTTCATCCAAAATGCCAAATCAAACAAAGAGGGTTCCGTTTCTTTTCCCTGGCTTAAATAGTATCGGACCAACGTATATTTTCATGGATCGGTTATTCACGCGATACGAGAATTCCGCTTCTTAGTATCGTATTAGTACATTCCACGATGTCGATAAAGCAGTCCCTGTCACATTGACTGATTGACAGTTTAGTGTTTATTTACTTTTCGGCCGACGGACAGAATCTTAATCGACTTGGTGGAAGCGTTGACGACGACAGTCAGATAAGTATTTCTTTTTTTTTTACATTTACTTTCTAGAAAGAATTACTCTGTGGTACTTTTCCAGATACTGGCCGCGTTCCGGATGACATCGTACACATATTGGCCATGAAATTGATGCGCATCGCTGTTGCCGATGTTATTGTGAGTATACTATGCCACCACCCCCTAATTGCGCAGCTCTGGATCCCTGACAGAGCTGCGCCTTGCGACCTGTAAAGGAGAAAGTTAACCCTTAGATATTACGGCGGCAATTAGGGGGTGGTGGCATAGTATACTCACAATAACATCGGGAACAGCGATGCGCATCAATTTCATGGCCAATATGTGTACGATGTCATCCGGAACGCGGCCAGTATCTGGAAAAGTACCACAGAGTAATTCGTTCTAGAAAGTAAATGTAAAAAAAAAGAAATACTTATTTGACTGTCGTCGTCAACGCTTCCACCAAGTCGATTAAGATTCTGTCCGTCGGCCGAAAAGTAAATAAACACTAAACTGTCAATCAGTCAATGTGACAGGGACTGCTTTATCGACATCGTGGAATGTACTAATACGATACTAAGAAGCGGAATTCTCGTATCGCGTGAATAACCGATCCATGAATATATAATCTGTATCGTCCGATGTTTGTAGTTGTGATTTAGATAAGTGAGAAAACGTAGCTTTTCCCCAAACTACAAGATTTATTTTGTGTATTATATATACATGTATTTCGGGAGCAACTTACTCCCTTCCTCAGTATACAAGCTAGTAGTTTGTATACTGAGGAAGGGAGTAAGTTGCTCCCGAAATACATGTATATATAATACACAAAATAAATCTTGTAGTCTGGGGAAAAGCTACGATCCATGAAAATATCCGTTGGTCCGATACTATTTAAGCCAGGGAAAAGAAACGGAACCCTCTTTGTTTGATTTGGCATTTTGGATGAAAGGTGGGTGTCCGTATTCCCGAAAAGGCTTATAAAAATTGAAACTAATCTCTTTGTTTGATTTGGCATTTTGGATGAAAGGCATTTTGGATGAAAGGCATCTCGGATGAAAGGATTGAGGATCGAGGACACAGTAGTGAGAACAAGAACGGATAAATTGTGGATGAATCCACGGAGCCCAGGCCTGACGAGCAACTCTGTGAAGAGTGTGCGGAAAACGTAGACGGAAGAACGGAACGAACGTGAGCCAATTCCTCAGGGATCGTCATCGTCGTCGGAATATTGCTAGTGAGTAAAGTAGAGCCGCCACCCAGGTAGGGCAAATAGACTAGGGCTAGTGTTAAGGTAGTGTTAAGGTAGTGTTAAGTTATAGGGTAAGGACGTTCAATATTACGACCGGTCGTCTTTTTGCTTTTTAAAATCTAAAAATACTGGATTCGTTACGTAGAGAGTTAATAAATATTGTGAAAATCGTATGTGACGCGCTTTGGATTTTCTTGAGCCGTTAGTTTTTGACCATGTATTCCGTGTCGGTGGTCACAGTGAGCAACACTCCCTTCCGCGGGTTCGTACTTTTTCGCGGAAAAAGAACCAATCACTGGCGGTCGAAAAAATACAAAGTACGTGGCGCCCGCGACCCTTCCCCAAGAGTTGGTCGGACGGCCGTAAGACCGCGGACACGGTGTAACACTCTTCAGGGCATCCTGGAAGAATTTTCATGGGTATAAACTTGAATTCTGCATGCACTGTTATTGAGAAATGAAATGAGTTATGATAATAATCATATTAAAGCAATAGCTTATAACGTTAATAAAATAGATATTTTATTTTTTCGGTGGCCGTGGTGGTGCGGTCACCGCTCCACGATACTAATGAAGAGCTCGGAGTTTAAATCTCGGCTCAATCAAAAACTGCCTGTGGGTACTAATAGAACTCCCACAGTGCTCCGAGCTTGTCAGTGTTAAGACGGCGCGGATAGGAGGTGCACTCTAGCAACTGCACTTCCGAAAACTAGATAAGCTATCGAAACGCCAACAAAGCATAGAAATGCTAGGGATGTTGACGCGCGCATGCCCCTGGAGGGGTCAAGGCAATTAAAAATCTCTAACCTAAAGATCTATAATTACTGAAAACCTATCTAAGAATTAGATAGGACAAGAAATAGGTTGAAGTTGATCAGGCCCAATTATTTTATATTTTATTTATTATTTGTAAATCTTGCAGTTGGAGATCAGCTTAAATAAATTCATCATCATCGTGGCGCGACAGCCCGACGTCGGGCCTTGGCTTAAATAAATTGGTACGTTAATTATCCAACTATCGATTAATGTGACTCTCATCAATTCAAGAAAAATTTCCAGGAAATACTAAAATGACGGTTATAAGTGGGCATGGATGTGCAGGAGGTGCATGCTGGCAACTCCATTGTCCGAAACCAGTTTGTGCCGATGAAACGTCAACTGGGCCTCACGGAACAGTTGAAGCGCTATGCCCCACAAGGGGTTAGGGCAATTGAGTAAGTTAAGTATTATTTATACAATTTATTAGTACACATATTTCAAAATGGCAACAATCAGGTAGACAAATACGTGTTAATATTGAACGAATCATTATTATTTCAGATATTCGAACTAATGTGAGCACGGAGTTTGACAGTCGTTCAGACCATCCCAGACACCTAAATGTCAAAATCTCCTCAGTAGTGACAAGGCCAAACTTCATAGTTAGCTCGGGAGTATGGGTAGAGTTTAATGGTGTCACTTCTGCCGCGGTCACTGTCAAAAAAATATATCCTGAAGTACAACCGATTGCGGAACACTAAACGGGGAGTCCTTAATATGTCAAAAAAAGTCAAGCGACCGATCCTTGTCTCTACAACTAGCACGGCCTTTACAGTTCCTTCTGCTTTATGTTTTTGCTCTTTTCCCTTAAATACCTATCCCATTCTTTGATGAGATTAGGTTGAGAGAGGGGCTGCGGGCATCAAAAGACCCACTAGCACCGAGGTTAAACGGTCTATTGTGCTATAGCTCCTGGTCTGGCAACAGCCCTAAGTCTGTCGATTAAGTTTTATCACGCTGATGAACTTGCTTAAAATAGTGAGCGGGATAGAAGCAATATTATCTGCTTCAGGGAACGCGATGCCAAGGTGTACTTGGAGACGTTGGTCCAATGCCTCACATTCGCAAAGAACGTGCAGTGACGTTTCATCATCGCTCTCGCAGAAACGACAGCTGGCATCCGATACTGCACCCATGGTTTTAAGTGACCTCTTAGGCAAGAATGTCCATGCTTCTTGCCCTGTTATGGTTCATTTTTAAAAGTTCATATATCCTGCCGCGCGAGTAACCAGTTATGAATATCTTTGCTTGCCTTAGGCCTAGGAGATACTCCCATTGGACGGTGGCATCAGTACACCCCCAGTCTCTGATGTATTTACTGACGGAACTTAGCAGAATCCCGCAAAAGGAATCAGGTGTACAAAAGGGCAAGTCCGAATCCTATCCTTGTAGAGCAAATTATCCATGAAGAGTAGGATTTTTTATTCCCACCTATCCCCTAGCAAGTAGTACCTATTTTGTTTCCCTTACGATGCATTTGCATCGTGGGTAAGACGATTCGACAAAAGGGATTTTCGGAATTTTCGGAATCGAAAGATTTCTTCCGATCCCCAATCCAGAACCTGCCGTTCCGCAACCGCTCGGTTATGCAGTCTATGCTGGCTGAACGCCATTCTGGTTGTCACACAATTTGAAATGGAAGCCAAGAAGAAAGAATAAGAGCGTGGGCGGTGAGCAGAAATATTTCTTGCCCGGTGATTATCTCACCATGATCACCTCAGCAGAAGTTGCTCAGTAGACGTGAGTTCTCGGCCACCATTCTACGATTCTACATCTAGAGAGACATAGGTTCAAACCTCGGCGAGTCAATAAAAACTACCTGAGGGTACTACTAGAACTCGCGCAGCGTTCTGGCCTTGCCACTAAAAGGCGGGTCCGATAGGAGGTGCATGCAACTGCACCATCCGAAAAATACTATATGCTATCGAAACATCAACTAGGCATAGTCAAAAAAATCGAGAATTCTGTACCATGAACGTGGACTCCGTGCAATATAAGGCACACAAAATAACATCTAATTCAAAGGCAAATCGCTTATGGAAAGACAGGGAAACGGCGAAACTTCATTAATGACAACTGCCTATCACGTTTTGTTGTTTGAGTTGCCAGCTTGTTGGTTGACATTACCTCTTTGTGTACTGATATGGAACCATAACATTGCAACTTGTATGCACTAGCACTAATTTACATAGAGTCCCTGGTCTTGGTACAGAGTACTCGATTTTCTTTTGTATAGCTATGCAAGAGATGCTGATGCACCTACGCCCCTTGGGGGGACCTGAGCGGAAGTTTCTCGGTAACTTTTCAACCCATTCAATATCGCGACCTGCAATGTCGTTTTAGAAAATGGGTTTTTGTTGAAGAGTAAAGCTTTCTTCTTTTGGCGCAACCGGCAGCTCAGTGCGTAGAGGCGTCAGTATCACGTCTGACTACGGTCGTTGCGAGTTCAAATCCTATCCACGGCGTTCGTGATCATGGATGTTTGTGTTGTCTTCCCACTGTGGTGCGGGGCGAAATAATAAGCCACAACATCTCCCGAGTCGATAGAGAGAGAGAGAGAGAGTGAGAGAGAGAGCAGGAGGTGCATGCTGACAACGTGCATCGTTCGAAACTGATTTATGCTAACGAAAAGTCAGCTAATCTACGTTGATTAAGTAGTTGATGCGCTATGCCCCACTATGGGTTGGGACATGTGAGTAAAGTGTTCTGACAACAGAAGCAATAAATAGCGTAGGAGTTCCATTTCAAATAATAAAACAATGAAAGTATGAGAGCTTCTTTCCATAAATCAAAGGTAAAAAACTAACCAATTTTAAATGTGTTACTTAATCTTGGACCTACGAGTACATACTTGTTTAATTTAATTTGTAAAAGAAACGAAATAGGAAAATCCGGCAATATGAATACACTACACTCAAGTTTTCATTGAACTTTCTGTTTTAAAAAAGCCTATTTCTTCTAGAAAGAAAAAATGAAATTCTAACCAATTGCTTTAGTGCTGTGAAACACCAATTCGTTAGACCTAGTCTTCACAATACTTTCACTTTCGCACCAGATTTAATTAAGCAGCTCAAGTCTATTCCAGAAGGGACCATTCGTGCTCTCCTTTATTCGAGAGCTTATTATACTCTGACTCGATTTTCCTTGATTGTAACTTTCTCGAATGTGATTCCAGGAGTATCAGCGGAAATACAAACTTGTTGGTGGTAGCTGGGAAATTACGATTTCTTAAGGGTTCCCACAGTCGTTTTATGCAGCATGTTTTTTTATTTTGTAATCTTGTTGCAGGAAGCTTCAAAGCTGAATGTTTAGTCAGAATGCCACGGTCTGATATTGTTACTAAGCACTTTATCAATTTTCCACATTATCTGCGATAATCAGTCTGTAGCTTGTGTATTCCTCATGCCTTACCCATACCGCCTACTTATATTTTTGACAGCCTATAATAACTGTGACTACAATGCAATCAAATTGAATTCGTTGCACCTCTTGGAAACTATTCAATCTTTTCTCATCGCACATATACCCTTAAAATCTGATTAAACATTTCCATGGACCAAAATACATTGCCAGTGCAAATCAAGAATGCGAGTCGAACGTGAGAACTTAACAACCCCCAGGTTGCAGTATATTTTCAATGAATGTGAAGCGTACAATGGTGGCGAATGAAAATGACCTCCATTGAAGTACAGCCAGTTTTATTTGAGAAGTGCTTGTTTTATTTCATTGTCGATTGCCTACAATTTCAAGAAGCCAATTACTTTATTGGAAATAAAATCCTTCGGAAGTTAATTGGAATCGGGATAACGAGACTACCACACTCGTGCAGGAATGCCAAAGGGCAATATTGCTCGCCATGCACTTGTATTGACATGAAATCCCCACACTTGAAAATATATCTCTTTTTTACGGTTTCACTTGTCGGCGTGATTTCAACAAAGGACTAACGACTTCCTTAACCGGTTCACCTGCTAGCGCGAGGCTCACTTTCAAGAGTCGTTATGTACAAAGGAAAGGACTCAGTCGCAGAGTAATTTTCCCAACTGTATGCAGGGTACCAGTATTAGCTGGAAATTCCTGTGGGAATAAAACAGCCGTGTAGGAAATTCTCTTAGCCAGATTCAAAATTTCTCCAGATTTAATATTCCCAACATTGTTCTACACTTAACCAATCAGTGTAAGATTTGTCGTTTGAAAGACAGGCGACATTTCGTTATTTAATGGAAGCTAGCATGGAGTCTGTAGGTAAAGTGCAAGACCAACCAAGGATGACAATATTTGAAGAAAGACGATGATGAATTTAGCACCAAATCTAGAGAAATGTAAAATATGTACATGCATTAAGGTCTTTTAATGGGAATACATATTTATCCTAATTCTAACATATTGAAGATTCATGTTTGCTCAGAGTCGGCCTTAACTATTTTGGCGCCCAGTTCAACTGATAGAAAATCACTTTTTCATTTTATCATCGAATAAAATGATATCTGACATAAGTTGTGTATATGTATTTGCATTTTTGCTTTTCTTTTCATCGGAAGGGCTGAGCAAATATGTATTTTTAGTAAAATCTTGACTTAAATCCGTACTAAGAACAACTTTTCTCAATATTTCTGCTCTAAACATTTTTTTTTCAGAATTTGTAGATTTTGTTGATTTCGTCGAATGGGCCGAATCTGGGTTATCAAGATTAACGATTAGGGACGACCGGTAGCGCAGTGTGTTGAGGCATTAGTCTCATGTTTGACTACCGGCGTTTCGGGCTCGAATCCCAACCACGACGACCTTCGTCGCCATGGATGTGCAGGAGGTGCATGCTGGCAACTGCATTCTCCGAAACCAGTTTATGCCGTCGGAACGTCAACTGGGCAACATGGAACAGTTGACGCTCTATGCCCCACAAGGGGTTAGGGCAATTGAGAGAGGGAGAAATATTAACGAAGAATGAATCTGTATTCTTTCAGCGTTTCAGAATAATTAAACAGACTTAATTATAAAGTCGTATCTTTCTCGAATTATTGTGTCTCTTGGTATCGAACCCGAACATGGTACAAGTTGACCGGTTTTCTTCACGTTTATGTGAAGTGTGTGTGTCTTGAGCTATTCATAGAACATTTGTACCAGCTTTGTGCTCGAGTTCGACAGTGGATGGTGACACTAATGTCCTAAACTCCAGATCAAAGGAATTATTACATTTGAGGTTGAAAAAGTGTCAAAATTATTATAAAATGGAAAGTAAAATCGATAATGAGATCGTGCCGCTACGGCCCGGGTAGTAAATTGAAAAGAGAAATTGAAAAATAGTCTGGCTCAGTCCCAGTCAGTTTACAATTTTTCCTTGATAAAGAGTTTCGACCTCGGAGTTGGTTTTCTTTACATTTCATGACACCAGAAATCGATTGGCATCATTAAATTTTTGAGTGTCATTTATATCTTAATCTTTATATATAGTATTATATATAAAATTCCGGTGTGCATGTGTTCGTAATTCTTCTCCTCCTAACCGGCTTGACCGATTTGTTTTTAAATTTCTTTTATGTATTTATGGGGTCACTTGGATGGTTCTTAGCCATAGTTGGACCCGGTAGGTGGTGCTGTTGATGAGATCCAGGATTTATTGTATTTATTTTCCAACCACATTTTTTTAAACCCTAGTCTAATTTTTTTTTGTTTCTCACATAAAAAAGAACATATAATTCCAATCCTTCCATCCTCCCTGCAGCTCTCAATATTTTTTAATTCAATAAGTTTTTTAAATTCATGACTTATTAAAGTGTTTTATTCATAACTGACTATTTGGATAATCGGAGGAATTTGAGCTTGTTCTGTCCATTGTTCTGCTATTTGCTGAATTCTGATATATTAGGCGCGTTTCTTTCAAGATCCATATAGAACAGAGCAGGTTAAGACCGATTGTATATGTACTAAGGATTTAAGTTTTCTCTTGAAATTCTAGTTGACATTTGAATTCTAAGTAAACCAAGATACACTCCCTTAGCAAAGACAAAATCTTGCTCCGCTAAATTGCTCTGGATCGTTTTTTCGTCGCTTAACCTGCTCTGCTCTGTACGAAAAAAACGCGCCTATTCCGTGTTTTGTTACTGCGTGCATACTGATAATCTGTGGTATGGTGGCACTCCAAAAAATACTCAAAATTTAAAAATAATGGCACGATATTCAAGGACGAAGTAGCACCGATGCGAGAAGGATGAAGGCAGTCAGACGGGTAGAATCAGCGGAAAGAAGTGTTCGTTTTAAAATGCAGGCGGCGCAGGTGTCGAAATTTCCGCACGGTTTACAGTTTGGGAAGCACATCAAATTCATTTCCTGCCAATAAATGCTCGTTTTGTGTAATTATGTGTGAATAGTAGACATACAAAATAATTTTGCTGTCTAAAGGAAATTTGTCCGATTGTATCTGTAGGTTTTCGTGCACGCTACTCTAATCCGCTCTCGATCGTTTTTTTTACCGTTTACCCTGCTCTACTCTGCTCTGTACAAAAAAACGCAGCTACTATTTGCTATAATCCCTACCGGGGCATAGCGCGTCAACTGTTCTCATGTGGTTTAGTTGATGTTTTATTAGTATAAACATTTTTCGCACGATGCATGTTGTTAGCATGTACCTCCTGCCCATTAAGCATACCTATGACAAGTTGGGAATGTTTGTGGCTTATTATTACGCCCCACACCACAAGGAGACGACAACAGAAGCAAAACATTTAATTCCCCTGAAAATTGGACTATACTTTTACATATGTATCATTATTTCAACGTACCTTTTCGAGTAGCATTTTGTCAACTCCCTGTGCTGGATGCAGGCCATAGTAGCTATGTTGGTAACTGCAGGGCCGACGAAATAGCTCGGGCGGGCTCGATCAATGACCAGCGGGTTGTTGCTTAGTATTAACATGCATCTAGCTGCTAGTAAACTGGCTATTAAAGGTGTGGCAAATGATGAGGCTAGCATCAGGTGAAGCAATGACAATTCCTGTCACGTGGCTAGAAAGATGTCGCTCAAATGGGATCTCAAATGACCCTCTGGGCTGCTAATGCTAAACAGAAATTATCTAAGAACTGTCATAGGAGTTTTAACTGGACACTGCGTTGGGGAGCATGCCAGGAGACTTCGTTTTCCACATAAGTATTTCTGCAGTAGCTGTATGGACAAGGAAGAGGAGGAAAGTACGTTTCAATTTCTGGGTACCTGCCCCGTCCTTGCAATTTTTGGGAAGACCTTCTTGGCTCCTGCTTTTCCTAAGAGTAGGTCGGCATCATCGATTGATTGTGAGCTCCGGCTGGTGTTGGTCTCAGGTTACTGGCTTGTCCACATATTCTGTAGTTAATATATTCATTGAGGTACTTAACAACACCTTTGGACATTTGAACTCATCTTCACTTGAAGCTGGAAATCTTCCGCAAATAGTCGGAGTTGGTACAAGACCACCATCTAAACAGGAATTAACTGTGGCTATTACATCGAAAGGAAGCGGGTAAAGCCCCGGGGATAGATGGAATTCCGATCGAACTCTTTAAGGCGGATATCAACGCTACTGCGAATATTCTTTTCCCCCTTATCCAAGAGTGTTGGGAAACCGAAACTCTCCCTAAAGGATGGAAGAAGGGCGTCATAATTAAGATCCCGAAAAAAGGTAACCTGAAGGATTGTAATAATTGGCGTGGAATTTGCCTCCTTCCCGCAGTCTCCAGACTGATGGCAAAAATAGTCTTAAACCGGATCAAGCATACAGTTGACCGCACACTGAACGATGAACAGGCTGGTTTTCGCTAGGGCTTTTCATGTAGCGACCACATCAACACCCTTCGAATTATTATTGAACAATCCGCAGAGTGGAGATCCCCGTTACATTCCATGCTAATCGATTTCGAGAAGGCGTTTGACAGCGTTGACCGGGAATACATCTGGAAGGCTTTGCGTAGGAGAGGTATTCCAGATAAAATCATATCCATCATCAAAGAGTCCTATGGCGGAGCCCAATGTCACGTCTTATATAAGGGTAAGCTTTCAGATCCCTTCGAAGTACATAGCAGAGTGAGACAAGGCTGCATTTTATCACCTATATTGTTTTTGATTGCCATTAACGTACTCTGCAGCGCGCTTCATGAACACCAGAGCAAAGTTATCAGATGGAACCTCTTTGAATACCTTCAACACGTGAATTACGCTGACGATATTTGTCTTCTTTCAAATGGATCGGGTCATCTAGTTCAAATGACGGATGTCCGGCACCGCGAAAGTGGCAATGCGGGGCTTAAAATCAATGCTGCCAAAACTAAGTAGGTACTTGAGCTTAAATCCAGGAAGACAGAGCGAAATTTGTGTTTCGGGGCAGACGGTGGAAAAAGTGGACAATTTTTGCTACCTCGGAAGCGTAGTTACAGAGAAGGTGGAGCGGATGCTGATGTACTGTCTCGCATCAATAAGGCTCGGGCAACTTTTTTCAGTTTGGCTCCTTTCTGGCAAAACAACATCTCCAGAAGTACCAAACTCAGAATCTTCGAAACCAATGTAAAATCTGTGCTTCTTTATGGCTGTTCAAGTTGGAAGGTGACCAGGGCGATAACAACTAGATTGCAAACTTTCGTGAACCAGTGGCTACGGCGCATCTTACACATACGCTGGCCGGAGGTTATTTCTAACGACGACCTCCTGTTCATTACTGGCCAGGACAGGATAGACACCTCCATAAAAAGGCGAAAGTGGCAATGTATAGGTCACACACTTCGAAAAGGGCCGGAAAACATTGCTAAACAGGCCCTCGATTGGAACCCACAGGGAACCGATGCAAGCCGCCGCGCCGCGTTGGACGACCTAGAAACACCTGGAGAAAATCAGTTGAGGTCGAGGGTAAGTCATTGGGAAAATCGTGGAGACAGTTGAAGGCGATGGCGGTGAACAGGACGAGGTGGAATGTCAGCCTGGTTAATGCCCTGTGCCCCACAAGTGATTGACAGGATCCAGGGAGGGAATATATTCTGGAGATTAATCAGTCCTGGTTTATGATTTATCGGATAGGGTTCATATATTTAATTATAGAGAATACAATGAACTACAGAATCACTCTTTTGATATTTTACCCAGAAATGCATTTCACCCACTTATTTGCGAGAAACTGATTCGAAAATCGTTTGTTTTGCAACTTTGGCGCGTTGTAGCATTTCACGAATTTATTAAAACTAAACAGTTTGTGTGCAACATTTGAAGATAATCTTGTAGCGATTAATTTGATATTATTTATTTTCAGTTATGCGATTAATGTGCGTTGAGATAAAAAAAAAACACCTCATAAGTACCGTTAGAAAATTTTGGAAGTGGTGCAAATTTGAATTTAGGCTTTCCGGCTGAGCTTTAATTGATTTCTAGAAAAAACTCAGTGCCTGGCATGCACTCTGAAGCCGCTTTTCACGACATGTCGCCTGGCGTATTTTCATAAGTTTATATTGTAAAAAAAACACGTACATTTACAGACGAGTGTGGGAAATCCAAGATATTGAATACAAAATTGCATAACGTTAAAAAAGCCCTCTGATCATATTTGAATAGAGGAAACATCTTGCCAAAAGAGTACTACATCTTTGAAATTACAATTATATGTATTTCGTAATTAATTAATATTTAGAAATATCAAACTCAATCGAGTTTTAATAAATTATGATCTTCAATTGAATATTTTACTATACATACTGACTAGTTAGATAAATAAATTCAACTTGTATACTTCAGTACAATCTTTGGATCAACCATTTCATCACATTTCAAGCGTTTTATAATTTTCGTTTAAAGTAAGCAGAAATGAGTGATCAATAAGTATGAAAGCAGATAAGCGTAAAAGTAAGCAGATCCACTTACTTTTGGTTAAAGGTGGCAACGCTGTCTGTTGGGAACCGTTGGAAATTGAATTTCGTTGGAATTAACATTGTACAGGTGACTTGACTATGGTGATTTATTCGGGCATTTGATAACTTCTAAAGCTGAACATTACACCATCCGGAATTCCTGTCCGGAAAAACTAATCAGGCCCAGCTTTCCGGTTTGCCTGAATACATAGAATACACCATACACCATCCGGAATACCTGCCGGAAAAACTGATCAGGCCCAGCCTTGAGGGATTCCGGATCGTGTATGGCTGCTTCAGGCCGCCTTGAGGCCGCCGGACAGGCAAAGCAATAGATAGATACTTTCATTCTATGGCGATAAGATCTATTTCCAATTATCCATCCGGCCGTGTGAGTAGAATGAATTTTCACTGGAGTTTATTTCAATAGACGAATGTATCTGAAGCTTAGCTATTGAAAGTAAAATGCCCTACAATTCAATCCAATAGATAGATACTTTCATTTTATGGTGATAAAATCGATTTCCAATTATCCATCCAGCTCAAGGCGGCCTGCACATGCCATTGACGATCCGGAATTCCTCAAGGCCAGTCCTGATCAGTTTTTCCGGAGAAAAATTCCGGAACGTGTGTGGTGGAGGCCCAGCGGGAACGATTTACCTTACGGCCGCCTGAAAGGCCAATCCGGCCGCCTGAAGGCGGCCTGAAACGACCATACACGTTCCGGAATTCAACAAGGCCGGGCCTGATCAGTTTTTCCGGACAGGAATTCCGGATGATTTTTGTTCGGCTTAACAGTGCGTGTGCAGTTGTATTAACAATGGAATTTCGATTTACTTTTTTTGGCACTCGGTTGTGTGTCCTGGTTAGAATTCCATCAATCAAAAATTCAAATGACTTGGATCCGTTTTTTCATGCTGTTGATGATGTCTGCCGACGCGGTGTGTTCGTAACCGCCACATTTTCAATTTTCAATATTTTGTGCGTGTGCGCCGTGATGTCAGCAATGAATTTTGGGTCTGAACTGACAACTAATGTCTTTTTTTTCTGTACTGCGCGGCCCACTTAAAGATATTTAATTTGCAAGTGGCCCCCTGTCCGAAAAGGGTTGCTCACCACTATTAAATCAGACAATGCTAACTCATCTAGAGGTCTTGGTCCAGATTGGTCTGTTGCGCCAGTTATTATTTATTTTTATATTTATTTAGTTAGCAGACCGGCTTGCATTTATTATGGGCTTCCTCCAAGATATTGAATGTATTATAATAAACTTAATACTTATGCAATAAACTTATCATGGCAAAAAAAGGTTAAAGTTTTTGCACAATTTAACTAATTCTACTTTACCTTTATATGTGACTTAACATTCCATGTTATTTTGATGCCATTCGATTAGCATAGTGAAAGTGAATAGTTCACAAAAAGTTCCTTCCATACAAGTATACTCGTATGTAATTATGCACTAAACGTACTATAGATACGAGCACATATCAGTCTGCATGCTTGCATGTAAAGGGCACTGCTACTCCGTATGAGAATATGCAATGCAGATAGTCTAGTCCTTTAAGTGCGGCAAAGGAACAAGTCAGAATTACCATAAAACGTTATAACTAATTCAACAGTCTAGCATAAATTTCGTATGAGGATACATGCGACATAGGTGGTTGCGTGACGTGTCAGTCAGTATTAGAGCCAAGGCCATCTGAAACTCTTCTGTCCAGTAAAACTTTGTTGGCAATTTCCATAAACCTTTCTTTTTTTTGCCGTGTGGATAGTTCACTTGGAAACTGTCGACGACATAATGGAAAAGCCTCTCTATCAAGTACACTGTTTCCGTTTCTTGTGGATCATATAAGTGTCAGGAGTCACGAAGTCTATTATGGCGAAGACGAAGAAAAAACTGTTGGAGAAAGTTTGGTCATGTAGGCCTATTTTATGAGAATTCTCTTTGAATTATACTGACCGCTGCGAATGTTATGATGTGTGTAATTAACCGAATGTACGAGTATTTGTGAATTTACTATTTTTTTCCCTAGTTCTGGAAATAATATCCCAAATGTGTGTTATATTTCCGTGACAGAATAAATATATCAAACTTGATTGTACAAACAAAAAAGTGGCATAAAATAAATGTTTTTGCGGCAAAGAAAGACAATGAAATTGTCACTGTGACCGATTGATGAATAATATTTAACTCCAGGGGAAATTAATAAGGACAACGACCTGCTAACAATGAAGTACAAAGTATATTTCTTTCCACATAAATCATAATACGCAACACAGCGCATTGTACACAGTTAAAGTGGTGTAGCGTGTATTGGGCTGTCCGGAAAGTCATTTCCTTTTTTTTCATGATATTCAGACTTATTTTATTAATACAAGCAACAGACATTAATCAATTTAATATTGGCGATTTTGTTCGATGACCTTTTGCCATCTTTCAATCAGCTGCATGTTGCTGCGCTCGAAGAAAGTGTGGTCTTTAGAAGCAAAAAACTGAATCAACTCATTTTTGGCAGCCTCATTTGAGACAAATGTTTTTTGACATGGATATGTCTTATAGCCGGGGGTCATCCTAAAAATCTGTCCGTCACACGAAATGTCTGTTTTTCTACTCGGGGGTCAGAAGAGGAAACAAGCCCATTGACAATTTTTCTATTCTGGTTGTGCATGTCGTTTAAGTGAAGTGGTCATTGTGCATGGCTGTTGCTTGTGGATCCGCGCGGGCGGCGCGTTTGCGGGGATCTTGTGTGTACATGTTGAGATGTTGATTGACGTTGTGGACGGCAAGCAAGAATGAATGTAGTGGCCGATTTAAAATAGCACCCATTGTACTATCTGAATCACTAGAATCCCCCCCCCCCCCCCCCGAAGATAAGCGAGAGCGGATGAAGTTAATTCGAGCCAAATCGGGTGATCCAGCGACTGTGGTTTTGCATTTGCAATGGCGGCGATTTGAGGTCTGACTGGTTCACAATGTGGGCCCCCACCACACGTGCAATAAACATATAGAACAAAATGGCGGATTTATACTACGTGCTATAAACATAGAACAAAAGCTCCACATACGGTACGATGTATTAGCAGCATAAATGTTGACTTTCAATAGGGCGTGTCTATCTGTCTCATGTGGTTGGGTGTTCAATCTCATTAGAACGGGTGTATCCGGTTCATATGGGGACGTTAGTTTTCAATGGGGTATGTCTCTCTTAAAGGGGGTGTTAAGTTTGATTTGGGGCGGGTTTATCGGGAATTGGTTCTTGGAAGACAGGTTATTGGCTTTTGGTGGGAAATGATACAAAGTATCTACACTGCATGCAGATACATCGAAGCATGGATATGCCTTTGGCTACCGACTGCGTGTAACCTGTTGTGTTGAAGATATCGACGTAAGTTTTATAAAGATCCCAGTATAGTAATACTGGATGAAATCATTCGACAAAACACATCCCACGCTTTCGGTAGGCATAAGACATATCCATGCATGCAGATACATGCAGTGTAGATACTTTGTATCATTTTTTCATTTAAATGGTTCTGCATTGAACGGAATAAGTGGTAATCTGATGTGCAAGGTCAGAACTATACGGTGGATGAGGCATTACTTCCCCGCCTAAGGCCAATAATTTTTTACGAGTGACCAAAGATGTATGGGGTCTGGCGTGGCCTTGATGGAAGATGACACCCTTACGATTGGCCAGTTGTGGTGGTTTCTCCTTGATATCTTTGTCCAATTTCACTAGCTGGCGACAGTACATAACAGAATTGATAGTTTAGTTCCTTGGGAGCAGTTCAAAATAAACCACACCCTGGAAATCTCACCAAAAAGACAGCATAACCTTCTTTTGATGGATATCTGCTTTTGTTGTCGATTGTGCAGGTTCATCTCGCTTGCCCCAAGATCGTTTTTGCACGACGTCATAAACAACCAATTTTTCATCGCCCGTTATGAATCGCTTCAAAAATGGGTCGATTTCGTTACTTTTCAGCAAAAAATCGCAAACGTTAATTCGTTTGGTGAGGTGAATTTTGTGTGGAACCCAAATATCGAGCTTGCTAACGTATTCCAGCTTCTGTAAATGTTCGTGAACAGTTGAACCAATTCTGGCACTGGCGTTCTGCTCATGAGTCTTCACCATAAGCATCACACAACTTTTTCCGCGCTTGCACTGCGTTTTTGCCTTCTCGGTAGTAAAAAGCAGAATTTGTTGAAAATGTTCACTTTCATTTTCCGTTTTCAAGTCGATGCCAAAAATAAAGATTTGTTAACAGAGGACCACTAATTTATGACTGATTATAGGTTGAGATATCAGCTGTCAAATGGCAAAAAAAATCTTGGCTAACGCAACTATAATTTGTTTTTCAACAACAGCGACATCCCTTATAAGGTAGCGAAATGACTTTCCGGACAACCGATAAAATTCTCAGCCTGGTCTTTTCTTTTTAGTTGCAATCAATACTCGGATCAATGTTAGTAAAAACACATTTAGGGTAACGGAAAGTAATCTATTTCGGTTTAAATATTACTTTCATCGATAATAACCTCAGCAACTAAAGACATTAATTGGTTTTTCAATGAGATTGATTACAAGGTATGATACCCTTCACGCGAATCACCATACCTTTGTTATTTACAATAACGCTAACTTCTCATATAAAAAAGAAGACCATGTGCGATAATCTGGACCATTCTGTATTTGCAGCTTTGAAATTAGCAGTATAGCTTCTTCCGATTCCATACTGTTCCTATGGGAGGTGTATGAACTAGTCAGCCGATTTCAGCCAAATTGGAGGATATGGTTAGGCGGAAGATATGTTTGATTACTTTGAGAATCGACAAAAAAGTATTTAAAAATAACAAAGTTTTTCCAATAAAAACTTACTTTTGGACCGCTCGTTCCTATGACAGCCATATGGTATAGCACCCCAATTTCATATGATTGAATAATATGAAGTTTAGTAGAGATATCTTTAGAAACAGAAAAGATTTTCTGACAAAAACATACTTTTGGACCGGTCGTTCCAGCTATATGACGTAGTGGTCCGATTCCGTTGGTTCCGACATAAAATACACTCCGGGCCATTTGAATAGGGACAGCTGCTTCAAAAAACTTTTTCATTCGACATCTCCAGTACCTAACGTCAGAGAGCAAAACTTAGTATCCGTTATGAAAGGTTATTTTCTTGCTCATACTTTCTGGGAAAAATTTGGGAGCTTTTATTAATAACAGTTATAAAAAGTAAAGTAAAAATATTAAAAATGAGCTACCTCCCGAAGGGTGCCGAAAAACGAGCATGCCGGTTTCGACCGGTTTCGTCTCATCAGACGCCTCTGCTTCGCGCTTCGCACCGGTGGGAGAGGCGGGTAGTTCATTCTTAACATTTTTTATTTATTTTTCATTGTGTAGTCCCACTCTGGACAGATAAGGGCGACACGTTGTATGGTGTCGATGGCAGTTCCTGGAGTGCTTTCTGGCAGCTCCATACTGGTTTCGAAGTGACGGCATAATTAGTGAGCGCCTCGATGGCTGCCTGACTATTAGAAAAGATTACTATGAACCTATTTCAGTACCCAGCAGCCCTGCAAAATTTGGTGGTGCTTCCTTTGTAATTGAAACCTTAATTTTTTAAGTGATTTCATAAGCTAACTATTCTATTCTTACTTCATAACATAAAGCAGAGCACAGGTTTCTATGGTGCGTCTTTCTGCTTGAAAGACTGTAGGGAATTCCCCCATATGGATGAAGTGTAGTTGATCGGGGTCCACGATACCCACCATAGTGCACTTCTGTCTTAGACCCATTTACGGTATCGGAGGGTAATTCTGAACACTTCTCTTCCTAATCCTCTCTACCGCAGATTAACGCAGAGTATTAATGATCGAAGACTAATTTCTTTACCAAATGGTCCGATGGTATTCTGGCTTCAATGCTCTCACTGCTCCAGATTAAGCTTTGTGTTGCAGATGCTTGCACCAAGTCTTGCAGAATCTATTCTTGCTTCCGCTATGATATTGATGTTTAGTGGGTGCAAATCCATCAAAGCCTTTGGAGCCACAAACGGCCAAATTCGAATAACCCCGGCCAGAATGAGGCAGGCCAGCCAACAAGTAGTCTACATATCCATAATGTCGTGATGGCCTCACCAGAGATTGCTCTAAGATGATCTTTCCAAAGAATTTTTTTGTCGAAGATGACATTAAGGTATTTGGCCTTTTCTGCCAAGAGTAATGCAGGGTTGAACATGATAGGGCACCTGATATGTGTGAGATTTCTTTTATTAGAGAATGGAACGGCAGCGGGCTTGGATGGATTGACTCGTAGTCCGTTGGCGCCGTACCAGTCTTGCACAATGCGTAGTGCAGATTGAAGGATATCGGGTAGGACTTCAAATTTGTCTCGAAACGAGATCACCAACACTCCTCCTTGCGGGCAGTCTCGTGTGACATTAGCTGTGAGGGTTTAATCTCCAGTAGTAGTTTTTACTAATCTGGAGGAAAGCATTTCTCTCACCCAATTTGTAGTGATAGTATCCGAAGCCTAAGACCATAAAGCTTTATCGATGGCTGAGAACGTGGTGTTGTCAAAGGCATTCTCTATACCGAGGAAAGCACTTAGAGCAGTTTCTCTCACCGATATTGTCAGCTCAATCTCCCTCACAGTACTATTCAGGGCAGTCTCAATTGGCTTACCCGGTTGGTACGCAAACTGCCTCTCGTGCAGTGGACTGCCACTATGGAGTATAAGCCGAATGTGGCAGTCCAAAATATGGTGGTTGATTGGTGTATTGAAGCTGCTTTCTTTTGCGTATCTGTTAGTAAAGTTCAGGGTAACAAACACACATTACACATACTTCAAGAAACTTGTTGTTTATGTAATGCGTGTTCGTTATCCTACCATACACTCGACAGATACGTAAAAGAATTCGCCTAGAGAATTTCCAACCAGGCTCGCAAAATTTTCAATCGGTCAACTTTCATTTAAACGAGTGTAATAAATAAATTATTCTCATTCGCAGCACGACGTTTGAGCTTTTTCTCAAATTGTGCAAACAAATACTCGTACCTTATAAACATCTCCCTTGTAAACGTTTGTGCTAGCAAAAGATTTAAATTTTCATTACTCTCTCGGCGACGAATTTATGCACACGATTATGTTTACAATGGATATTTTCGACGGCAATTCCCGAACATCTATTTCTCCATGAGCGACAGTGATTTTCTCAACAGTCATCATCTTGTGGGTGGCAACTGCAAGCACAAAGCTCTGAAATGTTCGCAAAAGGTCGAAATACATGAAGACGTGGACGGATGGACGTATTTTCTTTTGGGTATTATCACGTGGTCAGGGGCAGACGTGCATGATTTAAATTAAACTTATTTGTTTTCAATTTAATTCACCGGCAATCAATTGTTTCCCCTTGGATCGCTCGAGAAATAAAAATTTGCAAAAGCTAATTATTGTAAGTTAATAAATGCGGGGTGTTGCGAAGTATGCTACTTCCTCACGAGGCGAACATTTCAGAGCTTTGTGCTTGCATTTACTCACTGCGGAGAAACTCACTGTTGCTCATGGGAAAATAAATTTCTGGAGATCATCGGTGGCGGCCGGTAGCTCAGTGCGTAGAGGTTTGTGTTGTCGTCCCCCTGTGGTGGCGGGGCGTAATAATAAGCCACAGCATTTTCCGACTTGTCGCAGGTGGGCGGTTTCATGGTGGAGCATGAAGTGCATGCTGCCAACTGCATTCTCCGAAACTAGTTTATGCCGTTTAAACGTCAACTGGGCCACATGGGGCAGTTGACGCGCTATGTCCCACATGGGGTTAGGCCAATTGAGTGAGTATATTCAGTATAAATGATGCATACATCGTGTTCATCGACTTTTCGCGGAGAGCAATGAAACATGTAAGCTTCTGTTTGCATGCTCTATCTGTGGAATTTGTATAATTTGAGAAAAAGTCTATGCGTTGTGTGTGCAAAATTGACTGCGAATGAGAATAATTGATCAAAAAGATGATCAATCGAAAATATGCCGTCCGTCTACATGTGTTTCGGCTTTAAGGAAACAATGGAATACTGCGCAACGTCCCGCACCTATAAACATAATGAACTTTTGAAAAATTTTGTTTGGTGAACGATCCAAAGGGAAACAATTGGTTGTCGTTAAATTAAATTGAAAAGGCCACCTTTAGGATGAAAGTAGTATACATCTTAGTCCTCGCATCTTTTTACTTAGTTATTTATCATCAATAAACTGATGATGAGAATCTTCATTGCATGCAGATACGTCAGTACATGGATATGTTATGCCTACCGAATGAGTGGAACATGTTTTGTCGAATTATTTTATCCGGTTTAATTAACGATACTGGGATGTTGATAAAACTTACGGCGATATTTTCGACAAACACGTTCCACGCATTGGGTAGCCGTTACACATATCCGTGTACCGATGTATCTGCATGCAGTGTAGATACTTTCCCATTCTTTGTCGATCGCTTTCTGCATAAAAAAGTCAGGCTAATTGGCCTTCGGATCATCTTTGGGGCGGTTCCCTATTTTAGCAATGAAGACCACTATGAATTTTCTCCACGATTCTCGAATATACCCTAGTGCAAAGCTGCCCCTGAAGATTCTTAAAAGGAAACATATCATGCACTCGCTGCTCTTGTTGTAAAAGAACAGGGAAATCCCATCGATACTAGGTGAATTACATGGGTCGAAAGTGCAAATGGCCCGTCTCACCTTATAATAAGTGAATACCTTATTTGCGACTAACCAGTCAGAAGGTTTTGCTATATGCCCCCTCTCTGAGTCGATCCGACAACTATTTTCTTCTTCTGCAATTTTGCATCTTGCGAAGTGTGTATGGAGGAGTAGTTTTCCTGTATTTTCGGTATCCTCCGTGATGCTTTGTACAAAATTTAGATAACTTTAAAAATGAGAGACTAGTTTTCATAGAACCAGACAGACGGACGGACAGACGACGAAAAATTAATCGACTCATCTCATCATACTGACAAAGAATGTATATAGTTTATACTATATGTTCGGAGATGCTTCCTTCTGTGCGTTGCAAACTTCATAACAAAGTTAATATACCCTCCCACATTCGTGAAGGGTAAGAAAAGGTATGCTAGCGCTAAATTGCCCGTTCGGTTTTTTTTTCGTTTTCGAGTCAACTAAACAGATATAAATACACCGGAACAAGAATCTATGAAATAGTTACTCTCAAAATGTACATCAAATTTTAGATTCTATGGACCGTTTTCTCAATGTCTAGTTAAATCTTATCCTGTAGATCAACGCTAAACGGCACCCATCTTCCGGCTAAGAATTTATCGGACAATAATTCCAAACAGCTGATACGGACTGCTGAGATTTTGACAGCTAGAACTGTTTACGTTTGCACATTCAAATGAGACAATTAAACTGGTCACAGGGAACAGAGTTCTGGGTATTCATTCGAAGAAAACGGATCTGAAACCAACTCAGCCACAAAATAATGCTGAAAAAAATAGTGCTGAGATGCTGAATTCCGCCAAAAAAAATCAACTGACTTTCAACTGCATTAGCTGCATTATCATATTTTGAGCGTTGCATGCGCTAAGGTTAAATTTAGTGTCCCAGATAGCTAACTGTTTTAATCAGACATTGAGAAAACGAGAATATGAAAAAACACCGTCCGGCTAATATAGTATATACCATTAGCGGTGTTATTTTACCCCCGTTTTTTTAATCTTTGTGCATAACAAAGGTTAAAACTTCCGTTCTATGCAATGCGTCCACATCCTTTTTAACTGATGTAATGCAATTTACAAAAAATCGTCACTTGCTTTATATAAATCCTTTAAGTGAAAAATTTTCTTTGAAGCTTTTAATATCAATTTGTCTTGCCTTTTAATTTCAACGAAACAAACGATGTAAAAGCCAATAGCACTTGCAGATTTGTTAAGGGAACAGATCAAATCAATTGAACCGATTCCCTCGTACCCTATAAAAACTTGTTGGAGAGCATTGGTATCGTATCGGCATTCACGGTAGAACACTCTTCGATAAATGTTCCATTGTGCTGCTTTTTATATGTATAGTTTACCCCATAGTGGGGTAATAAAAGCATTTACTGGTGATATATGATGACAAGATGGATGGATGATAACCAAGGAGCTTGAACGAAATGTTACACCTTTAACACTTTACTTTGGTCAACGGTGGCAATAAATTTTTTGCTTAGTAGTTTGTTAGATACTTTATGAGGCTAGCCGATTCGGCTCCACATACAAACAAAGATGCGTATAGATAAATGCATCATGAAAACATACATACTTACATATAAAAAATATGAATGTATGAATCCTGCGGTGGTGAGCCTCAAAATATTGTCACAGGCTTTCCCGGCATGCCTTTCAAGGCTACCAAAAAATGACAGGATGTGTACAAAAGCAACTTGCAATATCGTTTATATGAGAAGTTTCAACTATGCCTCGGATAAGAACTGACTCGCCGGTTACGACTGATGGCTATTGTTATTATAAATGAAAAGATTCGTTCTTGGAATGTGTGTTATTTATTATTATTAAAAAACAATATTAGTGGTTTGCTGCAAAAGCAGGCAGCTCCATTTTTTGGCAAGTCGCTAAAAAATTTTCGAAATATCGCTGCACTATACATTTCAAGTGAAAATATAATTAATCCAGTCATTAAGAGCTCAGAAGGGCTTTGGAGAAACAAATTCTAGCAGAGTACTTTTTCCTTTCATTTTTTATGTTTTTTGGGGTGTTAAGCACGAATCCGGAGCTTTCCACTAAATATTTCTTTGCGGAACATGGACAAAATATAAAAACCTCTAAATATCGGTACTGTTTTCAATTTTTTGTTTATAACTTGGAAACTGTGCGACCTAGCGAAACAAAATATTTTAAATTGAAGAGCATAAAACTCTCCGCCGAATGAGCTACCCAAATGACAAATTTGGTCCAGTGGTGTAACCACAATCGACAGTCGAAAAACGTTAGTTATGGTCATATTTGAACGTTTGTGCCTTGAAAACGGCCGCTAATACGTAAAAAAGAGTCAAGTAAATGTTGTAGAGCATGAAATTCTCCGTTCAGGAAGTAACTCATAATCTTTTTAATTTGGTCAAAAGAAAATTTAGAAATTCGAAATAGTTAAAATTACTTTTTCAACGGGTGTTCCCATAAAGCATATTTTCGGACTTTTTTTTAATAGGGCACCGTTCTAATCACCGTTCGAGTAACAGCTCGGAAAAGGTTTTGTAAGTGCAATTTGTAGAGAGCTTCTACCTTTTCCCCAGATTTCAACCCATTTATTGTTTTGTTCTGGTTCCTTCTCTCCCATCTCCATCCTTCCAACACAGAATTTAGCCAACTGCTCGCTACCTGCTGCAGGTCAGATTTTTTGTATATCCATGTAATGAGAAAATGTACAAAATCGAGCTTATACATTGCTTTTGAACCGAATCAACAACAATATGGCCTGAACAACACAAAATATGTCACTGATGGAGGGTTCTTATGGCACCGGGTGAAGTGGCATCAAATGCGGACATATGTGAGGTCCAACTATAGATCAACAGCAGTTGTAGTTTATGACGGCTACCCTCATGAAGTTGCTGACACCAGTACGACACACATGGCACATCTGAGAAAATCAACCAAGAAACAATCTGTAGAAGTAACCTTCACTGAAGTGATGGTGCCCACAGTTGCCGAACACACTTTCCTGGCCAACTATTCTAACAAAAGGCTCCTGATCTCAACGCTCCTGAAGAAAATCACGGAGTTCCAGATGGAGCAAACCAGGGAAGAGGCAGACACCCTCATAATCACGACAGCCCTCTCCTTGGCCCCATCAAATGAATCCGTCACAGTGGTGGGGGAAGCCGTTGATCTTTTGGTAATTTTGATTGGCCCTTGTGCGCAAAGCATGCATGTTTTATTCTTCAAACCAGCCAAAGGGAATGTGTCGCAAACCCCCGCACGCACGCCCTTCACCTCACAATTGAGAAAATAATATGTCAAAGCATACTATTTTTACATGCGACGAGTGGATGCAACACCAACAGTGCGCTGTTCAGCTAGGGGAAGATCAAATTTCTCAACGTTCTCAGGAGAAATTGCCATATTCCATTCAATTGGGTCTTTCGTGAGAACCATGTATTGTATTTTACACAGAAGTTCAGTATTTATGTAATCTATTATGGGGCACCGAAATTAGCCATCGCGAAAATGACCATCCAAAATGAGCCATATAGATACTTACGTTTTGAACGGAAAGTGCCCATCGGAAAATCAACGAAATTGGCCATGCATAAACAATGGGGTGACCGGTAGCGCAGTGTGTTGAGGCATCAGTCTCATGTTTGACTACCGGCCTTTCGGGTTCGAATCCCGTCGACGATGACGTTCGTGACCATGGATGTGCAGGAGGTGCATGCTGCATTCTCCGAAACCAGTTTATGCCGACGAAAAGTCAACTGGGCCACATGGAACAGTTGACGCTCTATGCCCCACAAGGGGTTAAGCGAATTGAGAGAGATGCATAAACAATGTGGGTTTCAAGTCGAAATAAAGCATGCGAAAAAAAAAAAGAAAATAGCCATGCAGCCAAAAATTGTGCGGGTTGCCGCCTTTGAACCTATAACGAGCGAAGCGAAAATTTCAAATTTGTGCGATTCTGAAGGTTGTTGGGTTGGTTCTCTTATGCGCGGGGAGAGTGCAGCGAGCAGAGCTCACACAAGAGACTATTGCACCCAGAGCGATCGTTCACATTTGTGCCATACTGAGGGTTGTGATCCCTTAAGCGCCGAGCGAGCGTAGCCCACAAAAGAGACTGTCGTAAACAGAGCCAGCGTTCATGTTTGTGCGATACTAAGGGTTGTGATCTCTTAAGTACGGAGCGAGTACAGCGAGCGGAGCCCACACAATGGACTCACAACCACGGTATCGCACAAAGTATGCCTAGAAAATTTCGATTTAGAACGAGCTGCGCCCGCTCCGCACTTAAGAAGTTGAGACACACCCAGTACATCACCCTGGGTCGCTCGCTTAACTCGTTTTCTATTTAGCAGTCTTCTTTTCTTCCTTTCTACATCAACCCCCTTTTTTATGGGCCATTAAAAAAAATGTTTGTGGAGCGATCAAACCGGAAACAATTGATTGAATTTGAATGAAATTGAAAACAAATGAGTTCAATTGAAATTGAAATTGACCCCGTGATAATACTTTAAGGAAATGCGTTCGTCGCGTCGCGTGCAGCCGTCTGCATGAACTTAGGCCTTAAGTCAGCAGTGAAGTCAGTTCAATAACTACTTATAGGGCCGATGGACTTTGTTAATTGCCTTGATCTTTCCAGGGGCATGGGCACGTCAACATCTCTAGCATTCAAAAGCATATTTACTTTTCGGAAGTGCAGTTGCTAGCATGCACCTCCTATCCACGCCGTCTTTATACTGAGAAGACCGACTCGGAGCATTGTGAGAGTTCTATTAGTACTCACAAGCAGTTTTTGGTCGCGTTGAGATTTGAGCTCCGAGCTTTAGATGTAGTATCGTAGAGCTGTGACCGAACTACTCCGGTCACTGAGTGCAACAATTTTACCAAGGTATACAAGGCGTTCTAGTTCCTTGCAAAACAATATGTTTGAACGTCTAACATGCCTTGGTACAGCAGTAACCGGGTAAAACCTCCTGTAAAAGAAACCGGATAAAATTCCGTTTATCTGCGATAAGCAGTGTATTTCACTTCTACCCTTTGGTAACTTTTGCGGTGTGTCTGAGCCCCAGATTCATACAAAGAAATTTCTAGCAGACTGATGGGTCGTGATACCAAGGAGGCAAGTTACGGTTTATTTTTCGTTTGAATTGCGGCATGACAATTTTCTGAGGGTTTATGGCACGGCCTACTTCAGAGTACCTAGGTTTAGGTTTAAGGCCTTCCGCACAAGCCGCAACTGCTTTGCTACTCGAGTTGCAAACCGGTTTGCGAAGTAATTGATTTGTGACATTACATTGTGTATGGCAATGGGAATCCAGACACAAGTCGACTAGTTGCAAATTGGTTTGCAACGAGTTTGCAACCGTGCGAAAGGCCTAAATCGGTGGCCGGTTGCATATTCTCGGTGGTAGTACAGAATATATGTATATCCAATCAACTAAGAAATTAACTGTAGGTACTGATCCGGGCCGCGATAGTAGGAGCGTTTATTTACCAGGTTTGACCACTACCACGAATATATTTCAAGAGTTGTGTTTTTTCATCGGCCTCCAGCCGACTCATCTGTGAATACTCTACGCTGATTTAAAAAAAAAAGACACCTGGCGCAGTGAAGCCAGAGGAACTGATTTTTGATATGGGCTAATTCGGGATCATTTATGAGTTTATGTACGAGTATAATAAAATTAAGATATGGGTGGGATACTCAACTGCAGTTATAGTACCAAGTGCAGCTGCAGAATTTTCTCTTTCGATATTTGCGGCGATATTTTCAGATAATGAAACTTTTTAACTGTTCGATTGATTTTACTATATGCATTTATCTTCAGTTTCATTTTAAGTTTCATCAAATGAATGCCTTTCGTATAGGTAAATCTTTAGACGCTATAATGTCGGATTGGCGTCTGAAACGTTTAGGACGAGTCTGGACACGCTTCTTTTAGCGGATCAATTTGTGTATTAGCGGAGTAAACCAAACTGGACCCTTCCGGGGTTTATAGTTAGGTAATGGAACAAACTTGTAGAAGATGTTGTATAGGATAGTGTAGAAAGTTGTCACAGCATTCTCACAGTTAAGATCCTTCAGAATGAAATACCAATTGATTTGACTCAGCCTTTCACTAATAGAAACGTAATTAGCTTTCTTAAAGTTAAGTCTAGAATGATAAGTCTCTGAGAGAGAGGGTGACAATTTAATGTTGATCTCATGAGCAATAGCTGGATGGTAAGGATCACAAGGAATATAAGCAGGAGTAGGAAAAGAAGACGACAGAAAAGACAAGGTAAGATTACTTAACACAAGATCGAGAGCACGGTCCATAAAGTTCAGAGTTAAGTGGAACTGTATAAGGTTACAGAATTTCATGAAGGATGTGAGCGACCTTGACATGGAAGAAGAAGTCAAAGGAGACCTGGCCTATCAGGCCATCTAACATTGGGAAGATTGAAATCACCACAGATTATACAACAGGAATTAGGAAATAAAATATTAACAGTATCAGATAAGTGATCAAAAAGACTATCATAAACAGCAAATGTGGAATTACAGGGGACGTAGACACAAACAACCACAAGCGATGTGGAGGTGGAAGTAGGAATATTAACGGTAACACAATCATAAGGTTGAGAAAGGCTAGAGGAAAAAAAGAACAATTCAATGTAGTTCTGGATAGCAACTAGAGCTCCACCACCATTTGTCAGTCCAAGTATTTCGAAGTTTCTATCACAACGGAAGATCTACTGCTGATAGATGGATTTAACCATGTTTCGGTCAAACAGATAATGTCATGAAAAGATGTTAGGTCAGAAACATTTAAAATTTGGAGCTTGGTGCGTAACCCTCGCACATTTTGATAATATAGAGAAAGTGAAGAAGAAGAATTATTTAGGCTCTGACTCTTACTGTACATTTTTTGCATTATTTTGGAGTCGTTAGTACGCGTTGTCGTTGAAAATTTAGTTTAGTGAATTCCTTTAAAAGAATTCACGGAGGCCAGAAAGACGCCTTGCATGGCATTTGCAGATCATGTGGAATAGTCACCTTGAACGAAGAGACCACCTTGTTTGGAATTTTCTCCTTGGTCAGTTTCTTGCATGTTATTTGGTCTACAACTTAATAATGAGACTTTTTTTGGAATTTTGGGCATTTGTTCATAGATTTATTCATATAACTAAATTATTCAAAATATTGGCCATCAGCAGCGATAACTTTCTCCCATCTTTCGGGAAGTCTACGAATTCCGTCGCGAAAAAAATCTTGGGGTTTCGAGGCTATCCATGAATCGAGCCAGTTCTTAGTATCCTCATATGAAGTGAAGTGCTGATCAGCCAACGCATGAGTCATCGAAGCGAACAAATAGTAATCGGATGGAGCAATGTCAGGGCTATACGGCGGGTGGGGTAGCACTTCCCATTTGGTTGTTTCCAGGTACGTTTTCACGACTTGCGCAACATGAGGGCGAGCATTGTCATGCTGAAGAATTATTTTGTCGTGCCTTTCAGCAAATTGTTGCCGTTTTTCACGCAATGCTCGACTCAAACGCATCAATTGCAGTCGATAGCGCTGCCCGTCAATGGTTTCATTCGGTTTTAGCAGCTCATAATAAAGAACACCGATCTGGTCCCACCAAATGCAGAGCATAAGCTTGGAACCATGAATATTTGGCTTCGCGGTCGATGTTGATTGGTGCCCGGGCGGTCCCCGTGATTTCTTTCGCTTTGGGTTATCATAATGAATCCACTTTTCATCGCCGGTCACAATACGATGCAAAAAACCCTTCCGTCTTTGCCTTTGAAGCAGTTGTTCGCACATGCAAAAGCGCCTCTCAACATCTCTTGGCTTCAACTCGTACGGAACCCAGTGGCCTTGCTTTTGGATCATTCCCAGTGATTAACCGCTTCGATATGGCTTGCTGAGTCACTTCCAACGAAATTGCCAACTCTTTTTGAGTTTGGCACGAATCTTCTTCGAGTAATTTCGTCAATTCTTCGTCTTCAAACTTTTTTGGCTGGCCAGGTCGCTCTTCGTCGGTAATGTCGAAATTATCATTTTTGAACCGATGAAACCACCGAAAACACTGTGCACGCGAAAAAGCATCGTCACCGTAAACTTCCACGAGCAATTTATGACTCTGAGCTGCAGTCTTCTTAGCAAAATAATGTCCAAGTAAAACTTCCCGCAAATGTTGTTTTTTTCGTGAATTTTCGAAACTTTCCATGGTCCGGTAAAATACGTTGTCAACAATCAACACGAAATGTTTATACTGACATTGACAGCTTATGAATACAAACTTCAAATGGTATGTATGTCAAAGATGGACTACCATTGGTTTATCGGTGTTGCCATATCTAAAAAAAGTCTCATTATTAAGTTGTAGACCAAATAGTAAGACAGGTTCTAAACCAAAACAGCTGAAACTTTTTCTTGAAACTGCACCGGAAGCTATTTCTCACTAATTTTCATCAGTTAGACAAGTTTCGCTCAACTAGCTTTTTCCGTTGTAAATTAATTGTGTTCCCAAAATTTTGCGGTTATAATACCTGTAATTCTGAAACTGACTCATTGGTGTTACTGAAATTAAGTAGGAACCCAGTCTTGACGTTTGCGCACAAATTTGAAAAGTTTCACTCAACTAGCCTCTTGCATTATAGAGTTATTTTGCTTAAAAAATTTTTGCCGTTATATGGCTGTAACTTTTGAACCGTTTAATGCATTTTCTGAAATCAGATGGAAGTCGAGTCCTCATTAATATCCACCAGCTGGGTAGGTTTCGCCGAGCTAGCTTCTTCCGTTATGTAGTTATTTTGTTAATAAAATTATGCCGTTATATAGCTGTAACTTTTTAGCCGCTTGGTGGATTTTTGCTAAAACTCAATAATAGGCTAGTTCTTGTCACCATCTACTCACTGGGCAAGTTTGGTTTAGGTAGCTTCTTCCGTTATGAAGTTATTAGGCTCAGATTCTTTCGACGTTATGTAGCTGTAACTTGTTAACCGCTTTATCGATAGTGCTGGATTTTAATAGCCGACTGGTATCGTGTCCACACCATTTTGCGGATATATATATATATATACATATAAAGGACATTAAAAAAATCTAATGATGCCAATCGATTCCTGGGGTCATGAAACGTAACTCGTTATTGAAGGAGGGTCGAATAACTGATTTTTTCTTCAAAAATCAGTTAAAAATTATGGAGTAAAGGGAGAATATTCGTGATACTTGCCATATCACCTTCCAGTTACCATCATCCCGTGAAAATTGTCTGGAAAATGGACTGTTCGTACCCCATGTTCGCCTTCAGAATAGAAAAGAGAATACTTTACACTTTGCTGAACTGTCAGTTAGTCGTATTCGAACATACATTCAGATCTTAAATTTTTAAACAAAATTTTCTAGTGTTTAATAATAGTAATAATTCCTAATTCTTATCAGCTCCAGTGTAGAGTTCTTACGAATTTAATATTATCCACAACTTCTATTTTATACGCAGCAAGCATTTGGATAGTGAACGTATTATATGTATACTTTAAATGTGCAACCTCTTATATTTTCATCTCTCGCTTTTATTCTTTAAATAGGTTTAAGTACCATATCACTACTTAAATTATCATCTTACAATACATGAATTTCAAGAGCCACCAGGATTTTTGTTGGTGGTTAATAAAATAACTAAAAGCATCGGCACGACAGGACTCTCGTATTCTCGTACTTCAGTAATTAGTTAAGTAGATCTTGGAAAGAGTGGAAAATTGTACATGGGTCGCTGGAGGAGAGACAAAGCAAGACTTCAAGCAGAAAATCAAATAAATTACGCGGCACAAAAGCAACCTTTCCATTTATTTATGAGCCTTTTTTTCAGGTTTGTTGTCCTCATGTACGGCCGACGCAGAGATTAGGATGTGGAATGGAGATCTGTTTGTTGATTTTTTTAGTACACAATAGACGCGTTCTTTTTACAAGCCTTGCAGAGCAGAGCAGGTTAACGCCACACAATTACACTAACAATTTGATTTGAGCTGTTCTGGATAGAAGGTTAGCACATGAATGCTGCTTCGTTAGCATTTCCACGTTTTGAAATGCAGGCGGCGCAGATGTCGAGATTTTCGGGTAATTTACAGTTTGGGATGCGCATAAAATCGTTTTGTATTGTATAATTATATGGAATAGTAAACATACAAAATGATTCTGCTGCATAAAGCAAATTTGTTCAAATGTATTGTATATGTATGTACTAATGATGTAAGTTTCAAGTTGAAATTTGAGTTGACTTTTCAATGCTAAACTTAACCAAGACACACTCCCAGCAAAGACATGTCGCATTTTCTTCTTCGCTATTCTGATCTGTTCTATAGCGTTTTCTTGCCGCTTATCCTGCTCTACTCTGCTCTGTATAAAAAACGCTCCTAAAGTCTGCAGGATTATATTTATACGAGTATGTATTCTTTCATTGCCTGCGTTCACGTTTGCAACGTTGTAATTGCGGTAAGGATTTTCCCTCCACTCAACCATAAACTCTTTACCCGAACGACTTGTTTTGTAGTTGTCATGTATTAAACAGCTGACAGCCGATTCGCTATTGAGTTTCAAACAAAACTTCAATTAAATTCGCGACGGTTTCAGGAAAAATGAAAAGCACTGCAAAATCGCCACAAATGTGTGTTGCTTCGGTGTAAATAAGCACATAAGACGCCATGTACAAATCAAGAACCCGAAAACGAAAATCCACACCATCTCACAGTCACATGCAATACGTCAACTAAGAACTGTCAAATACGCTAATACCCCTTACCCCCCATTGAACGGAAATCAACCAGGAAAAATTTCTGGTTAATTTCCCCGATGTGTGGTAGATTAAACGCAAACTGGAACGGACTGTCCATGAGCAAAATCAGTCGAACTGTTTGCATTTGCGTTTAAAACGTTGCGCGACCTGAACCCACCCATTTTCAGCAGTTGCACGCGTGATGAAGGAATGGGTATGATGGAATTAAGAAATAACTCGTGCAGAAAAACAGCTCAACTCCTCATTTCCGCAACATGCATACTACGAATAGGTACTATATGAGTCAGTAAATAATTTTGGAATTTGAAATCATGTTTCTTGGCAGATTTTCAGTGCTTTAAATGCATGAAAACAAAAGAGAGAGAGCACGCATCTTTTGAAACATTAATTGCCTATAAACTAGTTCTGGTTCTGGAAAGAGGTTTAATATCCTGGAAGGTGCCTAATGGGATAGATTTTTTTTTTTCTTAAATATGATGTGAGTTCAACAAACATAATTATTTTTGAGGAAGTGGATTGACTTGGTTATTGCGAAAAAGAGGTTATCTCCCAAATGTTATTTTAACAAAGGCTACTAACTCATTCATTATACTCAGTGGCGGATCTAGAAATCGAGTTCGGGCTGGGCCCGATTTTGTTTGTTACCTGGCGAAGCATGCAATGACGAACGTACAAAACTATGAAGCAAAACAAGGTTAGGTATAGTTAGTTAGGCCAGGTCCTTAGGTTAGGTTAGGTCCTTAGCTCCATCCTGTGGAGTCGAGAAAACGGATTATCTCCCCGATACCCTTCAATGAGATATCGGATATATATTTTGGAAAAAAGCACTGCCCAGTTCTTGATGCCTGATCGTTGCAAGAGCCGGACATTTGCACAACCAATTTATCAGAGTTTCCTTCTCCTCCTCATTCCTGCAGCTTTGGCAGAAAATTTTGTAAGGTATACCCAATCTAGCCGCGTGCTCTCCCACTGGGCAATGTCCCGTCTTAATCGCTGTAACTTTTGCGACATCCGAGCGGGTTCTCTTCAGAAGGGCATTAGTTTTACGTACGTCGTATGATGGCCATAGTCTCCTAAATGTGGCACACGTTGTCAGGGTGCTCATCTTTTACTAGCCCGTGTCATGAAATGTACATGGATCTCCCTTTTTACTGCACTAAATGGCTGGTGGACAGTCAATGCGTAGAGCTCGTGCAGTTCAGAGCCCTGTCTCGCCAGTTGATCCGCCCCCGCCTTCCCCTATATATTCGTATGTCCTGGAATTCATAAAAGAGAAGATCGGTCAGTCCAGCCAGTTCGCTGCGGCATTGTCTGACTATTTTCGATGAGATTGTTATTGATTCCAGAACCTTAATCGGGGTCATTGAGAAGAAGGCTCCTAGTGAAGTCACTCCTATGCTGTGCGGACATTGAGAAGATGGCTCCTAGTGAAGTGGCTCCTGTGCTATGCTTCAGCATCCTACACGCTTCCCTTATTGCTAGCATTTCAGCTTGAAATACGCTTGCATTATCTGAGAAGAGAAAGGACATTGATGCTCTGAGATCCTCAGAGAATATCCCCGAACCGACTCCGACTCGGGGGGCGACCGGTAGCGTAGTGTATTGAGGCATCAGTCTCATGTTTGACTACCGGCGTTTCGGGTTCGAACCCCATCCACGACGACGTTCGTGGCCATAGATGTGCAGGAGGTGCATGCTGCATTCTCTGAAACCAATTTATGCCAACGAAACGTCATCTGGGCCACATGGAACAGTTGACGCGCTATGCTCCACAAGGAGTTAGGGCAATTGAGTATTTTATAGCCATCAGTGAATTATTCGCATTCGCATTATCTCCCGGTGATCTACCCTTTACTCCATTCCGCTCTCGTTGGGAACCTAGTTAAAAGGTGCTTGTCAAAGTTTACTTCGGTGACGACATAATCTGTTAACAACATGTCTCGAGCTCCGAGAGGTAGAGACTCCAGTATATTGCTATGTCCATATGGTTTGGAAGTCCAACATCCAGACTCCTTTAGCCTGACAGCGCTGTAGGTCTAAAGGGAGTAGACATAGGATGATATTTAGTGCGTCTGCTAAACATGATTACATAGCTCCCGTGACTGCGATGCAAGCGATGCTTTGCACTTTACTCAATAGGTCACCATTATACTTCCTGAAGAGCTGACCACCAGTGTACACGGTTGCACAGCAGCCGTGTACACCCATAAAACTATTTTTAGCTGAAGACATCAGCTTTTGCAGCAAGTTCTCCTACAGACATTGCGGGCTATATCCCAAGTAGCACACCCCCCGGAATCAAACGAAATCGGTCTACACACCGACAAAGAAAAAAAACTAAAGTGCTTATCCAATCCCGCAAAAAAAAAGATCAAACCCCGCGGAGGTGAAGCTAGACGACTACTGCATCGAATGATTTACTTTGGGACGAACATTGCAGAGAATGGCGAAGCGACTCTCGAAATCAAACCGAAGCTTCTACTCGATGCTCCTTATATCAAAATCAAGCTGCATACACAGGAAGGCAAAACTGAAACTCTTCAAAACAATAATCAGGCTTGTGTTATGCCACGGCTGTGGAACATGGACTTCGACCCAAACCTTGGAGAAACTGATCAACACCTTCGAATGGAGGGTCCTCCGACGAATCATTGGAGCTGTTCGTGATGGCGATCAATGGCGAAGAAGGTACAACAGCGAACCAAATGTTTCCGAATTCATTAGAATAAGAAGGTACGAACGGGAGTATAACGAATACCCAAAAAGACATTTAAGGGAGTAGGCAAATGTGGAAAACCATCCGGAAAACCAAAGAAGCGAAAGGCGGACTCCGTTGACAACGACAGTAACAAGCTGCTTGAATTCAGGAACTGGAGGACGCGTTGTTTGAACCGAGACGACTGGAGGCAACGGCTGACGAAAGCCACTTCCCACGGAGGACACACAGTCTGATAAGTAAGTAAGCAGCATGTGAGGATTAGCGGTAAGTGAAGCGCAAAGCATAAGTTTATCCCTGGAATAATCTTATTAAAGAGGCGTGATTAAACGACACCAAAACTATTAAAAATTAATAAAATTGTATGAAGATGGACACAGTTCTATGAAAACTAAGGGAATTCCTCATCCGCAACTACTCCGTGACGTTATTGCAACAAATAAAACATTATCAAATTTAAAGTTTTACAAAACAAAAAAAAAACATTTAGTCGTACACTACATGCCACCTCTGCCCACAACCACGCCAATTCTTTGTTTGGCTTACAAACATTAAATAAACACTGCGGGAAACATAAGCTCACAATGACTTTTACATTGCAGAATATTTGATATGAAACAGTCAATAAAAATCATGAAAAGCGATAAAAACAGACACCTCCTACTACATATCCTGGTTAACGATACCGTCACTCCGGGACTGGCATCAGGCAACACGCACATACAATCCATATGTTCACTATATTCCTTTTGGATATGTGCCATAAAATGACATGAAAATTCTATTATGCAAATGTGAGAGCTTTATTCCATTTCGACAATCTGTTGAATGTCACCCGCATGAACAGGATTTCGTTAGGGATATCGCTCTCAGTTAGATTTCGTTATGTGTGATAGATGTAGCAAAAGTGGGAAAGCAGACACGAGAAGTGATTTTGTCCTGTCTTTGTCAAACTGAATTTTCACTTTTTCGATGTCCACCTTTCAAGCCATGCAGTTGAATATTTTTGAATTATTGACTTTTGCATTGAGACAAACAAAATGATGTTAGGCGAGAAATAAAGTAGCTAATAAATCCACACTGGCCACACCTATCGTGCTAGAAGTGAGGTCTTTATACAAACATTATTACGTCTTTGCTTAAGTGTAAAATCAAGTTTTGTCTGTAAATATTTCGATTAAAAAACGCACTTGAAATTACAATAGTTCTACAAAACGAGCCAGACCGACTTCGCACAGCTGCAGCGATGTGGATAACTCAAAAAGAGCAACAATGCCGAGAATCAAGTGAATCAACGTGGGGCCGTGGGAACTAATGGGTGCGTTTTCAAAACGAAACCGTGTCGACACTGTTGCATGTCTGACAGAGATGTAAAATGTTGTGCACCCGTGAGTGAGTGAGAGAGTCACGCAACAGTGTCGACACTGCTTTGTTCTGAAAACGCACCCAATGATAGCTCAAACCGTTTTGCCCCATTAAGTCAGCTGACTACTGACAATGACGTGTCCGAATCGCCAGCCATTAGACGCCGTAATATGCCACCAATTACGATCATCAATGAAGGTAGGTAGGTAGAGACTGACTGACACAGCACACATAGACTACATCTGGGTCCGTTGTGCTACCACCACCGTCCTATGAAGCGAACCAACCGGAGCGCATTATGAATTTATGTAGTCGACTCAAGTCAACGCTTGATAGATTGTTCAATTTGTAAAAACGTAGGCACCGAAGTAAGTTACCTTCTACCCTTACTCAGCTCTGGACAGGCGCAGAGCGAATGAAAAGTGTTGTCCTCCTCATCCACGTCATCACAGCTTCTGTAGAAGTCATTAAAGTCAACCCGCATGCTCTCCGACCAGTAAATAATCTGTGATGACACCCACAACAATTCAAATATATTGTTTTTTCAGCGACAACAGTTGTGTGGAGCGGCCGATATCATGCCTGGGCCATGTCTGCCTTGTAACATGACAGGTATTTTCATTAATCCACCTCAAGTTTGTCGCGCTCGGTGGCCGTGATCGTTCGGTCACAGCTCTACGATACTAAACTTTAGCTCGGAGATCAAATCTCCGCGCGATCAAAAACTGCCTGTGAGTACTATTGTAATAGAACTCTCACAGTACTCCGAGCTTGTCAGTATAAAGACGGCGCAGATAGGAGGTGCATGCTAGCAACTATCGAAACGTCAATAAGGCATAGAAATGCTAGAGATTTTGACGCGCCCATGCCCCTGGAGGGGTCAAGGCAATTAGAGAGACCTCAAGTTGGCTCTGTCAATCGCAGCCGATACAGCGAGGAAACCACGCCCGTAATTTCTTGGCGCGCGAATTCATCAGCCCTGCAGTTCCCGATGAAACCACTGTGACCCAATCTCAGTCTTGACCTGCATTTCATGAGAGTCTTTGATGTAATCAAGCAGACTCCACAACTATTATAGCTGCTTGGCTGTCGGGAAGGACAATTATGTCTCCCGCTTCAGTCTTCGAACCGTCGCGTCCGTGTATATGGTAGCGGACCCATGGAGCGAAGTACCATTCTCCTCCCAGACAGTAATGAAATGAAATTTGTGAAGTTTTTGTCGAAAGCGTAATGTGGTAGGATATAGTCGGTTATTTCAGGAGTATACAGATTGTCAAGAATATATGTATGTAAGAACTCCTCGGTGCACCAAGCAAGAATCAGCCCTCCCAAAATCTTTGCGGTTGATAAGCTTTTGAGTGATGCTACAGCGGTGGCGTATACTACCGCCCTTGAGGAAAAACTATCACCTATGCTACACAACATCAGCAACACAGGCGTCCATGGGTTCTGGGAAGAACTCAAGGGTACCATCAAGGATGTCGCAGAGAAAGTCGTGGGATATAAAGCCCGGCGAGCGCGAAATGACTGGTTCGACGAAGAATGCAAAGACTCACTTGACGCGAAAAACGAGGCCTACAGACAATGGATTCAACGAGGAACCAGAGCCAGAAGAGAAAAATATGACGAGCTACGGCGAATATCGAATAGAATAATTAGACGTAAGAAACGTAAATACTTTGACGAGCAGTTGCTGAACATAAACGAAAACTTAGCTAATAGGAACACCAGACAAGCGTACAAACTAGTAAATACAATTAAGAACGGCTACCAACCCAGGACTAGCCTTTGTAAGGACAAGGATGGAAACATCATCAGCGACACCGATGGTATTAACAAGCGATGGGCCTCTTATTTTGAAGAGCTTCTAAGCCGACCATCTAACATCCCCACACAGGAAGCTCTCGACGATATTGTTGATCTAGGCCCACCAATTCAACCCCCGACAGTAGAGGAAGTTGATCTCGCCTTGCGGTCACTAAAACGAAATAAAGCGCCGGGCGCTGACGAGATTCCAGCTGAACTGCTAAAATTCGGTGGAACGAGTCTAGTTGATGCCATACATCAATTACTCCTGCGAGTATGGGAGAACGAGGAGATTCCAGACGAATGGCGCAGAAGCATCATCTGTCCAATCCATAAAAAGGGAGATAAACTGCGGTGTGAGAACTACAGGGGCATCTCACTAGTTTGTACGTCCTATAAAATTTTGACGAAAATTCTGGAAAATAGAATAAAACCGTACGCAGAACGAGTCATTGGCGAATATCAAAGCGGTTTCAGACCTGGGCGCTCCACAACCGATCAGCTCTTCTCAGTCAAACTGATACTCCAGAGCTGCTGGGAATACAACGTAAACGTATACCAAATCTTTGTCGACTTCAAGCAAGCGACAGTATCGATCGGGGAGTACTGTACAACATCATGCTGCAATTTGGTATACCGGCAAAATTAGTGCGACTGACAAAGATGACGATGACCAACTCCGTCTCACAAGTCAGGATCCAGAATAGACTTACTGATCTATTTGAAACACGCACTGGTTTGAAACAGGGCGATGGACTGGCACCGACGCTCTTCAACCTAGCACTGGAATACGTTATTCGGGCCATGAATATGGACAACAGCAAGACGCTACTCATCAAGTCGACACAATTAGCAGCGTACGCCGACGACATCAACATCATGTCCCGAAGATTGGCTGACGCAGAAGAACTTCTGCATACGCTCGATACCGCTGCAAAGGAAGTTGGATTACGTATTAACGAGGGTAAAACTAAAATAATGATGCAATCGGTGACAAGGACACCTGCACAACCGAGCATCAATGTGGGGGACCTCAACATCGAGTTCGTGAACAACTTCATTTACCTGGGTTGCAACTTGTCAAGGGACGCCAACGAAACTGACGAAATCAAGCGACGGATACAGTTAGCTAATAAGACTTTTTTCTCGGTTCTCTTCATAATGAAATCGAAGCATGTGCACAGAAACACGAAGCTCCGCGTGTACAAAACCATTATACGACCAGTGCTATGCTATGGCTGCGAAGCATGGACCCTAACTCAACGCTCCGAAAAAATGCTAGACACTTTTGAACGTGGGGTTCTGCGGCGAATTTTCGGGGCTGTTTGCGATCGAGATGGATGGCGCATCCGGTACAACCATGAGTTGTATGAAATGTACGATGAGCTGCAAGTCTCGAAAATCGTCAAACTACAACGACTTCAATGGGCAGGGCATGTACAAAGAATGGACGATGATCGCATGCCTAAGAGAGTAATGAATGCAGAACGAGTCGACGGAGCGAGACTGCGAGGACGACCGAGATCTCGTTGGGAGAGCTCAGTAGGTGTGGACGCCGCGCAGCTGCTGGGCTCCCAAAAGTGGAGGACGCGGTCACGTGACCGAGATAATTGGAGGACAATGATCCAGGCGGCCAAGGCCCGACGTCGGGCTGTCGCGCCACGATGATGATGATGATGAAGAACTCAATAGGGGGTGATTGATCTCCTTAATCCCCTCCCCCCCCCCCCTTATCTACGCCGGGCTGTTCAGATTTTGACAGCTAGAACTGTTAACGTTTGCACATTCAAATGAGACAACTAAACTGGTCACAAATAACAGAGTTCTGGAAATTCATACGATGGAAGACGATTTGAAATCAGCTCAGTCGGAAATTAATGCTGAGAGACGGTAGAGACAGAATAGAACGGCCGGCAGAATCCTGCCAAAAAATCAGCTGATTTTCTTATCATATTTTTGCGCATTGCATACGCTAAGGTTTAATTTAGTGTCACGGATAGGTAACTGCCTCTTTAATCATACGTAGAGAAACGGACCTATGCACTGTAGCTGGGCTGGCGAAATGTATCCAAGCGGTGTGAAGAAGACCCCCCCCCCCCCTCTAAATGGTAAATTTATCGTGGAAAATCAGAAATTATCATAAATTTAATTGGATTTTTGATATCAAGTTAATTAGTAAATATTTCGTAGATATAATTTCGGATACATTCTTGCGTACACAATCAAAAATGATGAAAACTTAATTGACGCCAGGAGTCCACTTCCATTGCACTCCACTACACTCCACACACTGGAGTACAAAAGAGCGCACCTAATGTTGATGAGTATTGGATTCACAACGCTCATGCAAGGCAAATAGGTTGATATTTTCTTTTTGATCAAAATTTTAAAATATTTAAATCGATCGCATCTATTACTGAATTGTGAATTATTTATTGTTTTTAACTCATTACTATTGAAGAAAAATTATAACAGGAAAAATATCGATTGTAATAGTCCAAGCAAAATGAATGACAACCAGACCGCAGTTTCGCTTCGGTCCGCAGTCGGAAGCGCAAATAACCTAGACTTGTACAGACCTAGTCGTGTTACCAAAAGTACCAATTGGCAACGACCATATACATTAAAACTGATTTTCGTACATGGTCAGCTTGAAATGTGTGTGTGGATCTAATAAAAATTTCCATAGTTCATCCATTCGGATTTTGTATACGTATATTTGAACTAACGTTTATGGGTTTATAGGTAACGTTGTAGTCCGGATGGCGCAACGGTTAGCACGTTCGCCTTCAACGCACTGGGCCCCGGTTCGATTCCGGGATTTACGTGTCTGACTATGAGCCCACTCAGCTGTTAAATGAGTACCCATTATGGGGTAAATAACTCGGTTGAGCGTGTTGCTGATCACATACCTCTACACAAAAACCGTCACGATCTAGAAAATGAGATGATGCTAACTCATCTCGAGGCCGTGGTTCAAATTGGACTGTTGCGCCAGTTATTTATTTATTTATAGGGGAGGCTGGGGCACATTCAGTAGGATCTTGCCCATTCACAAAATCAACTAACCGAACCACACTACGAATATTTCCGGAATTTTGTCGCCAGCTTCATGTTGTCGAAAGTTATCGCTCATTTGAAGTTTCATTTGTATTTTCAACACCAACCAACTAGATCCTACAAATACCACAAACATGAGACCAAAATTTCAAGTCTCTAGCTTTATTTTATCGAAAGTTATGGTGCGAACAGACAAAGGAGGAGGTGATCCTGATTATTTATATATATACATTGCCGTACCTCGGGAGCCTCCTTTAAGGTGTTACATATTTTCGTCGAACAAAAAACAATATACCCCATACTTTATAAAGTCTAGGGTATAAAAAGAAGAATAAGGCTGCGTTTAAGCCCGAGCGAATCGTGTCGCGCGATGCGACGAGTAGTCACTTCAAATCGCTATAAGTCGCTACCAGCGACTGCCAGTCGCTCCAAATCAGTATGAAGTCGCTGTTAAGGTGTGAGTTCCAAGGCAGCAACTGAGCGACTTGCGTTTGCGACTGTGAAAAAAACTTCATAATTGAGCACTATTAGTGTGTACTTTATGTGAAAGTACAGTCATACAACTACAGCCTGCATTCGACGTTCCCATAAACTTTAAAATACATAAGAATATTGCTCCGTTATAATAGTTTTTTTCACAGTCGCAAACGCAAGTCGCTGCCTTGGAACTCACACCTTTAGCAAATGTTGCTACTAGCGACGTCGCTGGCAGCGATTTACTACTTATGATTTCGTTTATTCGATTTCTAGCATTATAGTCGAAAAGATGCGCGAGAAGGGTGTCATTTAGTGATAGTAGTTACATAGTGAAAAAAAGTTATTAAATACCTCGAAGAAACTTCAAGTGCTTCCCATTAATGAAGAGCGGAGAGAATATGAAGAGTATCACCGTTTACACCAACTCCTGATATTATCTTCTTATTTTGTACGATAGTCGCTTGGAAAATTCAAAAAAGTGAACGAGTCGCTCTGAATCGCTCTGAGTCGCTCGTAATCGCTTTCAGTCACTCTTAGTCGCTAGTAGTCGCCAAACACGGAATCGCTCAGCGTTGAACAGTTTCATGAGTTTCTATACAATTGATCGTTAATAGCGTCGCGCGACACGACTGCCATTCGCTCGCGCATAAACGAAGCCTAATTGTCAAAGAAGCAAAATGGCAGCAAATCGTAAAGATGAAAGAGAGATTTGAAAAAAATTGGCAGTTATGCACATAATGCCACTTGAATAGGAACAACCATAACGAGAACAGCTTTCTATCCTGTGAGGACTAGTCAAAAGCCGCCGCTGACCTGCCAAACAAAATCAAAACACTAACACTTCCCCAATCATCAAATCTGGGATTTCCCATCACTTTTTAAAACTATATACGAGTAAAATTTCATATTAAACAGCTTTTTCCCGATAGTGAAATACACCGCTACTTTACTGATACAACTATCTTAACTTTCGAGAAATTTCAAAATCGATTTTTCATCCAAAATTCAAAGGATAATATTGTAACGGTACTTTGAACTAACAGTTCTGCAAAGTTGACAAAAGTTATCCCATTATGTTAGCTTTCCAACGGCATGTAAAGATTTAGGACTTAGATTTGAAAATTTGCGAATGTTTCATATTTTAAGAGAAAAAACGTGCTGTTGGTGTCAAACAAATCGACTACTACTACGTCGATCTCCCATTACTAGAAAACCAGTAACAGCAAAACGACGCAAGCTAGAATAGTAAAAAAAAACAAACAAAACTAATACTTTATTCTAACATTTAAAACTTATTGCGTAACAATCAAAGAAATAAATAATTAGCTGAAGCTACGAGAAAGGAAAATTTTTATTTTTAAAATGTTTGGTTTTAATCATTTTACGTATCTAGATTTTCCACATGCTTAAGGTATTAGTTTTATTTCAAAAATTGAATTTCACTTTTCTCACGATGTAATTGTTATAGGATAATTCCATCCTAATTTCTTACTTTCTGGCAGTTATAGGTGTAACAATGAAATCGGAAACAAAAATGTTTCAAAATTTTTCGCATGAATAAGATACTAAGGTAGTTTTATTTCAAAAATTTAATTACTGAATTGTTTTCATCTCACACAATCACATCGTTCTAAGAAGATTCCATGCTAATTTCTTAATTTAATTTCATTCAATACGATATTTTACATACAAAAAAATGAGTTCTTGAATTGATCGATTCTCATTGTTAGGCCTATAACTACCAGAAATTGAGAGATTATGATGGAAAATCTAGATAATATGATTAAAACGAAAATTTTAAAAATCGAATCAAAAATTTTCCTTTTTTCGGTGCTACAGCTAATTATTTATTTCTTAGATTTTGACGCCACAAGTTTTAGATATTAAAATAAAGTATTAGTTCCGTTTGTGTTTTTTTTTTGAATATTCTAGCTCGCGTGGTTTTGCAGTTATTGCGTTTATAATAATGTAAGATCGACGTAGTAGTCAATTTGTTCTACATCAAGACCACGTTTCTTCCCTTTAAATATAAAACATTCACAAATTTTCAAATCTAAGTCCTTGATCTTTACATGCCATTCGAAAGCTAACATAACGGGTCAACTTTTGTCAACTTTGCAGAATTTTCAGTGCAAAGTACCGTTACAATATTAAAGTTGAATTTTCGATGAAAAACTGATTTTGAAATTTCTTTAAAGTTTGGATAGTTATAGCTTTAAAGTAACGGTGAATTTCGCAATCGGAAAAAGCTATTTAATATAAAATTTTCTGTTGTTTTAAAAAGTGATGTGAAATCCCAGATGTGATGATTGGGGAAGTATCGAATTTTGATTTTGTTTGGCAGGTCACGGTTTTTGATGACAACCATAAAAACAGTTATATCTCGGTAACGGTTAAAGATATGCCAATTCAATTGATACCATTTTTCCTCAAACATACTGTGAAATAACCCCTATCAGTATTGCCCACCCAACGCGGGACACCCTGTATACGTATATGTATGTTATAATAATGCTGGGAAATATGAATCGTATTCGGAGAAATTTGAAAATTTATATGCTTCTATGAAGTGGAAATACAAAACATAACCTCAATATGATTCAATTGCATGAAGCATTTGGGCTTAGTTTGCGCGCATCATTGGCAGGACTTTATGGGTTTACAGGATGCGACTTTAATCCCGCTTTCTATTGAAGAGGAACAAAATGACCCTTCGACATTTTAAGATAATCAGAATCCTACATTAAAGCATTTACAGACATTTCAAATATGCACGACTGCAATATGGATGAACTGAAAAGATCGAAGAATTTGTGTTCAGAATAAATGATCTGAAAGCAGTCGACCATGTCAATACAGCCCGAGTAACAATGTTCAGTAAAACCTATAAAATGAATGAAAAAAGAGACAAATTTATGATTAACTAGGTTATAAAAATACAATTGACAGAGCAATATTTCCTCTATGTCAATCGGAGCTGTGTCAACACATACTACGGACACAAGTCCTTAATGTATTTAGCTAGTAATTTCAAAAAGAAAACTCGAGAAATGACCAAAAGTCAAATCCATTGAGACCTTGTTAAGCCGTGAAACTCCCAGGCAGTTTAATTAAAAGTTTTATATGAAATGAACGATTGCTTTGAACTTCACAAAAGTTCAATTAAAATCAAAATAATGAGCTCGAAAATCCCCGACGAAAGGATGAAAATGTCAGCCAGTCTGGTGTATCACTAGTTTGTGGCATGAGCACAACCGAGTAACTAAAGGAAAATCTTGCACCTTTATTCCGTTTGGATTTCAAATGCGTTTGTATTCAACTTGTTATGATTGTTTGCTGTTGCTCTCTTGTAACTCTATAAGTTTTGGACATCTTCGTACGCTAGCAGCTTGATCGCGCTAGGTATTCGGATAGGATGCGGATTAGTACAAGTTGTTGCCGAACTTGGCGATTCAAAAGGATGGCAGCGTTATATGTAAGTTGTAGAGCAAAGTTTTGTTGTCAGGGATATCTGAAAAATTAGTAAGTGAATTTTCTTCGATAAAATAAAGAACAAAGACACATACACTGGATTCAAGGAGCAGCCATCGATATGATTCGTTTCCCCAAAAGAATAATTTCTAAATGAATACATCTAGGGGTTCCTAGTATCTTCGCTCTAGTAGGTACAATTACTTAAAATAGAAACAGGGATAAAGAAAATTGGTAGGTTGTCATTCTGCTCTCATGGACTCGTATGTAGGTACTTCGGTATGAGTCGGGTCGGATAATGAGTCTCTCTTTCACTTACGGATACACAAAGCCTGACCATCTCTGTTGCTCACTGTCATCTACCAAATCAGTGATGGAGAAGGTTCAGTTCGTCAAAACTCGACCGTTCTGATACAATAGTTGCAAATTACGTAAAGCAGAGAAGAATAAAAGCACACCTCCTTTTCCCCGTCACTGCTGCTTCTACTACTATATATAGCAGCCATTGCAGGGGATACGAAGCCTGATAGCTTGGTCCCTCCGGCTCTGATATTTTGCCTATTTAAGCAACAATAGTTTTGTGGTGCGACTAGAACCCAATCAGGACAATAGTGGCTATACAGAAACACGCGTTTTACTATTTATCTATCTACAGTTGGTCCTACTTTAAACTTTAGAGTTAGTTTGGAGCCAGCGTTTGGTGTATAAATGCTCCGACGAAGTTGTGCAGCATCGCTTGTAATACCCTGCCTGAAAGATTTAATTCAATTCATCATAGAAAATTGAGTCCATCCTTGTCGGGTATCTCCTGTATTCGCTGTAATTTTTATAAATTATTTTCGAATATGCCCTCGAACATTAGAAGACAATCATGGCCCCTCTCCGGATCCGCCACGGGTTAATATGGATTTCAGTTGATATTAATGAATTGTTGTAAAAAATTAACAAATTATCCACATGAACTGCAACATCAATGATAGATGCACCTTTTCGGCGTAGGTAGATGCATGCATTAATTTTACAATATACAAATCCCGCTTTGATAAGGACTTTGCTAATTTTTTGGTTAAACAAAAGGCTGACTTGCTTTAATCTCTTTCTTTCTCTCTAATTGCCTTGACCTCTCCAGGGGCATGGGCACGTCAACATCTCTAGCATTTCTATGCCTGACGTGTTAATAGCATGCACTTCCTATCCGCGCCATCTTTATACTGACAAGTTCAGAGCACTGTGAGAGTTCGATTAGTACTCACAGGAATTTTTCGATCGCACCGAGATTGGATCTCCGAGCTCTAGATTAGTATCGTAGAGAGGTGACCGAACGATCACGGCCACCAAACGCGACATTGCTTTAATCCATAAAGTGATTTCTTCATTTTGCTTTGCGACCGCTTCTGTCTTCATTAGCAATCGTCGACACATTAGCAAAATTTTCTTCAATTTATAGAACAGGCGTGTTTTTTTGTACTGCGTTGTCGGTTAATTGGGGATTATCCGGGTTCACTTACACACATTACACAAACGACATACCCTCGTTGTTTGTGTAATGTGTGTAAGTTAACCCGGATAACCCCCAATTAACCTGTACCGCAGTACAAAAAAAACAGGCAAATAGATTACAGTAGTTTTGAAATTTGCTTCATCGTGAACCCCCTCAAAGCAGCGCACAAACAGAATGGATGATTGTGATTGCCCTCATATGGAATTTCATTCATTCAATCATGAAGTATCTTGCTTTAACCCTCGTCCAGTGGCTTAGCTACAGGTGTACCGCTTGCGTTTTCAAATTGCTGCAACTTTTCCTACTTCAAACATTTGACCAAAATTTCAAGTCGCTGGCTTTACTTTATCGTAAGTTATAGCTTATTTTAATTTCCATTCGTAGAGGGGGTAGGGGTTTCTTGGGTCGGATCTGCCCTATTTTTAGTACCAACTAACTATCCTACTTTAAACATTTGACCAAAATTTCAAGTCGGTGGCGTCATTCTATCAAAAGTTATCGCTTATTTGAAATTTCATTTGTAGGGGAGCTAGGGGTTCTTTGGGTCGGATGTTGCCCGTTTTCAACAGCAACCAAATAGATCTTACTAGCAACATTCTACCAAATTTTCAACTTGCTAGTGTCACTCAATCGAAAGTTATCGTAATTAAAGTAATATCTAATTTTCTGTTATTTGTAGGGGAGGTAGGCGTCCCTTTGATCTTATCATACCCAACTTTGTAAAACTCAAGCAACTTCCCACCTCAGGGTTACATGTCAAAAATCAGGTGACTACGTCAATCGGTTCGAGAGTTATAGACAAAAAACCTGAAAAGTAGAGTAGTACGGGGCTCTTTGTAAGAAAATTACCGTTAGTTTTCAACTGATCGCTTTTACTTTCCCAGGAGAGTATAAGATTACTCTCAGAAGCAATCTACTAAAGCTAGAGCTTTTCATGTTTATTTGATCGGGAGTTATAGATTCATTTATTTCTTTTACATATGTAGGGGAGGCAGGCGTTCCTTTGGTCTGATCATGCCCATTTTCAATACCAATCAACTAGATCATATTTCCAACATTTGACCAAAATTTCAAAGCTCTAGCTTTATTCCATCGAAAGTTATCGTGCGAAGGGACAGACGGACAGACGGACAGACAGACAGACGGACAGACGGACAGACGGACAGGCAGACAGACATGGCTAAACCGAATCATGAGGTGACCCTGATCATTTATATATAAATACATTCCTATACCTCCGGAGCCTCCTTTAAGGCGTTACAAATTTTCGTCGTGACAAAAACGCGCTCGGTGGCCGTGAACGTTTTTCCACCGCTCTACGATACTACATCTATAGCTCGGAGATCAAATCTCGGCGCGATCAAAAACTGCCCGTGAGTACTAATAGAACTCTCACAGTGCTCCGAGCTTGTCAGTATAAAGACGGCGCGGATAGGAGGTGCATGCCAGCAACTGCACTTCCGAAAAGTAGATATGCTATTGAAATATCAACAAGGCATATAAATGCTTGAGATGTTGACGCGCCCATGCCCCTGGAGGGGTCAAGGCAATTATTTTAGAACATACTATAAGTCTAGGGTATAAAAGAATAAGCTTGGATGAATGTTAGTTTTTATTTATTGCAGAACAAGGATAATATAATATTATAAAAGAGAATAATAATTTTTAATGAATCATCTTCGCAATTAATGCATGTTGTGTGGGCTTACTTTCTGGTTTTACGCTGCTTTCGCTTCAAGTGTCTACAAAAATAACAACCGCTGCTTCTGGTACAGTTACAATTTGCCGTCCAAGCACCATTTTCATGGTACCTCGTAGAAAATGTTTTTTTTTTTACCAGCTGTCGACAGGAGCTTCGATTTTCGACTTTGGGCTTGCATAGCTTATTGGAAAGATTTAAAAACAAAAATTTCTTCGGTGTTCCTTCGTCTTAAATTGTGCTCTCTATATATGATATAGGATGCCAACGCAGCGACATCGATTGTATTATAAAAGAATGCTAGAAGCCAACACAGTATATTCTCCCAGTAGTCCGGATGGCGCAACGGTTAGTACGTTCGCTTTCTATGCACTGGGCCTCGGTTTTACTTCGAAGATTTACGTGTCGGACTATGAGCCCACTCAGCTGTTAAATGAGTACCCATTTATGGGGTAAATAACTCGGTTGAGCGTGTTGCTGATCACACACCTCTGCACAATACAAACCGTCACTATCTAGTAAATGAGATGATGCTGACTCATCTCGAGGCCATGGTTCAAAAATTGGACTATTGCGCCAGTTATTTATTTTATATTCTCCCAACATTTTGTCCATTATGTTACTCCTCCTCCGTTGACCATGTTTCTCTCAAAGCCTTTGTTTGCGTTTAATAGGTCCAATACAGTTCCCTCGCCAACTTTTGCTAGTCGAGGGCCATCTATTGGCTTTCCGTTGTAAATTTGACCCTATAGTCGCAAAATCAGCCGCAATTAGTAATCCTTGGAACGCAACAAACTCTTCTTCCGTATATGGCTTAAACAGTTTCTATTTTAGACCTTTGGAGGAATCGGGAAACTTTTAAATCAATTCATTGTTGGAAGCTTCACAAACTCTCCTGCCTTTCCGGTTTGATTCATAAGGTCGCACATTTCTGATGTAATGATTGACTTGAATACTTCTTTTGGTGTGTAAAGATTACTAATTGCTGCAGGTCCGATTCTTTTCGTTAAAGGTTACTGGATTGGGTCTGTGCACTTGGTAACGGATCACTGCGCCATTGGGCTCCATCCTTAGCAATTGAAACGTTACCCAGTGCTTCAGGCACAGGCTTATCCTCAATGCTCTCGTCTAAATCGTTCTCCTCTTCCAGGTCGCTCATTGCTTCCTCACTCTTCTCCAGATAAACCAGCAACTTCTGGCACATAGTCTTTGTCATCTGATGCTACATACGTATGGTTCGTCCTCAAAATCATATTCATCAATAATTTATCTAATTTCGTCCGACGTACATCTGCAAATAAATTGGACAATTATACGGTTCATCTATGCAATACTGGTTTATTGTATTGTAGATTGGCAAGTGCATAAATACTAGCCTATAATTTCATCTCCTTATATTTCGGTGGATACTAGCACCAGCTTCACACTTACAATAAATTGAATTTTTACGTTAGTTCTTGTTGTACAAAAGCGCACACAATAATGAATTATTCTTTTCAATCATACCTTTTAATATACAATACATATAGTTTTACTTTTTGAATGTAATTTTTACCGATCCATTCAGTTCCCATTCCTATTCATACACTAATTATTGTGGACGATAAAATAATACTTTTTAGTTATCTTCTAACTAATTGGCTAGATTAGATTAGATAATAGCTTTATTGAGTGATAGAGAACAATGTATAAAAACAGGAGGATCTTAATTTAAGAGTTTAGACAAAGTCTGTACATCTATGGTAGGGAGAGTTATTACAAAGAAAAGATGGATTTTTAAATCAAATTGGAAGAAGATATTTAGGAAAAAATAGCTTAAAACCTATGGTAGAAATAGAGAATTTACATGCTAACTTAAAATAACTTACAACTACCTTACATTTATGAACCTAGCGCAAAGGGATTAGTATTTAAGAACTGACAGCCAAAGGAGCAATCAGGGGGTTGTCTGAGGCCGCAAGGCGATTTAGAAATTTAGAATGAATTATGTTGCAAGTGGTATAGATTTGATCAATATTTGATAATAAGTGTAGAGGGTGGGTGGAGTAGTAAAAGGGTTTGTTTAAAATAATCTTCAGACATTTATTTTGCAGAATTTGCAATTTGCGTTTGTGAGTGAGCGCGCACGTGTTCCAAACAGAGCAGCCATATAATATGATGGGTTGCATTACTGATTTGTAAATTAGGAGTTTGTTAGAGGTGGAAAGTTTGGATTTTCTGTTAATAAAAGCGTAGTTAGCACGAATACTATTCAGAATTTTTGAACTTGTTGTGTCGGTATGTGTCTTAAATTTAAGCTTCGAGTCAAGGTGGAGACCTAGGTATTTTAGATCTTTAGCCCAGGCAATTGCTGAACCTAAAACATTTATTAAAGGGGTCGGTAGGTGTCTCCTAGCTCGTCTTTTAGAGAAGAAAGTTGCTTGGGTTTTCTCGCTGTTGACTTGGATTTTCCATTTATAACAGAATTTTTTTAATTGTCTTAGCTGGAGTTGCACTATGTTGACGATGGTATGTGGATTGTCACTGCTGGCGTAAATTGCTGTGTCGTCCGCATACATGGCGATGTGGCAGTCGTTAACTAAAGGAAGGTCGGACATGTATATAGGTAGATTACACAATGTGGAACTTAGAACCGAACCTTGGGGGACACCGGCGGGAACATTACGAGCATTAGATAGACTACGTACTTTGACACGGAAAGATCTTGAAGATAAAAATGATTGGATGATTTTACAAAGGTAAATTGGAATTCCAAACTGGACTAATTTGTGGGTAAGACCATCATGCCACACTGTGTCAAAGGCTTTCTCAATATCCAAAGCAATCAACCCGGTAGATTGTTTAGAGTTAAAGCTGCTCTATGTGATTAACGACTCTATGTAGTTGGTGGATTGTCGAAAGTCCGGGTCTGAATCCGAATTGGAAGTTGGGAATTATTGAATTATCTTCAATTGATTGTTGAAGTCGGGACAATATTACCTTCTCAAAGATTTTACTCAGCGTAGGGAGTAGGCCTATTGGTCGGTAATTTGTTGGAAGGCTAGGATTCTTACCTGTTTTGAGAATGGGTATTAGTGTCGCGTTTTTCCAAGAGTTCGGGAAGTAATTTAGTTTCAGGCAGCAGTTGAAAATATACGAGAGTAATACTACCGCTTTCTTGGGTAAGTTTTTTAGTAGAGCGTTGGGGAGACCATCCTCTCCAGCGGACGATTTAATTTTTAATTTTTTAAGAATCGCTCTCAGTTTGGACGGACTACAGAATTTACTAGGCGAGAGATCAGAAGGTAAGTTAGCGAGAGATGTGATGGTATCGTTCACGCATGCGGTAGTGAAAGGGTCATTAGTTTGAGCAGTAAGAGTGTGGAAGTAGTAAAAATTTTCCGCCAAAAGGTCAGCTTTGTCAACGTCGGAGAAGGCCCAAGAATCGTCTGCAAGCCGTAGGGGTGGAAGGGAGCGGGATTTGTTCCTGAGGCATTTCCGTAGTTGCCACATTTTTCGAGAACCCTTATCTAGGGAAGATAATATATTGTTCCAGCGCTCGTTACGCATTTTCAGAAGATTGGAACGAATCTGGAAGTTAAGGAGGTTTAAGAAGTTCGACTAATTGGCTAATCAACGGATTACCGATATACGTTTAATTTATTTTATCCAGAAATACATATGTATGATGCATATTTTTTCCTGGTAAAAAATCATTCACAAACTGTGTATTTATTGTAATAAAATCCTACTTCATAGACCTCCTTTGAATATTAGGTTTTTGCTTTTATTCGATTTTTCTGCTAATATGTAGTAACCGACATATGATAAAATGAAAAAAAAGGAAATATTGGCGATCTTAATAAAGTCTAAACGCTGCTACACTCTGATTCAATTATGTAATTTCAAAATTGCATGCATGCAATACTCGTAAATAATTGAACAATATGAATGAGATACCTACTTCATCTAGAAGAAACTCATTAGCTCTACTAGACGTATCTAGAAGAGAAGAACTCAGACACACACGAGTATACTCGTACATAATACCCATTAGCTGTGGATGGTCTGTAAGCCTCAAAGACGTGAAAATCATAAATCATAAAATTATATAGCAACAATTTGAAAGTAATTTATTTTGAAGCCCCTCCTTCCTGCACTCTGTGTGGCAGCACAGTGCATAAAAGCAAAGAATTGGCTCCGAGTGGCAGTTTCATAGTCCCGCAAGTACATTTTCTTCCCTGGCATTTCAACGACCCCTTATTCCTTTTATATATACGGTCTTCATGGCTTTCTCTTTCGCATGGCTTATTACTTGCCTTGCGTTGGCTCAGTTTCAGGCTCATTGTCGAAGGGATGAAAGGACTTCGTCTATGCAGTCAGTCAGAATGAGCTACATGAAAAATGAATTTCTATCAACGGCAGTATCCATTGTGCTTTGTTATTCCTGTCCTCGACGGTTGTAGTTCGCTTACTTATTGCTTCCAAACACAATTATAAATGTTATTAATCCCGATAGATGCCAGACATTATAAGGAGAACATTTTGCCGTTTTAAAGTGCCGCCGGAGTTTTTCAATGTTTATTTTTCAGATTGGTTTGCTTTCATTTAAAGGGCAAAAAAGCATAAAAATAAGTTGAACACACAAAAATGGGAGAAGGCATAATAGAAATCGCGGGATTGAATGTGTACAGCCCCCAATTACATAATCCGAAAATTAAATTTCTTTGAAGGCTGACAGTTCAGGTATTCATTTGGTAGGTAAGATCGAGCTTCTGTTTTGTGTATATTATTATGTATTGATTTGACATTACTGAGAAGGGAAGTAGCAATAAATATAACGTTATAGACGATTTTTATACTTGCAATTCAAATATGGTAAAAAAAATACATATAAATTGTTGTTCCGTTATAATCATTCATTATACTCACCTGTGTTGACCATCCCATGTTGAAGAAGCTCTCCTCCAATTGTATCGATCCAATGAGTTATTCAATCCTAATATTTGTACCTCTCTTAAGCTGGTGGAGCAAAAGTAGGGAATGAGAACCTAACCCTTAATTGCATAGGGTCAGCCCCCAAAATATAGAGACCAACTTCCCCTTATGTAAAACCGGTCGCTGAAAACGAAACGGGGATTCATTTTCCAGGGAAATATACCGTTTTTCCGGTAGGTAAAGCTAAAGAAGTGCGAATTATAATGTGTACCAATAATGGTTTTTTTTTATCGTAAATATAATTATTATAGATTCTGATGAAACAATTCCGTTTATCGCTCAAACAAAGGTGTACATTGCACTTTCCGTATTTGAATATTGAACAGTTGTTCACAGGTTTGCCACCATCACCACATTTTCCATTTTTGCACCGAGCACGTCTTTCAACTACAGAGAGGTGGCCAATACCATCAAGCTGCAAATTCTGGGGTGGTTCATGTTCATCTTGCACACGACGGACTGTCAATGGTACTTACGGCCCGATTCTTGTTTTTTTTTGTGCGCAGTCATATTCTTTAGGACGTAGAATACCTCCAGACGGAACGCCCTTGGGTCATTGAGATTGAAGGATTGTAACAATTGCGACTGAGAGGCTGCCGACCAATCCGGATTAAGAGGAGATGACAGCGAACGAATGTCGTTCGACTCGCGAGTCTTCACAATTTGGATTGGACGGCGGTGTCTCAGTTGACACTTATTCAGACATTTCTTGCAATGAACTTCAGTTCATTCATTATGTTTATGTCACTGGACTATGTTTGAGTATTAGCTAGTCTCCGCTAACGCATCACGATGTAAACACATCGGACTAGTCGATTTGACTAGCTCTTAGCTTGACTTGCCATGCGGTACGGGACGGCATAAACACTCCACGAATTGAAACTAAATCTAATAGGATCTAGTTAATACTCCTTTTAGTTCCAAGGTGTAAACGTGCCCAATGAACATGAAACATATGTAGACACACAACCCACATTGAAACTTCAAACGAGAATCGAATTGGAATCCACAGTTTCGAAGTTCCAACGTGGAATTAATAGTGTAACTAATGTTAGTTATTGAAAACAACAAAAGAAAACCAAACTTTGAATTCCATTATGACTTTAATATTTTTGTAGTAAGCGCAAAAAAACCTATATATGGTGGATTGTAAAAAAAAATCAGGAAAGTATCATTGAATTGAAACTTTAAACCAAAAAAAAACGAAAAAAAAGATTTTGAAAAAAAAAAAACAAAAATATTTGTAAGCAAGAAATAGATATAAATAATTGTAGCAATTATATGACGGACAAAAGGGGGAAAAAACAAACAAATGGAGACCGAAGCGAAATGATAAAAGAAATGAAAATTTACTGTTTTGCTTCCTGATCTTCCGCGGTTGTTCTCCCCCCTCCACACTCCCTAGTAAATTTATCCTTCGGTGATTAGAACCAAGCTTGCGCTACTAATCATCGGTTCCGGGTGGGTAATAGAGCGGTGCCCCATCAACATAGGGGACTTACGGTTTTTCGGTGATGGTAGACGGGGTCATGGCACCGGATGGTTGATTTTTGTATAGCTGCTTTCATGCCGTTTTCTTTAAGGACAATGCGTGTTTTTTTGTTTGTAACCCAACCGGAGCAGGAACGGTTTCTTTTTTACCCCTCCCATATCTCACGGTAACTGAGCTGGCCCGACACACGCGAATCAGCCGTCTCCTGAGGAGGAATTTGGCCATGGTGCCTCGTTCCATTGTTCACAACCTAGTACGATTGCGCGCAGGAGAAGTTGACGCGCTATGCCCCTCTGGAAAGTAAAGCAAAGTAGTAGTATGTGGTTTTTAATTTTGTTTAGGACGTTTTCCGATACCGTCAACCGTTTTCGAAATATTGTCCAAAAACAAACAAAAATAGTCATTTTTTTATGTTTTCCGGGTTTTTGCAGAGAAATGTTTCACATGTGTAAAAGATGCACGGACATTTTTATGGATTGGATTTCGTCGTGATATTTCACTTGGTCTCAGAACCTTTTCGCTACCCCACCCTCGGAGGCTTTTCGGACTTCACGACACTTTCGAATTCCCGCATTACAAAGAAACGATCGTAAACTTCTTGCATTGGTTCTTATAAAGTAACGGAATTCATCGCTAGCTTCCCAACTATAAATCATAAATCAATTTCCACTTAATTAATAATTTACGTAATTCAATTTTTCTTAATTAAAAATTCTTCATTGGAATTTAATTTGCAATTCTTCGAAATTTTTAGTTCGTCATAAAGATTGTACAACTAACTACAACTACACCCGTTTCGGGTATGAGCCCAGGGTCGGTCAAAAGCGAAATAGGCGATGCCTTTTGCAGCATGTAAGTTGGAAATTAAGTCCCCTGCAGTTGACAGAGTCAACACAAATGCGGCTCGATGACAGTTCATACCAAACGATGAGGGTGATCTGGCCTGGATTCAATCCTAGCCATTCGACTGTACTGGTGTCGTTCAATAGATTACACATCGCCAGGGTGGTGAGGGCCATCAAAGGGCACTGCCCCATTGCTCCACCTTCCTCACCATCAGAGGCGCCGACTGTTAGAAAATATTGGGGGGGGGGGGGGGGGGGGGGGGGGGTACAACAACTTTTCATAGATTTTTAATTGACTGACGGATTGCCTTGTTGTGCGACTTTGGTGTGATGGTATCTTCACAATAAACTGACCCATTTTTGAAAAAACAATTAACGTATCTCTTGCACTTTAAAAAAAAAATGTACTGATGATAGGTCCACGAACAGAACGGCCCAATAGCCCTAGCTAAAAAAAGTCGTCGTGTCAAAGCGGGTAAATATTTGATATCGTTACGAATGTATAGTCTCATACAGTCAAGCACAATGGTCTGACGATTGACGGGAACCAACTTAGAACTAACTTTTCGTCAAGTCTCGAATTGTAGGGTCCCCACCATGCAAATCATCAACGTTGTATGTATGTACGTTGTTGGTTGTTTGTATTTAAGAACGAAGTTAATTTTTCAAGCATTTGTAAATGGAACCGTTATGCTTTTTTGCTTGATAACACAAAATAATGAATTAAATTTCAATTAAATTCAAACTCAAATATTTTCACCGTCCACATCTTTAAAATAATGATTATTAGCACAAAAGATTCATTAAGTTTTGACAGCATCTTGCATCATAACCCAATTGAACGAAAAGTTTTAATACCTCATGTGACGATTGTGGTTAGAGCTAATATCACACGGATTCTCATGAATCGGGGCCCGGGAGATTGATGGTTGTCAAGCATTGTTAAAGGTGCGTTACTGTTAGGCACACGAACACTATTTGTATGTATCTTTCTGATCGTCGTCTGCGATCGACGCAGGGTGGTGCCTAGCAAAACGCACCTTGAAGCACAGGATTCAATGGTACAATCCTCATGGGCCATATACATCTCTCCGTAGAAGCTCCTTCCTTCATTCCCTATTTGTCATAGCTACGTGTTTGATTGTTTGAACGAAGAAGTCGAGTGAGGATGGCTTTTCTTGCAAAACGATATTTGTGCCTGAAATATTGGAGAGGCGTCCCCCCCCCCCCCCTCAATATTTGGATTGAGGGGGTAAAAAGTGCCTCCCCCCTCCCATAGTCGGCGCCTATGCTCACCATAACTACTGTACAAGCTATGAGGATGTGGACGATGATGAGAAGGAAAGCGTTATTCACCTTTCGTGTCACTGCAGAGGTTTGACCGTCAGGAGAAGGAGATTTCCTGGTTCTTCGTTCTTCTACGACTTGGAGGACCTCAACAACGAGAGCGCGAATCAGCTCAATCATTTCATTGCTAGCACTGTTTGGATTCACACCTAGATTTTTGAGTGAGGAATGGAGATTCTGGCGGTACCACAACGGACTCACACGTGGTGCTGTGACATGTTACGGCTGCCCCCAAACCTAACCTAACCTAACTTGCAAAGTTTAGCATTTTCCCAGAACGCACTTATTATCGATAATTAGTGCCAAGCAAAACAGCCCGGACAAAAGTGGCGTTTTCACAACCATTTTTCTCCCTGCGGCGTCAATAATGAAGCGAAAAACAAGAGAAAGAGGCGGTTGAAAAAAAATGTAATAATGGTTCCAAATACTTGGAAACAATATTTGATGCGATGCATCATACTAGTTAATATGGAAAACCGTTTTGAAAAAATGAGAAGAATTGTGGCGCCAAAATATCCTTACCTGTGCCTTAAGTTAGTCTTTGACCGGCCCTGTATGAACAATATTTCAATATTACTTTAAATTTCTTCACTAAAATCATCCTTCTTATGTCTGGAAACATGGAATAACGTATTTAAAATTGTTACTGCCGCGATTTCAAAACCAATTTTGAATTTTGAATGTTGAAAAATTGTCAGATCTACAGATGACAAAAGAATCGAAGATTCTTCCCCTCTCGGGGACTTGAAAAGAAGTAAAACATGTTCAGGATTAAACAAATTTGAAAATACTAGTCAACATTAAGGCTACCCCATAATTATCTTTGACGTCCAATCTCCCACATCGAACTGTTCGCTTTTTTTTATATGGTAATTTTATCAATTTCATCCAACAAATGTATTTGTCCCATACAGACAGAATGCATTTACAGAAAAAAAGCTGCGTATAAAATGTGAGCTGATAATGTCCTTTGAATTGACAAATCCCTTTTATTGGCTTCTCACGAAACAACGAAGAGTGAAAACTCATGTATACGAAATTGAAAATGAGACGATGTGTCTATGACGACACACACACCAGGCGATGGCACGGCTTCCGAAGAAAACTTCAAAGCAACGAACGTGTCTGAGATAAAGCAGCACTCACATTATCCTTTCGGATATCTTGCAGGGACGTAAAGCTGGGATTTGTACTCGATTTTACTTCAGAATCCCATTTGATAGGTTCGCATAGTTCACTCTGTCTTTTTTTCTTCTATGGAACCTTTTAACACATCCCAAAAAGAGTGTTATATGATAATATACTACAATAGAAAGGATAGACAGGAAATTAAGGAAAATAGGATAAGAAAAATATTTATCAGACCAAGTAATTTTTTCTGTTGGATATGTTATGTATGTTCTCTCTGCAGCGAAAACACTTCATATGGCAGGATCACTAGATTTAAAGATTTTTTTTAGATTTTAGTCAGAAGAATACAAATGTGAGTTTTGGATCGAATGTTTTCGACGTGTATGCAGTAGCTCAATTCAGGTTGTTGTTGTTCAGTTGCTTCTGACCTCAAAAATTGAAATGTTTGTTACTCATTTGGCAGGGTGGAACTCCACATTGAAAAGAAAATCACTGGAGATTTTCGTTAGTTCGGGATTGACTCCAGTTGCTTCTTGAAAGATTTTTTTTTTCAAATTTGCTTTTTTTTTTCATATTTCCTCATTTTTTTTCAAAAAGAAAAAAAAACAGGAAAAATGGTCAGAGGGTTTGAGGGAAAGCCATCGAATTCATCCAGGCTTAGGCACTTGGCCACTCAACTACACAAGATTGCGCCTTTCCGCATCTATTTTTTTTGTCGTTTTAATTTTTGCCGTAGGACTAATACACACAACAAAACAATTTAAGGGCCACTTTAAAAAACGCAGGATTTTTTCTAGTGTAATCAATTTACACTTTTATTCGGAATTTTTTTTGAAACCGTTGACAGATATGCCAAATGATAGCTGATGACTTCGTTATTAACACATTAATTTGTTTAAGTTCAACTCTGACCGCGGAGGCTATAATTAATTAAAAACCCTCTAAGAATTGGGCCCCACCAACTTTAGTTGGAGTTCGACAGTGTAGGGCGAGAGTTAGTGTCACCATACACTGTCGAACGAACTCGAACTCGAACATGGCAGGATTGGACCGTTTTTTTTTTCAGGTTTATGTGAAGTGTGTGTGTGTCTTGAGCTATTCAAAGGACATTTGTACCAGGTTCGTATTCGAATTGGAGTTCGACAGTGTATGGTGACACTAACTTTCCATATCTCTCATATTCCCCAATTCAAAGTAAAAGAAATGGTACCAATTTGTAGCGGCTAAAATGATCTATAAAAAAGAAACATAAATCGGCATCAGAAAATGCATGGGCAATCTAGAATAAAAGTTTTAAGAAATTCTTGGCCATTTTGACAGACAATCAGCTAATCTGGAATAAATTTTAGTTTACTGGAAACCCGAATCAAATTCCGTAAATTGAACTCTTGTAGTGTTAACCGAGAAACACAATTAAAGCAACAGCAACAGTCGGGAAAGCATAACTTTCCTTCAATATTTTTTTTTTAAATACTGACAATACATACATATATCCAATGTTGACAGCATTTGGATAATCGTAATACTTCTGTTCGTGTCAGTATAAAATAATAATACAAATACGTGAGTTAAATTTGACATGAAAACTAATTTTCAGTTCATTTCAAACCTCCATTTTCGGTAGCGATTGCAAATTTTCAAGGTAGATATTATTAATAATAACAATAAAATCTATGTATTATATAATGGAGAATAGTTAGAGGCTAGAGTAAGGGAACTGAATATTTCCTACCCTGTCCCTTCGACCCTCACCCACTTCTGGCGGTAGATCCATTACGATGTGGGACGCTATTTCCTTAAATGACAAAAGCGATTTAGTTGGGATCGCTAATAACAATTTTAGAGCTCAGTGATATTTCGACGAATGGTAATCCTTCATGTTACTGGAAGAGCACGTGCTAGTGAACAGGATTTAATTTCGATGCAAGATGCAGTCCGCCCTCATACTGCAAAAATAGTGCGTGAATTTCTAACTGCCAATAATATCGACCTACTTCACAGGCGAGCGTGCAACCCAGATTTAAATTTAAAATTTAAAACCCTCCTCACACCTTACGGGAGCTGGAACCAGCCCTGAAGGATGAATGGGCGAAAATTTCTCAGAGGGACATCAGGCGTCTAATAATAAGCATGTATAAGCGAATTCATGCTGTTATTTGAGGTCATGGTGGCTATACGCGCTACAAACAGCCGATGAAGAATCATAAAATATTGCTGAATATTCGTTTTTTTGAAGTTTGTAAAATTTGTATGAAATGTACCGTTATGTTAGAATCCTTGTATCAAAAACGACCGTCTTGTCTTCCTTATTCTTTTCAGCAGCAAGAATTTTGCACTTTTTCAACTGGCCCTTTAATTGTTCTGCAGCGTGTATCTGAAATGATACAGGGCGTGCATCTGTTTGATCTCGAGAGCTATTTCAGATAAAAAATTTAAAGGTTTGAATGTTTTTTATATATATTTTTCTAAAGAGTTTTGTTGCAATCTTTAATTTTGCCTCAAAAAGTTTTTCGCTATGATTAATAGTTACGGAAATAAAAGCAGAAAAACGCAAAGAAGAATTCATACAAGAAAGCAATGTCATCTAAACTGGTATACTTTATGGTGACTTGTCTACGTCAGAAGTGACCAAAAGAGAGTATACAAGAGAGCCAACATGGCAAGGTGCAATCTTGAGTAGTTGAGTCATGAGTCTTGGCATGCTTCTTCTCTTATCTGGCAATACGAGATTACACCACAGTCACCGGTTTCGTCCACTGAAAACTCTTTAGGCACTGCTACCTGGTACCTCTTGCCAGCGGAAGCGGCGCAACCAGAATAGCCGGATGTTTCATCGCTGTATATACAACACAATTGATGTCTTACGTACGAATCACTGGAAATTTTCATATGTTCGGCATAGGCTCCAATTTCTTCTTTTCCAAATTTTTTTTTTATCTTTGTTTTCAAAGAAAAACGTAAACAAGTTTAGAGGGTTCGAGGAGAAGCCATCGATCCCATCCAACTAAAATAGGGTGCCCAAATGCTACTGTCCAAAAACAGGGACACAATGCCCAATAAAAAAAGAAAAAAACAAAAACAAAAAACAAAGTTTGAAGAGTATAAAATATATCTTAGACTTCTGAAGACCTAGTGGCGACACCAAAACTTTAAATATGCAACAGCCATATATGTACATTGAAATTGTATTTACTTATATATTTAGGATAGAATATAAGTTAGCCGATGAAGCTACGATGAATGAACATTTGCAGGGAAGGTGGGCACGATTTGAGACGAGTCCTTTTTTACTACAACTTTATGTGGGAGATAGGATCTTGACCATTCCCAAAATCAAATATTTGACCAAAATTTCAAATCGATAGCTCAATTCTATGGGAAGTGACCATATATTTAAGATATCATTTGTAGGGGAAGTAGGCGTAATTTTGGCCCGATCACGACCATTCAAACCATCCAAACCAGTCAACTGGATTCTTTTACAAACATTTGGTCAGAATTTAAAATTGCTACATTGATTCTATGGGGGGCGACCGGTAGCGCAGTGTGTTGAGGCATCAGTTTCATGTTTGATTACCGGCGTTTCGGGTTCGAATCCCGTCCACGACGACGTTCGTGGCCATGGATGTGCAGGAGGTGCATGCTGGCAACTGCATTCTCTGAAACCAATTTATGCCAACGAAACGTCAACTGGGCCACATGGAACAGTTGACGCGCTATGCCCCACAAGGGGTTAGGGCAATTGAGTACATTGATTCTATCGATATTTATCGCCTGTTCGAAGTATAATTTATAGGAGAGGTAGGGGCTGATCTTGTCGGATCTTGGCTATTTTCAACTATCTATCTATCGAAAGTTATCGTAATTAAAGGAATATTTAATTTTTTGAAATTTTTAGGGAAGTTGGCGTTCCTTTTGTCTGATTACGCCCATCTTACTAAAACTAAAGCAGCTTCTCATCTGAAGGTTACATGCCAAAAATCAGGTTTCTACGTCAAATGTTTCAATAATTATAGACAAAAAACGTGAAAAGTAGGGTAGTACGGCGATCTTTGTACGAAAAGTACCGTTAGTTTCAATCTGATCGATTTTATTTTTCCAAGAGAGTATACAATTATCCTCTCGAGCCATGTACTAAAGCCACAGCTTTTCACGCCTATTCAAACGGGAGTTATAGATACATTTAATTATTTTACATATGTAGGGGAGGTAAGCGGTCTCTTGACCTGATCATGCCCATTTGTAATACCAACCAACTAGATCACACTTTATATACTCAATATTCTTCCAGTGTACAAGTGCGAATTATTTCAGTGAAATTTTGAATTTTTTGTGACACTTGGTTTCATTCTTCACCCTAACTTACTATGCGTCTGAAGCTCAGCTCGGTAACTTGAAAAGAAATGCCTGGTGCGTTACCGAGCTAAGCTACAGACGCATACTCAATTGGTGTGCAGAATGAAAACAAGTGTCACAAAAAAATTCCAATAGATCACACTGCCAATATTTGACCAAAATTTCAAGGCTCTAGCTTTATTCTATCGAAAGTTATCGTGCAAACGGGCAGACAGACAGACATGGCTAAATCGAATCAGGGGGTGACCCTGATCATTTATATATATACTCGTACATTGCTGTACCTCCGGAGACTCCTTATTTTCGTCGTGAAAAAAACAATATACCCTATACTTAGAAAGTTTAGGATATAAAACACGCACTAAATCTGTTCACTAAAACTTAGGGAAGGAAAAACCCGTTTCAGGAGATTGACACAATGAATTTCTTTCTTGAGCTGAAGGCAACTATGATGATTTTATACGTGATTGGGTTATAAGTGCATTGAGATCACTTTGTTTGAATTGAAGTGCTCAATTTCCTTATTCGACGGTTTCGTTTCAGCTAAATTGTGTATACTTATTACCTTTGAAGGGTATGAAAACTTTTTGCGGAGAACTTTCTAGGGCTGTACTTAGATTCGTTATTATTACTTACTCAATTGCTCTAACCCCATGTGGGGCATAGCGCGTCAACTGTTCCATGTGGCCCAGTTGACGTTTCGTTGGCATAAATTGGTTTCAGAGAATGCAGCTGGCAGCATGCACCTTCACCTATATATCCATAAGCTAATATGGATGAAAATTACGGCTCAGTCAAAATTGCCTTATCAACAGCCGAGCCAAAATAATAATCAAACCCCTAATCGCCCTAGTTTTGGGATGACTTGTATTGGCTCGAAAACGAATTGCACGATCGCCCCAAAATTGATGAAAAATTAGCCAATTTCGGGGATAATTTTTTATTAGGAAAATCGCTCCAACAACACCTGGATGAAAAATGATCCAAACTTTAAACGCCTTTGCTGGAAACTTCTCTACCGAATGAACACCTTACTGGATCGAACAAGCTTTGTTTGTAAAAAGTGGAGTCGAATCTATGTGTCATTACGACTTAGATTAGTTATCCATTACCACAAAAATGATCAGCAAGAAGCCTGCTCTTCCACTACCCCTGATCTCGTCCACACGATTGATTGTACTTTTCAGGAGCTGGCTTAATCACAACGGGGAAGCAGCTCGACCAGTGGGTGTAAACAGGAATTGAAAAGGAATCTAAGTTGTAATGACTTAGTTTATCTATCTACTACCACAAAACGACCAAGACAACTCTTCTACTGTCCCTAGTTTCGTTCACACGATGGATTGTACTCTTTAGAAGCTACGTTAATCACATCGGGGAAGCAGCTCGACCGGGAAAGATGGTTGGTATTCCGAACTTAAGTAGAAATACATCCCGTATGCACGAAACCAGGGACAGTGGAAGAATTGGCTTAATGCTGATCATTTTTGCCATAATCATACCTACGAAGGTGCGTGATTTCTAAACGATGAACATGTTTTCCCGAAGGAATTGTAATGATTGACACCAATAATAGCCAAAGATAAGAAAAGGTTTTGGTTACTTTGCGAAATCGCAATTGAGAGCTGGCTAGGAAAAATAATTCTAAAAGTTTAAAAAACACCCCAGCTTATCAGCTTCCTCCGAAAAATGAAAATTGGAAAACTGTAGTAGAAAGTTCTTTAAAAAATCAAGATGATCGCACTCTGTACTTTTCATTTTCATTTTCGACTCTATGACTCACCACTTTTTACTTCTCAGGAAAAAAAAACTCCATGCCCTGTGGAAAACACATTCCACGCATTTGGTAGCCATAAAACATATCCATGTATCGATGCTACTAGGTGAGAAGATACTGATTGGGGCGACCGGTATGCTTCAATGCCATAGCAGTTAAATTAAAAAAAACACCTAATTTTTGAAAGTACTTACAATTTGAAAAGTATAAATGCTATTCAATTTGTACAATTTAATCCTCTAGTGCTATAATAGATATAATAGATGAGTTCTTTTTGTACAGAGCAAGACACTCAAAAAGAAAAAAGAAAAAAATGCTATAGAACAATAGTCTCTCTCATGGTCATACTGAGGCTTTTTTTTCAAAATACACCAATTTTTCAGGATTTCATTAAAGCGCACCGATAGTCACCCATAACAAAAATATTTTTGTTTTAGAAAAAAAAAACACGCCAACAAAGTCAGGTATGTGGTTATGTGCAATCCGACGGTTCAATTATAATTAAATTGGCAGCAACACTCGAAAACTTCGACTCCTGCGCCGCCTGCATTTCATAACGCGGAATTACACAACGGAGTAGAATTCCTGCAGTAATCTTCTATCCAGAGCAGCTCAGATCAAATTGTTTGTGTAATTGTATGGTGTTGATCTGCTCTCCACGACTATTAAAAGGGCGCACCTAATATTAGGGATATGTAAAACAAAGACATTTACTTTGAAACATTTCAAAGCAAACAAGCAAACTATTCGCAGTCGACTGAATTTGTGCTATAATAAATTAACCTTTTGGTAATCCTTTCGAAATATTCACTTTACATATACATAGTATCATCCTTCACTATTCTAATGGATTACGTATTCCATTTCACGTCTTGACTCATATACCAGCAACGCACATCCATTCAAATGCCTTTCATCGCGAACGATCTCATAAAAGTTTTCGATAGGACAAAAGCAACATTTCGAGGAAGTCACAAGTGACTACATGATACTCCCATATTTCCTCATAACATCTGTCGATAAATGCCATTCGATATCATTGGAACGACGTATATCGGTCTGAGGAGTTATTCGATCCTTTTTATTACCCTTATCCATAAAATGCAGTCAATAAATTATAAGAGCATGTTCTGCGTCCGATGTAGACCTATTCCCTCAAGTGTCTTACGAGCCGGATGTTGGTTAGTGTTGACTAACGTGCAACAGCCGACGTGAAATAAAGTAAGCGCCTCTTTCACTCTCTTTCGAAGAATATTAAATTAATTGATATTCAAAAACGGGAGCTCCTTACTATGAATTCGCCATAAAATATTTTATGGCTGCACTCATGTACAAATTGTCTGGAGAATAGAAATACGTCGTTGGACAAGTCGTAATTTTGCAATGTAATTCGAATTCAGTGGTGAAACTGACGTTGAGTAAAAATAAAAAGGCTTGAAGGTCTGTTCTACTCTAGTAATACAGATTGTGGGATACCTACGTAACATACAGTTCATAAATACTAATCAACCGAATTAAAATTAGCAAAGGGTTAAGGCTCAAGAGAATAAACGATTGTCTGGACCCCGGAGGACGAGCGTGAAGGGTTGAGGTCACAGGAGGTGGCAAAAAAACCCTTCACTAGACCAAATTCTTGGGTAATATGGGTGTGGCTAATTTGCTGCAATGTCGTGTGCCTTAGCATTTCGAAGATTTAAGTATTGGTTTTGTAGGGCTACTACATCGGAGGATTCAGTCCTCGTCATACAAGAACGAATTCTTGCAAAATCGGGTCCAACTTGGGCCCTCGTTTTGTCTAACCCAATTTCCTAATTATTTTTATGAAACTTTTTTACTGGCGCGGCGCACAGTGGTTAAAAAACGACATTTTGCGGGATAAATCAATTTTTCACTGTGATAACATGGAGCTATATGCATGAAATCAGGAATATTAAAACCTACAAGTACTCACTGGAGAAATCGGATCATAATTATAAACCAACTTTAAGGGGGGGGGGATTTGGTCAATTGTGTTTTTCATTGATTATGGGCATGTGGGGTGTCATATCAAAGGGGATGCTGAGCACATTCGATTTTTAATATTTTTCCCTAATTTAAAGCAACACTAGAGGAGTGTGGGGACCGTCCATTAGACCGTCTATTAGCCACACATTAGACGGTCTAATACGCGATCTAATGGACGCTCAAATTCTGCGTCCGATGCGTTGCTCAAAGTTAAAATTTTGGTTTTGCAGTATAGTCAAAATCGATAACCGGAAAAAGTCAATTTTTGAGGCTTTTTGGAAAACTCTATATCACTTTTCAAGCTTACATATCTCTAAAACAGATGTTCCAAATGAAAAAACTCATTAAATAAAAAATTTTAATTTTCAACTTATTTAATAAAAAAGCTTTAATTAATAAAAAATCTGGAAAAACGTGAATATCTTTTTATCTAATGGTTGTCTGGAGTTGCGGTTAGATTTATTCGATTCAGAATGACTAAATACAAGTTAATAAGAAGACCGGGTCTTGGTTAATAAAAAATATCGTGAGGCGGGAGCCTCACGTCTTTATTCTATAAAATTCAGCTTAAGACTAAATTACATTTTCATAAATTTGAAACTTACTACCTAAATGTGCTGACTTGATGTCTGCTACGTTTCCCTATAATTCGCGTACATGAAATATGATGATGCAGGTGTCATCGTATCGTTGATTCACCTGCTACCCGTGTTAACTCGCCCCCCTTCAAATTCGATCGTCCTCGATCGATAGTTGTTAGAAAAAAGGGATATTGTTGAACCTTGGTTGACTGGTGTAATGGGCTGTAGGCGGTGAGTCCCTTGTGCTCGATGAAGCCTGCCGTTTGTTTAATTCCTCCTCTGGAATAGATGAATTAATTATGACATTTGTTTTTTCAGTACCTTTTTTTGGAAGACATCTCCACAGCGTTGATGTTGTAACAAGGATGCCCAATAGAACGATTAACGAATAGGATGTTAATTGGTGAACGGTATTTGTTGTCTCCAATAATCGCAACTTGTCGGTGTTGTTAATGTGTATTTCGTTCATCATTTCTAAGGATAGGAGTTGTCGATATTCCTTTCCTTGTGGCGTAGGTTGTAGTATCGCAGGAAGTATTTGTACCGTCGAAACTTCTCGAGAGACGTATTCTCTATCGTTTACCTTAATGGTGGTGTTTTGGTACTTGATGAGATAAGTTCCACTGATGTTGTACGTGGTGTTTTCTGCCTCGAGGATGCCGGTAAATTCATTCAATAGGAGAATTCCTGATGATATCTCTTCAATGGCTGGTACATGGTAGCCGTTTAGTTTGTTGCAGGTCGCATTAGAACTTTTTAGCAGCATGGGAATGCAATCTGACCTACTTATATCTATGACATCATCTTGTTTACAAATAGAAAATTGATTAAATGTTTCACAATCAGTTTTAATTCCAAAAATTTGTTCCTCATCCTTAAGTATCTTACTGTAATGAAGTTCGCTAATTTTATTTTGCCTTTTTACTGGCTTTAGGAGCAATGATTGGTATAATTTCCTTGTGGTAATTGGGACGTTAATAATGTAAAGTATGGATGAACTATTTGTTATAATCTTAATGTCTGCAAAATCTAAAGCTTCTTCGATAGTAGGCAAATGGCAAAATTTCTTTATTTAACGTATCTGTAGCTAGTTTTATTTCTGCTTTTGAAAGTATTAATGAGTTAATAATAACACCGAGCTTAGCCCAGTGAATCGCAAAATTAATGTTTCGTAATTCTTCTTTGATTAATTTGATTTTAAATTGTATTTCCATAACAATAGCATTACTCGTTTGACTATTCTCTTTTAAGATGGTTTGAATTTCATTCGTAATTCTGGTTATATTATTTATTCTTTCGTTGTACATTTGATTAATTATTACTTGTTTATTATTATTTTTTAGTACATCTGATATTTTTTCTTTTATTGTTACGAAGTCTTCATGGTCTGGGCTTCCAGCAAGCCATTTCCAACCACTGCCGAGAAAATTTAGTGATCTCTTAATCTGGCGAGGTTTTAAATTCCGAACGAGGTTTTCTATTTGCTCAAGCTCATGTGCTAGATAACGGGCAATGGGATGTTGTCGTACGGTCGAGATGTTTATTATAGGATACATGTCATGAATAAATTTGTCGTACTGGTCCAGGTCAATTACGTGTATTATTTTGAAATTACCGTCTCGTATTCTTGTTAGTCCTAGGTGAAGAGAAATGATTTATGCGTTGGTGAAATCCAATATTTGCACCTTGGCACCCACAATATGTAGAAGGTATCTGAAAAAAAAGAATTAATTCCGGATTTTATCCTTATGAATCACTTTACCAGACTCTGTGAGTACTGTAGTTCTTTTATTTTCCCTTACTATCTCTTGCTTATACCGTGGTGTTAATTTGGAACCGATTCGCTTATTCTGTCTCACGTGAATTACTTGTCCTACCGTATAGTCCTTAGGTGGTTGTCTTTTTCTGTTGTGCGTACGTAAGTCCTTCTGTTGTTTAAATTTTAGTCGGTCTATATTAGTCAGTCGTGTCTTCTCGAAGTCTTCAGGGCTGATCTCTGGAGTTCTTCCTAGAAGTAACTCTACAGGTTTCTTTCCCGTGGTGCTATGGATGGTGTGGTTATACTCATTGACAGCTCGCTCCAAAAGTTCTTCAAATGATCTAGGAATTTCTTCTTGTTTAAGGCAGCGCATTATCTCAGTCAAGGTTGAATGGAACCGCTCCACCTGTCCATTCACCTCGCTCTTATAAGGGGGTGTTTTGAAGATTTTTATCTTCAATTCATCCTCCATCATAGCTGTAATAGAAGCTGATCTGAGTGCTCCCTCATTATCAACTACAACTTGTTCCGGAACACAAAAGTAGAACAGGATGTCGCGGAGAGGTCGTCTGATATCTTCTATCGCTCTGGAAGGAATGATCTTGGCTTGCGCAAATTTGGTGAACTTGTCGATGGCAGTGAGGACTCTATGTTTCTCGGTGGAAAATATATCAATATGGAGGATATGGCCGGGGTAATTGGGAATTGGTGTAGATTCAAGAAATGGTTTATTTGGCCGTCGATCATATTTATTTTTCTTACAGATGGTACACTGTCTTACCAATCTTTTTATCTTGAAAGACATTTTCGGAAAATAAAAATTCTCGAGGATCTGAAGACGATTCTCTTCCGGATTACGGTGGGCACGTTTATGTACCCTCAGAATTCGTTCTTCTTGTTCCGCTTCTCCTGGTATATCCTCAACTAACTTCTGCGTGAACCTGACTTTATAGGATTTAAAATGCAGAGGGTAGATAGTCTGTATTAAACCCATGGTGGATTCATCTGTGAGGAGTCCATTTATTGCGCTTGGATTCAGATATCTTTTGAAAATGCTGATAATGTCAGCTTCGGTGTAATTTTGATGGACAATGATGTGCCTTGTATAATTTTCGAAAGGAGTTTTGATCTCATAGCTGTTTTCGTCACCAATTTTCAAGATAATTTGATTCCTGAAAACATTAACAGGGGTTTCTACTGTTGGAATCAGGTTGTGCATTGAGCTGTCATCGCTGTGAAGTGTAGGCGTCATGGAGTTAACTGCAGAAGTTTTAGGTGGTCGCGAAAGGGAATCCGCGACGACATTCGCCTTTCCGGGTTTATATTTCAACTCGTAGTTGTATTCTTCTAATATTGCCTTCCACCGCTTCATTTTACTGTTTGTGTTTTTTGAACTTAAAGCGTATGTGAGTGGCTGGTGGTCGGTATAAATTACAACTTTACGAGATCCATACAAATAATTCCTCAAGTTATTGAGTGCCCAGATTATAGCTAGCATTTCCTTTTCATTGGTTGCGTAGCTTTCCTCCGTTTTATTGAGCGTTCTGGAGAGGAATGAAATTGGCTTTCTGTCTTGTGACAGGACTGCACCAATAGCGTAATCTGACGCATCTGTCGTTAGCTCAAATGTTTTAGAGAAGTTTGGGTGTGCCAATACCACTTCTCTTGAAATGAGGGAATTCTTAAGTATCTCAAACGCTTGAAGAGCAGTTTTATCTAGGATTATTGTCTTATTTTTGGATGCGTTTTTGGACACTTGTCCATCCTCCCCTCTTAGAAGGGATGTCAGAGGTTTCGCAATTTTTACGTAATCTTGGATAAACCTCCGATAATACCCTGACATACCTAAAAAGGAGCGAAGGTCTTTGAGTGTTTTGGGAGGCTGAAAGTTGGCAATTGCCTCGACCTTCTTGGGATTTGTTTTAATCCCATCAACACTTACAATGTACCCCAGAAATTCAACTTCTTTTTTTAAGAACTCACATTTATCCAAATTAATTTTCATATTTGCTTCCAAAAGAGTTTTTAGGATTGTTTCCAAATTTTCAAAGTGTTCTTTTTCGTCCTTTCCAAAAATAATAACATCGTCAATATAGACCCAACAACGTTTTCCTATATGCTCCCTGAGAATATCATCCACAGTTCTTTGAAAAGTGGGGGGTCCATTCTTCAACCCGAATGGCAGCCGCAAGAACTCGTATTTTCCGTTATTTACGGAAAATGCGGTTTTTTCGATGTCACTCTTCCGAAGGGGGATTTGATGGAACCCACTCTTCAGGTCAATGATTGTATAAAACTTCTTTTCCCCGAGGTTAGAAAGAACCTCGTTGATTTCAGGGATCGGATATGAATCTGGGACAGTTACGGAGTTTAGTTTACGATAATCGATGACCATTCTAAATTTCCGCTCACTGGAAGCATCAACCTTCTTCGGTACAACCCACACCGGGGCATTATAAGGTGATCTGGAGGGCCTAATTATGCCGTCTTTCAAAAGTTTCCTTACCTCCTTATCTACCTCATCCTTCAGTGCTATGGTGTAAGGATAAGACTTTGAGTAAATCGGGTCATTAGTTGTTGTCCGTATTTGTCCTTGAATCGTTGTCGTGTATGTCAGTTTCTCGTCAGGTTTTGAGAAGGCTTTTGAATATCTTTTTATTATGTCCGTTAGTTGTTTATTTTGATTTTCAGTTAAATGTCCTGTTCTGACACCAAGATGATTAACGGTTTGCGAAATGTGTTGTTTGAGGGTGATTCGAAAAGTAGGATTGATAGTCATATAACTACTGTCTGTATGAATAACGGATTGCCATAATTTTAAAGTATCATTTCCAATGATTCCTGCGAAAGTTTTAAGCGTGGGCAAAATAAAGAATTTTAGTTTCTCAGAATCGGGACCAAAAAGGTTGATTTGCGCATGGTGTGTAATATCAACGGATCCTCCAACTGAGTTTATTTTAAATGGTTCTTCGTTGGGAATGGGATTTCTTATGAAACGGGACTGGATGTAATTTTTATTGGACCCTGTATCGATTAAAAATTTAAGTGTTTCTCCGCTCTTTGCTGAGTATTCCATGTAAGGAAGCGAAGAGCTCCTTAATCTAAAAAATTCACATCATCATTCTCTTCTGTCTCGTCGTCATCGTCGGCAATATTCATTGATTCAACATAATCTTGCAGCGATTGATCTTCGTCCGAATTAGTGAAGTCCTGTGCGTAATGGTCGTTTGTCCCGTCGTCCTCGTCCTCAGTCTGATTTGTATTCACATTAAAGATTCTTTGTTGTTTGTGTGGCACGTGAATCTGTTGAGATGGATTACGTTTTGTAGCAAATTGCTGGTTACGCGCCGGTGGCCTATTTTGATAGTTCACCATACGGGATCTTATGGATTGATCCACTTCCATAGGCTCACATTTTCGCGGTTTAGGTGGTAGCGCGGGTTTCCGGTATTGGATTTCATTATGGAAATGGGGTGTTTTCGGAGCCTGTGGGTCGTGGAATAATTCTGGACGAAATTCTCGTCTAGGGATAGATTGAAACTCACTCTTTTTATGAGGAATTGGAGGCGCCTGAGAAGAGCTTCTACGATTAATAGCATTAGAATTATTGGCGTGCTGAGTTCTATAGTCTACGTTTTGCAGCTTTAGGCATAGGTGCAGAGCCTGCGGTAAATCAGATGGTTCGCGGATACTCAATAAACGAGGTAGATCACCACCGAGCCCTCGAACGAATGTGTCCAAGGCCTTATCGCGATAGCATTGCGTCATATTATTTAGTGATTCCTGACCCATCTCCATTGACGAAAGCTTATTCAAAATTAGAGATAAATGGTGATAAACTACTTGGTAGAACTCATGCACGGTGCTGGATCCTTGCACTAATGTGGTCATCTGATATTCCAATGTGCCGAGGTCACGCTTATCGGCATAATGGAGCGTCAGACATCGGGATATTTTTGGCCAGTTTAAAGGGGTATTGTAGGACTCCAACGCTATGTCGGCTTGCCCTACAATTTTGTTTCTTATAACTGAAAGTATCCCATAATATTTTGGGGTCCCCTGGAGATGTTCGTATATTTTAAGAATTCGCTCTACGCTTTTACGCCATGAGCTGAATTCACCTGGACTACCAGCAAAGGTTCTCAAGCTTTTTACAACGTCAGGAATTTTATCCATTTCGGATAAATTCCTATCTACCCCAACATTTATAGGGACGTCACTCTCATTAGAGAGTTCCGCCGCCGGATTCATCAATGAATTGAAAATTTCCCTGCCTTGGTTTCGGAGGGTTTCTGTCACGACTCGGGTAATAAAAGCGGCAAGGTCGTCTCGATTCAAAGGCGCGTTGGCATTATTCGGATTATTAGCGTTTTCGCCTGCCTCTGCACCATTATTGCCATCGTTTATTACAAGCCGTGGGGGCTGAATTAAATTTCTTGGATTCGACATCTTTGCTTTTTCTTAAGCACAGATTTGAGAGATCACTTCACAAACAAATACAAAATTTTTTTTTTTCTCAAATTACACAATTTTAAACTTTACTTACAGTATAAAAAGTTTCATAATTTTTAGGGTGGCTGCTTGCTCTGCTGCGACCTGGTACTTCTTTTCACGTGGGGTCAATGGTTGGACTCCCTTCAATGTTGACCGCGTTTTCGCACTAGGTGGGCTAACACAAAAATCCTTTTTGTCCTTTGCAGACTACTAAGGGGCCCTTTCCTTAGATTACACCGTAATGAAAACTTGGTTCTCGTTTTCTTTCTATTATAGTTCACGCACTTTGTTACGGCACGCGATGGGTATAACGCACTTGATTTTCGCACGTAATATGATATAAACGCACTTGTTTATTGCGCGGATATCAATTAGAAAATGCACTTGGTTGTTGCACGTATTTAGTAACAGTTATGAAAAACGCATTTGGTTATTACACGGATTTCAATTAGGAAACGCACTTGGTTGTTGCACGTATTACTTTTTGCGGTGTTGCGAACGCGGTCCCTGCTCGGGCGCCAGTTAATAAGAAGACCGGGTCTTGGTTAATAAAAAATATCGTGAGGCGGGAGCCTCACGTCTTTATTCTATAAAATTCAGCTTAAGACTAAATTACATTTTCATAAATTTGAAACTTACTACCTAAATGTGCTGACTTGATGTCTGCTACGTTTCCCTATAATTCGCGTACATGAAATATGATGATGCAGGTGTCATCGTATCGTTGATTCACCTGCTACCCGTGTTAACTTACATTAGGAACCAGCCTGAAAGTGTCATATAAGTTGCATGAACTTTGAAATCGTGGAAGAAATTAAATCATTAATTAAAATCGTAATTGATTATAATTAAATTAGACTGACAAAAGACAAGCAAACAGAACTTTTATAAACAAGTGTACCTGTTATATTTACCGAGATAGAGCTATTTAGGCTGAACCGCTAAACAAGCATTTCAGCAGTTCCGCTCACAACTACACTAAGATCGGCCCGATTTTAAAAGTATTGGGCACGTTAAACTGGAAATCGAAATATCTTCAACTTTTTCTTAATTTTTTTTTTTATTTGTAGCATCTGCCTCATAGATCTATGAGCCCGAAAAGTAATAAACTGTGATTTCCTCCCAAGCCTGAAAATTGACGTTAGAATCAGTTTTGACAATAATACTGGAATGAAATTAGACTTTAAGGAGTGAATTCGACGCAGAATTTACTGCTACTACTTTGCCTTAACCCCTAGTGGGTCATAACGCGTCCACTACTCCTGCGCGCCATCGTACTCTGTTCTGGGCGATGGAGCGCAACTCCCCAAAAGACTTACCCAGTGCCTGACAATCCTTTGCCACAGATCGACGCCATGTGATTCGAGGACCCCCTCTTGGTCGGCCTTGGTTGGAAATGGGGTTCCATTTCATGGCATGCAAAGCAATGCAGTTACTATCACTCTTCCGCAATGTGTGACCTATCCACTGCCATTTTCGCGTGCGTATCAGTTCGTCGATTGGCATCTGATCCGTACGCCGACTTAGCTCTTCATTGGATGTTGTTTTGGGCCAGAATATTCTTAAAATTCGACGAAGACATGAGTTGACGAAAACTTGCAGCTTTCTGGTAACTCCTACGGAAGCAGTGGACCGTATACGTATAGCTAAATTATTTATATGGGGGTAATTTCACCAGAGGTTACACGGTTCAAGACCGCGGCGAAGTGTTCTTTACACCGCCTCATCTAATCTTCTTCAAAGATAAATAGCTTTCCATCACTATCCTCCACCGGATGTTGGCAGGAGTTACGACCACCTGTAAATTCCTTGATGACACTGTATACGGCGTTCACGTTGTTATTTCTTGCGGCTTCTTCTGCTGAGGCTAAAAGAGAATTGGCATAAACTCTTTTATCGCGTCGCACACTACGCTCGATGCTGCTTCGATTGTCGTTTGATGCTGCAACTAAACGAACCTTCAGCTCCTTTCTTTCAACAATCCGCTGCCATGAAGCGTCGGAAATCCAGGGCTTATTCCGGCAATCCATGTTTGTTCCAAGAATGGTATTTGCGCTTTCAATGTACGCATTTTTTATGGCATCCCAGTTTTCGTTTATGTCACTATCTGGGTGACTAGTTATCTCAGCTGCTTTCTGCGCAAGATAGTCGTTATATTGTTGCAAGACAGCTGGATTATTTAATCGAGCGGCGTTTAATTTGCGGCTCCTGAATCTTTCGTCGCTAGGGCGGCGCACGGCTGGAATACGCAATCGAACATTAGCGATCATAAGATAATGGTCTCTTCCTATCCCAATATCGGCACCCTTCTTGTTTCGCACGTTCAGGAGGCAACTCTTGAATCTTTTACTAATGGCAAAATGGTCGATCTGATTTTGTGTTCTGCGCCGATTAACCGAAGACCAACTGATTTTGTGGTGGTCCTTATGTTCAAACACAGTACCACCGATGAAGAGACTGTGAAAGTTGCAGAACTCTACAAATCTTTCACCGTTGTCATTACGATCACCAAGACCGTGTCTCCCCATCACATGTCTGAGCCCATAGTTATCAGCACCAACTTTCGCATTCAAATCACCCATAACCATTAAAATGTCACATTTAGGCGTTCTGCTCTGAACGGCGTTTAGTTCGTAGAAGGAGTCTTTTGCCAAGACATTGTCGGGTTCAGTAGGGGCATAACATTATATTATTGAGATGTTACTCATTTTGGTTCGGAACCTGGCGGTCAAGATTCTGCCAGAGACCGGCTCCCAGGATAAGAAACAGTTTCGCGCGGTTCTGGTTAAAAGGAGCCCCACACCTGACTCACGACGACTATCGGTAGTTTTACCGAAGTACAATAATACAGTGCTGCCCGTTGGAGAAGTAAATTCTCCGCTGTTCCACCATCTTATCTCACTAACTCCTAAGATGTTTAGTTTGTACCTCAGAAATTCACTCTCTAATTGAAGAAATTGCGCGTTCTGGGGACCTTCTGATCCATTGTCCAGGAGAGTACGCACATTCCAGAATCCAATCTTTGTCGTTGTACGATAGCCAAAAGTTGTAACCGTTGAGTCAGTCCTTATCCGAGGTTGACGTTTCGTTAGCATAAAAAGATTTCGGATAGTGCAAGTTGCTGGCATACACATCCTATCCTTTGAATGTCGGTTTTAACAACAGGCCCTCAAAGGGAAAGGCCGTGGTATTATTTTTACACACCACAGGGGGAAGATTTACCTCAACCAAATCATCGCGCCACCATCTCTGGCGGCTTGACGTTGGTTGGCAATGGTCAGTGACCACTGCCGTTCCAGGGGGCGTCCACGCGGAGGACTATGAAAGGGGAATGTTGCCCCCCCCCCCCCTATAGTGTCGTGTCTGCAGAAACACCGCTCTTACGTCATACACTCGGAAGTGAGTACCGTGGCGTTACCTTAATTTTACCGCCAGGGGCGTCATTTTCGTTTGAGCTAGCAGCGAGGGATGACATCTACGAAAAATCTCTCTGTGACGTTCGAGCAACCTCATAAACTACACGAAGTTTTGTATCGAAAGAGTTCTTTTAATTATAATAAAATTTTTCATATCGTGTACACGGTCTTGTGTTTACCTGGCATTATTTATTTGCAACGGTTTGTGGAATCCCCACAATCCATCGGACACTAATTTGGCTTTTGACAAAACGCACATATAGTACACCATTTGCTTAACATTCTGAAATCGGAAAACAATGAGGCGACTCCTCGGAGAAATGTTATGTTTAAAAATTCTCTTACCAATAAATAATCCGACTATATGTAGCCTACGACAAATCTTACACTTACAGGATACTTCTCTATACGAGGATATTTGCAAGAACTACAACACTAATGCTACCGTAACCACTGCAGACAAAATCCTTTCTCCACCTCCATGTCACGTATGCACACCAAAGTAAACTGTTAAATTCAGCGTAAGAATCTGGTAAAACCGAAGTTACGTACCAGCGGTTAGAACAGTATTATGTGAAGTTAACCCAGATTTTATCAGTACGCAAACCCCCAAGATGATTTATATCACCGTCGACAGAATAAATTCATCTTGGCAAGATTTCCGCAGTAGATGAAAAAGTATCCAGACAGTGTTAACCCTTACTCGTAAAAGAGTGGATATATAATAGTACCCCAAATTGAATCCCGTGTGGGCGGGCAAGCGAGAATACCTGAATATGTATAAAAGTTGCAAGATAAATAATTCCACGGCAGATATTCTGATATTTTCAAATTTTCCAGGAATTGTTTCGGCATCTCGCTTATTGTATTTATCGTAGGTATGAAAGTGATGAAAATGCATAATGCATAAGTCCTCGTAAAGTTTGTAGCAAAAAAAAGGGTAAGTTCTCGTTCGTTAAAAAAATAACAACTACCATTAGAACTAGATGTTTAATCTCTAAAATTCAGAAATATTTACAGTATGTATTTCTTGCTATATTCTTACAAACTAACCGAAAAGCCCGCAGGGCGATTCAAATTTCGACTTCCAAGTTTTCTTGCTAGACAATTTGGACAAATCCTCGAATGGATCATTTTCACCTGACTATCCCATATCGTGTATCGTGGCGGTTAAAGAAGTGTGATAAGGCCGACTGACCTCTGCTGCTGATGTAATCTGCTCAGTGATTAACTTTTCAAGGCATGTACTAGTCGAGGCCAACTGTTAAGCTATTGTAAAGAAAGGTTAGGTATAAGACCCACAAGGATCTAAATCAAAACGTTCAAAATCTACAAAATGTCCCCTGAGGTGTGGGACGACTTTAAAGGACAAGGTGTGTATGCCAGCAACTTGCATCAACCGAAAATTTATATAATATCGTATATTATATGCTAACGAAACGTCAACTTGCCTCGGATAACTGACTAACTCACCGGTTACGACTTTCAGCTATCGTTCAATGACAAAAATTGCTTTTTGGAATATGCGTACTCTCCTGGATAATGGATCAGCATGTCTCAGAACGCACGATTTCTTCAATGAGAGCGAATTTCAGCGGTGTAAATTAAATATCTTGAGAGTTAGTGAGATAAGATGGTGAAATAGCGAAAAATACAACACTCTAAGGTTGTACTCCGGAAAAGCTACCGGTAGCGGTAGTGATCGTGGTCTGGTGTGCTCCTTTTAACAAGATCCGCACGAAACTGTCTCTTATCCTGGGATTCAGTCTCCGACAGAATCATGGCCGCCAGCTTCTGGACCAAAATGAGAAACATCACAATAATGCAATGCTATGCTCCAACTAAACCCAGAAATCTCGTGCTGTAAGATTTCTTCTACGAATAACTAAACGCCGTCCAGAGCAGGACACAAAAAGCTGACATTTTGATGGTGTAATGGACGGTTTGCATCCAAAGATGCCCGTCAAGATGAGCCTAAGGTAGCATAATGACCGTGACGGTTCGGCCGTGCCATCTGGCGAAGAAACAGGCTCCTCAACGAGCTTAGCAACGGCCTATGCTTGCTGAAGCTCACTTCGGGAGACGTGGCGAAGTTTCGCCGCTCGTTGCCCGTGTCCTTTACTTATTAATAAAAATTCATTGAAATGGGGTAGACAACACAAACATGGGAGGCAAAAATTTGGAATAATAAAAAAATGGAACGATAAGGATGGGATGGTTGGCGGAATGCACAGATGCCCTGGCGCTGGCATAGGGGTCCGGGTTTAATGCGACCCTCGGCCTGTGGTTTCGTACCACCCAGAGATCACTACTCATCAGGTGCTGCCATCGATCTGCCGGTGGAAGCAGCACTACCAGGATATGGTCCATTGCAGGTGGTTCATCACAATTGTTGTGGGAGATCTCAATGCGAATTGGGTGCTGATAACAGTGGTTTCAGGAATGCGATGGGGAGACATGGTTTGAGTGATAGAAACGCCAACGGTGAAAGCTTTTGTAGAGTTCTGCAACTTCCACCTACTCTTCATCGGAGGTGCAGTGTTTGAGCATAAGGACTGTCACAAAATCAGTTGGTCTTGTGTTAATCGGCACCAAACACAAAAGCAGATCGACCACTTTGCCATTAGCAAATGATTCGAAAGTTGCCTTCTGGATGTGCGAAATGACTAGGAATAGGAAGAGATCATTATCACATGATCGCTAGTATTCGATTGCGAATAGCAGCCTTGCGCCGTCCTAGTGATGAAAGATCCCTGTGCCACAAATTCAACACTGCCCGACTCAAAAATATCACTGTCGTACAACAGTACAACGAACACCTTGTTCCAAAAAGCAGCTGAAATTAATAGTTACTCAGGGAGTGATTGGAACGAACACTATTAAGCATTCAAATAGCGAACAGTGCAAATACCATCCATGGCACTAACCCGGATTGCCGTCATAAGCCTTGGATGTGCAGCACATAATGGTAGCGGATTTTTGAAAGGAGACAGCTGAAAACACGATTAGCTACAGCGGCAGACATGAATCAAAGTAGCGAGGAGTTCCTTTACCGTCAGAAAACTCATGAAATCCAACATAGTGTGCGACGCGATAAAAGAGAGAATGCAAACTACAGGACTCAGCAGAAGAAGCCACAATAAGCAACAGCTTAACCTCGGAATTATACTGTACGCGAATTACGTCCCCAAGTCGCAGCCAACGAAAATCAGCTGTTCAGCCAGTTATAGTCAAATCTCTTGTTCGCGTTCTTCTGACACATTTGAGCTGTGAAAAACTGGCTTCCTAACAAACTTGAAACACTTTTTTGAATTATAAATAGAAACATGCACTTCCAAGCGCATAACAGTAACTTACAACAAAACAAATGATCACCCACAGTTTTAAACCGCATGCCTATTGTGAATTGATATTTCGCGGCTCGTTGATTGCGACAAAGTTGAACTCGTCTCAACTTTCGCGACGTGTTGTTCGCGCACAGTATACTTATCGCCATATGAAATACATTGGTTCAACTTAATTTGGCAGCAGCAGCAGCGTTGTTCGCGCATACTATAATTCAGGCATAAGAGTTTAAAGGTGATCATAATGCGCATCAACATCCGTGGAGGACGGCGATGGAAAGCTACTTATGTCAAGTGAAGAAGAGATGAAGCAGTGGAAAGAACATTCCGCCACGGTTTTGAATCGTGTAACATCTGACGTAGTTCCCCCTCATGTAGACAAATTAGCTAGCCATTAAAATACGCGTATACGATCAACTACCCGACTAAAGAGGAAACAATCGCTGCAATAATTGCAAGGAAAGGCCGCGGAACTCAACAGCATTCCTGTCGAATTTTATAAAATAGCGCCAAGCACAACTGCCGAGTAGCTTGTTGATAAAGCGTGGAGCACAGAGAACTTTCCCACTGAGGCTTGATAGTGAAACTCCGAAAAAAGGTAGTCGTAACTCCCATCAGCATCCACATTTCGCCATGGTTTTGAATCGTGTAATTTTTGACGAAGTTCCGCCTAAAGTATGCAATTAAGCTGAACATCCAAATGCGAGTATACGGTCAACTGCCCCTACTAAAGGTGCTGTTTTGCTAGGCACCACTCTACAACGATAGTGGGCGATGATGAAAAATATAAAAACAATTAGTATTCCGTGTCATATGGGTCGATCGCTTATCGCGAACAATGTGCGTCCATCGTGTGCCTAGCAAAACGCACCTTAAAGAGGAAATAGTCGCTGCAATCATTGCACTAAAACGAGATAAAGCTACCGTACTCGATGGCGTTCTTGACGAACAAGCAGCGCAGATTGCAATACTTGGAGTGGCATTTGCGAAAACTTTCGCCCATCTCTCTGGAAATTTTCGGTGTGGTCCATGTCTGGGGAGTACGGTGGGTGGGGCAAGATTTTCCATTTCAGGGTTTCCAAGTATGTCTTGACCACTTTTGCGACGTGTGGCCGAGCATTGTCATGCTGGAGGATGACTTTGTCGTTTCTCTCTTGGTACTGTGGTCGTTTTTCCTTTAATGCTCGACTTAAACGCATCAATTGCATTCGGTACCGATCTCCTGTGATAGTTTCATTCGGTTTCAGTAGCTCGTAGTATGTCACACCGAGCTAGTCCCATCAAATGCAAAGCATAACCTTGGCGCCGTGAATATTCGGTTTTGCCGTCGACGGTGAGGCATGTCCGGGCATTCCCCATAACTGTCTGCGCTTGGGATTATCGTAACGGACCCGTTTTTCGTCACCGGTTACGATGCGATGTAGAAATCCCTTCCGATTCTGCCTTTGAAGCAGTTGTTCGCATGCAAATAATCGCCCTTCAATATCTCTCGGTTTTAACTCGTACGGAACCCAATTTCCATGTTTCGGAATTATGTCCATGGCCTTGAGGCGTTTCGAGAAGGCTTGCTGAGTCACTCCCAGTGATTCAGTAAATTCTTCTTGCGTTTAGCACGAATCTTCATCGAGCAGTGCTTCCAATTCGTCGTCTTTGAAATTGTTTTCTCCCCACCACCATGCTTGTCCTCGACATTGAAATCGCCACTTTTAAAACGTTGAAACTACTCACGACATGTTCTGTCATTCAGAGCAATCTCACCGTAAGTATCTGAGAGCATTCGATGAGCCTCAGCGGCAGTTTTTTTTTCAAATGGGTGCAGAAGGTCAAAACATCCTGCAAATGACGAGAACTAGGCTCGAAAACAGACATTTTGAATCGCGAATCTTGTTAAAAATGCGAACAACTTTTACTAATGCGGAGATGTCGATACGTTCACAGACGTCCAAGCTTACTTTGTGACACTTTTGAGCTACGTATTTTGGCCAGCCCTCACCGATGCAGCCGTCTGTGGGAAAACGGCGGAAGCAAAGTTATACACCTAATATACCTATAGTATTTCGGGTCAGTTTCTCCAGGCAGGTTTTTTTCTTTTAATACGTATTACTCGAAAATTTTCAAACCCAAACGTATCAAAGAAATATACCGTGGGAAAGCCAATACATTGGGGCAACTCTTGTCAAACTCGCAGATTTGTCAGTTCAACATACCGTTGTGAAAATATCATTTGAATTTTCGATGAAATTTATACCTATATATAGTATCTACTCGTATTTACCATCAGAAGCGAGACACCCTGTATACGCTTTTTACTTTTATTGAAGTAGTTCATTTTGACTGTGAGCTGTATTTTTGAACTTTGAAAGTTTAATCATTTTTGCGTACCAAGAAGAACAAATAATTATAAAACATACTGAAATAAGAGACTTCTACGTTGACACAATAAATTTATATAAAAACAATTTTAATCTGAATGGTATTTCAGTCATTCTTTAAGTAATTCTTTCTCTATTATTTATTATTATATTCTGGGGGATAGCCGAAGCAGACCACTAACGTTTGGGTCCCTTTTCGCCCCCTCCCGGTCATCAGTGGCTTCCAGATGTCGACTGATAGTTGTCGACCTCTTTCTTCATCACTGAGTCCCGTGTTATTGCTAGCATAATTTTTAAAGCTGAGTTCACTCATGGCTTCCACACTTATCGTGTGCTTGCCTGTGATCCTCAACCTCGTGCTAGCCAGTGCTGGACATTCGCACACAATGTGTGCTGCCGTCTCGGCCTCCTCCAGGCATAGCCTGCAAACGTCATCTTCCCCGATTTTCATCTTGGCCAGATGAGCCTTAAAAATACCATGCCCTGTGACCAAGGCAGTTATCCAGCTTAGGGTACTCCGTTTGTAACTGAGTACCTTTCTCGTTTCCCTGCCTAAAGGGCTGGTCATTGCATTCCGAGCTTATTTGCAAGTGACTAGCTCCTGCCATCTTTGTTGATGCATGGAGTCCATCCACTCCCCAACCTTCGCTCCAATCATGCCGTTCCCCAGAGCAACTCTGGGTTCTGGGCCAATGAAAGTTGCCGCAGATCCCTGTTTTGCTAGGGCATCCGCCGCCTCATTTCCTGTTGTACCTATGTGTCCTTTTACCCACATCAGCGTAACCTCATTTTCTGAGGCACACGTGTTGAGCTGCCGGACACACTCTAGTACCAGTTTAGAGTTTGTGTTCTGCTGCATGCGTCTGATCACCGATTGGTTGTCCAGTGCAATAAGGATTTTCTTCCCCCGCACCTGACCTTCAAGCAGGTAGTCCAACGCATGCAACAAGCCAAGCATCTCTGCCTGGAATACGGACACATACTCTCCTAGACTAAGCGCACATGCTAGGTTTAGCTCTTCAGAGTAAACCCCCGCCCCCGCTTTACCGTCCATTAAAGAGCCATCAGTAAAAATGCTGATGTCATTGTACATACACTCATTGTGTATGTTTCCATCTGCAATGTGAGTCTTGTGTAGTCTTTCAACTACCCTACGTCTACTCATGCCTTCTACCGGCATTAGAGTGTCCCTGACCTCATCATGAATAATGTCTAGGATGCTCTTATGACCGCTGCTAGTTCCAAAGCGATGCCACATGGCATCCCTTTCCATGCGTATTGCCGAAAGCGCCGCCGTTTTCTTTATAAATAAGTCCAACGGTGGCAGTCCCAGCAATGCCTCCATTGCTTGCGTTGGTGTGCGCATTGCACCACATATGCTTACGCAAGCTATCCTTTGTACCCCATCCAGCTTCTGCTTTGTGGTATTCTGCAAGGCTTTTGGCCACCATACCACTGATGCGTAGGCTAGAATGGGTCTTACCATCATTGTGTAAATCCAGTGTGTTGCTTTAGGTGAAATTCCCCACCTACGAGCACACACTCTCTTACATTGATGCAAAATCCTTTTCGCTTTTTGGATCTTTTCATCAACGTGAACATTCCAAGTTAGTTTCGCATCTAAGGTAACTCCTAGATGCTTCACTTCCTTGGACACCTTAATTTCCGAACCAAAGAGCCGTAAGGGAGTTATTTCTATGTCTTTCCTCTTACGAGTAAAAATCATAGTGTTTGATTTACTAGCGTTTATGGTTAGCTCTTGCTCATTACACCATTCTTCGGTTACTTTGAGAGCTTGTCCCATGCAACCTAGAATTGTGTCCATGAACTTTCCACTGACAGTAAGTGCCAAGTCATCGGCGTATCCTACAGTGTGTACGCCCATCGAGTCCAGCTTCCAGAGAAGACTGTCCACGGTGATGTTCCACAGTAGAGGAGAAAGAACACCTCCTTGTGGGCATCCTCGGACTACCTTACCCCGTATTCTGTCACATCCACTGCTAAGATTTACCGCCAAGGAACCAAACTAAGGAACGCCCCGACTGAGCGGGGGGTTGATAACATTATAATTAAGTGGATCGACTCTATGCTTAAGCAGAGGGCGGTAAATTCTTTCTCTAACACAAGGTGGTTTGTTTTGACTGTGACTCACTGTATACACAGTTTTGGGAACACGCTGTAATTTTGACGAGAATAGTATCTCTAAACATATTCTGACAGACTTCATAAAAATCGGCAATCAAAAACTTCGCTCCATTCTACCAAAAACGTACTGAGTTCAGATTGCTGTGTTCCGTGTAAAGAAAAAGTACTTTTGAAATTTCCCCAGGGTGCACTAAACATGCACCTCCCATTCTGTGTGAGCCAACTCAAAAGCACTCGGTAACGAATTATGGTTTAGTTGTAGTGATATTAAATATACTATATGATATTTGATGTTAGGCTTTTTGTTTCGTAATCATATATTCCATGCATTGTGTTTGGTGTTGGACGTATATGAAATTTTAACTTCGAAAATTAGTTATAGTGGAGAGTCAGCATCGATGAAATCCCTCGTGCAGCATCATCGTAGAAAACAAATTGCTTTTGGGCTTCCGACAAATTGGTATTCGTTTTTGTTGGCAAAATGTACAACACAATAAAGTGAAAAGAAAAACGGCTTTGGTCAACGATTATGAGCGTTTCTGTTCTTATTTGTTTGTCTACATTTATTGGCAGCTACATACTGTGCAATTTCCTTATCTATTACTCATAAGCTACACATCAAAATTCTGGAACGTGTTGGGAAATACGAGGGTTGCCTTTTGTATTTCGGGATTAGAGAACAAAAACAAATATTAATCATTGAAAATCGCTTTATTGTTTTTCAAAATATTCCCCATGAAGATCTATACACTTTTGCATGCGTTTGAACCAATTGTCAAAGCACTTTTGCCACTCTGTTTGAGGTGTCTCCAAAACATGCATTCTGAACGCAGCAACCGCTTCTTCAGGTGTTGAAAAACGTTGACCTCTCAGTTTGTTTTTTACGTACGGGAATAAAAAGAAGTCATTCGGTGCCAAGTCAGTACTATACGGCGGATGACCCATCAAATCTATGTTTTGAATGCTCAAAAATGCAGTTGCTTGAGCTGATGTGTGAGAGCTCGCATTGTCGTGGTGAAGAGTGATCCGTCTTCGGCGGTTGGTTTTTCTGATTTCTTGGAAGACAACTGGCAAACAAATGGTTGTGTACCACTCAGAATTGACTGTTCTGCGTTGCTCTAGTGGTACGGTTGCGACATGTCCAGTTTTTTCGAAAAAACAGGCGACCATTTGCTTGGAAGTGCTTCGTGCGCGAACAACTTTTTTTGAGCGATTGACAAATTGTGTGGGATCCAACGCGAACAAATTTTTTTGACAGTCAAATGTTCATGCAATATTGAATGTATGCTGGTCCCACTAATGCCTAAGGTTGTCTCAATCTCACAATAGGTCACATGACGATCTTGCAATATCAGTTCGCGCACAGCATCAATGGTTTCCGGAATGACAACTGATTTTGGACGACCTTCACGAAATTCGTCTTGGAGTGAACTACGACCTCGATTGAATTCACCATACCATCGATAAACACTGGTCCTTGATGGAGCTTCATCGCCCAAAATTGAATTCAGTTCATCCATGCACTGTTGCTGAGTTAATCCACGTCGAAAGTTGTAAAAAATAATCGCACGAAAATGTTCACGATTGAATTCCATTATTTGGCCGAGATTAATCTTTTAAGTTTCTGTAAAAAACACAAATAGCGCTCGTATGACAAAACGTTCTGAGTACGTATAACCTCAAAAATGTCAAACTTTACGATAGAGCTGTCAGTTGCCAGATTTCAACACTAGGGTTGTCCAATCCCGAAATATAAAAGGCAACCTCTGTAATATACATAAAACTTAAATAAAATAAATAGGAGGAACGACATACAACAAACTATAACAACTAACATCATACATGTTGTTAATTGCCTTCACCACTCGTCAATATGTACCTCTTGCATTTATATCTCTCTAGTTGCCTTGACCCCTCGAGGGGCATGGGCGCGTCAACATCTCTAGCATTTCAATGCCTTGTTGACGTTTCAATGCATTTCTATTTCTCGAACGTGCAGTTGCTAGGCATGCATCTCCAATCCGCGAAGTCTTTATACAGAGAAGCTCGGACCGCAGTGGGAGTTGAATACCTATGTATAAGCAATTTTTCTTCGCACCGTGATTGAATCTCTGTTCTCTAGATCGTAGAGTGGTGACTGAACGAACACGGCCACCGAGCGCGTCATACACGCGAGTTTATACTTACTCACAAATCGCCCTAATGATATTCCACAAAAAATATATGTACGTCACATCATTAAAGGGGGTAGAGCTGTAAAGTCATAATGTCACCAACGTATACAAAAATCTAAAAGTTATTTTCTCATCATTTTCCATCTACAACCACAATTACGTTAACCTCGAGATTTCCGAAGAGAAAAGAAGCGTAGACCTTCGCGTTTTAAGCACGAGACTGCAATAGCGCGTCCTTTTTAATGCACGCCCGCAGACAAATAAAAGAAATGAGAGTTCATGTGCTTGAGGCGCTCTAGGTCGCAGTTGCATCATTATCTCGACATAAATAAACCATTAGCCAGGATCTTTGTTGGCTTTCACTCTTAATAGTCCTATTAAAAGTCCTTTATATTTTGTGTACATGCCAACAACCCTTATCGTGGCCTCCGCTTCTTTAAAGCTCGCACGTCATCTGTTTCTTTAGTGTAATGAGCTTAAATGGTAAGTGGCACTGTAGTGGTGCTTATGTGTAGCATCTCGTATGATTCAATGGTCTAAGGACACGGATTTTTTCTCCATCCACGTCGTCTTCGGTGTAATGTATGTACGCGGAGTAGCTCGAAGCAACAGCGTACAGATCTTATTTCCCCTGTATACAGTTGGATAATGTACGTGACTGTTTTATTTGAAAATGGTTCCATTTCCAAGTGAGAATCCTCATGTCATAAAGGAGATAATGTTGTCCTTAGTGTCAAACATATCCCGGAAAGGATTTCCTGGTAACTGTTGATTTCAACGTCAACTTTATACATATTTCGCATAAAAATATGTGACCGAAGGATTTGTCGTGATACTCAGGCTAATATGGAGCCAAAACGATGGTTTTATCCTGGTCGAGTGGATTAGAGTTGTTCCTAGAAAAATATTTGAAACGGTTGATTCAGAGTTTATCAGAGCGACTTTGAAGCAACATTATTTATATTTACCCCTCCGTAAACCAGTGGGATATGACACACCCCAGTGAATTAATGAATGAATTTCATTTGTTATGTGCATGATAGTTCCATGTGAAATCCAGAAATAGTTGAGATATAGAGATAATAGGCCTGTTCTATTCATTAGTACAAAGAGTGAAAAGAACGGCACGGATCATACGAACTTAAACAGCCACCATACAGATGATTCGCCGCGTGTGGGCGAATTGCACGGTATAGGAGCGAAATAAGTTGGCTTTAAACCAATTCACTTTCAACTCTTATCCAGATGTGATCCAATACGAAACCTAGATCATCGATGGTCAGTCGTTTCGTGTGGGAATAGGGTTTGATCTTGCGGAAATTATTTCAAAAGTCTTTTTGTTAAGCTTTCTTTATGTGCTCCCCAAATTTAGCTGCCACAAACCATCATTCTACCTAGAAACTCCATAAGCACCAACAGCCTGGCAACAGTTGGCAATGGAATTACTACCGCCAATTGCAGATGTTGGTCGAAGTGCCTAGGGCACACTGCATTCGTTTCCTCTTCTCCACGCTCCAAGAAGACCATCATCTCTATACATGGTTTTATATCCATTGAATAAGACAGACCTCCTCAGTTTCTCATATGTCAATTGATTTGTTTGCTGAAAAAAAAAGAGTTGCTGTCTTATGATCAATGGTGGCTGATTTCACCGGACATCTGGAAGAAAGGTTCAAGGTTCTTATAGTGCATGTGATGTAATTTTTGATAGCAAATTTTGTGTTTTAACGATTTTTGAGGTTTTATGCCCGTATAAATCGGTACCCAGTTATTGATGTTGGTCTTGACCTGCATTGTCCCGGTCTTTTCGTGAATCGTCCTATCTTTTGTATGCATGTTTTACATCCTGGATGAAAAAATGTCATCCAGAAATCGACGGTTGGCTCAATAGAAGTCCTCTATTAAGTTTACAACTTTACATTGGTTAAATTCAGAAAAATCCTTACAGGCGGATTTTTGATCTTCAGTAACAGGCAGGGCCGTCGAGAGAATATCCGCGTTCCTATGGCAGCCGTTCCGTTTCCCCCACCCTATTCAACCTCTACATGGCCGGTATGCCATCTCCGCCTGATGACTGCTCCATTGTAGCTACAGAAAATAATATCCGAGTTATCTATGAAAAGATTAACAGATATCTGCCTGAACCTACAGTTATCAGTGCCTAAGTCTACAGAAACCCTATTCACATCTTGGACCAAGGAGGCCACACAACTGGATGTAAGCATAGGCAACGTTCCCATCCCCACAGTCAACCATCCGGGGTAACCCTCGATATCATGGCTACATCATCAGCCCACGTCTCTTCGGAATGCAATCGAATGAGAGCCCGGAATAAGGTCCTAAAAGCTCTCGCCGGTAGATCCTGGAGAATGGATAAAGAGACCATGCTTACTACATATAAGCCCATAGGACGATCTGTGGCTAATTATGCTGCACCTTTGTGGATGGAGAACCTCAAGGACACTAATTGAAGGAAAATACAGATCTGTCAAAATGCTGCTCTTCGCACCGTGACGGACTGTCGTCTGATGTCCTCCCAGGATTCTATTCACCGGGAAACCAACATGCTACCAGCCAAATAACACAACCTCCAGCTGTCGAAGCAATATCTTGTCGGATGCTATCGCAACGAACATCCTAACCATCATCTCATGGATAAAACTCCCCACCCAGAAATATCTGAAGTAACCTAAGATACCTTGTGAGGGAGGTCCAAGGGTTTAAAAGAATACCGTTCGACAAAGAAGCTTACAAGACTACCATTGCATCGATGCACGCTGAGGAGGCACGACGATCGCTCCAAGACCTTTGCTCCAACCTGATACTCCAGTCCCGTCCACCAAACATATCTTCCAACGAAGTTACCAATGATTAAACATTACTAAAATACCTCACTTAGTACGATTTAATTTTTAGAACGGGATGCACTCATGATTAATCTTTGCCAATAATTCAAAGGTAAATTCCCTTAAGAGAGATAGAGACGGCAACACTTCAGTAATGGCAACTGCCTATAAAGTTTCAATGTGTGAGTAACATGCTTGTTAGTTGGCATCACCCCTTTGTGTACGCATATGGGAACCTACACATACGCAACTACTAGTCAGTCGCGTTAATTTGTATGAAGTAGGGTATCTTCCTTATGGTTAATCTTTGGCTACGCTGCCAAGGCGTACTAGGACCACCCTAACGTAGCCCCGATCTTATTGGTGCTTAAGACTGAACTCATACCTGTCTCGAATCAATCGTAACATCAACAACACGTGCCGCGCTTGCAATGGCACTCCACATGACGTCGGGCATCTTTTTGAATGCCCAGAGGCGCCACAAATTTAACACCAGTTTCAGTGTGGGAGAACCCTATCGAGGTCGCATTCTTTCATGGCCTCGACATAGAAGGAGAAGACGAGGAGGCATTTTTAAGTGACGCCTTATGACGAACCCTTAATGTTGTAACAACAACAACAAAGAAAATCTGCGGCCGGGGCTGAACAACTACTGAGGGAGGGGGATAAATTCCTCTTCCATAGTCCCCCGCGTGGGCGTCCTCTGGACCGGCAGTGGTCACTGACCATTGCTAACCAATTGTAAGACGAGCCGCCAGTGATGGCGGTGCGATGATTTGGTTGAGGTAAACTTTCCCCTGTGGTGTAGGGCGTAAAAATAATACCACGGCCTTTCCCAAGTGGTGAGTGATTTTCCGCGGTATATATTAAAAATCTTAGGGGATAGTGAGATAACCGCGGAGAATTTATCTCTCCAACGGGCAGCACTGTAATGTTGTACTACGGTAGAGCTACCGGTAGTAGTCAAGAGTCAGCTGAGGGGCTCCTTTTAACCAGAGCCGCACAAAGCTGTCTCTTATCCTGGGATCCGGTCTCCGACCGAATCATGACCGCCAGGTGGTTATGGGAGATTTGAATGCAAAAGTTGGCGCTGGTAACTATGGGCTTAGATATGTGATGGAAGGACACGGTCAAGGTGATCGTAATGACAACGGTGAAAGATTTATAGAGTTCTGCAACATTTACAGTCTCTTCATCGGTGGTACTATGTTTGAACATAAGAACCACCACAATATCAGTTCCTTGATCGGCAGAGAACACAAAATCAGATCGACCACTTTGCCATTAATAAATGATTTAAGAGTTGCCTTCTGGACGTGCGAATTAAGAGGGGCGCCAATATTGGGATGGGAAGAGAACATTATCTTATTATCGCTAATGGTCGATTGCGTATTGCAGCCTTGTGCCGTCTTATTGACGAAAGATCCAGGCGCTGCAAATACAACACCGCTCGACTAAATAATCTAGCTGCTTTAGAACAATATAACGACCATCTTGCGCACAAAGCAGCTGAGATAACTAGTCACCCAAATATGACATATGTTAATGAAAACTGGCGGATGCCATAAAAAATGCGTACAATGATAGCGCAGATACCATACTTAAAACAAACCCAGATCGCTGGAATAAGCCCTGGATGTACGACATTTCATGAATTGTTAAAACAAAAAACTGAAGGTTCGTTCCTCTCACCGATCCTCATAGTGATCGGCGATGTGTTGCATGCAGCCCTATCCGACGTAGACGGAGGAATTCAATGGACTGTAGCATTTTATCTACAACATCTTGATTGCCCTGGCGACATATGCCTACTCTCCCACAAAATCATGGATCTGTCCGCAATGGCGTTAGATCTCGAGAGGGAGGCAAGCAAGATTGGGCTAAAGACCAAGGTTCTTAGCCCTCCATTGCGAAAAAGAAATCTGACACCTATTGCCATCAATATTAATGGACAGCCTGTGGAGAAGGTGGACAACTTCGTCTACCTGGGAAGCATTGTTGCCGAAAATGATGGAACGGAGCAGGACATCGCTCGTCGTGTCAACCAAGCTAAATGCGCCTACGGGATGCTGTCCAATATTTGGCAAAACAGTTACCTCAGCATCAAGATCAAGCTGGGCCTGTTTCGCATCCAGGTACTGTCTGTGCTTTTGTATGGGAGCAATACATGGAAAGTTTCCGTAAGGGTTAAATCGTGTCTTCGTCGAATTTTAAGAATTTTCTGGCCCCAAACAATATCAAATGATGAGCTAAGTCGGCGTACCTAAGTCGGCGTACGGGTCAGATGCCAATCGATGAATTGATACGTAGTCGAAAATGGCAGTGGATAGGTTACACATTGCGGAAGAGTGATAGTAACTGCATTGCTTTGCATGCAATGAAATGGAACCTCATTTCCAACCAAGGGCGACCAAGAGGGGCTTCCCGAATCACATGGTGTAGACCTATGGCAAAATAGTATAGGGTGATGGGTAAGTCTTTTGGGGAATTGCGCCACATTGCCCAGAACAGAGAACCATGGCGCGCAGCAGTAGTTGACGCGCTATACCCCACTAGGGGTTAAGGCAAACTAGTATAGGTATACAATATTTTTGAAACATATCTCAGAGGATATAAAAGATTTTTTTTTTGAAGATATCTTATGAAATGTATGAATGGGGTACAGTTGTAACCACTGGCGATTATGAAGGTTAATAAATGGCACCAAATATCAAGCCTTATTAAAAAAAATTTTCGCACTCCTGGTCTAGGCTCGTTTTTAAGAAAGTGAACCGACATAATATCTCGAAGTTGGTTTTTCGATGCACCGTCAGATACATATTCCCTTTCATACTACGCGCAATTTCTCCTCCCATTATCTGTATTGCTTCCATCTTCAGTCATTCTGAGAATCTTTTCGCATGTCACGGAAATCCAATTAAGTCCTTAAGTCAATTTCTCAATTTTTTTTTAAAACATACAATAGAATATCGTTTCGACTACGTTTTATCCTTACAACGCCAAAGTGAACGTGAAATTGCAGTTGTCCATCTTACTGCTTCGCTTCCACGAACATGAAGCCACAAATATCCTCGCAACATAGCAATCAATAAATGAACTGCCTTCCAGAAAGTGTAAAAACGAATAGAGTGGAATTGAGTTTTATGTCCACGAAACAGGTCTTCTGATAGAATTACCGGATCGGATTCAGATCCGCTTAAAAGGACATCGATTGACTTTTGACTCTGGGCCACTAGATAAATTGAAAAGTCGCCACCCCATTCAATATAATGCTTGAGAGTTTTGCAACAAGAGCATAAAAACGCAATTCAATTGAGCAGGAAAGAATTGAGTTCCGGATTGGATAGAGAGGATACTCAAATAGGAGGCTCTTTTAGCATGTCAATTAATCCAATTAATACTCGTATACGAGTACAAGAGTAAGAGTGTGTCCTTGTGGGACAATCCAGAATGGAAATGCTAATAGGCAACTGACCTGAAACAGTTTATTATTACCATTGTATTTGCATCGAAATAATTCAGTTTTTCACTTAAACGTTCTTCTTCAAATGGCGGCCACAATTTAAGGCACTTTGCAGTGTGCTGCGATTGAGACAACTAGTGCAATTGCTTCTCCAGGCGTGCAAACAACTTAAATTACATCGCTTACTTTTCTCTACGAAATTAATCTGCAAAGTTTCATTCGTGTTCAACAAAGTAGCAACAAAGTAATTTGCAAAAAAGATTACTTCTAAGTTTACAGGGTAAACTGCTATCAAATGGAAAGCTAACGATAAGCGGATGAGGCGAGAGAAAACATCGCGTAACCTTGGAGCGTTGAGGGTGAGATAGTGATAAATGCCTTCAATGGAATCGACAAGTAGTAACTTAATAAAGAAATTCAAATCTGTATATTTGGGGACGTACGAGTACAAATAGAGAGCACTTTGGCTTTTGAATCACGCAAATGAATAGTAAATTTATGGTTAAACGGTTGGGCAAAAAAAAGATAACTAGCGATTTTTTAAATGTCTTTATTCCAGCAACATGGGCGGAAATATACCGCCTAGATGGAAAGTTCCGAAGGAGAGTTGAGTTTTTGTACCCTAATGTTTTCTTCTGAAGTGTTGAACCCGAATCCGATGTTTGCCAACCCACGCACTTTTGGCCCATTCCATATAAATTTTTTATTGACGGGCATATTGCCTCATGCATGCTGTAGGTCCGTCGGTTTGTGCGTTTGTCGAGTTTGGTATGTATTGTAGATTCCTTGGGTGACCCGCCGAAGCCTGTCTCTAGCCATGGTTGTGAAAGGAGGAGAGAAGGATAGCTATAGGCTGATCGGCTGAGTAACACCTAACCATCTCAGGTCATTAGGGTGGAATGAATTACGTAGTCAAACTTGTAACATAGTTGTGTGAACTCTGGCACGTCAGGAACCACCTGAAGCAGCTATCACCGAAGCCATCCCTGAATAGGGTTTAGCAATGGGCCGACAACAAATCCTTGTAAAAAAATACTCCATGTCAACCTAAAACAAAATATTTTTGTTAAGAATAATTAACTCCCCGAAGGGAGCCCAAATCGTGTTCGCCGGTTTTAACCGCTGGTGCGAAGCGCGTTTCATCAGACGCCTCTGCTTCTAAAATAAAAGCCTCGGATTGGACGGGTCAACAACGTCGACCACGCATACGTTTAACGGATTATTCTTTTGGATCCTGGAATGTACGCTCCCTGAACCGGGAATATGAAGGCCCTCCTTCAGCAAGTAGAGAATTACAAACCGAGAATCACTGCAGTCCAAGAAATAAATTGGTTTGGCAGCGAGATAGACGATAAGCATTCGCACACACACACACGCTCCTGACCATCGGGTCACAAGGAGTTTGGAGTTGCATTCATAGTTAACAACCAGCTCAAGCAGCACGTTATTTACTTCAAATCTATTAATGAAAGGTCGTGAGCGATTCGCACTAAGACTGTTTTTTTTCAAACTCTGGCTCATCAACGTGCACGCCCCGATGGAAGTTAAGCAAGATGCAGTGAAAGACGATTTTTATGCCCGCCTAGAGACACTGTTCGACTCACTTCCAGCAAACGACTTCAAAATACTGCTAGGAGATTTTAATGCGAAAGTTTGAAACGAAAGTTGGCATCGGGGGACCACCACCACACAGTATCCATGAGGAATGCAATGTTAACGGTCGACGATTAATCGACTTCGCCTGCAGTAGGAATTTTATCGTAAGCTCCACGTGCTTTCCGCATCGACGCATCCACAAACAGAAATCTCCAGACGCACGTACCGTCAACCAAATTAAACACGTCCTCACTTGCAAAAGGTTGGCGTCCAGTGCATTGGATGTCCGATAATATCGAAGAGCAAACTGCGATTCAGACCATCACTTGGTGAAGACAACCTATCGGTGTAGAATTTCTTTACTGCACCAATCGAAAATCAGCACTCCCAAATAAAGCGCCGGGCGCTGAAGAGGTTTCTGCAGAAATACTAAAATCCGGTAGAGCCTATTAAATGCCATACACACACTACTTCTGCGAATCTGGAAGGACGAGGTGATCCCAGACGATTCGTGCTGGAGCATCTTCTGTCCCATCCACAAATAATGGGATAAATTGCGGTGTGATAATTACAGAGGCATTTCACTAATCTGTACGTCATACAAAATATTAACGAACGAATCATTGGCGAGTATCAAGGCGGTTTCAGACCTGGTCGCTCCACAACCGATCAGCTATTTACGGTTAAGCTAATCCTGCAAAAGTGCTGGGAAGCAGCGCTGATATGTACCTAATTTTTGCCGACTTTACGCAAGCCTACGACAGTATCGATGGTGGTGTACTGTAAACTATAATGCTGCAATTTGGTATACTAGTAAAACTAGTACGACTAAGAAAGATGACGATGACAAACTCCGTCTCACAGGTAAAGAACTAGAATAGGTTGACCGACCATTTTGAAACACGTACTCGTTTGAAGCAGGGCGATGGACTGGCGCCGACGCTCTTCAACCTAGCACTTGAATACGCCATTCGGGTAATGGATACTAAAATCAGCGGAATGCTACTCATCAGGTAGATACAATAAGTAGGGTTCCTAGACGACAGCAACATCATGTCCCCAAGACTGACCGACGCAGTAGAACTTCTGCATACTCTTGATACCGCTGCAAAATAAGATGGACTACGCTTCAACGAGGACAAAACAAAAATAATGATGCAACCGAAAACCAGAACGCCAGTACAATTGAACGTCAACGTAGAGGACATCAGCATCGAATTCATAGACGACTTCAGGTACCTGCGTAGCAACATGGCAAAGTACGCCAACGAAACTGACGAAATCAAGTGACGGATACAATTAACAAGTAAAACTTTTTTCTTGGTCCTCTCCATAATGAAATGGAAGCATGTGCACAGAAATAAGAAGCTCCGCGTATACAAAATCATCATACGACCACGGCTGTGCTATGGCTGCGAAACCTAGACCCTAACCTAAGCCTTCGAAAACATGCTAAACACATTTCGCAGCAGTTTGCGACCGAGGTGGATGGCGCATCCGGTACAACCATGAGTTGTATGAACTGTACGATGAGCTGGAAGTTTCAAAAATCGTCAGACTACAACGTCTTCTATGGGCAGGGCATGTACAACGAATGAACGATGTTCGCTTGCCTAAATAAGTAGTAATGCACGAACGACGAGTCGACGAAGCGAGACCGCCAGGAAGACAAGCTCGTTGAGAGAGCTCAGTGTGTGCAACTACTGGGCTTCCAAGATTTTAGGACGCAGTCGCGTGACCGAGATAATAGGAGGACAACGATCCAGGTGGCCAGAGCCCGACGTCGGTCTGTTGCGCCACGATTCTGCAAAAGATTGGCATACCTGAGTATTTGACTGGAGTTACGAAAAGCTACCTCTCACACCGAGCTCTGCAATATGAAACTAACGATTATCTAAAGAACTCAAAATGTCAGCAGGTGTTCCATTCTTGGTCTTTTGCTGTGAATTGTTTAAATTTTCCCATACCCAAGGTGACAATAGTATTTTTCCCAGACGATATAGCGGTGATATATGTAGCTAAAGACCCGGAGTATGCCGAAATGTACGCCAGTAAGACAATCGCAACTAATATGTTGTGGCATGTAAAGCTGGGCCTAAAGCTGGCCAAGTAGAAAACGGAAGCCGTTTTAATCAACAAGCACAAGAAAAGGTTCTATCTGGAGATCAGGTTTGGAAGTACATATGTACTATTATTGCTTTCAAACCAGCCGTAACGTACTTGGGAGAGGTAATTGCAGCTGCATTTTGGAGCGCATCTCAAACATATATCCGAGAAGGCAGTGACAACGATCACACCAAACATCGCTTGTACTAGGACGAGTAGGAGGCTTCTATTATCAAGAGTAATAACCCCAATTTTGCTGTAGGCTTCACGAGTTCGTGGTAGTGGGCTACGCTACAATTGCAACACCAAGGGAATCAGGAGCGCCTTGAGGGTATGCTGAGCGTATAGAACTACATCCCATAAACCGGCTTACGTTATCTCTGGAATTATCCCAATAGACATTCTGGTAGGTGAAAAGGAGAGACTCTACGGCTACCGACATCTGGTGCAATCTGCAGAGTCAGAGGGGCAGAAAAGAAGTAGCGAAAGGATCGACTCACTGATAATGTGACAGAAATGCTGGGATCAGGCATCCACAGGTAATTGGACGTATACTCTAATCCCGCGGATCGACAAGTTTGTAAACCGTAAGACCGGCGATTTAAACCACTACTTAAAAGGAAGTACCTACATAGGTTCAAGCTGCATGACTCGCCAGACTGTTCGAGATGCAAGGGAGTCACAAAAGATTCGAAACATGTGCTGTTTCACTGTCCAGGGTTTGCCGAACACAGAGACAAGCTAGAAGCGGAACTGGGCGGAGTTACTAACACAAAGAACTTGGTGGAGTATATGATGAAATCAGCAAGTAACAGGGATATAGTAAGTAGGACTTTTTGCAATATTCTCAAGAAACTTCGAAGGAGCGAGTTGGATGACAGCAGTTGTTCAAGTTTAGTTAGCAAGAATCTGTCATCGCCGGATACAGCCGGCATATTATGCAAGATTCACCACGTGTTCGCAAAAATAAAATATAAAGACTGGTCCGAAATTTTACATCTTCGGTAGTAAAATAACAATTATTTCGAGGTTTGCGCTGAATTAGGTGTCGATTCAAAGAGGCTGATGTCCTCTTTCGGAAAAACCAATCCTACCTGGCGAAAGTTTGCCGTAAGAACGGCACGGTGTGTGTCAGTAGCAGGCAATTGTAACGTTTCACGTCGACAAACAAGCCGCACCGCGGTTTGCCTAGAATTAGGTGTCAAATCAAAGGTTTTGAAATCCTCTTTCTTAAAAACCTATATTGTCTCGTGACAGCTTGCGGGATGTGGGTGGCTGGAGCGCTCGAAATTGACGTTTCAGGTCGTCGAAACACCCTCATCGTGGTTTGTGCTATATGCGGTGTTAAATAAAAGGTCTTGGTGTCCTCTTTCCGATAAACCACTCCTGCCTTGCGAAAGCTTGCCGAAAGTGGGTCATCTAGTAAAAATAAGCTCGCTCATACGCCCCAATTACTTTTCCTGATACCCACTTGGGGCAAAGCTTCCGCGAGGCAGAGTTGGTTTTCCGAAATGGGACATTAATCCCTTTGATTCGACACCTAATAAAGCGCAAACCGCGATAAGGGTTGTACGAATACCAGAAACGTCGACTTTATGCGGTCCTGCCCAGGGCCGTCGAGAGAAAATCCGGGCCCGCTACTCAACTTTTGTAGGGGTAGCTCAATGAACAAAAAAAAAAGGTCAAAGCGTACGTTTTTCTTTTTTTTTCGGAGGGGCACATATATGGCGACCGGTAGCTCAGTGCGTCAGAGTGGTATGAAAGGGCAAGGAGCAAAAAAAAATTCAGTGCGTAGATACGTTTTTTTTTTAATTATTCAAATTTTCGCGCCCCCGAGAAACATGGGCCCAGGGCGTTTCGCCCCTTCCGCGACTGCCCTCCCATTTCCGGCAAGCTTTCACAAGGCAGGATTGGTTTTTCGAAAGTCGATATCAAGATCTCTAATTCGACACCTAATACAGCGCAAACCTCGGCGAGGGTTGTTTGTCGACCAGAAACGTCACTTTTGCCCGCTCCTGCCACCCACTTCCAGCAAGCTTTAGCGAGGCAGTATTGGTTTTTCCGAAAGTGGACATCAAGACCTTTTATTGGATACCTTATTTAACGCAAATCGACATGAGGGTTGCACTACCCATTTTTTCACATTTTCGTAATTCATTAAGAGGTATTACCGGCAGGCTCTGTTCAGGCTGGATTGATATTCCGTGATTGCACATTTCAAATCTATTTACTAATTACAGTTCGGAAAGAAAATTTGGTCAGGGTTGTAAACACGTGGTAGTCTCCCGGACTATAAAGAACATAAAGGATATAAAGAACTAAAGGAACACAAAGGACCCAGGGCCATAAATCCGTCAAAGGCAACTCAAAGTCATGTCAAACGCATATATTTACTCAAGGATGCGCACCAAAAGAATTAGTTCTTTGGGGACAACATTTTTCAAAGCAAATCACAGATAACTTGAAAACAAATGCATCAAAGTGAAATTGTATTTGCATGGGACGGGCTTAACGTGTCGATTTGCATCGGCCTTTTTGATTCTTTTCACCCAACTCTTAACTATCGACACCTGAGTTAGCTATCCAGCGGTCGTATAGAGTCCCACTTGTTGTTACCAATCTCTATTCTTTGACCATTCCTTACAGGCTCACTCACTAAGGTCAGTATTCATAGGAGAGTTTACTTTCAAGTTGTTACTATTGTACAAATTTTAAAATTCACTTTTTTTTATTCATATCCGTTATTGTAAGAAAATTGTACCTGCATATCAAGAAGGTCACTTTCAACTCGTCACAAAAGATTTCTCTCCGCAACAATTAGGGAAGTGTACTTTGAATATTCATGAAGACATATTATGGTAGCAGGACTACCGGAATCCGAAATTTTGAATTGAATATCGAACACCTATAAATCCAATTCAACCGAATAACAGATGTTCGAAAGCAAACAATTATCTTTTGAACCGTCCTCGACTATGACATTTCGCATCATTTGGTATTGTGAATATTATTCTCTCGTGTCATTCCAAACCAATGAATTTTAAGTGACATTCCCATTTTATTCAAACAACTCCTTTGAAGGGTGAATTTTCATGGATTATTATTTGCATAAATTTACCGGAATACCGCAATTTTTATGAAATATCATCGCCTTGTTGGAGGGCAAGAGAGTCGACGCTTTCTTAGCGTCATAGCCCGTCGTTGGCTCCTGCCCTACCCTAATTTACAATGCGGCATAAATGTGTTTTTAATAGTACCTATGAATATTTTTGTTGAAAATCCACCGTTAAATCATCATGTGAATTTTTGTGGCAATAAAAAACAATAGTATGTATGCGATAACATGACTTCTATTTAGCATATTTTAATAATGCAATATGTTGAAGGTTTTGTTTTTATTTAAGGGTGAAAAGTTTCTTTACTTGTACCAAGTTAACTTTTCTTTTATTGTTTTGTTTTGAATATATGAATTTTGTTCGTGACTCTAATTGGAACTTACCTATGGGCAAAATGGATAAAAGGTTCTTAAGTTATCATAATATACTTGATACTTAAGATTTCGAATTTATAATTATATTATTTTTAATTTTAAGTTCTGTTGCGAAACAAAACTTTACATCTAAGAAGATTTAATATGGGATCTGCCGCGTTGAATCGGATTTTGATACAATAACTAAGTATTAGTAATCAATGGTCGACATGTTAAGGAAAATTTTACTTTTAAGAAGTCCCCATTCTCTAAATATTTTTTATTGTTCTTTTGACTATCCTATAATTTAAGTAGGATAACTTATTGGCTTTCATTTAAATTAATCATACAAGGGCAAAATGCTAATTTTATTTAAGAAAAACATAAATATAATAAAAACTCTTGATAATCGTTGTACTCACCTCGCCCTCGCTGAGGCACCAATCACCATATGTCATAATTTCAGTGTTGTTAAAAATGGAATGATATTCTAAGTAACTAAACTTAGTCTTAAATAAAGCCGACTTTTATAATAACTCTGCATTCAAATATTCAAATGTAGAGAAAATATGCTTAAATTTTTTTTTAATACATCTTAAATGACATAACCCGCAGGGTAGAGGATCATACCTCGACCTAATAATTACCAAGGGAAATATTAATCTAACAGAACCATGCGTCTTAAATGCCTTATCTTCCACACACCTGCCTGTATTTGCATCTCTAAACTGTGCACTCATTACTCAGCAAGTCCACCAAGGAGAAACCTTCAGCTTTAAAGACACAAACTGGCTCCAGTTCCGGCAAATTCTAAACGAACTGTCTTCAGTTAACCTACTTGACCTTAGTAGCATCAACGATAAAACCCAGGTTGATGAAATGATAGCCTCATTATTAAACAACGTATGGACAGCAATAACCCAATCCACACCAATTAAAGTCGTAATGCCGAAAGTATATTCACCTGAAATCAACACAGAAACTAGATTTCTGATACGGCAAAGGAATACCTTAAGAAGACAATGGCAACGAACTCGCGATAGGAACATTAAATCCCGTGTGAACCGTCTCTCTAAAGCCCTAGAGCAGAACATTTATTCTCATAGAAATCATCTATGGAATAGAACTCTAGCAAATCTCAGTAAAGGATCCCAAAGTATGTGGAAACTAAGAAGAGCCCTAACACTCAAACAAAATCGTCACGCGGCATCCCTGAAAGACAACGCCGGCAATTTTGTCTATCAAGATCTCGACAAAGCAAACCTTCTCGCTGATAGTTTTTATTCTACACATCTTCTAACTCAGCATATGGGAAACTTGATTCATGACAATTTAATTAAAAAGACGGTAAAGGAACTACCTTCAGATTTTGTTTTTCCCACAAACTGCATGTGTAAAACCAAGGAACTCATTAATATTCTCAAAGGATTAAAAAGCCGCAAGTCACCTGGTATTGACAAAATCCCAAACGTGGTCCTAAAAAAATTACCGAAAAAGGCAATTATCTATGTAAACTTCATCTTCAACTCTTGCTTGAAACTGGGATACTTTCCTTCGGTTTGGAAAAAAGCTGTAGCCATACCAATTCTTAAATCGGGAAAAGACCCTGATTCTCCCAAAAATTACCGCCCTATTAGTTTACTACCAACTTTAAGCAAAGTCTTCGAAAAAATTGTTCTCAGTCGAATTCAAAGCGTCCTAAACACAAATCCTGTTATTCCTTGCATGCAGTTCGGTTTTAGGCAAGGTTTCTCAACTGTCGATCAATTACACAGAGTAACCCAGTACATAACAGACTCTTTTTCGGAAAGAAATTCTGTTGGAATGGTAATTCTCGATATTGAAAAGGCTTTCGACACAACCTGGCACGAGGGTCTTCTATATAAATTGATTAAGTTCTCCTTCCCCCTATACCTTATCAAAATAATCCAGTCCTTTTTATCTGAAAGAACATTCTGTGTCAGAGTCAACAAAAGTTTATCTTCACCTAAAGACATTCCAGCAGGGGTACCACAAGGTGCGTGCTTAAGCCCCACACTTTTTAATATCTTTATATCTGACGTTCCATGCAACGATCGTTGTGAACTCGCACTATTCGCGGACGACCTTTGCCTTTACACCAAATCGAATGACCCAGCTGCAATATTAAATGTGCTAGAAACTGAACTAGATCAAATGTATCAATACTACTACAGATGGAACATAAAAATAAACTCTACGAAAACGAAATCTATTTTCTTCACGAAGAAAAGAAAACGGAAAAATTATCCAAATAGAGGCATAAACTTCATAGGGCGAGATATCCCTTGGGATGAAACCACCAGATATCTAGGTATAACACTAGACAAAACACTTTCCTACAAGAACCACGTAGATATCACCTGTCTAAAAGTTTCAAACTGCCTACGCTCCTTATACCCCTTTCTTAATAGGAAGTCTAAAATGAATATGAGCAATAAAGTTCTGCTTTACAAAATGGTAATGCAATCCATGATCTCTTACGGGGCCGCCGTTTGGGGAAAATGCGCTAATTACCACAAAGCCCGTTTACAAGTCGCACAAAATAAGTGCCTTAAAATCATTCTAAACAAACGTTGGTATTTCTCCACAAACCGCCTACATCAGATCGCGGAAGTCACTCCTATTAAAGACTTAATAGACAAATCACTTTCAAACTTTCAGAACAGACTAGCAAACAATCTTCTCTTGACGCCTCCGCCCTTAAATACTGCTTGAAGCAAAATTTAGTTTAAATCAATCTACTTTTAAGTTTAGTTTGTAATTTAAGTTTAAGATAGTGTAGTTGTAGTTATAAGTGTTTCAAAACAAGGTTTTTTGAAAATTTTCCTTGTAAATTATACAATGAATTATGAAAAATACATTTCAGCCATGAGCTTACAACTCAATCAAAGATGAAAAGACATATTCAGTCTGTAGCTCTTAAGAATAATTTGTAGTACACAACCATTTTGAAATCAAATAAAGTTCTATCTATCTATCTATCTAAATGACATAAAAAAGTATTGTTTTTTAAAGAATAACAACTTATTGACTTCGCTTTTTAAATAATTTTATTTCGAAAAATTTAAATATTGTAATTGGTGCGGATGCATTTCGTCTAGTACAGTCATCCTCAGCAAGTATTGTACATATTTACTGACAAAAAAACAGAATCGTGTAGTGCATAATCAAACAGAAAAAAGAAAATTCGTAAAAAAAAGAGAAAAAATTATTACAGCAAATTTTGATTTTAAGCATTAAACAGTATTCAATATTTCAAATGATTTAAATTGGGGTGACCGGATAGGTGCTTCTATCGTGTTCATGGCAATATTCCGGTTTCGTTTCCGTACGCATCTAGTTTGTATGGTGTGTTCACCGGTTTAACCTTCATAGGACCGACCTCGAAAAATTACGTTAAAGACCAAGTGGGGTGTAAATGCACCACAACGTTTTTTGTGTAAATATGCTATATTTTTAATAAATTAAGAAGAGCAGATATCATAGATAGACAAAGAGGTGAATCTTGACTCCATATTATACAAATTGACTCATAAGCAGCGTGCAGTACTGCTAATATAAAAAGTAGATTAGATTAGATAATAGCTTTATTGAGTGATAGAAAACAATGTATAAAAACAGGAGGATCTTAATTTAAAAGTTTAGACAAAGTCTGTACATCTATGGTAGGGAGAGTTATTACAAAGAAAAGATGGATTTTTAAATCAAATTGGAAGAAGATATTTAGGAAAAAATAGCTTAAAACCTATGGTAGAAATAGAGAATTTACATACTAACTTAAAATAACTTACAACTACAATACCTTACATTTATGAACCTAGCGCAAAGGGATCAGTATTTAAGAACTGACAGCCAAAGGAGCAATCAGGGGGTTGTCTGAGGCCGCAAGGCGATTTAGAAATTTAGAATGAATTATGTTGCAAGTGGTATAGATTTGATCAATATTTGTTAATAAGTGTAGAGAGTGGGTGGAGTAGTAAAAGGGTTTGTTTAAAATAATCTTCAGGCATTTATTTTGCAGAATTTGCAATTTGCGTTTGTGAGTGAGCGCGCTCGTGTTCCAAACAGAGCAGCCATATAATATGATGGGTTGCATTACTGATTTGTAAATTAGGAGTTTGTTAGAGGTGGAAAGTTTGGATTTTCTGTTAATAAAAGCGTAGTTAGCACGAATACTATTCAGAATTTTTGAACTTGTTGTGTCGGTATGTGTCTTAAATGTAAGCTTCGAGTCAAGGTGGAGACCTAGGTATTTTAGATCTTTAGCCCAGGCAATCGCTGAACCTAAAACATTTACATATTAAAGGGGTCGGTAGGTGTCACCTAGCTCGTCTTTTAGAGAAGAAAGTTGCTTGGGTTTTCTCGCTGTTGACTTGGATTTTCCATTTATAACAGAATTTTTTTAATTGTCTTAGCTGGAGTTGCAGGATGTTGACGATGGTATCTGAATTGTCACTGCTGGCGTAAATTGCTGTGTCGTCCGCATACATGGCGATGTGGCAGTCGTTAACTAAAGGAAGGTCGGACATGTACATATATAGGTAGATTATACAATGTGGGACTTAGAACCGAACCTTGGGGGACACCGGCGGGGACATTACGAGCATTAGATAGACTACGTACTTTGACATGGAAAGATCTTGAAGATAAAAATGATTGGATGATTTTACAAAGGTAAATTGGAATTCCAAACTGGACTAATTTGTGGGTAAGACCATCATGCCACACTGTGCCAAAGGCTTTCTCAATATCCAAAGCAATCAACGCGGTAGATTGTTTAGAGTTAAAGCCCTGCTCTATGTGATTGACGACTCTATGTAGTTGGTGGATTGTCGAAAGTCCGGGTCTGAATCCGAATTGGAAGTTGGGAATTATTGAATTATTTTCAATTGATTGTTGAAGTCGGGACAATATTACCTTCTCAAAGATTTTACTCAGCGTATGGAGTAGGCTTATTGGTCGGCAATTTGTTGGAAGGCTAGGATTCTTACCTGTTTTGAGAATGGGTATTACTGTCGCGTTTTTCCAAGAGTTCGGGAAGTAATTTAGTTTCAGGCAGCAGTTGAAAATATACGAGAGTAATACTACCGCTTTCTTCGGTAAGTTTTTTAGTAGAGCGTTGGGGAGACCATCCTCTCCAGCGGACGTAATATAAAAAGTAATCCAACAGTTCAGTTCTTCTTTCACTATTGGAGAAAAGGTCTTTTCATTTTTTGGATAATAATGCCTGGCCTTTCAATTCGTCCATGATAAAATCAAATCCATAATATCTCGTGAAAAAGAAAATAACTCAAAGGCTTCTTTTATGGTCGAAAATCCGAAACTGTAATGCTGGACCTTTACGGATAAATTCAAATTTTCCCTGGTTGAAACCAAACTTTCCCTGTCAATTTCATAGTGCCACTGGGAAAATTTTGGTTTCGACCAGGGAAAATTTGGCTTTTGGTCGTCCGTAAATGTCCAGCATAAGAAGTGAGACCTCCTGTACTTTTTGTATATTATGTGCTCTTCTCTTTGATATTACGCCTACTACGCACTGGGATTCTTTGAATAAATTCTTTTGTATTTCGCCAGCCTCGACTCACTGTTGCCGTGAATCTTGTATGTATTTTCTGCATCTATATTTATTGGATTCTTTGACTACTTACTGCCATCTTCACTAACATATCACACTTTATTGATTGGCTTACCACAGTCGTGGAATCTGTTGGCTCGCCTTCACGATGGGCAACGGTCAAAACGTCATCTACAGTCGAAACTCGATAACTCGAAACTCGTTAACTCGAAATACCCGATAACTCGAAGACAATCCCAGTTCCCAACACAATTACATGTAAAACAATCAACAATAAACTTGTCAACTCGAATAGAAAACTCTATAACTCGAAGCGAAATTTTCTATTCCAAATCGTAAAAGACTCTATAAGTCGAAGTCTTTTATGTGGAAACTCTATAAGTCGAATTTTCCGATTAAAACTTGAAACAGAATTTTCCATCTAAAACTGTAAGACTCTATTAGTCGAAGTGTTGCATATTGAAACTTGATAAGACGAATTTTGCTACTCTTCTGCATTCTAGGAAAGAAAACTAACGGTTGTTTGGGTACACAAGTTCTTCTGTTTGCGTTGAAAATTGGAGTTTCGGTAACGTGTGTGATTTGGTTAGTATTGAGTGGAGAATTTACTCGGCTGTATTTTGTTTTCATTCGACTAATCTCACTTTCAGAATCAGCTTTGGGACGATGTCAGGCACGAAGAGGAAATTAGAAACTCTCACACTACAGAAAAAAAAGAGAGGTCATCAAGGCGGTTGAAACGGGTGGCAGAAAAAGAAAGAAAGTGGCCGCGGAATTTGGGATACCAGTGACTACTCTTTCAACAATTTTAAAAAACAGAGATAAGATTATGTCGTCGACTGGGAAGGATAGAAAAAGAGAAAGGATGGCTGAGTACCCGGAAGTTGAAAACTGCACCTTTAAATGGCTTCTGAATTGCCGAAACAAAAATATTCCTCTAAGCGGTCCCTTGATCCAAGAAAAAGCTCTCCAGTTTACGAAATCACTAGGTTATCACGATTTTAAAGCAAGTTCTGGATGGCTAGGTAACTTTAAAAAACTGTATGAAATCGCATGTAAGGTGGTTTGCGGAGAAAGTAATGCAGTCAGCGAGGAAGCATGTGATTCTTGGAAATCAAAATTGTCATCAATTATAAAGTATTATTCTCCGAAAGATATATTTAACACTGATGAGGCAGCCTTATTTTTTAAATGTCTGCCGCAAAAAAACATTAACATTTAAAAACGAAAAATGTCACGGAGGAAAACACAGCAAAGAGAGACTCTTTTGTTAGCTGTTAATATGGAGGGCAATGAAAAATTAACCCCTTTGATTATTGGAAAGTCGAAGAAACCGCGATGTTTCTCAGGAATCAAATCCTTACCTGTCGATTATACAGCAACTTCACGAGCCTGGATGACATCAGAATTATTCGCTGATTGGCTGATAAAGTTGGATAATGTTATGAAAAAACAAAAGAGGAAAATTTTGCTAATTATTGACAATTGTCCAGCGCACAACAACATTCCACATCTATCGTCGATAAAAGTGCAATTTCTTCCGCCCAATACAACCTCTAAGCTGCAGCCTCTGGATTTGGGCATTATACAAAACTTTAAAGTTTTTTATAGAAAGGAAATCGTAAAAAAATCATCATTGAACTAGAAGAAAAAAAATCAATCTCCAAGATTACCATTTTGGATGCTCTCAGATTAACAGACAAAGCTTGGAGAAACGTTCAAAAGCAAACAATTATGAATTGTTTTAAAAACGCAGGCTTTTATTCAACGGATTTACCAGATTCTATCACCAATGTTGTCAATGAAGAAGCCGATGAAGAACTTTGGAATTCCCTTCTTACAAGATTGGAAATACCTGCAGAGGTTACATTCAATGAGTTTAGCATTGTAGACGACGACGTCCAAGTATGCAGGGACTTAACAGATGATGACATGCTTGGCGAATGTATGGCTGAAAAAACTACAGACCTGGTTATTGATGACGAGGAGGAAGAAGAAGAAAATGTTCACCAAGCAATAAGTGTAAAAGAGGCACGACGCACATCAGAAATTGTTCGGTTGTTTGTAGAGCAAACGGAAAATGCGTCATCAGATTGTTTCTCAGCGCTTCATGTGATCGAAAAAACTATAGATTCAAAAAACACTAATTTAATTCAAAAAAAAGTGACTGACTTTTTTATGCAAAATGCATAGTTTATGTTTTTCTTTCGAATGTACAATACAATTTATAAACTCTCCAAGTTATTTTGTTTTGTACTTTTTTTTAAGTAAAAGTTCATTTACATATATCTATATTGAATTTGTTTACTTTATGTTTTGTGTTCAAATACAAATTTCATACTTTAAATAAATATGTAAAAGTGTATTATTGACTACTGTTGTTTTAATAAACTGCGATTTCATGGACAGGGAGTACCCTAAAATAAAAATTAAATGTTAAGGATCAAAAACTAAAATAACCTCGATATCTTGAATTTACTTAAACTGCAACTGGATAACTCGAATTTTGATATATCGAAATTTTGATAAGTCGAAATAAAACCGCCTTCCCTTCAAATTCGAGTTCTCGAGTTTCGACTGTACTTCGGAAATTGCAATTACAACGTCGATTTCTCCATTGCCCTCTAACGCTAAATCATCCCAAAAGAACTGATAATCATTAGCTTCTAGAATATCAAACATTTCGCCGTCCGAAGTTTAATTCGTCTTCCATTCATTTTCATAAACGCAAATATGCACTACTATGAAAACACGACACAAAGAAATGTACCGAACACACTAAAATATGAAGCAATTTTCATGTATACCTATACATACCTGGTGGGGTCCAATTGCACCCCAGTTGGTCTTTAACGAATGCGAAATATATACCTGACGTTAAAGACCGAGTGGGGTGCAGCAGCACCCCAACTAATAAAATCCTCAATAATTCCTTTTATTATACTACAGCAATTTTTTTTTTTGAAATAAATATTAAAATGGTATTTAAGACACATATCTCAAAAGAAAATAAATTGAAATATATATTTTAGGAGATAGCCCGAAAAAAGTGTGTGTTGGGTGCGGCTGCACTCCGCTCGGGCTTATGTCCTTATGAAGGTTCATTAATCGGAGATTACTATCCGTGTTCCTAGTGCGGTGGTTGCATTCGAGTGCGTGTAGTGCGACAGCTGATTTGGTTGCTTGCCGTTTATTTATGTTCTTTGACGCGGGTGTTGATGCTGCGTTTAGTTTGACCGATGTATTTTTATTCGCAGTCGTTGCAACAGATTTCGTAGATTCCTTATTTTTGGAGTTCATCCGTTTTGTCCTTAAAATTTTTACAATATCGCTCCGCAGACTGTTAGTATCGTGATTCCTGAAATGAACGGCAGCAATATTCGTTTTCGGTAGTGGCGGAACTAGAAATTGGCTTTGGAGGGGGCCTCACTTTGTTTGTTACCTGGAGTGTGGAAATACTGTTCACACAGAACTTGTGGCCGTCAAGAGGCATGCGTCTGTTGAAAGCTTAGATGCGTTCCTTATTGGAAGGTAGCAGGCAATAATGAACGTACAAAACTATGAACCATGTTAAGGTTAGTAGGTGTAAGAGTTTGTCCTGTTACCCACTCATCACTCGATAATCCTAATAATTGAACCAGACAGAGCTTCCAATTAAAAGATGGAGCTTGCCCCCATTAGCTAAGTCATTCAGTTCAGTGAAGAGCAGGATCATTGAAATGTCTTCCTCCTTCTTGCCAGAACAGGAGAAATGAAGAGAAGATAAAACTACACTCCTCCTCGTTTTCGTCACTGCAGTATCTACAACAGTCATTACAGGTGACGGCAAACCTCATGGAATGCTCCCCAGCTATGCACTGTGTGCGATGTGTTGCCTTTTCAGTGACTAACCAAGTAACATTTTATGTAGCAAATACTAATGTTTTCGATTCTGCCACTAAATGAAGTTGCTGCTAGGTTTTTGGTGCTAGAGTTCCAACTTCATCGTAAGAAATCCTGTAGATTCAATTAGTGTCACCACCCACTGTCGATCTCGAACTCGAACACGAACCTGGTACAAATGTCCTCTGACACACACACACACTTCACATACATGTGAAGAAAACCGGTCCACTTTTACCAGGTTCGTGTTCGAGTTCGAGATCGACAGTGGGTGGTGACACTAACGTAGCTCGCGGAACGTTCCAGTATAGTGACAATTGGAACATTTTAGTGGCATTATTTTGTGATTTTATAATGGTTCGAGTGGTGATTTTTCATAACCTAGGACTTGAGAAAAATGTTGCCACTATACAATATATGACACAAATGCAGATTTATGTTTCGTGTTGTGCACCACAATTTGGTTACTACCTAGTGAGGTAGTATTTTTTAAGGTGGCGAAATCCTTCTGCCTTCTCCGCTAATGCGTTGATGTTGTCGCGTTTGTCCCGCCTTACGCTTCTTTTCACGCCTTTCTGAAGAGAACGGTGTTCAGCTCTAAGTTGATCTTTGACTGCATCGTCAGTAGGTGAGTTGATTATTTGTTCTTTATTTGTTTCTTTTGCGAGCCGAGATTAGAGACCATGTAGAGTCACTAATGAAAAGCCCTCTACCGCGCTCCAATCTGCCCGCAAAAGTTTCTTCACACGAATAAATGAGTCCTTAGCGACGTCCCATCTATCATCAATTGTAGGAGTCTCACAAGGTGGTGGTGCATTAGCTCTTTCGTGCAAGGCGGTGGAATAAGCACGACTTATAGATGGATCTTTAAGCTTTTGCACATTAAAACGTGGTAAGATTCTTGCATTTTGAGGGCGATGGATCGTTGCCGTTCGTAAGCGTATTTTTGCAACAAGTTGGTGATCGCTGCCAATATCAGCACCCCGCTTCCACCAAACGTCTAAGAGGCAGTTCCTCCATGTCTCGGAAATAGCTATGTATCTCTGTTCTGCCATCCGGAGAAACCCAGGTTGTTAAATGGCATCGTTTGTGCTTGAAGAAAGTACCGCCGATGACGAGCTGGCGAGAGTTGCAAAACTCCACGAACATCTCGCCATTTTGGTTCCTGTTGCCTAGACCATGATTGCCCATTAGGTGTTCCAAACCAAGGTTGTCAGACCCGACTTTGGCGTTGAGATCCCCCATAATAATTTGTAGGTCACCTTTGGGAGCCTTGTCGAAGGTGTCGCCGAGTCGGTGAAAGAAGGCGTCTTTAGCTGATTGATCCACTGGTTCAGTCGTAGCACTGAATTCTTGTGAGGTTTCTTACCCTGGATTTAAATCTGGCTGTAATGATACGGTCGGAGATTGGCTTCCAGTCAATTAGAGATAGGCGTGCCTCCCTAGCCAACAGGATTCCGACGCCTGCCATTCGAGTTGACGTATCGTCTTCATTTCCAGAGTAGAGCAGTACCGTTTGAGAGCTTGGTGATAAAGTCGTTCCCGATCCAGGCCATCTTGTTTCGCTCAGTCCTAGTATATCGATGTTGTATGCGGTCATTTCCCGTTCGACTTCAGTGAGCCTCGCAAAATTGCACTCACCCCACATCGTTCGAACGTTCCTTTTATATAGAAAGAACATCTTTGGGATGGGATCGCGGACGCAAGACTGTCAAAATGCACTTAAAAAAAAAAGAATCGTTGACCGATGCAAATCGAATAACGGAGCAAATTCCATCACTAGTCGATCATAGTCGAACAAGGTGATCATCGATTAACGATTATCGATTAATCGACAATGAAAATGTTTTTCCAACCCTAGAATGAAATCTGTAATCGCTGAGTAGCAAATTGTTAGTATTTTGTGTTTCAGGGACGACATGCTCTCTCATTCGTCAAATACGATTTTTAGCTTGGAATTTCAGACTGGCGAACATTCGGCAGGGCTGGGGAAGAGACAGAACAGATTTCTGTAGTGGACCCAAGTCCCGACCGACTCCACAATCCACAAATGCGTGCTGAGCCAGAAAAACGCAAAAATCTTATGCTGACTAAAAGTGAAAGCGCTCAGTACAAGCGTTGCTAGAACAAACTATTATGTAGCACTAAGCGCTTATCAGCGCTTGCGTCTTTGGAACGCAGGCAATATCTCTTGATCATATCATGCGAGATCCCAGCCAGGTCACATCAGACTGACAAAATACTTACCAAGCTATTATTCGGTAGAGTAATCGTCAGCCGTAACCGGAGTATTTGGGTTGCTCAGAATAGCAGCGTCGTCAAATCTAGAAGTAAACTACTGATCAGTGTTATGAAATCCAATAACTGTGTTTGGTTATTCACCAGAAATGTCAAGAAGTAGCAGGTTAATCAGCATGTTCAAAGCAAAAAGGGAAGTCGTAAGAGCACCACAAAAACAACAAGTCCATTCTTTGCTCTTTTCTCTGCAAACTACGCCTTCTGTACTCGGAGTATTCGATCAGGCTTTTACCCCAAAAATGACTACAACAGCTGCATAGATATTTCGCCTTATCAACAAAAACTAGGTTCGTCCCATGCAGCAGAGAAGGCTTGAATGGAAGTCCCCGGGGCCCCCCTCTGGATCCGCCACTGCTTTTCGGGCCTGTTTCTCCCTTAATAAGTTATTTTTCTTTCTCATAGAAATTTTTTTGGCGTCAGTTTTACGAGGTTGTCGATCATTTGTTCAGTATAACCGTTGATTATCGCTGCATATTTTATATATTTTAATTCTTCCATGAAGTATTGAATATATTTGACGGTTTTCTATAGACCAAAACTTCAATATCACCACTTCTCTTCCGATTCAACTGCACATCTTAAAACGGTCACATTGAATTCTTTTCGATTTCAATTGTGAAATTAATTGTTGCACATCGAGAATTTAAATGTGTTAGAACGCCATTAATTTTTTCTGTTTCTACAACCCACTGTTTCATAATCTCGATTGGGAAAAATCACCATTTTTAAAATATCGAATGAATAAAAAAAATATATTTTCTCTGTATCGTTCCAATTTTAGTGTATGATAATCATCTTTTCTTATGCAAATGTGACCATGTGTGGCTTCTTGGCTTAAAAAATGGTGAAAACATAACATAATGTGACATTGAATTTGTAAGAAATTGATGGTAGTAAACTAGTGTTAAATTCCACGCAAACTGCCAACCCCTGAACTGGACTACATTACACAAATATCTGACTACAATTCCAGTTCGATACATTGGCAATTTGGTTTTATTTGAATTTCAGCGTTGTGAATTGCTTTCCGGATTATTTTTTTTACTAATAAATAATTTACCGTTAAGCTAATCATCCTTATAAAATGCTACCTTATCGTCTTCTCATAGCTGGATTTGCACTCCATAATTATTGTTTTCCAATTTGTGACACAACGACACCTATGACACCCAATTGACATTTGAGAACTGTCACATAGATATCAGGGCGTCAACTTTGTGGATGTAATGGCACGCCCGGCATCAGAGATCCAACGAGATCCAAAAGCATGCCGGATCAAAGACCGGTCTGCAAATTTGTATGAAGATCCAATGAGACTTGGCGAAATGAATGCGCCTAATAAGGACATCTTC